>CM059434.1:13470787-14070787 GCA_030390025.1 Squalus acanthias | reverse complement strand
CGGTTTACTGGGAGGAGATATTTGCCATTTGGCAACCTGTCTTGCCAGCTGTCAATGGCCATTCTGGACCACTGTACCCACCTCAACCCCCCGGATTCTCTAAAATTGTGAAGCCAAGGATCTTAAAAAACAAAAGAAGAAAATAAGACAAAAATAGAATGTTAGCACCAGAAAGGTAAAGTAATTCTAGAATATAATATCGAGGATAATTCAATACTAGGCCTGGACCCAGTGTAATCTACAATATAATGAGAGCTGTTCCGTTGGGACGGACTTCACTTGGCCAGTGCTGGGACTAGAGTCCTGGTGAATCGAATAACTAGGGTTGTAGAGAGGGCTTTAAACTAATTAGTGGGGGGGAGGTTTCAAGAGAGCAAAAAATAAAAATGTCAGCGGAGAAGGCAACAGAGCAAAGTAGCAGTGGGGTAATTAAAAACCAGAGCGTGTCAGGAAGGGACAGAATATATAAAGATGAAGGTAAAGTAGTAAATGGGGTAAAAGCAGGAATAAATTGTCACAAAACATATTTAAAAGTTCTTTATCTGAATGCACGCAGCATTCGTAACAAAATAGACGAGTTGACGGTACAAATAACTACACATGGGTATGATCTGGTGGCCATTACAGAAACATGGCTGCAAGGTGACCATGACTGGGAACTAAACATCCAGGGGTATTTGACTATTAGGAAGGACAGACAGGAAGGAAAAGGAGGTGGGGTGGCTAGGTTAATAAAGGATGGAATCACTGCAATAGTGAGAAATGATATTGGGTCAAAGGATCAGGATAGTGAAACAGTTTGGGTGGAGATAAGGAATAATAAGGGGAAAAAGTCACTAGTGGGCGTAGTCTATAGGCCTCCTAACAGTTGTAACTCTATTGGTCGGAGTATAAATCAGGAAATAGTTGGGGCTTGTAATAAGGGAACAGCTATAATCATGGGAGATTTTAACTTTCATATTGACTGGACAAATCAAATTGGGCAGGGCAGCCTTGAGGAAGAGTTCATAGAGTGCATTAGGGACAGGTTCCTTGAGCAGTATGTTACTGAACCAACCAGGGGGCAGGCAATCTTAGTGTCCTGTGTAATGAGGCAGGATTAATAAAAAATGTCCTAGTAAAGGATCCCCTTGGAATGAGTGACCATAACATGGTTGAATTCCAAATTCAGTTGGAGGGCGAGAGAGTTGGATCTCAAACCAGCGTACTAAGCCTAAATAAAGGAGACTATGAAGGTATGAGAGCAGAGTTGGCTAAAGTGGACTGGGAAAATAAATTAAGGTGTAAGACGGTACAGGAGCAGTGGTGTACATTCAAGGAGGTATTTCACAACTTTCAAGAAAAATATATTCCACTGAGGAAAAAGGGGCGTAAAAGAAAAGACAGCCATCCATGGCTAAGTAAAGTAATAAAGGATAGTATCCGACTAAAAACAAGGGAAATATAAAGTAGCCAAATCTAGTGGGAGGATAGAAGATTGGGAAGCATTTAAAAACCAGCAAAGAATAACTAAAAGATTAATTAAGAAAGGGAAGATAGATTATGAAAGTAAACTAGCAAAAAATATAAAAACAGATAGCAAGAGTTTCTACAGTTATATAAAAAAAAAGGGTGGCTAAAGTGAATGTTGGTCCCTTAGAGGACGAGACCGGGAAATTAGTAGTGGGGAACATGGAGATGGCAAATACGCTGAACAAATATTTTGTATCAGTCTTTACAGTAGAGGACACGAAAAATATCCCAACACTGGACAAACAAGGGGCTATGGGGGGGGGGAGGAGCTAAACACGATTAAAATCACTAAGGAGATGGTACTCGGTAAGATAATGGGACTTAAGGCGGATAAATCCCCTGGACCTGATGGCTAACATCTTAGGGTCTTGAGAGAAGTTGCGGTAGGGATTGCGGATGCATTGGTGGTAATTTTCCAAAACTCCCTGGATTCAGGAAAGGTCCCAGCAGATTGGAAAACTGCTAATGTAACGCCCTTATTTAAAAAGGGAGGTAGACAAAAGGCTGGAAACTATAGACCAGTTAGCCTAACATCTGTGGTTGGTAAAATGTTGGAGTCCATTATTAAGGATGCAGTAACAGGACATTTGGATAAACGTAACTTAATCAGACAGAGTCAGCATGGTTTTATGAAGGGGAAATCATGCTTGACAAATTTGCTCGAATTCTTTGAGGACGTAACAAACAAGGTGGATAAAGGGGAATCAGTGGATGTGGTGTATTTGGACTTCCAAAAGGCATTTGACAAGGTACCACACAAAAGATTACTGCACAAGATAAAAAATCACGGGATTGGGGGTAATATACTGGCATGGGTGGAAGATTGGCTATCTAACAGAAAACAGAGCATTGGGATAAATGGTTCATTCTCGGGTTGGCAATCAGTAACTAGTGGTGTTCCGCAGGGGTCAGTGCTGGGACCCCAACTCTTTACAATCTATATTAACGATTTGGAGGAGGGGACCAAGTGCAACGTATCCAAGTTTGCAGACGATACAAAGATGGGAGGGAAAGCAGTGAGTGAGGAGGACATCAAAAGCCTGCAAAAGGACATAGACAGGCTAAGTGAGTGGGCAGAAATTTGGCAGATGGAATATAATGTTGGAAAGTGTGAGGTTATGCACTTTGGCAGAAAAAATCCAAGAGCAAGTTATTATCTAAATGGAAAGAAACTGCAAAGTGCTACAGTACAAAGGGATCTGGGGGTCCTGGTGCATGAAACACAGAAGGTTAGTATGCAGGTACAGCAGGTGATCAGGAAGGCCAATGGAATCTTGGCTTTTTTGCAAGGGGGATGGAGTATAAAAGCAGGGAAGTCTTGCTTCAGCTATACAGGGTACTGGTGAGGCCACACCTGGAGTACTGCATACAGTTTTGGTTTCCATATTTAAGAAAAGATATACTTGATCTAGAGGCAGTTCAGAGAAGGTTCACTCGGTTGATTCCGGAGATGAGGGGGTTGACTTATGAGGAAAGGTTGAGTAGGTTGGGCCTCTACTCATTGGAATACAGAAGAATGAGAGGCGATCTTATCGAAACATATAAGATTGTGAGAGTGCTTGATCGGGTGGATGCGGGGAGGATGTTTCCACTGATGGGTGAGACTAGAACTAGGGGGCATAATCTTAGAATAAGGGGCTGCCGTTTCAAAACTGAGATGAGGAGAAACTTCTTCACTCAGAGGGTAATAAATCTATGGAATTTGCTACCTCAGAGAGCTGTGGAAGCTGCGACATTAAATAAATTTAAAACGGAGATAGACAGTTTCCTAGCTGATAAGGGAATTAAGGGTTATGGGGAGCGGGCAGGGAAGTGGACGTGAGTCTAGGTTCGGATCAGCCATGATCCTATTGAATGGCGGAGCAGGCCCGAAGGGTCGTATGGCCGACTCCTGCTCCTACTTCTTATGTTCTATTATTATGTTCTTATAATATAATTCATTACTGGACGTAGACCTGAGCTCATTCAATAATATAAACATAGAATCATAGAAAATTGCAGCTCTGAAGGAGGCCATTTGGCCCGTCGTGCCTGTGCTGGCTCTTTGAAAAAGCAGTCGTGCTCAGTCCCACATCCCCGCAACCCTGTAAGTTCCTCATCCTCCAGCACCTGTCATAGAAACATAGAAACATAGAATCTAGGAGCAGGAGTAGGCCATTCGGCCCGTCGAGCCTGCTCCACCATTCAATACGATCATGGCTGATCATCCAAATCCAGTACCCTGTCCCTGCTTTCTCACACAGAATCCCCACATCGAGCCTGCACCTATCCCACCCTATCCCCATAACCCCACGTATTTAATTCCCCCCTAACACTAAGGGTCAATTTATCATAGCCAAATCAACCTAACCCGCACATTTTTGGACTGTGGGAGGAAACCGGAGCACCCAGAGGAAACCCACGCAGACACGGGGAGAATGTGCAAACTCCACACAGACAGTCACCCGAGGTCAGATTCGAACCCGGGTCCCTAGCGCTGTGAGGCACCAGTGCTAACCACTATGCCACCGTGTTGCCCTTTTAAAATTATTGATGGAATCAGCTTCCACCACCTTTTCAGGTCGAGCGTTCCAGATCACGACAACTCTCTGAGTGAAAAAATTTCTTCTCATCTCCCGCCTAGATCTTTTGCCAATGATTTTGAATCTATGACCTCTGGTAATTGACCCACTCGCCAGAGGGAATAGTTTTTCTCTATCTACTCTTATCAAAACCTCTCATTATCTTGAAAACCTCTATTAGGTCATCCTTTGATCGCCTCTGTTCCAAGGAGAACAGTCCTAACTTTTCCAATCTCTCCTCACAACTGAAGTCCCTCATCCCAGGTAACATCCTGGTAAACCTCCTCTGCACCCTTTCTATGTTCTTTACATCTTTCCTGCTGTGAGGTGCCCAGAATAGTCCACAATACTCCTGCTGAGGCCTAACCAGCGATTTAAAAAGTTCTAGTGTCAGCTCTTTGCTTTTGTATTCTATTCCTCTATTTATAAACTCAAGTAATCCATATGCTTTTTTAACCACCTTATTAACTTACTCTGCCAGCTTTTAGAATTTGTATATATGGACACCAAGGTCTCTCTGCTCATCTACAATTTTCAAAATTGTGCCATTTATAGTGTACTGTCTTTCCATATTAGTCCTCCCAAAGTGCATCACTTCATACCTCAATTATATGAACTATAATTCACTACTGGACCGATACCCGAGGTAATTTTGCAATACAATATGAAATATAATTTGTTACCGGGTCAAAGAGGTTACCTAATTCTATAATGTAATCGTGAATGATTCATTACTAAGGTCAGAGAGATGCGGAGAGCTTCAGCATGTTGCTCTGATCTGTTGATCCTGGGAGTTCTCAGCAATTTCTGCCCATCATCCTTTTCTGAATCCTGGGATATCCCGCTTCCTGGGATATGGTGCCACGGGTGTTTGGATGTTCTATTGCATCTTGCCCAAGTGGCCATCATTGATTGTGTGTCTTGACAATGATTGTCATTTGACCACAGGGGACATGATAGCTAAGCTCCAGCCTTTTCCTCAACCAACCCTAGAATTTAGGGATTAGCCTTCATGGTAACCCATTTAAAGTAAGCTCGTTACTACCGGCATTAAAATAACGCCAATCGGAAGGTTTTAGTATCTCCACATGAACAGTTCCATCAGGGGTTGCTAGATAGCAATCAGGAGTGAAGGCTCTTGACAGTTTTCCCCTCGCTAACCCAAGGTTGCACCCTTGCCACGGCCCTGACTGAGAGCAGCTAACTCAGCACAGACCAAGGATCAAATCTGGGGTCTTCCTGTTCTGTATGGTTCAACAACATTGGAACACAGAAACAGGAGGAGGCCATTCAGCCCCTCGAACCTGTTCCTCCATTTAATTAGATCATGGCTGATCTGTATCGTAACTCCATCTACCTGCCTTGGTTCCGTTGTGAAGGAATAAGCCATATAACCTATTCAGAAAAATACACTATCTTATGAAAGAATTCTGGCCTTATTAAAACATGACAAACTGGGTTTGGAAATTTAGAAACCTAACTATGAAATAGCTATGAAAGCATTCTGGCTATTGAGATAAGACAGTTGTTGACCCTGAATAAATAACCTTATTGAAACAGAAGGTGCATGGCTCCGACAGGCTGACCTTTTGGGAACAAAAGAATGGTTCGCCCTGGATAAGGTGTTCTAATTTAAACTTCGTAAAGATAGCACATAAGATAAGGAACATCTGCCCTCGTAAAGATGACATAAAGTAAGGAACACCTGCCGTGTCACTGTTTTATATGGTAAACTTAGAACACCTAGAGATGAGACAAGATTCTGGTTGAGGTGGCAGTAAGAGTTGCAGAGGTTGGCAGAAAAATGACAAGAGATAATTAGCTTGCATCAGCAGAAAACCTTAAAGGAGATACCACTGGAAAAGGGTATAAGTATTGAACTCTCAAATGGGCTAACAGACTCGCTTTAATCGGGCCAAGCGATTCTCGGCTTCAGAGGCGGCTCTGTAGTCTACCACTCTTTGTACCTCGGGGATCAAAGGTATTTGATGTTGATGGATATCCTGTATAGAGAACTTTAAGAACTGTAATACTGTAGCGAAGTTAAGATTTAAAAGTAAGATTCTCTGTTAATAATAAGATAGCATTTTTTCTCTTTTTAGAACGGTTAATGTTGCGATTGACTGATTCACCAACTGTAAATTGCATGTCGGTTCTTTAATAAATCGATATATTTTTAGAATTGTCTCTCATAACACTTCTGTATCAAAAACTCACAAACTCAATCTCTGTACACTCTTTGGTGAGGAGTTGCAGAATTCTGAGGGAGTTTTCCAGACCTTCATAATATCCGTAACGATACAGTCTAGCTAAACTTATTAAAAGCGCTATCTGGAGGACGGTAACATTCTCAGGTTGTTCCTTTGCTTTAGGGAGAAATAGCCCGGACCTTTAGACCCAGTTAAGCGTCTTTAGGATTCGGCTACCTCAAACTTTAGTTGAAAGTGAACGTCTGAGAAATACGCCTGATCCGGGGTAGCCTTAAAGGGGCTAGGACTAGTAAATATCCCTTCACCGTAACCCTTAATACCCTTGTCTAACAAAAATCTATCAATCTCAGTTTTGACATTTTCAATTGACCCCCAGCATCAACAGCTTTTTGGGGAAGACAGTTCCAGATTTCCACTAGCCTTTGTGTGAAGAAGTGCCTCCTGACATCACCCCTGAATGGCCTGGCTCTAATTCTAAGGTTATGCCACCTTGTTCTGGACTCCCCCACCAGAGGAAGTTGTTTCTCTCTATCTACCCAATCAAATCCTTTAATCATCTTAAAAACTTCAATTACATCACTCCTTAATCTTCGATACTCAGTGGAGATTTTGTTTTTGTTGAGCCACTGAAGCAGTTACATTAATAGTTGTCACTTTTTTCTACTTTCTGATTACAAAGTACGCACTCGGAGTCAAATACAAAAGGAAATGCTAGGACCATCAAAGTTGCATTCATGTAGATGTTGCTGGGGTGAAAAAAACGCCTTGGTGACAATGAGAACCTTATGTTTACCTTAACTGGTAGAGGCACCAAAATGTCAAAAACATTTTACAACATCCTTCATCACTAACCAATTTCTCAACTAAGTTCCTCCAGAATGTAAGTATTTTCTGTCCTTTGTATCAAAGATTTATTAACTACTTTAATTTAATTGAACATATTTCTGTTGCTTATTGCTATTGGAAATGCCTTTCCAGAAAAAAAAAGGATTTAGCATAAGAGGTCATGAAATGACAACAGGCATTTTTGGCCCAACAAGCTTAATTCTTCCACAGGTTCCGTACCATCACCTCCATCATACACTCCAGCAAACCAGTTAAATCTCCTGACAAAAGGCTTCTGCAAAGTGTCTTGTCCCCATCCCACCAAAAGTCAGGCGAAACTCCAAAGCTTCTCTCTAACCGTAAAGCCTCCATTATTCAGCCTGGGACAGATAGGCAACTGGTTGAGAACAATTAACGCAGGGAAAAAATCATTATAACAGTATCGTTGCATTGCCTATTTACTCTAAACTACATCACACTTGGGTACAGGACTGTACGTAGACAGGCATAGAGCTAAATCCACTCTTGTTTCTTTGACTTTCTCAACATAATTCATTCAGCGTAGCTTTGAATTCATCGTCGGCCGCTTCCTTTCCCTCTGCTGTCTAGCAGTTTGCTGGATTGCAAACTCAGAAGGCTGGTTTCCCATTACATCGGGCTTCAAATTGCACCACATCAGATTAGGCAACTCCCATCGATACTGGAACATTTGTGGCAAAACAACTGGCAACCCGATTACAAGTAGACTCCATTATAAAGGGACATGAACCTCAAATCACTTGATTTTAATCTATGGCTGGAGAAATCAGCAAAATATAATGAATTGCAAATAATCCATTTTGGGCTAGATTTCCCACTTACTGATTATAAATGGGTGGTAGATCTGGTCCCAAATTCCTTACCAGGTCCTGGAATGAGACTTGACCTCACAACCTTCTGACTCAGAGACCAACAAATGAGCAGTGCTGACTCTTGGGCTGGAATTTTGCCGGCGCTCAGAGGGCAGGTTCGGAGGCAGGTCCGCTGTCAAAATAACAAAGATTAACAGCGGGTAGGAAACCCGGCGTCAACCCGCCTCCACGTGAGTCTCCCAGGCATCGGGTCTGTCAGCGGAGAACTGACCCGACACCAAGCGGCGGGAGAGACAATTGAGCTCATTAAATGGTTTGTTAAGAGCCAATTTAATGTTATTTTTGAGGCTTCCTTCCAATTTTACGTTCTCCCACATGGGTTTGGCCGCTGCTCGGGGAACACGCCAGCTCACCCTGGCGTGAGTTGAGTCTGCTCTGATGTATCTGATAAGCTGACAGCTGCAGAAGTGGTGTAAAGGATGCCATGTTGCAGATGGTCAGTTTCAGAGCGCAGAAACTGTTGGTTACTTCATTTGTAATACATATAGGGCTCGATTTTGCCATTGGTGGCGGGTCAGGTGGTCGGCGGGTCTCGATCCCGCCTCCGCTGTCGGGCGGGAAAAAATTGCGATTTTGCCCGAATTGGGCAATTGATTCCCCCCTTTGTGCGCCCCCCCTGGCCCAATTAGTCTTTTGGGACTGAAACTCGCCTCTGCTGACATCATTTCTCCAGCTGCATTTAAGGCCTGCAAGCAGCCTTGGTTAATTTTGTTCCTATGCTCTTCCATAGTGACAACTGCTTGAAGTCTTTGCTACTGCTGAAATGTCGAGCTCAAGGGCCAAGGCCTCACCACGATTCGATGATGACTCCCTCCATGCTCTTTCCTTCCTCTGGGAGGAAAAAACCTCCCCAGCAAACCAAAGCTGTGACACTGCAACTGGCTCAGGAGGTCAGCTCCAGATCGTTGTGCAGCAGAACCTGGCTGAAAGAGGTTCAATGACCTTGTCCGCACAGGAAAAGTGAGCTCCCCAGCTCCTCTCAGCACCAGCACTCTGCATTGTCAACCTACTCCTACACATCCCACTTTATCCTTACATCCCTTGCATCCTTAACCATCCCTCTCTCTCTCTATGTACACAATCACTTCACTATTCGACTATGCGCCCCTCACACTCGCTATCACGGTTATGCAATGACAACAACTAACAACACACAGGGAGGGCCCTTGGTATTGGTACCTCACTCCATCTTTGCCTCCTTCTAAGCATCTATGCTATGGATTCTCTAAACTTACTCCATCATGATCATTAAAACTCCACTTTTGTCCCTCACTGCAGGAAAAGAGAGCCCATAACAAGAGGGAAAGGGCGAAGACAGGAGGAGGGCCACCCTCAATAGCCCATCTCACCAGCACTGAGGAGGCGGCCCTAGAGATCATTGGAGCCGAGGAGGATCTGGAAGTGGGGGACGGACAGACGGGCGCCTCAGAGCAAGCTGGTGACAGAATTGTTTTGCATCTCTCTCAATGAGATTGCATGAGTGACTGATATGGCTTTTGATGCTCATACAGAATGACTTATGATCATCTGCACAAGTGCACGTGCATGCTACGTTAATATCACATGTCTAACTCATGTCTTAACTCCCCCACAGGACCATCGACAGCCCCCTCCCCACTGTCCAGGAGGAAGAGCCTGAGCATGAAGACTCCTCAGAGGAATCTGAAACCTCTGAGGGCGCAGCATCAGCAGAATTCAGCGCACCCAGCACCAGCGCAGATACGCACACGTCGGTGGGACCTTCGGGAGATAGAGTAGTGTTGTCACCTGGTGTATCACAGCTCACAAGTGAGCATCAGCAGATGGTGGAGACAGGGACAGCAGTGGAGAGTCCTCGTCGGAGGCCGCAGGGCACTCCCAGCTCTGCTCAGCTGCATGTGGACCCTGTGCCTCCGGGTCCATCCAGAAAGAGAGCGGGGCTGGAACTCCAGGAACAAGTACAGGAGTCTCTGGCAGGTTTTGTCTCCAGGGTTACTGTGAGTGTGGAGAGGATGGAGGAGTCCATCTCTAACATGAGTAGTGCCTTTGTGGATGCAATGGCGCATGAACGCATCACCACAGAAAGGATGGCAACCTCCGTGGTAAGGATGGCTACCTCTCTGGAAAGGTTGGCAATGGTAGAGGAGAGGATGGCTGCGGTCATGGAGGAAATAAGTCGCCAGAGTCAGGAAAACATGGTGAATGTTCAGAATAGACTGACATCTCTGGAGGAGCGATGGGCAGCTATTGAGCAGAGAAATCAGAGCTTCACGGAAGTCCTTTTGAGTAGGACTGCCAGTGCAGATACGGGTCCTCATGGCCCCCCTGATGTGCAGCAAGGTGCTGTCAAGCCACTTGCTAGCACTGAAGTGGGACTGACCCATGAGAGGGATGTTGGTGGCAGGCAACAAGGAAGTGGGGGGTCCTCTCCAAGCACTCACACTCCCATGCCACTAAGTAGCCCTCAGTCAGAGCCCCACCAGAGTCCTCACCCAACTGAGATGGGCGTCTCATCCCCTGCACAGCCGCAGGAGCAGCAGACTGTTGCCAAGCCCTCAGAGGCTCGCAAACCCAGAGGACGCCCGCCAAAGGTGTCGAAGCAAGAGCAGCATGAAAGTGAGCAAGGTGCCTCCACATCTGCTGAAGCCACAGGGGAAGCACCACGTAGAAGCACGCGTAAGAGGAAGATAAAGCACACTTAGTCACAAGGGTAGTCACTTGGTTGTTAATTTCTGTTGTATTTATTTTTTGTCATAGCCATCCTTTTGTGCATTGAATAAACAGAGGTGATGGCAAATAGTTGAAGTTCTGTCCTATATGATGTGGGAAATGAAACTTGCATGTTGAGGGCTCAGAGCGACTTGCATTTGTAATGATGGTGGTAAGATTGATAGGAACCCACAGGTTCTTGTCCATTGTCTATGGTCTGATAAGAAGGTGCCAGTCACATGTGTTTGATTCGTCTACCTAAGCGAATCTGGCAAGGATTAGTGCATCCCTTGCATCCCAGGCAGCAATGTGCTCGCATGCTGCTGCAGCTGGCTCACCCACCTCTGCAAGGTCTTCCTCCTCCTATCATCCTCCTCATCTGAGGAGGCTATGCACTGAGCCACTTGTTCCTCAGGCAGCTGCAAGCCACGATGCTGTGCGATGTTGTGCAGTGCACAGCAAACCACGATGATTCTGAAGACCCTGGCTGCTGAATACTGTAGGGCTCCCACCTGATCTGTCAAGGCATCTGAATCGCATCTTCAGCAAGCCGATGGTTTGCTCAATGATGGGTCTGGTCGAAATGTGGCTGGAGTTGTAGCGCTCCTCAGCTTCGTTCGCTGGTCTCCTCAACGGCGTCATCAGCCACGTCTTCAGGGGATAGCCCTTGTCTCCAAGTAGCCATCCGGAAAGTTGGTTTGGCGGATTGAACAGCGGAGGTACACTAGACTGCCGAAGGATGAACGAGTCATGGCAAATGCCAGGGTACTTCGCGCAAACATGCAAAATGTCCTTCCTGTGGTTACACACCAGCTGCACGTTGAGGGAGTGGAAGCCCTTGCGGTTCACAAATACAGCTGGGTTGTGATGGGGTGCCCTAAGGGCCACATGTGTGCAGTCTACGACGCCCTGCACCCTTGGCAAGCCTGCCATATTTGCAAATCCAACCGCACACGTGGTTACACTTGTTTGATCCGTCGAGAAGTGTATACAATTGTGCGCCTTGGCAAAGAGGGTATCGGTTACCTGCGTGATGCAAGTGTGTGCGGCCGACTAGGAGATGCCGCTGATGTCTCCTGATGAGCCCTGGAAGGACCCTGCAGCAATAAAATTGAGTGCGGTGGTGACTTTGACACCACTCCTCGGTGGTGACCCGCTCCTCTGGGCTACAGGTGTTGGTGCAGCATTGCGCAGATGTCAGCGACTACCTCTCGCAAAATTCTCAGTCTCCTTTGGCACTGCTGCTCACTCATGTTTAGGAAGCTGCTCCTCGGCCTGTAAACCCTGTGTTGGGGCTATCTCCTGCGGCGATGTCCTTCCCTGCGCCAACGCCTTCTGCCCTGTGCAGCTTCAGGTGGGTGAGCAGCAGGTTGCCGCTCCTGTTGTTGCTGCTGCTGTTGTTGTTTCTGGTTCTGCTGCTGCCGCGGCTGCTCTGCCTCCGAATCCGAGGACCGGGATGACAGGAAATAAATGGTTCCCATACCGCTGGTAGATATCTCAGTTGAGGATGCGCTCAGTCAAAGTGGGGAGAGGGTTTTCCCAGGAGGCCACAGTGGAGATGGATCTCAGCCTCGCCACTTCCAAAGTCAGTAGACCTGAAAAAAGTTTGCCAAGACCTGAAAAAACGAAGTTCTGCCACCTACAACTGATCCTTGTTGAAAGCTCCATTTTTATGCTGGAGCTGCAGCTGTCAGGAAGCCAGCCACTTGTCAACCCGCCACACTTAGCTGGCATGGTTTGGCAATGACGTGGAACACACTGAAAATGTGGTAAAATTTAAAAGGCCAGGCAAAATAGGATTACAGAGGCAGTTAACAACCAGTTAACTGCCTTAAGGGCCTATCCCGCTGCTTGGTGGCGGGACCGGACGGGAGTCCGCGAGCCTGCTTTTGGAAAAGTTGGACGGAGGTGGGTTGACGGCGGGATCGGAACCCGCCGGCACTTTTTTCCAAATTTACCGCCTGACCCGTCTCCAAACCCGCCCGCTGAGCGCCGGCAACATCGAGCCCATAGAGATTTCTTTAGCTTGCAAGTGTTTAGAGGCAACTGTATGTCCAGTGCCACCTCACTGGAACAACCTCTCTCACCATCGCTTCTGTCATCTCACCTGCAGCTGCCATCTAATGCAGCCCTTGAAAATATCATACCTTGGTCCTCTGAATCCTTCCACGATCAGCCCCAACACCAACATCACCAGGAACACCAACATCACCAACCTTCTCCGCCATCACCTGATGCTGCACAGGACACAAGGCATCAGCCCCTGACAACATTGCTGCCCGGGAGGCCAGCGATGGCATCACCATGGCCAGATTTACTTCACTTGTCGCTGTTAACCCTGGTTGCCACATGATGCACCAGGTTGACACCATCCCACACCAGCACGGTGAAGCATCCCTTTAATGTCCAAGCCATTCCATGCACACTCATCACTATATCCGGGGTGGAGGCGGGGGGGGGGGGGGGGCGGGGGGTAGGGTGGAAGTTAAGGGCTGGATTTTGATTCAGGGGCGGGCTGGGGTCATGTAATCCGCATTTCGTGTTAGCCACCCGAATCTAAATCGATGTGGGAGATTGATGCGATTTTAACATAATTGGCCAATTGAGTTCCAACATGTGGGAACCCATGGCCAGTGAGTTTTTCCAGTCTGAAAGTCGCTTCTGATGACGTCATCATTGCTGCAGCATTTAAGGTCTGCAACAAGCCTTGCTTCCTCTGCAGACTGCCAAGCTTCTGCCTTTGCATGTTAGAAGCACCTGCAGGAAGAATGGCCAGCCAGAGACCTAGGTCTGCACCTCGATTTGATGACGTCGCCCTGCAAGCTTTAATTGAGGGAGCCAGAGCTAATTAGGAGGTGCTCTTCCCTTCTTCAGGGAGGAAGAAGCCTTCCCATCAAACCAAGGCTGTGTGGATCCAGGTGGCAGAGGAGGTCAACTCGTTGTCCATAACCCGCAGAACCTGGCTTCAGTGCAGGAAGAGGTTTCATGACCTGCTGCGCACTGGAAAAGTGAGTATGAATTTCCCATCACCCTCATTCTGATCCCCATTGCCTCTCCTCACCAGCACTCAGCTTTGACAACCTCTTCCTCCAGATCCCACTTGACACTGACATCCCTGCACCCTTACCCATTCCCTCTCTCTGTATGGTCACATTCACCTAACTATTCGACTATGCAGCCCTCACACTCCCTATCACTGTGATGCTATGAAAACAACTTACAACACACAGGGAGGGCCCATGGTCTTGCCACCTCACTCCGAATTTGTCTCCTTCTAACCATCAATGATATAGATTCTCTACACTCACTCCTTCATTCTCACTCAAACTCCACTTGTCTCCCTCATTGCAGGAAAAGAGAGCTCACAATAAGAGGGAAAGAGTGAGGACAGGAAGAGGGCCACCCTCAGTAGCCCAGCTCACCACCTGGGAAGAGGCGGTCCTGGAGATGATGGGAGTGGAGGAGGATGCGCAAGTGGGGGACGGACAGACGGGTGCATCAGAGCAAGCTGGTGACAGAATAGTTTATCATCTCTCTCATTGACATTGCATGAGTCACTGATAATGATTCTGATGCTCCAGCAGACTGATTTATGATCATCTGCAATATGCAATGTGCATGTAACCTTGGACTCACATCTCTGACTCTTTCCTTTACTCCCCCCAGGACCATCGCGAGCAGCCGTCCCCACCGTCCAGGAGGAAGAGCATGAGCCTCACCACTCCTCAGAGGAAGCTGCAACCTCTGAGGGCGCCGCGTCAGCAGAATTCAGCGCACCCAGCACCAGCGCAGACACTCACACCTCGGAGGGAACATCGCGAGATAGAGTAGTGTTGTCACCTGGTGTATCACAGCTCACAAGTGAGCATCAGCAGATAGTGGAGACAGGGACAGCAGTGGAGAGTCCTAGTCGGAGGGCGCAGGACTCTCCTAGCTTGGCTCAGCTGCATGTCGACCCTCTGCCTCTAGGTCCATCCATAAGATCAGCGGTGCTGGAACTCCAGGAACAGATGCAGGAGTCTCTGGCAGGTTTTGTCTCCAGGGTCGCTGCGAGTGTAGAGCGAATGGAGGAGTCCATAGCGATCATGAGCAGAGCCTTTGTGGAGTCATTGGCGCATGAACGCATCCCCATGGAAAGGATTGCAACCTCCATGGAAAGGATGGCTACAGTAGAGGAGAGGATGGCTACGGCTATGGAGGAGATAAGTCGCCAGAGTGTAGAAAACATGGTCATTGTTCAGAATAGACTGGCATCTCTTGAGGAGCGATGGTCATCTATTGAACACAGAAACTAGACCTTCATGGAAGTCCTTCTGAGTAGGACTTCCAGTGCAGATACGGGTCCCCATGGCCCCCCTGATGTGCAGCAAGGTGCTCTCAATCCAATTGCAAGCGCTGAGGTGGGGCTGACCCATGAAAGGGATGTTGGTGGCAGACAACAAGGAAGTGGGGGCTCCTCTCCAAGCGCTTACACGACCAAGCCACTGCAAAGCCCTCGGTCAGAGTCCCACCAGAGTCCTCACCCAACTGAGATCGGCGTCTCAACCCCTGCACAGCCGCAGGAGCAGCAGACTGTTGCCGAGCCCTCACAGGCTCGCAACCCCAGAGGACGCCCGCCAAAGGTGTCGAGGCAGGAGCAGCAAGAAAGTGAGCAAGGGGCCTCCACATCTGCTGAAGCCACAGGGGAAGCACCACGTAGGAGCACGCGATAAAGAAAAATAATGCACAATTAGTCACAAGGGTAGTCACTTGGGTGTAATGTTGTGTTTAATCTTGAAATGCCAGCACTTGCTTGGTGTGATTAAACATTCTGCTGGCAAACTGAAGTTGTGGCGTCTGTCATTTCGCAAATGGGACTTCCACATCGAGGGCTTAGGATGACTTGCAATTGTCAGTATGGTGGTCAGAGTGATAGGAATCCGCAGGTTCCTGGCCATGGTCGATGGTCTGATAAGAAGGTGCGAGGCAAAAGTGTTTGATTGCGCAGGCTAAGCAAATCTGACCAAGTGCGTCCCTTGCATCTCGGGCAGCAATGTGGTCGCGCGCTGGCGCCTTCTGGCCTGTGCAGCTTCAGGTGGGTGAGGAGCAGCTTGGCACTCCTGTTGATGCTGCTGCTGCTGGTGGTGCTGTTGTTCATGGTTCTGCTGCTGCCACGGCTGGTCCTCGTCCGAATCTGATGTCCAGGAGGAAAGGAAATAAATGGTTCCCATGCTTCTGGTATATGCCTCAGTTGAGGAAGCGCTCAGTCAAGGTGGCAAGAGGGGTTTCCCAGGAGGTCACACTGGAGATGGGTGTCAGGCTCCAAACTTCCACAGCTGTGGTTATGCCATATAAAAGTTCCCCCAGAACTCAGACAACAAAGTCCTGCCAACTGCAAATGATGGCTGATCACATCTCCTGCTTCATAGTTGAGCTGCAGCTGATAGTCAGCAATCCAAATGTGCTACCGCCAGGTTTCACATTCGTGGTTCAGAACAGGCGTGCTTCACGTGGAAAAAGGGTTAAAATCACAAAGGCCTTTCAAAATGGCATTATAGAGGCAATTTAGTGCTTGTTAAAGGCCTTAACGGCCTATCCCGCCTCTTGGAGGCGGGACGGAGTCGGGACCAGCAGACACGATTTAATGAAAATTGGATGGAGGCGGGCTTGTGCCCGCCCGCCCGCCAGTTTTCGCAATTTTAACCCCCCACACGCCTCCAAACCCACCTCCACGGGTCAATGAAAATTCTGCCCTATATCTCAACATTCACTGGAACTCAGTAAGACACTTCTCAAGGTGCGCACAGATCTGCCCAATAATGTGAAGTGTTGAAAATATAGATTTCACTTTATGACAACACATTACCAGAAACTTCACATGGACATTGGCTAAACCTCTCAAGTGCCTACCCTTGTGTGTTGTTAGTTGGTATGCTTGCAGCAGGATGAGGGTGAGTGTGAGGGGTGGCTAGTGAGATGGGGAAGTGATAAATTAGATAGAGAGGATTGGGTGGAGGTGCAAGGTAAGTTAGTGAGAGTAAGGATGTGCAAGAGAAGGGTAGGGAAGGCAGAGTGATGGGGATGTGTTGAGTGGCACAGCAGGATGAGTTTGAGTGTGGCTTTGCAGTAACGTTTCGTGATCTACTGAGATCATTGAAAGGTTGGCACCGCTGCAGCCAAGGACCCCTGACGACATCCCTGCTTTTGCCCTCCTGTGCAATGTGCAACGAGGCTGCGTTGGTGTCCTGGGGAGGTCTCTTCCACCCTTGGAAGGGAAGAGAACCTCCCTGCATGCTGTGACTCTCTCCGTAAGCATATGGAGGGAGTCATTGGAGAGCCTGGGTGCAAGCGTCCACCTTTGTGCAGTGCTCGTCAGTGTTTGGAGCACCTCAATGCTGTCAAACACCGACAGAACAACTGTCAAACTCAATGTGGCCGCGGTCCCTTTAAGGAAACCGGCTGATGATGCGTCAGATGCATCAGACCCGCTTCCTGTTAATTGGCCGGGAAGCCCGCAGGGCGGGCTTAACAAGCCCAATCAAGGGAAAATCTCTTTGACAGAGTGGCTGCAGCCAGGATCGTGACTGGTACCTGGAAACCAGCTCTCCCGCCACCATCCCGACATCGCTGATAAAATCACGGCCTTGAAGTCAGCAGAATTAAGGCTTTCATTTTTATTATTACTAGCTAAAATTATGTTAATTGTATACTTTAGTTGTATAGGGTTAATACTATGGTAATTAATTAACGTCTGATGTTTGAGTAACTTCATTAAGGTAGAGACCATCACCCACCAGAAAGTATCATTCAGGCTAAGAATGCTGTCAAATTTATTGCGAAAAGTATAATTACGCAGTTGCAAGAGAATATAGCAAGAAACGAGCAGCATGATACTTAAAAAGCCATAGAGTTTGAATTGAAATACAAAATGCACGGTCAAAGTTAAAATTACCCCCTCACCCCCCAAGTATGCAATTACAGTGAAGTAAACATTTCATGAAGTGAACATTTCGTGAAGCTGAATGCCTCGCCAGTGATGTACGATGGCCAAACCCCATTCTATTTTTACTATGTGGGATTCCTGGACTTTAATTGGAATTTTTGAGATCACAATTCCATTAGTTTGCAATTATGGCTATGGGTTTATCATTTTCATTATATGGGATTATAGGATTTTGGTGGATTTTTTTTAAATGGTATTTTAGGGATTTTTTCTGCCACGTCATCCATTTTTCCGTGAAAAGGTAAATCAGTGGCCTTGATGATAAGCACCATTGTAAAACCTTCTGAATAATTTGATATTTCCTAGAACTGCAAAGCTCACATTTTGTGAGCAGCTACGCTTTCAAAAATGACTGAGCATAGCTGCTTAAGTTGCAGAGTCTTAAAGTATAAAGTTTAAGGTTCGGCTCGTGCTACATTATTGGAGTGAGTCAATTCTCTTTTACCTTTAAATGGGTTAACAACGACCTTAAAATAGTACAGACAGGAACTTGATGTGAGCACAGGGACCTAAAAACAACACAGAAAGGCAATTAAACCTGCTGTGGGGCGCGGGCAATTCTGGAGCAAATGCGGGTAAGGTGAATATATCGGCATTAGCACCGAAATAAATAACTTCCCTTTCAAAAACAGAAAAAGGTACTCTTAGACCTCAGTACAAATAACACAAGCTGTGAGCTGTTGTTAGCACAGCTCACACCATCAAACTAGAGTCATAGAAAGGTTACAGCACGGAAGGAGGCCATTCGGCCCGTGCTGGCTCTCTGCAAGAGCACTTCAGCTAGTCCCACTGCCCCGCCCTTTCCTCGTAGCCCTGCAATTTTCTTTCCTTCAGGTACTTATCCAATTCCCTTTTGAAAACCATGATCGAGTCTGCCTCCACCACCCTTTCGGCAGTGCGTTCCAGATCCTAACCACTCGCTGCGTAACATTTTTTTCCCTCATGTCGCCTTTGGATCTTCTGCCAATCACCTTAAATCTGTGTCCCTCTGGTTCTCGGCCCTTCCGCCAATGGGAACAGTTTCACTCTATATACTCTATCCAGACCCCTCATGTTTTTGAACACCTCTATCAAATCTCCACTCAATCTTCTCTGCTCTAAGGAGAACAAGCCCAGCTTAGAGTCATACAGCACAGAAAGAGGCCCTTCGGCCCATCGTGTCCGCACCAGCCATCAAGCCCTGTCTATTCTAATCCCATTTTCCAGCACTTGGTCCGTAGCCTTGTATGCTATGGCATTTCAAGTGCTCATCTAAATGGTTCTTGAATGTTGTGAGGGTTCCTGCCTCTACCACCTTTCAGGCAGTGAGTTCCAGATTCCAACCACCCTCTGGGTGAAAAAGTTTTTCCTCAAATTACCTCTAAACCTCCTGCCCCTTACCTTGAAACTAAGCCCCCTGGTTATTGACCCCTCTACTAAGGGGAAAAGTTCCTTTCTATTTACCCTATCTATGCCCCTCATAATTTTGTACATATCAATCAGGTCCCCCCTCAGCCTTCTCTGCTCTAAGGAAAACAACCCCAGCCTGTCCAGTCTCTTCATAGCTGAAATGCTCCAGACCAGGTAACATCCTGGTGAATCTCCTCTGCACACTCTCCAATGCAATCACATCCTTCCTATAGTGTGGCGACCAGAACTGCACACAGTATTCCAGCTGTGGCCTAACTAGTGTTTTGTACAGCTTCATCATAACCTCCCTGCTCTTATATTCTATGCCTCAGCTAATGAAGGCAAGTATCCTATATGCCTTCTTAACCACCTCATCTACCTGTCCTGCTGCCTTCAGGGATCTATGTACATGCACACCAAGGTCCCTCTGATACTCTGTCCTTCCTAGGGTCCTACCATTCATTGTGTATTCCCTTGCCTTGTTATTCCTCCCAAAATGCATCACCTCACACTTTTCAGGGTTAAATTCCATTTGCCACTGTTCTGCCCATTTGACCAACCCTTCTATATCATCCTGCAGCCTGAGGCTTCCCTCCTCGCTATTTACCACTCCACCAATTTTTGTGTCATCTGCGAACTTACTGATCATACCTCCTACATTCATATCTAAATCATTAATGTACGCTACAAACAGCAAGGGACCCAGCACCGATCCCTGCGGTACACCACTGGACACAGGCTTCCAGTCACAAAAACAACCTTCGACCATCACCCTCTGCCTCCTGCCACTAAGCCAATTTTGGATCCAATGTGCCAAATTGCCCTGGATCCCATGGGCTCTTACTTTCTTGACCAGTCTCCCATGCGGGACTTTGTCAAAAGCCTTACTGAAGTCCATGTAGACTACATCAACCCTCATCCACACACCGAGTCAACCCCTCAAAAAATTCAATCAAATTGGTTAGACATGATCTCCCCCTGACAAAGCTATGCTGACTATCCTTGCCTCTCCAAGTGGAGACTAATTCTGTCCCTCAGAATTTTTTCCAATAATTTCCCTACCACTGATGTTTGGCTCACTGGCCTGTAATTCCCTGGTTTATCCCTACTACCCTTCTTGAACAATGGTACTACATTAGCTGTTCTCCAGTCCTCTGGCACCTCCCCTGTAGCTGAGAGGTTCTGAAAATTTGTGTCAGAGCCCCTGCAATCTCCTCCCTTGCCTCACACAGCAGCCTAGGATACATCTCGTCTGGGCCTGGGGACTTATCCACTTATAAGCCCGCTAAAACCGTTAGTACCTCCTCCCTCTCAATGCTTCTCCAATGTATTCATGTAACTGAAGTCCCACATCCCTGGAATCATTCTCGTAAATCTTTTCTGCACCCTCTCTAAGGCTTTCACATCCTTCCTAAAGTGCGGTGCCCAGAATTGGACACAATACTCCAGTTGAGGCTGAACCAGTGTTTTGTACAGGGGTTCATCATAAATTCCATGCTCTTGTACACTATACCTCTTATTCATGAAGCCCAGGATCCCGTAAGCTTTTTTAACCGCTTTCTCAACCTGCCCTGCCACCTTCAACGATTTGTGCACATAAACCCCCAGGTCTCTCTCTTCATGCACCCCCTTTAGAATTGTACCCTTTAGTTTATATTGCCTCTTCTCATTCTTTCTACCAAAATGTATCACTTTGCACTTTTCTGTGTTAAATTTCATCTGCCACGTGTCCGCCCATTCCACCAGCCTGTCTATGTCTTCTTGAAGTCTATCACGCTCCTCCTCGCTGTTCACTACACTTCCAATATTGTGTCATCTGCAAATTTTGAAATTGTGTCCTGTACACCTGCGTCCAAGTCATGAATATATATCAAGAAAAGCAGTGATCCTAGTACCAACCCCTGGGGAACACCACGGTATACCTTCCTCCAGTCCGAAAAACAACCGTTCACCACTACTCTCTGTTTCCTGTCACTTAGCCAATTTCATATCCATGCTGCCACTGTCCCTTTTATTCCATGGGATTCAACTTTGCTGGCAAGCCTGTTATGTGGCACTTTGTCAAACGCCTTTCGGAAATCCATGTACACCACGTCAACCGCATTGCCCTCATCAACCCTCTCTGTTATCTCATCAAAAAACTCGATCAAGTTGGTTAAACACGATTTGCCTTTAACAAATCTGTGCTGGCTTTCCTTAATTAATCCACACTCGTCCAAGTGACTGTTAACTTTGTCCCTGATTATTGTTTCTAAAAGCTTCCCCATTACCGAGGTTACTCTGACTGGCCTGTGGTTGCTGGGTTTAACTTTACACACTTTTTTGAACAAGGGTGTAACATTTGCAATTCTCCAGTCCTCTGGCACCATCACTGTTTCTAAGGAGGATTGGAAGATTATGGCCAGTACCTCCGCGATTTCTTCCTTCACTTCACTCAGTGTCCTCGGATGCATCCCATCTGGTCCTGTTGACTTATCTTCTTTAAGTACAGCCAGCCTTTCTAGTACCTCTTCTTTATCAATTTTTATCCCATCCAGTATCTCCTCTACCTCCTCCTTCACTATGTCTATGGCAGCATCTTCTTGCTTGGTGAAGACAGATGCAAAGTATTCATTTAGCACCTCAGCCATACCCTCTGCCTCCATGCATAGGTCTCCTTTTTGGTCCCTAATCGGCCCCACCCCTCCTCTTACTACCTGTTTACTATTTATATGCCTACAGAAGACTTTGGGATTACCTTTTATGTTAGCTGCCATTCTATTCTCATACCTTCTCTTTGCCCCTCTATCTCTTTCGTCATCCAGGGAGCTCTGGCTTTAGTTGCCCTGCCTTTCCCCCTAGTGGGAATGTACCTCGACTGTACCCGAGCTATTTCCTCTTTAAAGGCAGCCCATTGTTCCATTACAGTTTTGCCTGCCAATCTTTGATTCCAATTTACCCGGGCCAGATCCGTTCTCATCCCACTGAAATTGGCCTTCCTCCAATTAAGTATTTTTACTCTAGATTGCTCCCTGTCCTTTTCCATAGCTACTCTAAACCTTATGATACTATGATCACTGTTCCCTAAATGTTCACCTTCTGACACTTGCTCCACTTGCACCTCATTCCCCAGAACCAGACCCAGCAATGCCTCCTTCCTCGTCGGGCCGGAAACATACTGATCAAAAAGTTCTCCTGAACACACTTCAGAAATTTTTCCCCATCTCTGCCCTTTACACTATTACTATCCCAGTCTATATTAGGACAGTTGAAGTCCCCCATTATCACTACTCTATAGTTCTTGCATCTCTTTGTAATTTCTCTGCAAATTTGCTCCTCCATATTTTTCCCATTAGATGGTGGTCTATAGAATACACCTGGTAGTGTAATTGCACCTCTATTATTTCTTAACTCTAGCCATATGGATTCTGTCCTTGACCCCTCCAGGACATCCTCTCTCTCCAGTATTGTAACATTCTCCTTAACCAATACTGCTACGCCACCTCCTATCTTTCCTTCCCTATTTTTCCTGAACACCTTACATCCAGGAATATTTAATACCTGATCCTGCCCTTTTTTGAGCCAGGTCTCCGTTATTGCCACGACATCATATTCCCATGTGGCTATTTGCGCCTGCAGCTCACCAATCTTGTTTACTATGCTTCGTGCGTTCATATACATTCACTGTAAACCTATCTTAGACCATCCTGTGTTCTCTTAGTCTGACGCCACCTAATACCTTACTATTTCTTACTCTAGTGCTATCCATCTCTCCCAATCCTTTGTGCACTGTTTCTCCTTTCTAATGCTACATCCTGGTGCCCATCCCCCTACCAACTTAGTTTAAACCCTCCCCAACAGCACAAGCAAACCTTCCTGCGAGGACATTGGCCCCGGCTCTGTTGAGGTGCAACCTGTCCGGCCTGTACAGGTCCCACCTCCCCCAGAACCGGCCCCAATGCCCCAGGAATCTGAAGCCCTCCCTTCTGCACCATCTTTCCAGCCACGCATTCATCCACTCTATCCTCCTACTTCTATACTCAGTCGCGAGTGGAACCAGGAGTAATCCAGAGATTACTAGCTTTGAGGTCCCGCTTTTTAATCTCTTTCCTAGCTCCCTGAAATCTGCCTGCAGGACCTCATCCCTCTTTCTGCCTATGTCGTTGGTACCGATATGGACCATGACCTCTGGCTGTTCACCCTCCCCCCTCAGAATGTTCTGCAGCCGCTCAGTGACATCCTTAACCCTGGCACCAGGGAGACAACATACCATCCTGGAGTTACGTCTGCGGCCGCAGAAACGCCTGTCTGCTCCCCTGACTATCGAATCCCCAATCACTATTGCTTTCCCTATGTTCCTCCTACCCCTCTGTACAGCTGAGCCACCCGTGGTGCCATGGACTTGGCTCTGGCTGAACTCCCCAGAGGAACCATCGCCCTCATCAGTACTCAGAGCAGAACTATAATGCTACTCAATTGATAATTTGCAATTCTTCATCATTTTCTTTATTATGTGCCTTCTTAGTATTCGCTATTTCTACGTACTTAATTGATGAATACCAATACCTATGCTGAGTCACATTGGTCAATATTGCAGATATCATGCTGCCCACTAACTGAAAGAAGCACAAGATTAACAACAACAACTTGCATGTATATAGTGCCCTTAACGTAGGAAAACGTCCCATGGAATGTTATCAAACACAATGTGACACCGAGCCACACGCGGAGATATCAGGACACACGAAAGAGGTAGGTTTCAAGGAGCGCCTTGAAGGAGGAGCGAGAGGTAGTGAGGCAGAGAGGTTTCGGGAGATTAAGGCCTCGGCAGCTGAAGGCAGGGCCGCCAATAGTGGAGCGATTAAAATCGGGGCCAGAATTGGAGGAGCGCCGAGATCTCGGAGGATTGTAAGGCCGGAGGAGGTTACAGAGATTGGGAGGGGCGAGGCCATGGTGGAATCTGACAACAAGGATGAGAATTTTAAAATTAAGGCATTGCCGGACCGGGAGCCAATATAGATCAGCGAGCGCAGGGGTGATGGGTGAACAGGACTAGGTGCGAGTTACGACCGGTAACATATACAATGTTGATTTATGCAATGGTTATCATGTTGTACACATTCATTGAGAAAATTTCTCCAATGTCCTTTCCTGGACTTGCAAAAATCAAGTTGAAGTATTAACAAACATTATAGATTTGAAAACTACCTACTTATAGAAGCATAAGAGTGAAAATACTGTTGAGATATTTTATGCTTTCATCAGTCCAGTCATCCAAAAATGAAGGCCCGTATTTTCCGATTGGAGGCTTCCTGAGTGCGGAGGCCTCCGATCTGGAAAAAATCTACGAACTTACCCTGAGGGCTCCCCAGGTGCGTACACTTCCGCTCCTGGGCCTCTCCAAACTCGAAATGCGCAGGGCCCACGTATCCCAGAGGCGCAGGCGGTTCACAAGCGTCCCTGGGATCACGTGGGCCATGGGGAGCCAATAGGAGAAGGGAATCTCCCTTCATACACTTGACAGATAGACCTGTCAAATATATGAATGGAGATCACCCCAAAAACACTGTAAAACATGAAATAAATGTTTTTTAAAAACCATCACGTTTTTAAAATGAGTTAAAATTACGAAAAATTAAATATTTTAAACAAAAATTTAATTTTTTGAAAAAAATAATTGAAGATTTTTATGGGGCTAAAAATAAACTTAGCTTTTTTTAAAAGTCTTTTTAAATTATAAATGAGTGAAAACATTTTTTTAAAAACTTTTTTTCAACTCTTATGCTGGTAAAAGCAGGTCTTACGCCTGCTTTTATCAGGCGTAAGATTTCTAAGGGTTTTCTGCGGGCGGAGGGTCTCCAGAAAGTGGAACTCTCTGCCCGCAGAGGCCCTTCTCCAGGGCAGGCGGAGGATCTGTCAAGAGGATTCTTGACAGATCGGAAATACCGGTTTTCATCGCATGCGCTGTGCATGCCTGAAACCGGCATTTCCGATGTCCCTACGGGTGTGTACGCAGCTCGTACCCACCCGTAGGGATCGGAATATACGGCCCGAGGTGGTTAGCATACTAGAAAGTAGCGTGTATAGTATGAATTCAGCTGTGTTCCAACTCATTACAATCACATCTGATTCTTTGCTGCCGCAAAGCATGCCACATTTATCTGTACAATATATGCCACTGCACCCTTACTTTAAATGCAAATATTCTGCAGAGGTGACTTAAAGTTCCAAATTGAATCGACTCAGTCTCTGGTTTCTTATTTGCTAGCGGAAATCACACCAACAAAAAGTTCCAACTCTCAAGTGACTGATTGTAACAGTACAGTTCAGCTGCACGTATTTGGTTATTAACAATTTTATCTGTTGTCACTTTCGCCTGATAAAGGCAACTGTGATCCCAAAGGCTTCTGTTTCTTTTTAACTCAAATGCTCGACCAAATAAAAGCATCAACGTCTTTTATTATCCTGATTCTCCGCCTTCAACATAGCCCGGGGGGAAATCTCTCTGCTTTTCACGTGTAGAGTTTTACAGGTGCTGATACCCTGTGGCACCACAACATCAAAGACTGTTCACGTAACACAAGCATTTTAATTTGTCAAACAAGGTGGAATCGCTGCTTTGCTTGCCGAGGAAACCGTCAGCAGTATCGACAGAGTTTCATCTTAATGTTACACTGCTGGGAGAGCTGTGGAAATCAGTCTCGCAACCAGAACCGTCGCGACATGACTAAAACGCAGCGAGATCCAGCTCCGAACGGAACCCAAGTGGAAACCGAGCAAACAACACAATGCAGCTTACCTCCCACAGCTTCTGGGAGGGCAAGAAGAGGGCAACAAACCTGGTTCATAGGAAGAGGAAGCACAACCCATGACAGCTAAATCCCTTTGGAAAATTTATCCCATCAAATGCACGACATCATATCAAAGCCAGAAGAAAAGGCCCGGGTTAGCCTCGCAACAATTACAAGGCTATCATCTTTCTATATATTTAACGCTTTCATCAGCATAATTAGTAGTGCCACTAAAGCCCCTAAATACTACTGCAGCTCCCTCCATGTTACAGAAGGCACACTCGCTGCTTTGCAGCAGATGTTTTCTAATCCTCCAATGTCCCTCATCTACTCGCACACAGCTGCAGGCTGGTTGGAAAACAAATGAGGATTAACTTTATCTTCTTCGCCGCATTTAATCCTCTGCTTACTCGGGCTGCATCTCGCTGTTAAAATCAGCGCAATAAGCCCAAACATTCCGTGCAAAGTCCGAGACGCACGGGCCAATTCAGGTTTCAACGCAAGATTTCACGAAAAGCGCATCAATGTAAACATAACGCAGAAATCAAATCGCGGGACACCCCCCACCTGATCCCTCAACCAAGTGTATCCAGCGAAAAGCCAAGCCATACAGACCAGGCAGATCCCATGTTCGAATGCCCATCTGCACAGAGCTAGCTGACTGCTGCCAAGGTCACAAGGTATGAGGAAAGGTTGAGCAGGGTTGGGCCTATACTCACTGGAGTTTAGAAGAATGAGAGGGGATCTTATTGAAACATATAAGATTCTGAGGGGGTTGGACAGGGTAGATGCAGAGAGGATGTTTCCCCTCATGGGGGAATCTAGAACGAGAGGGCGTAGTTTCAGGATAAGGGGTCGCCCATTTAAGACGGAGATGAGGAGGAATTTCTTCTCTCAGAGGGTCGTGAATCTTTGGAATTCTTTACTCCAGAGAGCTGTGAAGGCTGGGTCATTGAATATATTCAAGGCGGCGATAGACAGATATTTGAGCAACAGGGGAGTCAAGGGTTATGGGGAACAGGCAGGAAAGTGGAGTTGAGGCCAAAATCCGATCAGCCATGATCTCATTAAATGGCGGAGCACGATCGAGGGGCCGAATGGCCTGCTCCTGCTCCTATTTCTTATGTTCTTATTTCCTGCCCCCATCTACTGACTCCTGGTGATGGCGCCTTTCTTTGCCTGCACATCTGGATGAGGACAGGATTGGACCAGGCTTTGATTTCCCCCATGGTCGCAAAGCTTCCTATAGACTTTCTGTAAAGACCCAGACGGGAACAATGCGCCTTTGGTGAGGACCAGAAGGTGAGCAATGCCATGAAACGATACCCGAGAGAGGGGGCGATACCTTCAGAAGAGGAAGGGAGGAGCGGAAAAAAAGTGTCAAATCACAAATTAGAAAAGAGTTTGTGTGTAACATGAATTTTGTTGGACTAAATGGATCACTTTGAGATCAGCTGAGCAACTGGAACAGGATTTCAGCATTGCACACTCAGTTCAGTTGTTTTTTTAATTTCTCATCTGATGAATGAATTTCTATTTTCACCATGGAAACAGTAAAACATCCGTCATCCAGTACTTGGACTGGCAGAATGCGACTTGCTATTGGACAAAAACCTCATGTTGCTCCTGCACTTCCATAAAAGAGGAGAATTGACTATCAGCTCAAGAAGGTCCACCCAGCAACGTCGACGAAGCTGGTCGTTCGGGGGGGGGGAGGGGGGGGGGGCTGTGGGGGAGGAATGAGCAAGGGTCAAGCTGGGTCCCATCATGGGCGAGGTGTACCATATATGCCTCCAATAACAACTTGTAGTAAACTGGAAGACCTACTCAAGGGCTGAAGGATCTCAAGGTTTCCATATTGATCCGCTAGGTCTTTCAGCAAGCCCGCCCACCACACAGTAAGAATAGACCAGCGATTGAAATAAAGAAAGAAATTAAAAGGTGTGCAGCCTGCAAATTAATTCAGTTGCACAACTAAAATGTTGGGTAAGAAATGTACTGCAATTGGTAAAAGTAGACTGGCAATTTATGGTAGCCAGATGCCTGTCCACACACTGTGGCCGCGATTTTTCCTATCGATGCGGCTTGGGAGCGGCACAGCTGCCTTCCGGGATCCAGTCCCGCCCCCAAAGGCATCAGACGCACAGACGCAATTTTGTGTCAATTGGCCTTGTTAAGCCCGCCCTGCAGGCTTGCCAGCCAATTAAGAGGAAGCCGGTGTCAGATGATGACGCGTCATCAGCTGGTTTTCTTAAAGGGGCCACGCACAATTTTTTTGACAGCTGATTTTCCAGTGTTTGACAGCATTGAGGTGCTGCAAACACTGTACAAAGGTGAGCCCTTGCGCCCAGGCTCTCCAGTGACTTCGGCGAGAACAGATGGCAGCTGCAGGTGAGGTTACAGAAACGATCTGTCACTGGTGAGAGAGGTTCTCCCAATGAGGTGGGACTACACACACAATCCAAAACTTGTCACCTACAGAAAAGTGTAAATGCATTAAAAATGAATTTCCCAACATGTTCTTAGCTCTGAAACTCACCAGTGCACCACTGGATCCTTCACACCACTTCTGCAGCTGTCATCAATGCAGAAACATTGCAGTAGACCCACAGCATGCCACACTTACCTGGCGTGGTGTCCGGACATCGGGAAGCCCGCAGTAGACCTGTCAAAATTGCAAAAAGCCTCTTAACTGCCTGTTAACAACCAGTTAACAAGCAGTTAAGTGCCTATAATCCTCTTCCCGCCGCTAGGTGTCCGGTCCATGCGCAAATCGGGGACCCGACACCTGGGAAGATTGTTTGGAGGCGGGTTGACAGTGGGTTTCCGACCCGTTGTCAATCTTTGCGATTTTGCCGGATGTCCCGCCTCCAAACCCGCCCCTAGCGCGGCAAAATTCCGGCCCAAGTGTCCACAGAAATAAAAACAGAAAATGCCGTTCTGATAAAAGGGTCATCGACCTGAAACGTTAACTCTGTTTCTCTCTCCACAGATGCTGCCTGACCTACTGAGTATTTCCTGCATTTTCTGTTTTCATTTCAGATTTCCAGCATCCGCAGTATTTTGCTTGTGTAAGAGTCCACAGAAGTTAAATTTAAATTGGAAAACCTACCTGGAATTTAGATTGTATTAAAGGTTTGAACCTGATAATGTAATTTTAAATACAAGAAACAATACAACATTCAAATCATGCCTAAACATATTTACAACCAATTACACAATGGGAACTTGAAACGTTGAACCTTGAAAAACACTGGTTCGGCCTCAACTGGAGTCTTGTGTCCAATTCTGAGCACCGCACTTTAGGAAGGATGTGAAGGCCTTAGAGAGGATGCAGAAAAGATTTACGAGAATGGTTCCGGGATGAGGAACTTCAGTTACGTGGATAGACTGGAGTAGCTGGGGTTGTTCTCATTAGAGCAGAGAAGGTTGAGAGGAGATCTGATAGAGGTGTTCAAAATCATGATGAATCTAGACAGAGTAGATAGAGAGAAACTTTTCCCCATTGGTGGAAGGGTCGAAAACCAGAGGACAGAGATTTCAGGTGATTGGCAAAAGAACCGAAGGCGACATGAGGAAAAACTTTTTTATGCAGAGAGTGGCAAGGATCTGGAATGCACTGCCTGAAAGGGTGGTGGAGGAACATCGTGGCTTTCAAAAGGGAATTAGATAAGTAACTGAAGGAAAAAAATTTGCAGGGCTACAGGGAAAGGGTGGGGGGAGTGGGACTAGCTGAAGTGCTCTTGCAGAGACCCGGCACGGGCTCGATGGGCCGAATGGCCTCCATCTGTGCTGTAACCATTCGATGATTCTAAGCGATAGCTGATGCCTTCTCTTTTTCAGTGGGATCACTTCCAGCAACTGGTGCCAGAAGGTGACTCTGTGATGACCTTTAGTCTGCAGGGTACACAATGAACAATCCCACTGTCCCCACAGACTTGGACAGCATCTGAAGATTGTCAACACAGTTAACGGTTTTCATAAGACAATGGGGGTAAAATGCAACTTGGCCAGTGATGTCAAACGAGCAGTATCGCGTGGGCTTCCCGTTATACACCCTGCTCGATATTCATTTCTATTGAAGTCGAATGGAACTGAATAGGACTAGGTGCGGGAGGGCGAGGTGCGGGAGGACTAATTGCGGGAGGGCGAGGTGCGGGCATCTAACGGGCTATCGGTGCGATACCACCCACTTTGCATTGCCGCCCAAGATGAATTTCTACCCCAATGAGTCTAAGCAAAGGGTCAATCTTCCACAACCGCTTGATCCTGTATACTGGTCACGTGCACTGCCAAGACTCCTGAGCATCCTCAAACTGGAAAGAATGCTCCACATTAACAAACGGTGCATCTAATGCCACACAACACCTGATAAATTAAGAGGCTTGTAGAAAGTTTTACAAGCACAGTGCGCAACATGGGGTTGGATTCTCCTCTAGAGATCCTGCCCAAAGTTGGGTGGAGTAATGGCAGAGAACGAGGGACTATTCAGGTGGTGAGACCCACACCACCGCTACATCGCCCAAAAAGGCAGCCCATCACATCTTACGAGATTGACCTTAGACTGAGAATGTGACCATTGCAACTGGTGAGCTTTCCAGAATGCAATTGTTAACTGGCACAACTAAAACAAGATGAACATGCACCGAGCTACATAATTTTCTACCTTAGAAACAAGGAGATTCATCTACTGACTCCCTGCGCATGGCTTTATAACCCAAAAGGTTTGCTAGAGTCATACTGAAATGGCATCAGAAATTCTCTTATGTACACAATGACCTAATCGACATATACTCGGCCAACCAAATCACTGAGAGTCGGTAATTAGTGCCAATTCAACGTCTTGACGTTCAGTTCAGTGTTTCTTCCCAACAGTTCATCCAATATCATCAATCCCTTTTGACACAAAATAACCCACACAAGGTAAGAGCAGAAAAATACAGAACAAAAATACAACTAATCACAGTTACTTTTAGCAGTTCGGTTTCTGGAACAGAATCAAAGGATGAAACAAACTCTAAAATAAGTGACTTTCAATGGTTTACACTCAAAGCTGAATTTGTCCTGCGTAATGCAATAATTACAATGCTCCAAATGGCCTGGAGTTTCCGCCCAGAAAACTGTGCCATCTGGGCGGTATCGATCGAAGTAGCGCAAAAGATCGCTGAATTTATAACGTTAAGCGAGCTACGCCCACAAGCACGAGTTTCCGCGGTCCGTTACGCCTGGTTCAAAAGTCAATGCGCCCGAAGGACTCCCCGCCCACAAAACTGGCCATGCCCCCCAGGGTTGGCATGGCAAGTTTCCGCTGACTGCGCTCGTTAGGGGGTGCCCATTATATTGTGCCCAAAACTTTGGCCGCACAGGCACCCCAAGGTCACATTAACCCGTCGTTAATGACCTGCGGCTGCAGTGACGAGCAGTTAACGGAAGTCTCACTCAGGTCTGTTTCCCCTGCTCGATGTTGCAATTAATTTAAGTGACTTGAAATTCAGTTTAAATGAGTTCAAATTCAGTCAATTGGTCTGCCCTTGGTACACGAGGCCTGTGAGCTCTTTGTTCAGCTGCACCAATTACTTGAACACATTTTCAGTTTAAATCCGTTTAATTCAGACATCTTGAGGCCCCACAGGCCATGTTCCAGTCAATAATCGATTGCGTTCCTCGATTGCGCTGACTCACGGGAGATTTGAACATTCGGGTTTATGCTAATAAACCGGCGCGGTGCCCAGCACATTCCAGGCACATTTTCCAGATTGCACCCCTCGTGGAATCTCCAGGCCGATAAAAAAAAATGCTTTTCTACTTTTGTTCTTCAATTATGCCATCCTGGTGGAGGCAGACTCAATCGTGGCTTTCAAAAGGGACTTGGATAAGTACCTGAAGGAAAAAAATTTGCAGGGCTATGGGGAAATGGCAGGGGGGGGGGGGGGGCGGCGGGGGAGTGGGACTAGCTGAAGCGCTCTTAGAAGTCAGCACGGGCTCGACGGGCCGAATGGCCTCCTCCTGTGCTGTAACCATTCCATGATTTTATGATTCTATAATCCTAAAACTCTGAGCTTTGACACTTTCCAGCAAGTGATCAACAAGCACAATGTGTAACCTGTTCTGCGATTAAAGATTATCCGTCTTTCGGATGAGACGTTAAACCGAGGCCCCGTCTGCTCTCTCAGGTGGAAGTAAAAGATCCCGTGGCCACTATTTGGAAGAAGAGCAGGGGAGTTATCCCCGGTGTCCTGGGCCAATATTTGTCCCTCAATCAACATCACTAAAAACAGATTATCTGGTCATTATCACACTGCTGTTTGTGGGACCTTGCTGTGCGCAAATTGGCTGCTGCGTTTCCCACATTACAACAGTGACTACACTTCAAAAAGTACTTCATTGGCTGTAAAGCGCTTTGAGATGTCTGGTGGTCGTGAAAGCGCTATATAAATGCAAGTCTTTCTTTCTTTCTTAAAGAAATCAGTCACTCTAAAGAGCAAACAAAAGGCACAAGTTTAATCGTGACTACATCACGTTTGTCCTGCTACCTTAATTTGACACTTGACTCACCTATATCTGTTTCTTTGTGGTTCTTGATAAATTCAGCCAATTCAAAGTTGCCCGCTATTATAGCCACCTGCAAAACAGATTGTACAATCATCCCAACTGACAGATTGACAAGAAGCCTTAAGGTTGTTGAGCACTGAATTTCCTTTACAACCCCAGCACAGTAGTCATTAGCATGGAAGCGTTTGAAAAATCTATTTTGTAACATAGCAATACATCATACAGGGGAAACTAATACGTTATTAGGACGACTTCAAAACAATGTTTTATTTAAATCATGAATTGAAACAACGTGTGAAATATAATCACGATCAATAGAACGGCTGCAAAATTTCAACTTAATTCACATTTTTGCTAAATCACCATTAATAAAGCCCTGACACCATTTATTTCATAACAAAAAAAAAATTAGGAGTTATTAATACTGACATGACATTTTTATTAAGCCTTGTTGCAACCCAGTAAAGGAATGTTGTTACACTGTAGAGGACTCCCCCATTACAGTTTGTAATAAATATGGTTTAGCAACTCTCCTACTGAGTCGGAGAAACCACAACGTTCATCATTCACTGACTGGCACTAATTCCTTTTGCACATTTGGGATAAGCTGGAACAGATGCTGGGCGTGAATCACTCCTTGATGGGTTTGCAACATTCATCAGCCAAGTAGCTGATGAATGGCGGGTCTGCTTTCGGCAGCAACAGGCTATGGTGGGCCTGCAACAAGTGGTAAAAGCTGCAAATGCATCACTATCAGTGCTAAGTGTCACCCATGGCTCAGTGGTAGCACTCTCGCCTCGGAGTCAGAAGGTTGTGTGCGGGTGGAAACATGTTAGATCAGCAGCGGTACCGGTTCAAACATGGAATGGCAAATGGAGCTTTCTAGGTTCCCCTCCCCCCGCGGAAATTCACCCCACTCCAGAGACTTGAGCACCTAATCTACGTTGGCACTCCTGCACAATATCGAGGCAGCGCTGCACTGTCAGAGGTGCCGTCTTTCGGACGAGACGTTAAACCGAGACCCCGTCTGCTCTCAGGTGGATGCAGAAGATCTCATGGCACTATTTCGGAGAAGAGCAGGTGTGATCGCCCTGGTGTCCTGGCCAATATTCATCCCCCAACATCACAAGACCCAAATTATCTGGTCATTATCGCCTGGCTGTTTGTGGGATCTTGCTGTGCACAAATTGGCTGCTGCATTTCCTGCAGGATTAGAGGGGAGTTGAGGACAACTCTTCTCACCCAGAGGGTGGTGGGGGTCTGGAACTCACTGCCCGAAAGATTGAGGGAGGCAGAAACTCTCATCGCATTTAAAAAGTACTTGGATATGCACTTGAAGTGCCGTAACCTACAAGGCTACGGACAGAGAGCTGGAAAGTTGGATTAGACTGGATAGCTGTTTTTCGGCCGGCACAGACATGGTGGGCTGAATGGCCTCCTTCTGTGCCGTAAATTTCTATGATTCGATTACAACAGTGACTACACTTCAAAAGTACGTCATTGGCTCCAAAGCATTTTGGGACATCCTAAGGCTGTGAAAGGCGTTATATAAATGCAAGACTTTGTGGGGAATACCAATTCAGTAACTCTTGTCAGCAATGTTTTCCACACTATCTATCTGCAGTCTATGAATAGGTCATGTTACCTACAGTTAAAATATAAAGCTTGCCAAATAAATATCAGCTGCACACTTGGGGGAGAGTGCTGGATAAAGACACTAGAGGAGGGGTAACCGTGAAGAAATACGGGGGGTTGAATTTCCACGCGGGGCGTGAATTTCCGGGGAGAGGGGTGAATTTCCACGGAAGCGGGGATGAATTTCCACGAGGGGGGGCTGACTTTTAGCTGGGGTGGGGGGTGAATTTCCACAGAGGGGAGGTTAAAATACAGTGGAAAGGGATGAATTTCCACGGAGGGGGGGATGAATTTCCACCGGGGGGGGGTGAATTTCCGCGGCGTGTGATTTTTCAGCGGAGGGGGTAAATTTCCGCAGAAGGGGGTGAATTTCCGCAGGGGGAACCTAGAAAGCTCCATTTGCCATTCCATGTTTGAACCAGTACCGCTGCTGATCTAACATGTTTCCACGTGTTTACATTCAGAATGACTGAATTCTTTAAATCACGTAATTTGACATCATACTGAAGCCCCCACAAAATCCTTAGAATTTCATTTTGATCGCTCTCCAGGATCAGTGCTTTCATCCTTGTTCTGTCATGCTTCCCAATATAATATCTATCTGAGCAGAGGTACGATCAGAGGCTTTGACAACAGACTGTGCCACCAGTGGTGCAATGTTGCTGACAGCTTGAATATTGCAATACCAGCTACTGCTCCTCCAGAAATGGCTGCACCCATTAGTTGCTGAACTACACTGGAGATTAAAGGAATCTTTGTACTTTGATTACAGTGGGCCCCCATCCCCTGCAAATACTGCTGTAATCATGGGGATCGCCTGCAAATATTGACAAACTCCAGGGACCGTGTCTAAATGCTGCCATGCTCCCAGGGACAGCGTCTAAATACTGCCACACTGCCAGGGATCCTGTGCAGATATCGACACTCTCTTCCAGGGACATCCAACAAGTAGACCTATACTGCTGGGGAATCCTTGCAAATATTGTCACACACCCAGGGGCCCTGTGCAAATATTTACATACTTCGAGGAATCCCTGCAAATATTCCATCTGAGGGACCAGCTTAGGGTTGGCAACCCTCCAGGAATGAAAGATTAATCTCCAGGACACCACTGCGAGCAACCAGGAGAAACATCATAGGGGCACGAAAATAAATTGTACGTTTCTTCCATTTTCTTTGAACACTTTTGTTCATTGGTTCTAAAAATTATTGCTGATGGGGGAGAAATGGATGTTTGACTGACAGTCACGAATCAGCCAATCGGGTCGTGAAGCCTGTTCGCTTTCCAATTGGCAGGGGGAGGTGGTGCACCTCAAGGATGGATGTGTCGAATGCCCAATGACGGGAGGTTGGGGACGGGGCGGGACGAGGTCATGAGATGAAACCTCCAGGAATACGTCCAACCAGAGTTGGCAACACTAGACCTGCCCTGAAACTGTTGACTCTCGGGGATCACCTGCAAATAATGGTCCAGTCCTGGAGATCCCCTGCAAATACTGACACACTCCCATGGACTCGTCCTGCAAGTAACATTCGCACCACACAAGTGCCAGGCAATGACCATCTCTAACAAGAGAGAGTCTAACCACCTCCCCATGACATTCAATAGCATTTCCACTGTCGAATCCCTCACCATTAACATCCTGGGGGTCACCATTGACCAGAAACTTAACTGGACCAGCCACATAAATACTGTGGCTACTAGAGCAGGTCAGAGGCTCGGTATTCTGCGGCGAGTGTCTCACCTCCTGACTCCCAAAAGCCTTTCCACCATCTACAAGGCACAAGTAAGGAGTGTGATGGAATGCTCTCCACTTGCCTGGATGCGTGCAGCTCCAACATCACTCAAGAAGCTCGACACCATCCAGGACAAAGCAGCCCGCTTGATTGGCACCCCATCCACCACCTTAAACATTCACTCCCTCCACCACCGGCGTACCGTGGCTGCAGTGTGTACCATCTACAAGATGCACTGCAGCAACTCGCCAAGGCTTCTTCAGCAGCACCTCCCAAACCTGCGACCTCTTCCACCTAGAAGGACAAGAGCAGCAGGCACATGGGAACACCACCACCTCCAAGTTCCCCTCCAAGTCCCACATCATCCTGACTTGGAAGTATATCGCCGATCCTTCATCATCGCTGGGTCAAAATCCTGGAACTCCCTCCCTAACAGCACTGCGGGAGCACCTTCACCACACGGACTGCAGCGGTTCAAGAAAGCGGCTCACCACCACCTTCTCAAGGGCAACTAGGGATGGGCAATAAATGCTGGCCTTGCCAGCGACACCCACATCCCGTGAATTAATAAATAATTTTTTTTTTTAAAATACTGACACACTGGAAATGTTATGATACGACCGCCTGCCTTTAACCGCCCCACCCCCATGCTCCGCCATTGGTCACCGGCCATGTCCATCCTCACGGCGCCCCGCCTTCCCGTGCCAATTGCAAAGCAGACAGGCTCTTCATTACCTGATTGGATAATGCTCGACTGTCAGTCAAACTGTCTTTTCATCCCATCGCCAATATTTTTACAACTAACAAAAGTTCAAAGAAAATGAAAGATAAATCACAGAGTTTTTGGTAAAGTCCCTTTGATTTTTCTCCTGGGTTGTTCCTGGAGGGTTGGCAACCCTTCACCAGACTGCCAAGTGAGTTTGTGTAACTAATTCAGCCTCACTATCCATGGGCACAAATCTCTTTCAACTTCTCTCAGCAGGGATGGTGGATAGAGAATGCCAAGCCACAAATCAGCTCTACGACAGGTGGGAAATGATGTCAGTCTCCAATTGGATTCAAAGTCACAGGTTCAGACATGGGTGAAGTCGACACTGGGCAACGTAACAAAAAACAGTAGGATACAAACATTTGAGACAATTTGGATTTCCAAGTGCTGTCACTTGTTGATTTGGTATCAAGAAATTCCATTTATCAGAAATGGAATCGCTATTTTGAAGTTAGTGCAGTGCATAAAATCCATTGTTTTGCACATCCAGCAGATGAACTGGACTTTATTACAACATTAGCCCTGATATTGTGCAGGCTGAGTCACCGACTTACAAACACGTTCGTCGCTTAAAGTAAATGATTATTTCAACTAAATGGGTTAGCACATCTCCTTAAATATTAATGAGGAGCTCTCTGTGTTCCTCCAATTCTGGCCTCTTGCGCATCCCCGATTTCCATCGCCACACCACTGGCGGCCGTGCCTTCAGCTGCCTCGGCCCTAAGCTCTACAATTCCCTTCCTAAATCTCTCTGCCTCTCTCTCCTCCTTTAAGACACTCAAGGCCTCGCCCCTCCCTATCTCTGTAATCTCCTTCAGCCCCACAACCGCCCCCCCCTCCCCCAAAGAGATATCTGCGCTCCTCTAATTCTGCCCTCTTGAGCGTCCCTGATTATAATTGCTCAACCATTGGTGGCTGTGCCTCCAGCTGCCTCGGCCCTAAGCTCTGGAATTCCCTCCCTAAACCTCTCCGCCTCTCTATCCTCCTTTAAGACGCTCCTTAAAGCCTACCTCTTTGACCAAGCTTCTGGTCAGCTGTCCTAATATCTCCTTATGTGACTCGGTGTCAAATTTTGTCTGATAATTCTCCTGTGAAGCACCTTGGGACCTTTTACTACATTAAAGGTGCTATATAAATGAAAGTTGTTGTTCTTGAGCTGGAGATGGACATGTTGAGCATTCGTGTGGTGGTATCCCAGGGTGTCATTTTAGGGCTCGTTATCTCTGAATTTTCAATTGCTTTTTGATGACAATAACACACAGATTCTTCCATTGTACTTTTCGTGCAAACAGTCTATAATCAGTCAACGGCAAAAGGCAATAAACAGCTGGCATTTGCCGCACGAGTTGAACTCTGAATGAAATTCCGAGTTCAATTGCTTACAACAGTCGCTGTTCAATTGAAATGGATTGGGCATCCACCTTGGGCAATTCATTTACCACTGAACCAACACCACCAAACAGATTATCTGGTCATTTATCTCATTGCTGTTTGTGGGACTTTGCTGTGCGCAAATTATCTGCTGCATTTGCCTGCATTACAACAGTGACTACACTTCAAAAAGAATTAACCCGCTATGAAGTGCTTTGGTACGTCCTGAGGATATGAAAGATATTATGTAAATGTAAATTATATTTTTTTCTCAATATTGTGTTCGTTTAGGATTCATGGGTTTCATCTGTGACCCACTACAGCTGCAGCTGATACTAGCACTCTAGTGTAAAATTAAACTGCCTCACTTTTTTTTTTCGACAGAAGGGAAGTTTTACATTGCTTTTCACACTGATGCAGTACTGGTGTACATTCGCACACTGATGCAGTACTGGTGTACATTCGCACACTGATGCAGTACTGGTGTACATTCGCACACTGATGCAGTACTGGTGTACATTCGCACACTGATGCAGTACTGGTGTACATTCGCACACTGATGCAGTACTGGTGTACACTCTCACACTGATGCAGCACTGGTGTATATTCGCACACTGATGCAGTACTGGTGTATATTCGCACACTGATGCAGCACTGGTGTATATTCGCACACTGATGCGGTACTGGTGTATATTCGCCCACTGATGCAGCACTGGTGTATATTCGCACACTGATGCGGTACTGGTGTATATTCGCACACTGATGCAGTACTGGTGTATATTCGCACACTGATGCAGTACTGGTGTATATTCGCACACTGATGCAGTACTGGTGTATATTCGCACACTGATGCAGTACTGGTGTATATTCACACACTGATTAGGAGGAGGGGAGTGGGACTAAGTGGATCGCTCTTTCAAAGAGCCGGCACAGGCACGATAGGTGGAATGGCCTCCTTCTGTGCTGCATCATTCTAGGATTCTAGGATTAAAAAGCAGCCAAAAAAAACACTTGCTGCATCTTGATAGGTTCAAATTTTATGTCAACCACTGTTGATTGGCTCAAATTTCACATTCACTCTAAAGCAACCAATTAGAAACTCAGACTTCACACTGCAAAAATGATTGGCACTCACAAGTAAAGTAATCTATCAAATCATCGGAGGAAGCTTTTGGGCACCGATATTTTTCCATTTCCCCTTACGTCTCCATCATTTAATTCTCATCCTTTTTGCCATTTTAAGGGAGCACTGGTAAAGAAATGTTGATTTTCTGATCTACCCTAACCCTGTCCAGTTGCCGATTTTCATATTTCTTCAGAAATCTTAATTATTCTACTCAATCTCTCCTCAAAGGACAGCCCTCTCATCCCAGGAATCAATCTAGTGAACCTTCGTTGCACCGCCTCTAAGGCAAGTATATACTTCCTTAGATAAGGAGACCAAACTGTGCACCAGTACTCCAGGTGTGGTCTCACCAGAGCCCTGTACAATTGTAGCAAGACTTCCTTACTCTTGTACTCCAACCCTCTAGCAATAAAGGCCAACATGCCATTTGCCTTCCTTATTGCTTGCTGCACCTGCATGCTAACTCTGTGTTTCTTGTACTAGGTCACCCAATTCTCTCTGAACACCAACATTTAATAATTTCTCACCATTTAAAAAATATTCTGTTTTTCTATTCTTCCTACCAAAGTGAAAAACCTCACATTTCCCCACATTATACTCCATCTGCCACCTTATTGCCCACTCACTTAACCTGTCTATATCCCTTTGCAGGATCTTTGCGTCGTCCTCACATCTTACTTTTCCACCTAGCTTTGTATCGTCAGCAAACTTGGATACATTGCACTCGGTCCCTTCATCTAAGTCATTAATATAGATTGTAAATAGCTGAGGCCCAAACACTGATCCTTGCCACACCGCACTAGTTACAGCCTGCCAATCTGAAAATGACCTGTTTATCCCTACTCTCTGTTTTCTATCTGTTAACCAATTATTTATCCATGCTAATACTTTACCCCCAACCCCATGTGCCCTTATCTTGCTTAAAAACCTTTTATGTGGCACCTTATCGAATGCCTTTTAGAAATCCAAATATACTACATCCACTGGTTCCCCTTTATCGACCCTGCTAGTTACATCCTCAAAAAACTCTAATAAATTTGTCAAACACGATTTACCTTTCATAAAACCATGTTGACTGTGCCGAATCAGATTATGATTTTTCTAAGTACCCTGTTAGCACTTCCTTAATAATGGATTCTAGCATTTTCCCCGATGACTGATGTCAGGCTAACTGGCCTGCAGTTCCCTGTTTTCTCTCTCCCTCCTTTCTTGAATAGCAGGGTTACATTTGCTACCTTCCAATCCACGGGGACCTTTCCTAAATCTAGGATATTTTGGAAGATCGCAACCAATGCATCCACTATCTATGCAGAACCCTAGGATGTTGGCCATCAGGTCCAGGGGATTTGTCGGCTTTTAGTCCCATTAGTTTCTCAAGTGCTTTTTCTCGACTGATATTAATTACTTTACGTTCCTTGCTCTCATTAGTCCCTTGGTTCCCCAATATTTTTGGTATACTTTATGTGTCTTCTACTGTGAAGACAGATACAAAATACTTGTTTAAAGCCTCTGCCAGTTCCTTGTTCCCTAATATAATTTCTCCTGTCTCAGCCTCTAAGAGACCAATGTTTACTTTTGCTACTCACTTTCTTTTTACATACTTGTAGAAGCTCTTACAATGTTTTTATATTTCTTGCTAATTTACTCTCATTCTATTTTCTCCCTTTTTTAATCAATTTTTTGGTCATCCTTTGCTGGTTTCTAAAGCTCTCCCAATCCTCTGGCTTACTACTATTCTTTGCAACATTATAAGCCTCTTCTTTTAATCTAATATTATCCTTAACTTCTTTCGTTAGCCACGGATGGATCGCTTTTCAGGTGGAGTTTTTATTTCTCAATGGAATGTATATTCATTGAGAATTTTGGAATATTTATTTAAATGATTGCCACTGCTTATCTACTGTCATACCTTTTAATCTCATTTCCCAATCTACCTTAGCCAACTCGCCCCCATACCTACGCAATTAGCTTTGTTTAAGTTTAAGACTCTCGTGTCGGTCTTAAGAATGCCACTTTCAAACTCAATGTGAAATTCTATCATATTATAAGAACATAAGAAACAGGAGCAGGAGTCGGACAATCGGCCCCTCGAGCCTGCTCCGCCATTCAATAAGATCATGGTGATCCAATCTTGGCCTCAACACCATTTTCCCGCTCTCTCCCCATACCCCTTGACTCCCTTGTAGTTCAAATATCTGTCAATCTCCGCCTTGAATATATTCAATGACTCCGCCTCCACAGCTCTCTGGGGTAGAGAATTACAAAGATTCACGACCCTCTGAGAGAAGAAATTCCTCCTCATCTCCGTCTTAAATGGGCGACCCCTTATTCTGAAACTATGCCCCCTAGTTCTAGATACCCCCACTAGGGGAAACATCCTCTCAGCATCCACCCTGTCAATCCCCCTCAGAATCTTATATGTTTCAATAAGATCACCTCTCATTCTTCTAAACTCCAATGAGTATAGGCCCAACCTGCTCAACCTTTCGTCATACGTCAACCCCTTCATCCCAGGAATCAACCTAGTGAACCTTCTCTGCACTGCCTCCAATGCAAGTATATCCTTCCTTAAATATGGAGACCAAAACTGTACGCAGTACTCCAGGTGCGGTCTCATCAGCGCCCTGTAAAGCCCTGTAGAGGATCCTTTACTATAAGTTTACAAATTAACCCTGTCTCCTTACACAAAACAAGATCTAAAATAGCCTGTTCCCTGGTTGGTTCCATGACGTATTGTTCTAGGAAACTTTCTCGAATACATTTTTTTTTATTTGTTCCCGAGATGTAGGCATTGCTGGCAAGGCCAGAATTTATTGCCCATCCTTAATTGCCCTTGAGAAGGTGGTGGTGAGCTGCCTTCTTGAACCACTGCAGTCTGTGTGGTGAAGGTACTCCCACAGTGCTGTTAGAGAGGGAGTGCCAGGATTTTGACCTAGCGACAATAAAGGAACGGCGATGGTTTGTAACTTGGAGGGGAACTTGCAAGTGATGGTGTTCCCACGTGCCTGCTGAATTTCCTTGTTCCTTGAGGAACATTCAATGAACTCGTCCTTCAGACTACTCTTGCCAATTTGATTTTCCAATCTGTATGCAGATTAAGAACCCCCCACAAATATTGTATTATCTTTGTTGCAAGCTCCTATTATTTCTTGATTAATACTCTGTCCAATGGTATAGCTACTGTTAGGGGGCCTATAAACTACTCCCACCATTGTTTGCTGCCCCTTGTTATTTCTTATCTCCACCCATACTGATTCTACTTCCAGATCTTTTGAGCCAAGATCTTTTCTCACAGCTGTCCTATGTCATCCTTAATTATCAGGGCTACCCCCTCTCCTGTTCCAGTCTGCCTGTCTTTTCGATAAGTCAAGTACCCTGGAATATTTAGTTAACAACCCTGCTACAACTGTACAGGGTATTGGTGAGACCATACAGAATCACAGAATCCCCACAATGCAGATAGAGGCCATTTCGGCCCATCGAGCCTGCACCAACACATATCCCACCCTATCCCCGTAACCCCACGTATTTAATCCCCCGAATACTAAGGGTCAATTTATCATAGCCAAATCAACCTAACCCGCACATCTTTGGACTGTGGGAGGAAACCGGAGCACCCGGAGGAAACCCACGCAGACATGGGGAGAATGTGCAAACTCCACACAGACAGTCACCCGCGGCTGGGTTCGAACCCGGGTCCCTGGCGCTGTGAGGCAACAGTGCTAACCACTATGCCACCTCGAGTACTGCGTACAGTTTTGGTCTCCTTATTTAAGGAAGGATATACTTGCATTGGAGGCAGTTCAGAGATGATTCACTCGGTTAATTCCAGAGATGAGGGGGTTGACTTATGAGGAAAGGTTGAGCAGGCTGGGCCTAAACTCATTGGAATTTAGAAGAATGAGAGGTGATCTTATTGAAACATAGGGATCAGCTACTTGTAGGAAAATCCACATCAGAGCAATGGGAGTCTTTCAGAAAGTAAAGAGAGAGAGTACAGCGCCAACATGTTCCCGTAAAGGTCAAGGGTGGGACCAACAAGCCCAGGGAACCCTGGATGTCAAGGGCTTTACAAGAATGGATTCGGAAAAAAAAGGGAGGCTTTTGGCAGAGACACAGGACTAAAAACAGTGGAAGCCCTAGAGGAGTATAGAAAGTGCAGGGGGGGTACTTAAAAAAGAAATTAGGAGAGCGAAGAGGGGGCATGAAAAAACACTGGCGGGCAAAATAAAGGAAAATCCCAAGGTGTTTTAGAAGTATATTAAGGGCAAGAGGATAACCAGGGAAAGAGCAGGGCCCATTAGGGACCAAAGTGGCAATCTGTGTGTAGAGCCGGAAGATGTGGGTGAGGTTTTAAATGAATATTTTGCATCTGTGTTCACGATGGAGAAGGACAACGTAGGCATAGAAATCAGGCAGAGGGATTGTGATATACTTGAACAAATTAGTATTGAGAGGGAGGAGGTACTAGCGGTTTTAGCGGGCTTAAAAGTGGATATATCCCCAGGCCCAGACGAGATGTATCCCAGGCTGCTGTGTGAGGCAAGGGAGGAGATTACAGGGGCTCTGACACAAATTTTCAGAACCTCTCTGGCCACAGGGAAGGTGCCAGAGGACTGGAGAACAGCTAACGTAGTACAATTATTCAAGAAGAGTAGTAGGGATAAACCAGGGAATTACAGGCCAGTGAGCCTAACATCAGTGGTAGGGAAATTATTGGAAAAAATTCTGAGGGACAGAATTAGTCTCCACTTGGAGAGGCAAGGATTAATCAAGGATAGTCAGCATGTCTTTGTCAGGGGGAGATCATGTCTAACCAATTTGATTGAATTTTGAGGGGGTGACTAGGTGTGTGGATGAGGGTAGTGCAAATGATGTAGTCTACATGGACTTCAGTAAGGCTTTTGACAAAGTCCCGCATGGGAGACTGGTCAAGAAGGTAAGAGCCCATGGGATCCAGGGCAATTTGGCGCATTGGATCCAAAATTGGCTTAGTGGCAGAAGGCAGAGGGTGATGGTCGAAGGTTTTTGTGACTGGAACCCTGTGTCCAGTGGTGTACCGCAGGGATTGGTGCTGGGTCCTTTGCTGTTTGTAGTGTACATTCATGATTTAGATATGAATGTAGGAGGTATGATCAGTAAGTTCGCAGATGACATGAAAATTGGTGGAGTGGTAAATAGCGAGAAGGGAAGCCTCAGGCTGCAGGATGATATAGACGGGTTGGTCAGATGGGCAGAACAGTGGCAAATGGAATTTAACCCTGAAAAGTGTGAGGTGATGCATTTTGGGAGAACTAACAAGGCAAGGGAATACACAATGAATGGTAGGACCCTAGGAAGGACAGAGGATCAGAGGGACCTTGGTGTGCATGTACATAGATCCCTGAAGGAAGCAGGACAGGTAGATAAGGTGGTTAAAAAGGCATATGGGATACTTGCCTTCATTCGCCGAGGCATAGAATATAAGAGCAGGGAGGTTATGACGGAGCTGTACAAAACGCTAGTTAGGCCACAGCTGGAATACTGTGTGCAGTTCTCGTCGCCACACTATAGGAAGGTGCAGAGGAGATTCACCAGGATGTTACCTGGGCTGGAGCGCTTCAGCTATGAAGAGAGACTGGACAGGCTGGGGTTGTTTTCCTTAGAGCAGAGAAGGCTGAGGGGGGACCTGATTGAGGTGTACAAAATTATGAGGGGCATAGATAGGGTAGATAGAAAGGAACTTTTCCCCTTAGTAGAGGGGTCAATAACCAGGGGGCATAGTTTCAAGGTAAGGGGCAGGAGGTTTAGAGGGGATTTGAGGAAAAACTGTTTCACCCAGAGGGTGGTTGGAATCTGGAACTCACTGCCTGAAAGGGTGGTAGAGGCAGGAACCCTCACAACATTCAAGAAGCATTTAGATGAGCACTTGAAACGCCATAGCATACAAGGCTACAGACCAAGTGCTGGAAAATGGGATTAGAATAGACAGGGCTTGATGGCCGGCACTGGACACGATGGGCCGAAGGGCCTCTTTCTGTGCTGTATCACTCTATGACTCTATATAAGATACTGAGGGGCCTCGACAAGGTAGATGCAGAGAGGATGTTTCCCCTCGTGGGGAAATCTAGAATGCGGGGGCACAGTTTTAGAATAAAGGGTCGCCCTTTTAGAACTGAGATGAGGAGGAATTTCTTCTCTCAGTGTCATACATCTGTGGAATTCTCTGCCCCAGAGAGCTGTGGAGGCTGGGTCATTAAATACATTTAAGGTGGAGATAGACAAATTTTTGCAAGATAAGGGAGTGGGGAGCGGGTGGGGAAGTGGCTTTGAGCCCAAGATCAGCCATGATCTTATTTAATGGCAGAGCAGGCTCGAGGGGCCAAGTGGCCTATTCCTGCTCCTATTTCTTATATTCTTATATTCACCTTGCAACCATGTCTCTGTAATGGCTATTAGATCTTACCCATTTATCACTATTTGTGCCACTAATTTGTCTACCTTGTTACGAATGCTTTGTGCATTCAGGTAAAGAGCCTTTAGTTTTAACCTTTTACCATTATTCCAAGCTTTAATCTTATTCGCTGATGCACGATTACCTTTAAACTCTCTGTCCCTTCCTGTCACACTCTGCTTTATCTTGACCCAAATTGCTACACTGCTCCATTACCTTGACTTTTCTCTTTAGATTTCTAAATTTCCCCTCATTTGACCCATCCCCCGCACTTTTTAGTTTACAGCCCTAGTTATTCGATTTGCTAGGACACTGGTCCCAGCTCGGTTTAAGTGGAGACCGTCCCAACGGAACAGCTCCCTCTTTCCCCAGTACTGGTGCCAGTGCCCCATGAATCGAAACCCCTTCCTCCCACACCACTCTTTGAGCCACGCATTTAACTCTCTGATCTGCTTGTCCCAATGCCAATGTGCGCGTAGCTCAGGTAACAATCCAGAGATTATTACCTTTGAGGTTCTACTTTTTAATTTACACACTCAAGTCCTGAAGTGGGACTTTAACTCTTCTGATTCAGATGTGACCGGAAGTAGATTACAGATCAAATGTCCGCAGAAACATCGTCACATGCACACAGTGCAAGGAGTAAACTCTATGAAGAATCTTGCGTTTCCAGTTACTCTCTTCAAAAAAGATTTCAAAATTTGCATTTTTGGAAAAAATAATCAGGCAAACATAGCGCACCAGCGCCCGGGCTTTATGTTGATCTTCTAGACACTTTTAATCAGACAGATGATTAATTGACGGCACCGTAGACCCACAACAATGCAATCGACTGTCTGGACGTTGCGCTTCTAATATTAGGAGTGTAGCCAACCAAAGGGGAAGCCTTTCTCCTCCCCCAATCAGCCATCTGCTGCACTTCTCCAATGGATCAGCTCTTCACCACCCCCACCCCCCCTAAAAAAACTAAGATGGGGAGGAACATTTGGCCCTCAGCCTGGGACTGTGCACGTCACTTATTGAAGTTCCCCCGCTGGAAGAATGTGAGGAGGAGGAACAAAAAAGCTTACCTGAAATGGAGACTGGCTGTTGTAATTCTTCACTTCCTTATTGGCTCCACGAAAAAGCAGAACCCGAGCACAGCTTTCCTGTAAATTGGTAGAAATGAAGCACGTTACTAGTAGGCCAGGACTGTATGAAGCCTGTGGTTTCAGCGGCTGTCCTTTGTTGCCGAGAGCGTACTCTCCTCAATTCCAGATCATTCACTGGCATAGCGTATCTTCTAAGTTCAGGCATCCTATAACGCAAGTTAGGGCCATTGTGATTCCCTGGACTCGTGTCGGTCGCCTAAAGGGCTCATACAGGAATTTGCCATTTTTTCCCCCCTAATTGCCCCTGCTTTTTATTTTAAACCTGCCCCTTTTTGCCTCTCCCAAGATGGGGTGGGGTGGGGAATGTATGTATCGTGATCTTTGAATATTTTTAAGGCAGAGGTCGATAGATTCTTGGTAAACAAGGGGGTAGGCGGGAACGTGGAGTAATCAGATCAGCCATGATCTTATTGAATGGCGGAGCAGGCTCGAAGGGCCGACTGGCCTACTCCTGCTCCTAATTCGTATGTATAAGACATCACCACTGTGTGACACAGTCTGGATGGACCAGGAGGTCTTTCCCTGTCTGTCAGTTTCGGATGTTCGTACACAAATGACAACAGGTGGTTTTTTCTAAACTGGTTTAGTAACGAGCATGTTATCAAACTAGTTTGGAAGAACTAGCTTCTGATGGTGGAATCAGGCCTACTGTGAAAATAATTAGTGAATCTCATGTGGTGTTGCTCACGGGTAGTCCGGAGTCTGGAGTGCAGTTGAGACAGGGAGCAGGGCGTAGCAGGGGACTGGGGAGTGCAAGACAGCGGGAATAGGGTGGCAGCACAGTGGCTGGGAGTTGTGGGGCAGGGATGAGAGACTGTTGGGGAGGGCTTAAACTAATGTGGCAGGGGGCTGTGTCCCAGGATGTAACATTAGAAAGGGGAAATAAAGTGCTCAAAGGATTGGGAGAGGCAGAGAGCACTAAAGTAAGAAATAGTAAGGTATTAGGTGGGGTCAAACTAAGAGAGAATACAGGATGGTCTAAGCTGGGTTTACACTGTATGCATGTGAACGCACGAAGCGTAGTAAACAAGATTGGTGAGCTGCAGGCACAAATAGCCACATGGGAATATGATGTTGTGGCAGTAACTGAGACCTGGCTCAAAAAAGGGCAGGATTGGGTATTAAATATTCCTGGTTATAAGGTGTTCAGGAAAAATAGGGAAACAAAGATGTGGCAGTATTGGTTAAGGAGAATGTTACAGTGCTGGAGGGAGAGGATGTCCTGGAGGGGTCAAAGACAGGATCTATATGGCTAGAGTTAAGAAACAATAGAGGTGCCATTACACTACTAGGTGTATTTTATAGACCACCAAATAGTGGGAAAGATATGGAGGAGTAAATTGCAGAGAAATTACAGAGAGGTGCAAGAACTATAGAGTAGTGATAATGGGGGACTTCAACTATCCTAATATAGACTGGGATCGTAATAGTGTAAAGGGCAGAGAAGGGGAAAAATTTCTGAAGTGTGTTCAGGAGAACTTTTTGATCAGTATGTTTCCGGCCCGACGAGGGAGGAGGCTTTGCTGGATCTGGTTCTGGGGAATGAGGTGGGTCAAGTGGAGCAAGTGTCAGTAGGTGAACATTTAGGGAACAGTGATCATAGTATCATAAGGTTTAGATTAACTATGGAAAAGGACAGGGAGCAATCTAGAGTAAAAATACTTAATTGGAGGAAGGCCAATTTCAGTGGGATGAGAACAGATCTGGCCCGGGTAATTGGAATCAAAGAGTGGCAGGCAAAACTGTAATGGAACAATGGGCTGCCTTTAAAGAGGAAATAGTTCAGGTACAGTATATTCCCACTAGGGGGAAAGGCAGGGCAACTAAAGTCAGTGCCCCCCTGGATGACAAAACAGATAGAGAATATCATGAAGCAGAAAAAGAGCGCGTATGACAGATACAGTTTGCAAATACAACTGAGAATCAGGCTATATATAGCAAGGTCAGAGGAGAAGCGAAAAAGAAAATTAGAGGGGCAAAGAGAGGGTATGAGAATAAAATGGCAGCCAACATAAAAGGTAATCCAAAAGTCTTCTATAGGCATATAAATAGTAAAAGGTTAGTAAGAGGAGGGTTGGGGCCGATTAGGAACATAAAAGGAGACCTACACATGGAGGCAGAGGATATGGCTGAGGTACTAAACGAGTATTTTGCATCTGTCTTCACCAAGGAAGAGGATGCTGCCATAGCCATAGTGAAGGAGGAGGTAGTGGAGACACTTGACAAGATAAAAATTGATAAGGAGGTATTAGAAAGGCCGGCTGTACTTAAAGAAGATAAATCACCAGGAGCAGATGGGATGCATCCAAGGATGCTGAGAGAATTGAGGGCGGAAATCGCGGAGGTACTGGCCATAATATTCCAATCCTCCATAGATATGGGGGTGATGGAGAATTGCAAATGTTACACCCTTGTTCAAAAAAGGGTGTAAAGATAAACCCAGCAACTACAGGCCAGTCAGTTTAACCTCGGTAGTGGGAAAGCTTTAAGAAACAGTAATCAAGGACAAAACCAACAGTCACTTGGATAGGTGTAGATTAATTAAGGAAAGCCAGCATGGATTTGTTAAAGGCAAATCATGTTTAACCTACTTGATTGAGTTTTTTGATGAAGCAACAGAGAGAGTTGATGAGGGTAATGCGGTTGACGTGGTGTACATGGATTTCCAAAAGGTGTTCGACAAAGTGCCACATAATAGGCTTGCCAACAAAGTTGAAGCCCATGGAATAAAAGGGACAGTGGCAGCCTGGATACGAAATTGGCTAAGTGACAGGAAACAGAGAGTAGTGGTGAACGGTTCTTTTTTGGAATGGAGGAAGGTATACAGTGGTGTTCCCCAGGGGTCGGTTCCATTGCTTTTCTTGATATATATTAATGACTTGGATGTGGGTGTACAGGGCACAATTTCAAGATTTGCAGATGACACAAAACTTGGAAGTACACTGAACAGTGAGGAGGAGAGTGAGAGACTTCAGGAAGACATAGGCAGGCTGGTGAAATTGGCAGATACGTGGCAGATGACATTTAACGCACAACAGTGTGAAGTGACACATGTTGGTAGAAAGAATGAGAGGAAATATAAACTAAATGGTACAATCCTAAAGGGGGTGCATGAACATAGAGACCGAGGGGTATGTGTGCACAAATCGTTGAAGGTGGCAGTGCAGGTTGAGAAAGCATTTAAAAAGGCTTACGGGATCCTGGGCTTCATAAATCAAGGTATAAAGTACAAAAGTGTGGAAATTATGATGAACCTGTGTAAAACACTGGTTCGGCCCCAACTGGAGTACTGTGTCCAATTCTGGGAACCACACTTTAGGAAGGATGTGAAGGCCTTAGAGAGGGTGCAGAAAAGATTTACGAGAATGATTCCAGGAATGAAGGACTTCAGTTACATGGATAGACTGGAGAAGCTAGGGTTGTTCTCCTTGGAGCAGAGAAGATTGAGAGGAGATTTGATAGAGGTGTTCAAAATCATGAGGGGTCTAGACAGAGTAGATAGAGAGAAAATGTTCCCATTGGCAGAAGGGTCGAGAACCAGAGGACACAGATTTTAAGGTGATTGGCAAAAGAACCAAAGGCGACGTAAGAAAAAACTTTTTTACGCAGCGAGTGGTCAAGATCTGGAATGCACTGCCTGAAAGGGTGGTGGAGGCAGACTTTATCTTATCTCAAAAGGGAGTTAGATAAGAATCTGAAGGAAAATTTTTTACAGGGCTACGGGGAAAGGACGGGGGAGTGGGACTAGCGGAGAGTCGGCACGGGCTCGACAGGCCGAACGGCCTTCTTCCGTACTGTAACCATGCTATTATTCTATAGGGTACAAAATCTTTAAATTAAACCACTGGAGCACGAGGGAGTCAGAGATCACCCGATTAATAGCACTGGGGATGTGGTGAATATAGAGGCAGTGGTTCCCAGAGATTTTTTTATTGCTTAAATAACCAAAGAATCTGAGAGAAAGCATTTTTTTCCCCCCCCCGAGTCAAAAAGTTGGGTTGTGTCTTTCAAGCATCGTAACTTTTGTTTGTGATTGACAGCAAAACTGACCAATCACAGAGCAAACCACAACTTCCCAACTGTGAGCCCCAGCCTCCCCGTCCAATAGTCGAAGGAATTGCCTTAATCTGCATTGTGGGAGTGGTGGGTCGTCAGATATCTGTTCCATTTCATTCCTTGAGCTGTGGCTCAGTGGGTAGCACCCTCGCCACTGAATCAGAAGGTTGTGGGTTCAAGTCCCATTCCAGAGACTTGAGCACAAAAATTTCGGCTGACACTCCTGTGCAGTGCTGAGGGAGTGCTGCACTTGTCGGGAGGTACCATCTTTCGGATGAGACGTTAAACCATCTGTCCTCACAGGTGGACGTATAAGATCCCATGGCACTATTTCGAAGAAGAGCAGGGGAGTTATCCCCGGTGTCCTGGCCAATATTTATCCCTCAACCAACATCGCTAAAAAAAAATCCAGATTATCTGGTCATTATTACATTGCTGTTTGTGGGAGCTTGCTGTGCGCAAATTGGCTGCTGCGTTTCCTACATTACAACAGTGACTACACTTCAAAAGTACTTCATTGGCTGGAAAGTGCTTTGGGGATGTCCGGTGGTCGTGAAAGGCGCTGTATGAATGTAAGTCTTTCTTTTCCTTCTCATTGGGTTAGCCTATTGCTAATTGTCGCAAAATGCAATAAATTGGTGAATTGGAGCTTTCGCTAGTTCACTGTCTCTTTACTTGTGGAACTCAAGATCCGACCCAAGCCAGAGCAATGGGATGACAGTCTGCTCCGGCCGCTTCCTCAGTCAGCTACTGTAAAGGTTGTACGTGAGCTGAGTTGGACAGCCCAGCTTCTGGTGGGCATGGGCTTAAACCATAAAATCACAGATCGGAAAATCGCGAGCCCAGGGCAGTGGGTGAGTAACGTCGTCATCAGCAACGCACACTCGAAGAAATCACCGCACAATCTGTTTTGAATCCATTCACCGTACAACATGTTTTTATACAGGACAAGCAAAGAAATGTTCTCATTTTTTTTTGAACACTATTATTGTTGCAAGCAATCAGAATAAAATTCCCAACTGCATTTAGATTGAATATTACGAGGCAGCAATAAAAGAGAAACAGACCGTCAGAATGTACTACACCGGTTCAAAACTCAGGCCCGGAATTTCCTTTGGACTTTTGGACGTTGCGCTGTCATAGCTTTGCCGGAAGTGCCGCGGAATTCCCCGTTTACGTGCGTGAGCGAGGTTTTGGCCGCAGTTCCGGCGAAGTTACGACGGTGCAGCAGCAGAAAGTCCAAGGAAGTTGAAGGCCAGGATCTCACTGAGAAATTTAATCGAGCTACAGCAGTTACAATATTCAAAAGATTTAAACATCACTAATCCAGCCCTACATACAACCGATCTGATAAACCCAAACAACTCCACCAAAAGCTTTGATACAGTGCAACTCGACAGAGTAAAACATTGCACATCAATCCAAAGCTGCAAAGCACAAAATACTGAGAAACACGACTGTTTATTCAGCGATCCGCACTCCATGGCTTTGTGGAAGGGAGGATTAGTGGTACAAGTGTCTATCTCTGACCGGTGTCCCTGCCGAGTCAGGCTCCTTGCTGGGAAGCACTGAATCTAGTCTTCAGAGCTGTCATCGGCTCACAAAATGGTTTGAAGTACATTTCAGGGGTCTAGAACTCAACTTGTAATTAATAGTCATCTGGAAACTGAACTGGAAAATATGACATGCTGCAAACAGATTCACAACTTGGAAAAATAATGCAACAAGATTCATATATCATGAATCTCTTAATGTCATTACTCCTTAAAGGAAAGCTTAAGGATAGATATTGATATAGCTACTCTGTAAGGCTAGAAATTTCTATTCAAAGAAATGTCTTGGTACTTTGTTAACATAGTAGAGAGGGGAACATCACACAAACGCATTAAAATGTCAGGCTACTAATGACATTTTTCGACTTAACATCTGAGGCTCGCTGGGAGTGTGTATCGGAAATGTTGATGCACATGCCTCATGATTTTCCAACAGTGGGAAGATTATGTGCTGCATTTGAAAGCAGGTTGCAACCTTAATGATTGCCTGTCTATCATAATGCACAATATTATGTGAACAGACTTTTGGTCAAACTGGCTTGTCCAGTTTGAGACTGGAAGGTAGCAACCCTCTTCTATTAGTGGTGCTCCATTGACCTACCAGTGGAGAGGCAGGACTGGTCCAATTAGTTTTTCTGCCTCTTATGAAATCGTGCTCTTGGCTACATCAAAGTGTTCTACTGAGTTGCCTGGCAACGGCTACTTATAGATAAGCCTTCTGAGTTTAGGTTTTAACCAGATGACACCTGATAATTACCCTCTGAAAGTTAGAGTCAAACCAAAAAAATAAGTAGAAGCTCCCTTCCTCTCTGGAATTCCCTCCCCCTGTCTACTTCTCTCTCTCTATGTCTTTAAAAGCCTTCTTAAAATCTAGCTCTTCGAACATGCTTTCGATCACTTCTCCCAACTCTCCCAAAGTGCCTTAGTCTCTGTTTTTTTAACCCCTCTGTAAAGCACCTTGGGCTTCTACAGTGAGGAGGATAGTAACAAACTTCAGGGGGACATAGAGAGGGGGAGCAGGAACAGAGAGTCCTGGGGGTTTACATACACAAATCACTGAAGGTGGCAGGACAAATTGAGAAGGCTGTTAAAAAAAGCATACGGGATCCATGGCTTGAGAAACAGAGGCATAGAGTACAAAAGCAAGGATGTTATGCTGAACCTTTATCAAACACTGGTTAGGCCCCAGCTGGAGTATTGTGTCCAATTCGGAGCACCACACTAGGAAGGATGTCAAGGCCTTAGAGAGGGTGCGGAAGAGATTTACGAGAATGGTACCAGGGTGTTATGTGGAGAGACTGGAGACGCTGGGGATGTTCTCCTTAGAGCAGACAAGGTTAAGGGGAGATTGAATAGAGGTGTTCAAAATCACGAAGGGTTTTGATAGAGTAAGTAAGGTGAAACAGTTTCCAGTGGCAGGAGGATCAGTAACCAGATGACACAGATTTAAGGTAACTGGCAGAAGAACCAAAGGGGAGGTGAGGAGAATTTTCTTTATGCAGCGAGTTGTTATGATTTCGAATGTAGTACCTGAAAGGATGGTGGAAGCAGATTCAATAAAAAAGTCAAAAGGGAATTGGATAAATACTTGAAGGGGAAAGTTTGCACGGCTAGGGGGAAAGAGCAGGGGAGTGGGACTAATTGGATCGCTCTTTCAAAGAGCCGACATGGGCACGATGGGCCGAAAGGCCTCCTTCTGTGTTGCATCATTCTATGAATCTATGATAAAAGGCACTATATAAATGAAAGTTGTTGCAAGAGAATAGAAGACTTACCTCAGGAAGGACATAATTGCCTTAGAGGGAGTGCAACGAAGGTTCACTAGACTGATCCTGGGATGAGGGGATTGTCCTATGAGGAGAGATTGAGTAGACGAGGCCTATATTCCCTAGAGTTCAGAAGAATGAGAGGTGATCTCATTGAAACATGTAAAATTCTTAAAGGATTTGACAGGGTAGATGCAGGGAGGATGTTTCCCCTGGCTGGAGAGTCGAGAACTAGGGGGTCACAGTCTCAGGATAAGGGGTCGGCCATTCAGGACTGAGATGAGGAGAAATTTCTTCACTCAGAGGGTTGTGAATCTTTGGAATTCTCTACCCCAGAGCTGTGGAGGCTCAGTCGCTGAGTATATTCAAGACAGAGATCGAGACAGTTTTGGATATTAAGGGAATCAAGGGATATTGAGGATAGTGCGGAAGGTGGAGTTGAGGTGGATGATCAGCCATGATCTCATCGAATGGTCTATCCGCTTATTTTAATCTTATCTGTTATTTTATTTTTGGTCAAAATAGAAGCTTGATTGATCGCAGCTAATTTCAAACAATTTTCTGACCTGGAATCAGGAAAAAAAAGTAAAACCTGAAAAGTCCAGGGATTTAAAAAAAAAAAAATAAGGAACCAATTCTGAATGACAGTCAAGACTGATATTTGAACATCTGCCCTTTGAACGGGTGTCAGGAGCTCCATCACCAGAACTACTGCAACATAAACACTTGTGGACTGGTGTTTTATTTTGACTGGTGACATAATATCTCGGATGAAATGTTAACATTTATAAAAGATGTAGAAAATTAACTGTGGTAATTGCCACAGGACACAGAGTGTGATACAGAAAAACACAGAGTGATACAGAAATGGGAGGGGGAAGAGAAACTTCCAAAGTTAACTTTGGTAAAAAAAACAATCCGTTGCTTGTTGTGATATTTGATACATTCCCTCAGTACAGCACTGGAGTGTCAGCCTGGATTAAGTGCTCAAGTCTCTGGAGTAGGATTTGTAAAATGCTTGCATTACTTATGTGAGCAACTCAAGGCCCACTCACAGGCCGCGATTTTGCCGGCGTTCAGAGGGCGGGTTTGGAGGCGGGTCATAGGTTAAATTCGTTTTGATTGATGGCGGGTTCCGATCCCGCCGTCAACCCACCTCCAAACTGCTTTTCCAAGTGTCGGGTTGCGCATGGACCCGACACCTAGCAGCGGGAAGAGGATTAAAGCCAATTACCTGCCTATTAACAGGTACTTGCCAGTAGTTGTCAGCCTATTTTTGGATTGTGTCGCTTCTGGCTCGGGTTTCCCAACGTCTGGACACCACGCCAGGTTAGTGTGGCATGTTGTGAGTCTGGTGTAATGTTTGTGGAATGATGACAGCTGCAGAAGTGGTGTGAAGGATCCAATGTTGCACATGGTGAGTCTCAGAGGAAAGAAAATGTTGGGTACTGCAGTTTTAATACTTTTACAAATTTCTTTAGCTTACAAGTTGTTAAATCCATGTCCAGTGCCACCTCATTGGGAGAACCTCTCTCACCAGTGACAGATTGCTTCTGTCACCTCACCTGCAGCTGCCATCTATTCCAGCCAATGGAGGGAGTCATTGGAGAGCCTGGGTGCAAGAGGTCACCTTTGTGCAGTGATTGTCAGTGTTTTCAGCATCTCAATGCTGTCAAACACTGAGAAATCAATTGTCAAAATAAAATTGTGCGTGGTCCCTTTAAGGAAACCGGCAGATGACATCATCTGACCTGCTTCCTGTTAATTGGCGGGCTTAACAAAATCAATCAAGGCAAAATGACGTCCGTGGAGCGGAAGCAGCTGGGGGCGGGACTGGAAGCCGGAAACCAGCTGACCCGCACTCAACCCGCCTCCATTAATAAAATCGCGGCCACAGAGTCTTGAGCACATAATCCAGGATGACACACAACAACAACAACAACAACGTGTACTTATATAGCGCCTTTAACGTAGTAAAATGTCCCAAGGCGCTGCACAGGAGTATTTTAAGACAAAATATCTGACACCGAGCCACATAAGGATAAATTAGGGCAGGTGACCAAAGGCTTGGTCAAAGAGGTAGATTTTAAGGAGCGTCTTAAAGGAGGAAAGAGAAGTAGCGAGGCGGAGAGGTTTAGGGAGGGAATTCCAGAGCTTAGGGCCGAGGCAACAGAAGGCACGGCCACCAATGGTGGAGCGATTATAATCAGGGATACTCAAGAGGGCAGAATTAGAGGAGTGCAGATATCTCGGAGGGTTGTGGGGCTGAAGGAGATTACAGAGATAGGGAGGGGCGAGTCCATGGAGGGATTTGAAAACAAGGATGAGAATTTTGAAATCGAGGCGCTGCTTAACCGGGAGCCAATGTAGGTCAGCGAGCACAGGGGTGATGGGCGAACGGGACTTGGTGCGAGTTAGGACATAGGCAGCCGAGTTTTGGATGACCTCAAGTTTACGTAGGGTGGAATGTGGGAGGCCAGCCAGGAGTGAGTTGGGATAGTCAAGTCTAGAGGTAAACAAAGGCATGGATGAGGATTTCAGCAGTGGATGAGCTGAGGCAAGGGCGGAGATGGGCAATGTTACGGAGGTGGAAATAGGCGGTCTTCGTTATGCTGGGGATATGTGGTCGGAAGCTCATTTCAGGGTCAAATATGACACCAAGGTTGCGAACAGTGTGGTTCAGCCTCAGACAGATGTTCGGGAGAGTGATGGAGTCAGTGGCTAGGGAACGGAGTTTGTGGCGGGGACCGAAAACAATGGCTTCGGTCTTCCCAATATTTTATATTCCTCGTGCAGTTCTGAGGGAACACTGCACTGTTGAAGGTGTCGTCTTTCGGGTGAGATGTTAAACCGAGGCACCGTCTGCCCTTACTCCCCCACCAAAAAAGTAAAATGTTAGGATCACTTTTGTGAGCAATTAGCATTCTATTTTTTGGGAGTTGACCGCATGCTGCCCTATATACACTTGAACGGTAGCGTAACTTAGGGGTGCAACAATAATATCCGCCCCCCCCAATGACCTGAACAGGATAGTTGTGTCTTTTACACTGCATTTCTTCAATCTCTGCAAAGCTGCACTAAGTTAGCACCAGGTGAGGTGGTGCTTGATCTGAATCATTAATCTGATTTATATTACAGTAAGGTGAATGTACAAAGCAACAGTTATAATCAGGTTCAATCGGTACAACTTATCTTTGCATTAAGGTGCAAACAGTGAACACAACGCACTGATGTAGGAAAGTGTGTATCTTTTTTATCCATTCTCAGGATATGGGTGTCGCTGGCAAGGCTGGCATTTATTGCCCATCCCTAGCTGACCTCAAGAAGGTGAGCCTTCTTCTTGAACTGCTGCAGTCCATGTGGTGAAGGCACTCGCACGAAGTTCAAGGGAGTTCCCAATCTAACTTGACTTAAGCAGGAGATCTTCTAACTTCCCTCCAGTATTTCTGACCTCTGTCTCCATGAAGGCCCTCACAGCTTTGCACTTAAAGCCGCCTGCCCTCGTAGCCATCCTATTTTAAAATCCTGTCTTTCTGTTTTTATCTCCTCCCTCAAACAGGGATCAAAGGATTTTTTTTTTTTAAATATTTGTTCATGGGATGTGGGCATCGCTGGCAAGGCCAGCATTTATTGCCCATCCCATTTTCCAGCATAATGGGCATGAGGTGCTCCTCAAATACAGAGGCAATTAACAAATTGCTTATTGTTTAGTTTCTGAGGAAAACAACTTTTATTTAGTACAGCAACTATTTTTTCCTAGAATCATACAGCACAGAAGGAGACCATTCAGCCCTTCGTACCTGTGCCAGCTCTTTGAAAGAGCTGGACAATTAGTCCCACTCCCCTGCTCTTTCCCGATAGCCCTGAATTTTTTTTTCATTTTCAAGTATTTATCCAATTCCCTTTTGAAAGTTAGGGTTGAATCTGCTTCCACCGCCCTTTCAGGCAGTGCATTCTGGGTCATATCAACTCGCTGCATAAAAAATTGGCAGCTCTCTCTTTTTTTAACCAATTATCTTAATCTGTGTGCTCTGGTTACCGGCCCTCCTGGCAGTGGAAACAGTTTCTCCTTATTTACTCCTCATGATTTTTGAACACCTCGATTAAATCTCCCCTTAACCTTTCTCTGCTCTCAGGAAAACAAACCCCACAGCTTGCTGCCCAGGTGCCTTTCTTTAAAACAAAAATGGCGAGATTACACTCTGCTTAAAAAGAAACACGGAAAGTAACCTTTATTATCGAAAACGTTTCTGAGGAAAAATGATCAAAAAATCCTGAAACGTGACACACCTGAACAGTTGGGTATGAGGCCCCTCAGTCGTAGAAGTAACCAAAATGACAAGAATACACTCGATGCGAGAGCTGACTCCCCCTTTACTGGGGAAAACCTGGCCACGTTCTCTGTCCTGGTGTGCACATCCACACCAGCTGAGAGATCTTCTGATCCTGCCAGACTCTGCGGGGTGGGTTATTTAAATACTTTGCACGTGGTTGCTGCACAGGTGCAGCCTTGCGCAGAAGCATTGGGACAGTGAAGCCTGTGAAATCAGGAACACACAGCCCCTTAAAGGGCTGCTGCTCAAAATTAAAAAAGGGATGAGGCTGTGTAAAGGTGCTGTGGGGGTGAAATGCAGGAGTTTTTTTTTAAGGTGCTAAAATGGAGGTAGTAGGTTTCGGCCTTAACAAAGGCTTGTAGCTGGAAGGGGGAGAAAAATTGGTGAGTGAAATTGGAAGGACAGACAGCACAATGTGGAGGCTCAAAATGGAGCATGTGAGAAAATGGCAGAGCACGCTGAACCAAACCCTCGTTTTCAGGGATGGGGAAACGGACATTCTGCCATACGAGGTAGGTACAAAGAGGCTTGCCCTGATGAGCACGCCAGGCTACTCTCCGTGAAGGACAACAGTCCGCATCGCCTGGCAGAAGGTGGCAGATAAACTGAGCGTTATCTACAGTACTACTGTGCTGCAGTACCTGGCCCCAGATGCATGAGAAGGCGGTGTGCTTTAAAGGGATCTGGCAGGGTAAGGTTAACCAACGGTGCCCTGTACCACCTAGATGGCGCAGCCTGCCAACCCATGCCACGTTTACTGCTTGCCCGTGCCAAGTCTTCATACAACCCATTGCATCGCATGCGTAGCCATACCGCAGCAAGACACACCATCAAGACGCAAGGTACAATAAATATCTTCGCAGCAAACACATTTTTTTTTTAAAAAAGGGCTTAATTTGAACACAAGACCCCCTGTGCTTTAGGAAATGCAGTATCACAGCAGAGAAGATAGGAAAGAATAGAGGAGACACAACAGAAGCAGAGGAATTCTCTTCCCCAGAGGGCTGTGGATGCTCAGTCGTTGAGCAGATTTTTGGATTCGAGGGGAATCAAGGAATATGGGGATAGTGCGGGAAGTTGGAGTTGAGGTCAAAGATCAGCCATGATCTTATTGAATGGCAGAGCAGGCTCGAGGGTCCGAATGGCCTACTCCTGCTCCTATTTCTTATGTTCTGATGTCAGGGGGATTAGTTTTGGGATGTGCCTCGGAAAAGCCTCTTTCAGTGCCTGGAAAGCCTCTTTCTGTGCTGCTAACTTCTATGGTTCCGACTGAATTGAGATACATTGGGCCGAATTTTGTGACCCCCTACGGGTGTGTACGAGGTGCGCACGCGCCCACAGGGGCCGCGCAAGTGCAGGGTTTAGGCGCGCGAAACGCATGCGGTGAAACCCGGCACTTGTGATCTGTCAAGAATCCGCTTGACAGATCCTCCGCATCCCCGGGAGAAGGGCCTCTGCGGGTGGAGAGTTGGGCTATTTGCCTGCTCAAAGGCCGTGGAATTCCTACGCCTGGTAAAAGCCGGCGTAAGGCCTGCTTTTACCAGCATAAGAGTTTAAAATAACATAAAAATAATTTTTTTTCAATCATTTAAACATTAAAAAACCTGTGCAATAAGCTAAGGTTATTTTTAGCCCCTTTAAAACATGAAAATTTATTTTTCAAAAAATTAAATTTTTGTTTAAAATATTTAATTAAATGGCATTTTAATTAATTTTACATGGTTTTTCTTGATTTATTTCAGTGTGTTGGTGCATTTTTGCAGTCATCCCCATTCATACTTTTGACAGTTCTGTGCGCAGAGACCTGTCTAAAGTGTGAAGGGGGATTCCCTTCTTCCACTGGTTCGCCTGGCCCACGTGATCCCAGGGGCGCTTGCGAACCACGTGTGCCCCTGGGATACCTGGGCCTCTGCGCATTTCGAAGAGGAGAGGGCCCAGGATTGCCAGCCTCGGGATCTACGGAACCAGCGGGTAAGATCGTAGATTTTTTCCCAATCGGAGGCATCCGCCCACAGGAAGTCTCCGATCGGAAATTCAGGGCCGTTAACGTTCTGTAATAAACTCCAGGGCAACGTCTTTTCATTGACATTGTCACTTTTCAGTTGCAAGTCACTCCACTTTCTGCAAAAAAAGTGCGCTGTATATATTATTGTTTTAATTGTTTTTCTTATTTTTACGCACGTTAGATAAACATGGAAAATTACAGCGATATTTTAATCCTTTTGAAGCATAAAGAAAAGTAAGAATGAGGCAAAAATTTCCGCCCATTGGCTACGAATAAGTGGTAGAAGATGTAGCCTGTGTGTGTGTGTGTGTGTGTGTGTGTGCGCATCTGTAAAATCCTGCTACCAGAATCTGGTGCCAACAGATATAGCCACAAAGATTATAGGCTGTACTGTTAGTTCACAACCTTGTCTTCAGACTGTTTTAAATTCATTCATAAGTCGCACTCGAACCAAGTGATGGATCATCAGAAAATGTTCGGCAGAGCAAGATGAAACAAACATGTGGCTTTGACATGCAGGTTTTCTGTTTAGCATATCTTCTCTAACAAGTGACACTGACATGTTTGGCATTGGCTGCCGTGCTTTAATAGAAACATTGAGCAGGTCCGCTTCAAGCTCCTTACCTTGTATTAGCAACAAAATTAGGGGAAATCTACGGAATAGTAACATTGACAAAGTGCTGCACATGTCATGTTCTCCAAAGACTTAAATGTAAAAAAACAAACGCACGCTGTGTAGGGAACAAAAGCTACTTTAATTGCGACAAGGAGCCCATTTTTTTCTTTTAATTTGGAACAGTATTTAACCGCAGCAAGAACACTAAAGCGAGCAAAAGCATATGCGAGCAGGCAAGCTCTGCCTAATTAAATCCAGCCACCCACAGATATACCGAAATAGTACTTCTGCCCACACAAAAGCTGATGAAAGATGGTGAGAAAAAGCAAACAAAGTACAGCAGCCAATGTGCAGATCGAATGTTTCACTGTTACATATATACCTGGGCAGGGCATTCGTCTTGTTAAAAGCTCTGAATTCAGGGTTTACAGCGCTTCACATCAACTCAAATCACACCCTTCGGAAATATACATGGTCAGCGACGTTAAGCTGCATTTACAACGCCGAGGGATTCCAGGCAAACTACGCTGCAGTTGAATTCCGAAACAATCCAATAACCAGTCCATCAAGTTATTAGTTATTTTAAGGCTGCATCCCACAGAATCAATACTTCAACATGACGGCATAGGGAAAAAAATGATAAATTTTGAATATTGGTACCTGTGTCAATTTAATCATTCAATATGAACGAATTAAAAGAAGTTAATTGATTAAAAGAGTTTCAGAAAGTTTTTAATGAAGTTCCACATGAAAGACTAAACTGAAAGTCAATGGAATCAATGGTAGAATATGGTCATGGCTAAGATAGTAAACAGAATACTCATGAGAGGTGTAATGTCATATTGTGGAAGATCTTGAGACCGGCTGGGAGATCTCGAGTCCTGCTGGGAGATCTCGAGACCGGCTGGGAGATCTCGAGTCCTGCTGGGGTCACTGCTTGGATCCCTCTGTTTCTAAACTATATGAATGACCTGGATAATGAAACCAGCTGTAAACTGATCAAACTTGTTGATGACACTCAAATAGGAAGAGACAGATGAAATGAGGACAGGAATTATGTCAGTTATATTTAACTGGGAAGACAAATGTCCAATGAAATTAAACGCTGATAAATGTAAAGTATTGCACATCGATAAAAGAATGAGTGATAAAACTACAACAAATGGAACTGAATTAGCAAAGGGAGATTTAGAAAGGGACCTGGGAATTACTGGTAGACATAGCCACTCTCAAGGCCTTCATACAAAATCACAGCACTTCAGAAAGTAACTTATTCTATAAAGCGTTTGAGAGACATCAACGTGAAAGGCATTTAAAAAGTTAATGTAATTCTAAGATAGGCAATGCCGAGATATTCAGCGAGAACTGTTCCGCAGAAGTCGAGAGAAGTTATGCTGAGGCGTTTCAATCAGACCACACGTCACTTTGGTCACCATGCCACAAAAAAGATTTACTTGTATCTGAAAATGTACAAAAAACCCCAAGAAGACCGATCCTAACTGTAAAGAGGATGAATGAAAGGTGGAAAGAAGTGGGCTGAAATCCCGTTAGTTGAGTGCCCTGACTTAAAATCTACCCTACTTTCTTTAAAAGGTTGAAAGAAAGAAGATTGAAAAGCATGAACTGTAAGAAGACTGGAGGTTATGAGCACTGATATCACATGACGTAAAGGACATTGATGGAACGCAGAGCGGAGTAATCAGCCAAAGAGTGGGTAGGGTTTGATGATCAGTGGAGGAGATCGTTGATATGAAGAGAGAACAGAGTGAACATAAGAAATAGGAAAAAAAGTAGGCCATTCAGCCCTTCGAGCCTGCTCCGCCATTCAATATCATGGCTGATCTACCTCAACTCCACCTTCCCACACCAACCCCATATCCCTTGAGTGAGAGAGAATCCGTGAGTTAATGGGAAAAGAGTCAAAGAATGAAACATCAAATGTAGCACGGAGTAATCTGAGAGGAAACTAGATTGCCATGTAAGATATATGATGGTAACTCATCTTGAAGTGCATGGCACCAAGGCCTTGAGGATGTCCAAGGCAGCGATAGACAAGTCACCAAATGTTTTCTTTTATTCGTTTATGGGATGTGAGCATCGCTGCCAAGGCCAGCATTTATTGTCCATCCCTAGTTGCCCTCGAGAAGGTGGTGGTGAGCCGCCTTCTTGAACCGCTGCAGTCCGTGTGGTGAAGATACTCCCACAGTGCTGTTAGGGAGGGAGTTCCAGGATTTTGACCCAGCAACGACGAAGGAACAGCGATATACTTCCAAGTCAGGATGGTGTGTGACTTGGAGGGGAACTTGGAGGTGGTAGTGTTCCCAATCGCCTGCTGCCCTTGTCCTTCTAGGTGGAAGAGGTCGTGGGTTTGGGAAGTGCTGCCGAATAAGCCTTGGTGAGTTGCTGAAGTGCATCTTGTAGATGGTACACACTGCAGCCACGGTACGCCGGTGATGGAGGGAGTGACTGTTTAAGGTGGTGGATGGGGTGCCAATCAAGCGGGCTGCTTTGTCCTGGATGGTGTCGAGCTTCTTGAATGTTGTTGGAGCTGCACTCATCAGGCAAGTGGAGAGTATTCCATCACACTCCTTAATTGTGCCTTGTAGATGGTGGAAAGGCTTTGGGGTGAGACACTCGCCGCAGAATACCTAGCCTCTGACCTGCTCTTGTTGCCACAGTATTTATTTGGCTGGTCCAGTTAAGTTTCTGGTCAATGGTGACCCCCAGGATGTTGATGGTCGGGGATTCGGCGATGGTAATGCCATTGAAGGTCAAGGGGAGGTGCTCAGACTCTCGCTTGTTGGAGATAGTCATCGCCTGGCACTTCTGTGGCGCGAATGTTACCTGCCACTTATCAGCCCATGTCTGAACGTCGTCCAGGTCTTGTTGCAAGCGGGCATGGACTGCTTGATTATCTGAGGAGTTGTGAATGGCGCTGAACACTGTGCAGTCATCAGCAAAACATCCCCATTTCTGACCTTATGTTGGAGGGAAGGTCATTGATGAAGCAGCTGAAGATGGTTGGGTCTAGGACACTGCCCTGAGGAACTCCTGCAGCGATGTGCTGGGGCTGTGATGATTGACCTTCAACCACCACAACCATCTTTCCTTTGTGCTAGGTATGACTCCAGCCAGTGGAGCGTTTTCCCCCCGATTCCCATTGACTTCAGTTTTACTAGGGCTCCTTGATGCCACACTCGGTCAAATACTGCCTTGATGTCAAGGGCAGTCACAATCACCTCACCTCTGGAATTCAGCTCCTTTGTCCATGTTTTGACCAAGGCTGTAATGAGGTCGGGAACACAGTGGTCTTGGCGGAACCCAAACTGGGCATCAGTGAGCAGGTTTTTGGTGAGTAAGTGCCGCTTGATAGCACTGTCGATGACACCTTCCATCACTTTGCTGATGCTTGAGAGTAGACTGATGGGGCGGTAATTGGCCGGGTTATATTTGTCCTGCTTTTCGTGGACAGGACATACCTGGGCAGTTTTCCACATTGTCAGATAGATGCCAGTGTTGTAGCTGTACTGAAACAGCTTGGCTAGAGGCGCGGCTAGTTCTGGAGCACAAGTCTTCAGCACAATAGCCGGGATGTTGTCGGGGCCCATAGCCTTAGCTGTATCCAGTGCGTTCAATCGTTTCTTGATATCACGTGGAGTGAATCGAATTGGCTGAAGACTGGCTTCTGTGATGGTGGGAACCTCAGGAGGAGGCCAATATGGATCATCCACTCGGCACTTCTGGCTGAAGATGATTGCAAACGCTTCAGCCTTGTCTTTTGCACTCACGTGCTGGGCTCCACCATCATTGAGGATGGGGATATTCATGGAGCCTCCTCCTCCGGTTAATTGTTTAATGGTCCACCACCATTCACGACTGGATGTGGCAGGACTGCAGAGCTTTGATCTGATCCGTTGATTGTGGGATCCCTCAGCTCTGTCTATAGCATGCTGCTTCCGCTGTTTAGCATGCATGTAGTCCTGTGTTGCAGCTTCCCCAGGTTGGCACCTCATTTTTGGGTGTACTTGGTGCTGCTCCTGGCATGCTTTTCTACACTGCTTATTGAACCAGGGTGGGTCCCCTGGCTTGATGGTAATGACAGAGTGAGGGATATGCCGGGCCATGAGGTTGCAGATTGTGGTTGAATATAATTCTGCTGCTGCTGATAGCCCACAGCACCTCATGGATGCCCAATTTTGAGCAGCTAGCTCTGTTCTGAATCTATCCCATTTAGCACAGTGGTAGTGCCACACAACACGATGGAGGGTGTCTTCAGTGTGAAGGCGGGACTTTGTCTCCACAATGACTGTGCGGTGGTCACTCCGACCAATACTGTCATGGACAGATGCATCTGCGACAGGTAGATTGGTGAGGATGAGGTCAACTATGTTTTTCCCGCGTGTTGGTTCTCACACCACCTGTCGCAGGCCCAGACTGGCAGCTATGTCCTTCAGGACTCGGCCAGCTCGGTCAGTAGTGGTGCTACCGAGCCACTCTTGGTGATGGACATTGAAGTCGCCCACCCAGAGTACATTCTGTGCCCTTGCTACTCTCAGTGCTTCTTCCAAGTGATGTTCAACATGGAGGAGTACTGATTCATCAGCTGAGGGAGGGTGGTAGGTGGTAATCAGCAGGAGGTTTCCTTGCCCATGCTTGACCTGAAGCCATGAGACTTCATGGGGTCCGGAGTCAATCTTGAGGACTCCCAGGGCCACTCCTTCCCGACTGTGCCGTTGACGTGTCATTAGCCGGGTGGTCCGTTCGGTTTTATTCTTATTATGTTTCGTAGCGGTTAGTTACAACTGAGCTAGTAATCCAGAGGTCTGGACTAATGATCCAGAGACATGAGTTCAAATCCCACCACGGCAGCTGGGGAATTTAAATTCAGTTAATTAAATAAATCTGGAAAAAAAGCTGGTATCAGTAATGGTGACCATGAAACTATCGGATTGTTGTAAAAACCCATCTGGTTCACTCACTAATGTCCTTTAGGGAAGGAAATCTGCCGTCCTTCCCCGGTCTGGCCTGTATGTGACTCCAGACCCACAGCAATGTGGTTGACTCTTAACTGCTCTCTGAAATGTCCTAGCAAGCCACTCAGTTGTAAAAAGAACGCAACGAAAACAATGAAAATAAAACCGGACGGACCACCCGGCATCGACCTCGGCACCGGCTATGGACACGGCAACAGCACACCCAGCCCAGTCAACCCTGCAAAGTCCTCCTCACCAACATCTGGGAACTTGTGCCAAAATTAGGAGAGCGGTCCCACAGACTAGTCAAGCAACAGCCTGACATAGTCATACTCACAGAATCATACCTTTCAGCCAATGTCCCAAACTCCTCCATCACCACCCCTGGCTATGTCCTGTCCCACCGGCAGGTCAGACCCACCAGGGGTGGCGGCCCAGTGGTATACAGTCAGGAAGGAGTGACTCTGGGAGTCCTCAGCATTGACTCCAGACCCCATGAAGTCTCATGGCTTCAGGTCAAGCATGGGCAGGGAAACCTCCTGCTGATTACCACCTACCGCCCTCCCTCAGCTGATGAATCAGTCCTCCTCCATGTTGAACATCACTTGGAAGAAGCACTGAGGGTAGCAAGGGCACAGAATGTACTCTGGGTGGGGGACTTCAATGTCCATCACCAAGAGTGGCTCGGTAGCACCACTACTGACCGAGCTGGCCGAGTCCTGAAGGACATAACTGCCAGTCTGGGCCTGCGACAGGTGGTGAGAGAACCAACACGAGGGAAAAACCTACTTGGCCTTGTCCTCACCTATCTACCTGTCGCAGATGCATCTGTCCATGACAGTATTGGCAGCAGTGACCACCGCACAGTCATTGTGGGCATTGTGTGGCACTACCACCGTGCTAAATGGGATAGATTCAGAACAGATCTAGCAGCTCAAAACTGGGCATCCATGAGGCACTGTGGGCCATCAGCAGCAGCAGAATTGTATTCGACCACAATATGGTCCGGCATATCCCTCACTCTACCATTACCATCAAGCCAGGGGATCAATCCTGGTTCAATGAGTGTAGAAGAGCATGCCAGGAGCAGCACCAGTCATGAATGGTGGTGGACCATTAAACAACTAACAGGAGGAGGAGGCTCCAAGAATATCCCCATCCTCAATGATGGTGGAGCCCAGCATGTGAATGAAAAAGACAAGGTTGAAGCGTTTGCAACCATCTTCAGCCAGAAGTGCCGAGTGGATGATCCATATCGGCCTACTCCTGAGGTCCCCAGCACCGAAGCCAGTCTTCAACCAATTTGATTCACTCCATGTGATATCAAGAAACGGCTGAGTGCACTGGATACAGCAAAGGCTGTGGGCCCCGAAAACATCCCAGCTGTCATGCTGAAGACTTGTGCTCCAGAACTAGCCGCGCCTCTAGCCAAGCTGTTCCAGTACAGCTATAACACTGGCATCTATCCGACAATGTGGAAAACTGCCCAGGTATGTCCTGTCCACTAAAAGCAGGAAAAATCCAATCTGGGCCAATTACCACCCCATCAGTCTACTCTCAATCATCAGCAAAGTGATGGAAGGTGTTGTCGACAGTGCTATCAACCGGCACTTACTCACCAATAACCTGCTCACTGATGCCCAGTTCGGGTTCCACCAGGACCACTCGGCTCCAGACCTCATTACAGCCTTGGTCCAAACATGGACAAAGAGCTGAATTCCAGAGGTGGGGTGAAATTGACTGCCCTTGACATCAAGGCAGCATTTGACCGACTGTGGCATCGCGAAGCCCTCGTAAAACTGAAGTCAATGGGAATCAGGGAGAAAACTCCCCACTGGCCGGAGTCATACCTAGCACAAAGGAATATGGGTGTGGTAGTTGGAGGTCCATCATCACAGCCCCAGGACATCACTGCAGGAGTTTCTCAGGGCAGTGTCCCCGACCATCAACATCCTGGGGGTCACCATTGACAAGAAACTTAACTGGACCAGCCACATAAATACTGTGGCAACAAGAGCAGGTCAGGGGCTGGGTATTCTGTGGCGAGTGTATCACCTCCTGACTCCCCAAAGCCTTTCCACCATCTACAAGGCACAAGTAAGGAGTGTGATGGAATACTCTCCACTTGCCTGGATGAGTGCAGCTCCAACAACACTCAAGAAGCGCGACACCATCCAGGACAAAGCAGCCCGCTTGATTGGCACCCCATCCACCACCTTAAACATTCACTCCCTCCACCACCGGCGTACCGTGGCTGCAGGGTGTACCATCTACAAGATGCACTGCAGCAACTTGCCAAGGTTTCTTCGGCAGCACCTCCTAAACCCGCAACCTCTACCACCTAGAAGGACATGGGCAGCAGGCGCATGGGAACACCACCACCTCCAAGTTCCCCTCCAAGTCACACACCATCCTGACTTGGAAGTATATCGCCGATCCTTCATCGTCGCTGGGTCAAAATCCTGGAACTCACTCCCTAACAGCACTGTGGGAGTACCTTCACCACACGGACTGCAGCGGTTCAAGAAGGCGGCTCACCACCACCTTCGAGGGCAATTAGGGATAGGCAATAAATGCTGGCCTTGGCAGCGACGCCCACATCCCATAAACGAATATAAAAGAAAAATTGGGGCATATTCCATAAATGTATCAGAGGGTGAGCTTGAATTAGGAATCAATAAATGAATGAAGGCCGATTTTAATAGGATAAGGCAGGATCTGGCCAAAATGGACTGGGATCAGCTGCTTGTAGGAAAATCCGCATCGGAGCAATGGGATTCTTTCAGAAGGGAGATTGAGATCATACAATGGCAGCATGTTCCCGTAAAGGTCAAGGGTGGTTCCAAAAACCCCAGGGAACCTTGGATGTCAGGGGATATACGAGAATAGATCAGGAAAAAAAGGAGGGCTTTTGGCAGATACAAAATGCTAAAGACGGAGGAAGCCCTAGAGGAGTACAAAAAGTGCAGGGGGATACTTAAAAAAGAAATAAGGAGATCAAGGAGGGGCCATGAAATAACACTGGCGAGCAAAATAAAGGAAAATCCTAAGATGTTTTATAAGTATATTAAGGGTAAGAGGATAACTAGGGAAAAAATAGGGCCCATTAGGGACAAAAGTGGCAATCTGTGTGTGGAGCCGGAAGATGTAGGTGGGGTTCTAAATGAATTTTTTGCATCTGTTTTCACTATGGAGAAGGACGATGCAGACATAAAATTAGGGCAGGGGGACTGTGATATACTCGAACATTTTAACATCGAGAGGGAGGAGGTAGTGGCGGTTTTAGCAGGTCTAAAAATGGATAAATCCCCAGGTCCGGACGAAATGTATCCCAGGCTGCTGTGTGAGGCAAAGGAGGAGATTGCGGGGGCTCTAACACATATATTTAGAACCTCTCTGGCCACAGGGGATGTGCCAGAGGACTGGAGAACCGCTAATGTAGTACCATTATTCAAGAAAGGGAATAGGGAAAAACCGGGGAACTACAGGCCAGTGAGCCTAACATCAGTGGTAGGAAAATTATTGGAAAAAATTCTGAGGGACAAAATTAGTCTCCACTTGGAGAGGCAAGGATTAATCAGAGTTAGCCAACATGGCTTTGTCAAGGGAAGATCATGTTTGACTAATTTGATTGAATTTTTTGAGGGGGTTACTAGGTGTGTGGATGAGGGTAACGCAGTGGATGTGGTATACATGGATTTCAGTAAGGCCTTCGATAAAGTCCCGCACAGGAGACTGGTCAAGAAGGTAAGAGCCCATAGAATCCAGGGTGCCTTGGCACATTGGATACAAAACTGGCTCAGTGGCAGAAGGCAGAGGGTGATGGTCGAAGGTTGTTTTTGTGACTGGAAGCCTGTGGCCAGTGGGGTATCACAGGGATCGGTGCTGGGTCCCTTGCTGTTTGTGGTCTACATTAACGACTTGGATATGAATGTAAAAGGTATGATCAGTAAGTTCGCGGATGATACAAAAATTGGTCGGATGGTAAATAGCGAGGAAGGTAGCCTCAGTCTGCAGGACGATATAGATGGGTTGGTCAGATGGCCGGAACATTGGCAAATGGAATTTAATCCAGAAAAGTGCGAGGTGATGCACTTTGGAGGGACTAACAAGGCAAGGGAATACACAATGAATGGTAAGACCCTAGGCAAGACGGAGGGTCAGAGGGATCTTGGTGTGCAAGTACACAGATCCCTGAAGGCGGCGGAACAGGTGGATAAGGTGGTAAAAAAGGCATATGGGATACTTATATTCTATGCCTCGGCTAATGAATGCAAGAGCAAGGAGGTTATGATGGAGCTGTATAAAACACTGGTTAGGCCACATCTGGAATACTGTGTGCAGTTCTGGTTGCCACACTACAGGAAGGATGTGATAGCTTTGGAGAGGGTGCAGAGGGGATTCACCAGAATGTTACCAGGGCTGGAGTGCTTCAGCTATGAAGAGAGACTGGGCAGATTGGGTTTGTTTTCCTTGGAGCAGAGGAGGCTGAGGGGGGACATGATTGAGGTGTACAAAATTATGAGGGGCATAGATAGGATGGATACTAAGGAGCTTTTTCCCTTAGTAGAGGGGTCTATAACAAGGGGGCATAGATTCAAGGTAAAGGGCGGGAGGTTTAGAAGGGATTTGAGAAAGAACTTTTTGGAGTCTGGAACTCACTGCCTGAAAGGGTTGTGGAGGCAGGAACCCTCACAACATTCAAGAAGCATTTGGATGAGCACTTGAAATGCCATAGCATACAAGGCTATGGACCAAATGCTGGAATATGGGATTAGATTAGACAGGGCTTGATGGCCGGTGCGGACACGATGGGCCGAAGGGCCTCTATCCGTGCTCTATAACTCTATGACTCTATGACTATCAACGACGCATGATTCTGTTCTCTAATCCTGCACAATGATCAGACGTAAACTATCAGTTACAGATGACTTGTTGTCAGTTTACCGTAGTTTAATCTTTGTTATTAATCATGACAAAGAAATCTATTTATATATTTTATTCTTAGAGGCTGTTACAAATTCGGGTGTGCAGTAGATGCCTTCTTGGGTTTCAGTCGTTCCTTTAAACGGTCTAAGCACTTTCCTCTTACGGGAATTGACTAACACCGTCCTATATCTACTTGTAAAATCGCTCAACTCGGGAATGTAACAATGGCATCCCCTTGTGAAGTAGACTGGATACTCGTGTCTTTGTATCTCTCCAAAGGCAGACTGAGTGAACATTTGGTGAGATACCGATAGAACAACAGTTGTGATCGTTCTTGACCACCTCAATGACTGGAAATAGTCTGCTTTTATCTACCCTGTCCCACACTTACATCATTTTAAACATCTCTATCATATCACTCTGTAATCTGCATTGTATTAACAATAAAAAAAGCCCCAATTTTTCCAAGGCTTTCTTTGCATCAGTGTTTCCTCACACCAGGCAGCATCCTAATGCATCTGCAATGTGCCTTCTCTAAAGCCTCAATATCCTTCCCATAATGTGGAGCCCAACAACTGCACACAGTTATATAACTGACAGCTTATTAACATTTTGTATAGTTTCAAAATTAGCTCTTGCTTTTTATATTCTACAGCTCAAAATAAGACCTAGAATACCATCAGTTTAGAATTGTGTTGGAATTTTTTCAAAGCATTAAGAAACCTTTGGTGCTGCCTTTAATGTCTTGTGAACCTTGCACCTCCAAATTCCCTCTGCTCTTCCACAGTGCCAAGCCTTCTTCCATTCAGCATACAATCACTGTTGTTATTTGTTTTACCAAAATGCATCACCTCACTTTTACTGACATTGAATTCCAGCTGCTACTTTTTAGCCCATTCCCCAAACTTTCCAATATCCCTTTGCAGCATCTGCTGGTCTTCTAAAGAATTAGCTATAAGAACATAAGAAATAGGAGCAGGAGTAGGCCATACGGCCCCTCGTGCCTGCTCTGCCATTCAATAAGATCATGGCTGATCATCGACCTCAACTCCACTTTCCTGCCTGATCTCCATATCCCTTGATTCCCCTCGAGTCCAAAAATCTATCGATCTCAGCCTTGAATATACTCAAAGACTCAGCATCCACAGCCCTCTGGGGTAGAGAATTCCAAAGATTCACGACCCTCTGAGTGAAGAAATTCCTCCTCATCTCAGCCCTAAATAGCCGACCCCTTATCCTGAGACTATGCTCCCTAGTTCTGGACACTCCAGCCAGGGGAAACAACCTCTCAGCATCTACCCTGTCAATCCCCTTCAGAATCTTGTATGTTCCAATGAGATTACCTCTCATTCTTCTAAACTCCAGAGAGTATAGGCCCAATCTACTCAATCTCTCCTCATAGGACAGCCCTATACTTCCTATTTTGGTATCATCCGCATCATGGTGTGTTTTTTTTTACCAGTGCTCCAGTACTTCATACAAGGGCAACTTACTTTGATGAGAATCAAAAGTCTGCTGAAAAGAGAACGATGTACGAATGTTTGACCAAAGGAAACATTCAGAAATATCAAAGGGAGCTAGATCAAAGCATTCATCCTTGTCGGAGAGAAGCCAAATCTTCGACTGACTTTGGACAATTAAAGTTCTGTGATGTCGGGTCTCCTCTGGGATGAGATCAGAGAGCTCACGGTGCAGCGCTGAGCTTGGAAATTACTGTTAGTTATATCAGCTGGCAAACAATTAACATTCCTCTGTGTTATTTTAGAGAAGACTTTAACCCATGCAAAATAAATGAGTTAGCGCTCGATGGGAATCTCGTGAGAATTTGGTAACCATTTTGTCCTCTGATATTACCAACAGTAACTTCACAGTTATATTATGCTATAATTACATTCCTTTTTACAATTCTTCCTGACCCATATGAAATAAGATTACTTGTACGATCGAAATTTAAATATTGTACTGTGTGCCTGCTTCTCACCTGATTGTAGAGTGCACAGACATGGAGTGCTGCATTGCCTGAGGCGTTCTGTGCTCCCATATCAGCCCCGTAGAAAAGCAGATGTTCCAGATGTTGAACGTGACCATAACGACACGCCTAAGAAAAAGAAAAGCTAATTTGAAATCATCATTCAATATTCAAACAGCACACACTGCCACATCATTTATTTTCCATTAATAGTGGGAAGTAACCTTAATTTTCCAATTGTGAATAAAACTCACAATGTGAAACCCTAAGCACCGATTGAAAACCACATTTAGAACAATCAGAGAATTGTGTAAATTGTCATAAAACCCATCTGGTTCACTAATGTCCTTTAGGGAAGGAAATCTGCCGTCCTTACCTGGTCTGGCCGAAATGTGACTCTAGACTAGTGGTTGACTCTTAACTGCCCTCTGAAATGGCCGAGCGAGACACTCGAGGGCAATAAATGCTGGCCTTGCCAGCGACGCCCACATCCCGTGAACAAATTTTAAAAAACGATGAGCAGTAAAGGGAATTTTTGGAGCCTAAAAGGATATGCCCAGAGAAATGATGCTCTTTTCAATTTAATAAAGGCCTCGGTTTAATGTCTCGTCCGAAAGACGCTTCGGCTGGGTTCGGCTGTGATGCCCCATGGTCGAATAGCCTGGCCAGCGCCTTGATAAAGCAACTTCAGGAATGGTTGCGGGGGGGCGGTGGGAGAAGCGAGGAATGGAAAGAAATAAAGCACTGGATGGGTTGTTGTGCTTAAGCAGTCTTTCAGTTTTAGGGTACAAAGTTCGGGTTTTTGGTATACGAGGACAGCATTCATCACAGCATTCGAGTCATAGAGTCATAACGGCACAGAAGGAGGCCATTTGGCCCATCAAGTCTGTGCCGGCTCTCTGTAGAGCATTAGTTAAACAGTTATGTTTTACTTATAATCGTGAGACTGTTCTGCCTACGCTGAAGCATCAATATACGAAACCAAGGCTTGGCCACTGACTCTAGAGTTGCCAATGGATCTTGTCAAGTTTGTTGCTTGTGGTTATTTATACCGACCGCGTGGACTCAATGTTAGTGACTTGCTTGTCCCTTGAGGAGGTGAACTATGTGATAGGGTACAATTCCCACAAGCAACAGCAACCTCACTCAAATGACCTTTTTTTTTTTACTGTGCTAGCCTGTTCAGCAATTGTTGCCACATACTTTGACTTTGTGTGGGGGCGTCACAGTCTGACACTCTCCATACCTCACGTCCACAAATGTGCAATTTCCGGCAACAGGGATCGAGAGCAAGAATCCTGGTCAATGTTTCACCTCTTGGGCCCAGGGATCCTGAGACCAATTGTAGCATCTCCACTGCCTCCCCCATCAGGTACTTAGCACAGACTAGAGACCGAACCAAGCCCTGCTTAGTATCACAGTACGCAATGGGCTAGAAATTCATTATAGCTCAGGAATGGGCGGCATCTTTAGAAAAGTTGGAGAATTAGTGCCAGGCGCTAATGCTTTAGACTGCATGCAAAATTCATGCTCATTGCTCAAAGAAATGATTGGAGTGCTAATTCAAGTCTCTAAGCCCAAGCTCATTGGCATTACACTCAAAGGGTGGACCAATATCAGATGCAGTCCAATCACAAATCATGATTGCCACAAGCTTTTTTCAGTGCTTAAAGGGGAGGTTCATTGATGCTGCAGAACCTCATTCTCAGCATTGCTGGCTGTGCAGCTGCCTCAGCAAAGAGAAGCAGGAGCCGGAGGACTGAAGCAGCTGTACTCATGGCAGATCCACGCCCCAGGGAGAGCGCCTGCAGTTTCTGCGATCAAGCACTGGAGGCATTGGTTTTCACTATGGAGAGACGGAGGGCGGTGCTCTCCCCGGCAACTGGCAGGAGGTCCTCACCGCAAGTCTTCCGCACTATGTGGAGGGAGGTAGCCCAGTACGTCTCGGGCAGCACTGTGGTCTCCAGGACCCCCACACTGTGCAGGAAGAAATTTAACAACCTCACTCGGATGGTCAGGGTGAGTGAATGCTTCAACAAATGCTACATACCACCATCTGAACCACAGTCTTCACACACTGCCCAAAGCACCACACCCCCAGCACTCACCCACCAACAATCTCTACCTATCAACACTCACACCCACATCTCAAACCTTGCACACAATAACAAGCACATCACCCAAACACATTACTCCACACTCACACACACTTTCCTTTCTCTTGCAGGCCAAGGTGGCTCACAACAGGAGGGAGCGGGAGCACAGAGGCGGGGGACAAGCCGACACCCAACCACCATCTGCGCTGGAGAATAGAGTGCTGCAGATTATTGGGCGCCAGTTGGTGGGCGCTGTGGCCACCGGCGACGTTGATCCCCTTGGGGACAACAACGGTATGTTCATCCCTACTCCTCCTTCTCACATTCCACTTCCCCCTCACCCCACAAGCGTTTCGCACTTTCCAGCTAATCATGCTGTATGCATGCATTTCTCCCTTCCTGCCCCCTCCCCTCACCTTAACCCAACTCATGTGCATTTATGCTTTCAAGTAATGAGCAAGCACCTGAGCAGCCTATCCCTGAGGGCACCGTCGAGAGCGAGGCGGGAAAAGAGGAGGAGGAAGAACACACCGCGTCACTGCATATCTCACCCGCAGACACCAGCTCAGATACTAGCACTACGCGTTCTTTAGAGGCTAGTATAGTAGCGGGATCTGCACAGGGTGAGGCACCAAGGACGAGCGGGCTGCAGCAAGGCCAGGGGGAAAGGGTAGCTTGGGGGCCAGCTCCCCGGAGGGAGAGTTCTGGTGCACAGGACTCAGATGAGGACCTCGATGGGGAGGCCTTTAGACGAAGGGTGATGGGCATGCACACGGAGATGATAGGTGCAATGGCAAGGGTGCCCGAGAGCCTCCCGGCAATGATAAGGAGCGTGGAGGAGTCCGCCTCCAACATTGCACAGAGCTCTGTGCATACCATGGAGCCCATCATTTCCGGTCTGCAAAGAGTGGTAGACTCCCAGAGAGACCGTGGTGACCCAGACCTGATTCCGCGTGTGATGGGTGATCTGGCAGCTTCCATTGCAGCACAGGCGGAAGCGACGCAACGTCTTAGTGCTGTAATGCAGTCTTTGTTGGTGGCATCCAATCTCTGACTGCTCTCATGCAGTCCCAGCTTGATGCCAAGCAAGCTCTGACTGCTGCCATTGTGGCTGGGTCTCCCACCATCGACCGGGGCTTTCACTGTGTCGCAACAGGCCAGCAATCTGTGCTCCAACAGATTGTTAGGGATGCTGACGTGCTGTCCCGGGGCAGTGGCAGTGAGCCAGGAACCTGCTGTCCTCTCTCAGGATGACAGTATCCCTGCTCCCACCACTGCCACTCCGCCATTGCCCTTGTTGCTGCCTGTCATCCAGCCAGCCCAGACTGCTGCCGCCCATGCTGAGGTGGTGCAGTGTACAGCCGGGCCTTCCAAGCCGAGAGCTGGTCGAGGGTGTCCTGCAAGGCCATCTGCAGTCTCCTGCATGGAAACTCAGCAGCCTTCCACCAGCCGTGCTGCAGCCACTGGGCCAACACTTTGTAGGAGCACTAGCTAGGCAAAGGCACAGTAACAACAGGCACTAAGGGATTGCACAAGGGTGAAAAGTAAATATTTTTGTTGGAAATATGTGTTTACTGATTTTGGATAAATTTATTAATTCAGTTTGGATTCTTTTGCGGTGTGCCTAATTTCAGCTTTGCGCTGTGATAATGGCCTGCGACAGGGATGGAATGATGGGGATGTGGTGAGCAACGGGGATCTGGGGTTTAATTCATTGGAACTGCAATCTGATGAGGCCGTCATGGACCACCCCTCGGGAAGGCCGATTGAGTGGTTGCCTCCTCTCACTCTTGTTCGGACTCGTCCTCCTCCTGACGTGGTCCCGCAAGCCTTGGTGGCAAGGGCTGGGCCCTCATGATGGCCAAGCTGTGGAGCATGCAGCAGACCACCATGAAATGGGACACCCGCTTAACCAAGTACTGGAGGGCTCCTCCCAATCAGTCAAGGCAGCGGAACCATTGCTTCAGCAGGCCGATGGTCTGCTCAAGGATGTTCCTGGTGGCAGCATGGCTCTCATTATATGAGTGCTGGACAGGAGTGTTACGGTGGCAGAGGGGAGTCATGAGCCAGGTGGAGAGCGTATAGCCCTTGTCTCCGACCAGCCAGCCATGAACTTGACGTGGTAGCTGGAAAAGTGCTGGAACAGGATGAAGGCATCGTGGCAGGATAGTGGGCATTGACATTGAGGATTCGCTGTGTGTGGTCGCACACCAACTGCACATATAAAAGTGAGTTGCAGCCTTTGCGGTTAGAGAAGATCTCAGGATTGTTATGCGGTGCCCACAAAGCCATGTGAGTGAAGTCAATGGCACCTGCACCATGGGGAATCCCGCTATCCTGGCAAAGCCAAATGCGCGCTTGTTAAACCGAGACCCATCTGCCTGCCCAGATGAATGCAACAGATCCCAGACAGGCAGGGGCTTCTCTCAATGCCTTGGCCAACATTCATCCCTCAACCAAAACCACCAAAAACAGATCATTTGGTCATTCGTGCCATTTGCTGTTTTTGCACAAGTTGGCTGCCATGTTTGCCGAAATAACAATAGCGACTGTTCAAGAACTGATCGATTGGGAGTAAAATACTTGGGATGTGCGGAGGAAACTATATGAATGCAAATTCTCTCTTTCTTTCCATCCTCTTTTTTCCTCCATTGGGTTGAAATTGCATTTTGCAACTATTTTAAATGGGGTAACAAGTAAAAGACAAAGGAATTTTATAGAAACACGTCATGGATGTGGTGCACCAAGATGTTAACTCATATATTTTTTATCCCTCTTGTCTTCCTTCAGTGTTCCTCTTCTCTGCTCTTTGTCCCTTGCTCTCCAGGCGGGTCTTATTCATTACACAGCCCGATCTCATATTCACCCACCCTTGACCTTGATGCTGGTCAAGGGAGTTTGTGTGTCTCTCTTGACCGCCATCAATTTTCCTGCAGTCCTTCTCCGAGTTGACGTCCTCTCCTCCCTGCTCTCAGTAGCTGACTTTCTTTAACTACACTGTACACCATGCGCTATCGCATACTTTCCAGCGCACACTCGTCCAAACATTACTTACTTTAAACTTCCGAAATTCACCTCAACACTGGCGATCTAATCAAGATGTCGACAAGACTTGGTTATTGATTCACAATCTTTTCTCAAGTTGCACTTTCAACGTCACTTATTATTTTATCTTTTTAGAAACTGCAGAATCGCTCTATATATCCTAGTTACCCTAGAGGGAAATATGATGGGATCTGGACTTAGCTGGTGACATTTATAATCGCAAGGGACAGTGGCAGGTTTAATAACCACCATGGCTATAACGGGATACATACAAGTAACTGCAATATATGAACAGTTATGCTTACGCGGAATCTTTGAATGGGACGAGCAGAAATAAATTCCTCATAACTTCAGTTACGTGGAGAGACTAGAGAAGCTGGGATTGTTCTCCTTTGAGCAGAGAAGGTTAAGAAAGAAAGAAAGACTTGCATTTCTATAGCGCCTTTCACGACCACCGGACGTCTCAAAGCACTTTACATCCAATGAAGTACGTTTTTGGAGTATAGTCACTGTTGTAATGTGGGAAATGCAGCAGCCAATTTGCGCACAGCAAGCTCCCACAAACAGCAATGTGATAATGACCAGATACTCTGTTTTTCTCATGTTGATTGAGGGATAACTATTGGCCAGGACACCGGATAATAACTCCCCTGTTCTTCTTCGAAACAGTGCCATGGGATCATTTACGTCCACCTGATAAACCGAGGCCCCGTCTGCTCTAACGTCTCATCCGAAAGACGGCACCTCCGACAGTGCAGCACTCCCTCAGCACTGCACTGGAGTGTCAGCCTAGCTTTCTGTGCTCAAGTCTCTGGAGTGGGACTTGAACCCACAACCTTCTGACTCAGAGGCAAGTGTGCTACCAACTGAACCACAGCTGACACTGGTAAGGGGTGATTTAATAGAGGCGTTCAAAATCATGATGGGTTTTAATAGAGTAAATAAGCAGAAACTGTTTCCACTGGCTGAAGGGTCAGTAACCAGAGGACACAGATATAAAGTAATTGGCAAAAGATGGGCGAGATAAGGAGAATTTGTTTTTGTACGCAGCGAGTTATGATGATCTGGAATGCACTGCCTGAAAGGGTAGTGGAAGCAGATTCAGTAGTAACATTCAAAAGGGAATTGGATACATATTTGAAGGGGAGAAAACTGCATGACTCTGGGAAGTGGGATTAATTGGATAGCTCAGTCAAAGAGCCGGCACCGGCACAATGGGCCGAATGGCCTCCTTCTGTGCTGTAAGATTCTAGAAGATCCTCTACAATTCAGTTAACTGGTCACACAGTGGGGATCAGAGAAAGCAATGCCCAATCTAGTAGTCTACGAGGAAAGAGCAGAACGAGAGGAATCTACAAAAATCACACTCCCTCATCAACAGAAGTTGCACTGCTCCAGGGAATGTAAATCGCAAAGTTATGCAATCCCAGCCTGTGCAATGGTGTCCATGAATGTTTAGGGATGGTAAAAGCCACGGGCTGGGAGCGCACAATGTTGCGATATTTGTTCTAGACACATGGCAGGAACAGTGCAGCAAGAGCTTTGCCCTTACGTGCCTGGCTATCTGTCTTGCTTAGGAGGCCACTTAGTGTGCACTCGGTGCTAGTGCTCGGACTCAAGATATCCTGGTGTCCAACAGCTACTCTGACAATTCCTTGGAGAAAGCACACAACAACAACAACAACAACTTGCATTTATATAGCGCCTTTAAAATAGTAAAACGTCCCAAGGCGCTTCACAGGAGCGTTATCTAACAAAACCTGACACTGGGCCACATAAGGAGATATTAGGACAGATGAGGTCAAAGAGGTAGGTATTAAGGAGCGTCTTAAAAGAGAACAGAGAGGAGGAAAGATTTAGAGAGGGAATTCCAGAGCTCAGGGCCCAGGCAGCTGAAGGCACGGCTGCCAATGGTGGAGCGATTAAAATCGAGGATGATCAAGAGGCCAGAATTAGAGGAGCGCAGAGATCTCGGAGGGTTGTGGGGCTGGAGGGGATTACAGAGATAAGGGGGTGGGGGGGAGAAAGAGGCCATGGAAGGATTTGAAAACAAGGACGAGAATTTTGAAATTGAGGCGTTGCTCAACCGGGAGCCAATGTAGGTCAGCGAGCACAGGGGGTGATGGGTGAATGGGACTTGGTGCGAGGATGCGGGCAGACGCATCCTAACGCAGTGCAGGAATCTAGGTGAGCTGCCGTAGCAGAGCACAGCGCACTGTTCTGCAGTTGATGTTGCCATGAAATCATGTTGCAAAGAGAGCAAATCTGTTGTGTTCGAAGTTGCGACCAGCTGGAGTGAGGGTGTAAGTGTAAAGCAAGAACTGCAGTCTCTATTCCCTTTCTTCAGATATTTCGTTTCACCAAGATACTGAATTACCATCTCTTTCTCATCTGAGAATTCAAGCACTTGAGAGGGGGGGGGGTGGGGAAGGAAATGAATCGATTTAAATGCAGTGCCGAAACGTTGTGGTTCCCGCAGTGACCACTTTCTTCATGGTCGGCCTCGGCTCAGTGGCCAGCACTCCTGCCTTCCGGTCAGAAGGTTGTGGGTTCAATTCTCCACTCCAGAGACTTGAGCATGAAATCTAGGTTGACACTCCCAGTACTGAGGGAGTGCAGCACTGTCAGAGGTGCTGCCTTTCAAATATGAGATGTTAAACTGAGGCCCTGTCTGCCCTCTCAGGTAGGCATAAAAGATCCCACGGCACTATTTTTGAAGAAGAGCAGAGGTCCCCGGTGTCCTGGCCAATATTCATCCCTTAACCAACATTACTAAAAACTTACACAAAAGCAAAACACTGGAGGATACTGGAAAACTGAAATAAAAACAGAAAATGCTGGAAATACTCAGCAGGTCAGGAAGCATCTGTGGAGAGAGAAACAGAGTTAATGTTTCAGGTTGACGACTGGTCTGATGAAGGGTCATCGACCTGAAACGCTAACACTGTTTTTCTCTCCACAGATGCTGCCTGACCTGCTGAGTATTAGCAGCATTTTCTGTTTTTATTACTGAAAACTTTCTGTCTTTTCTTTCCAAAGCCTCGTCATTTCCTTCTTTCTCCTCCCTCATGGATAAGTGTATTATCCATTAGTGGCTTTGTCCATTACTAGGAGTTTCTCCAGTTCCTTATCCAAGGGAGCAATGTTTCTGACAGCGTAAAAACAGATAATACAAGTAATAACTATGATAAGCCATGCCAGTGCAAGACGACAAGACCTCCTTGCTGTCAATTATACCCTAACTCCTGGAATGACTTTCCACCAGTTAGAAGTTGCATTATTCACGACTCGAATAAATAAATTGGAGATTCCTTTGTTGAGCGCTGTGTTGCTCAGCTACACCTATATACTGTTCAGTTTTGTTCACATTTGTTTTTGAATACTGACGCCCTCATGCACCTCCTTAAATTTTCCATGTATGATGAAAAATGGCAGCAAAAAGATGATATTATTCTGGTCATAACTACACAGTGTTTCAATACTTAGGGGGAAAAATTGGTTTGCTGTGTGAGGGGGTGTTAACGGGGCGCAAAGCACCTAGCGCCTGGGCGTGGCGCCGCTAATGCCGCGCGGGAGGTTAGCGGCGTCGGTAGCGCCCCGCGGCGCTGCGCCTCCGGCAATGACGTCATCGCCATGCGCAGCTCCCTGGTCGCACCCCCCTGACCTACCGGTGGACGATATGTCCGATAGGGTCAGGGTGGCGATTGTGCGGCCGGGGCGGCGCAAATTGAAGGGCAGGTGCTGGACGTCCATTTTTTTTTCGAGCCGCCTGCCAGCACCTTTCGCCTCCTCCTGCGGGGGGGGGGCCGGCCGCGATCGGTCAGCCCGGCACTCCTCTTTACAGAGACTACAGAGATAGGGAGTGGGGAGGCCGTGGAGAAGGTGATGGTGGACCTCTTTATTTGATACGACTGAGTGGCTGGCTCGGCCACTTCAGAGGGCAGTTAAGAGTCAAATACGTTGATGTGGAACTGGAATCGCACATAGGCCAGACCGTGGGTTTCCTTCCCGAAAGGGCAGTTGGGTTTTGCCGACTTCACGGTACATTTTTCCTGATACCAGTTTTTTAAATTAATTTCTAGTTTTTTGAGAAAAAAAAATCAAATTCAAATTCTCAAACTGCCCTGGTGGGATTTGCACTTACATTCTGTGGATTGCTAGTCCAATAACATAACTACTACACTACTGTACCCTGATAAACTCTATCAGTCCACAGCAAAAAAGAAGTTACAAAACATAAACACAACGGGGGTGATATTGGGTAACTTTTTAAAAGTTTGGAAAATTAGCGCCAGGTGCTGTGTTTACCTAACTTTAATAAAATGTGTTTTTCTCGCTCCAAGAGGGAGGTGGAGTGTGAAATCAAGCGCTCCACTTCCCTCTTGGAGCGCGATCGGCAGCAGGCAGGGGTAGGTGAGCAGCGCTGCCATGTTCAAAGGCTCCTTCCCGCCCTTAAAGGGAAGAGCCATCGCTGCAGGGTTGCAATAGAAAGGGCAGCTACCTGGACCACCAAGGGAGCAGCGAACCTGATCGATTGCAGGCTGGAACCCGCGGAAAAAAAACGGATCAGAAAGGGTACATTTTTGTTTACTTACCTCGGCCACCTCGCCTTTAAGCATCGCCCCTGAAGCGGCCGGTCGCCCGATGCACGTCCCCCTGAAGCTGGCGCTGTTTTCGCCCGGCGCTGCTTCAGGGGGCGGAAATGAATTTCGGATCCGGGGCAATGCGCGGCCGGATGACGCCATGACCGCCGGCCACACGCAGGCGTGGCGATAGGGGTTACCGCCGCCGCAAACCGGCAGGTGAATTTCGCAGGCGGCGGTATCATCGCCGCGCTCGGGCGGTAAGACTTTAGTGGCCCGTGATCGCCCCCCGGAGGCAATAACGGGAGGCGCTAAAGCACCGAATTTCTAGCCCTAAGGCCCTGAAATTATATTGTGAGATACCAGTTTCGGAAGGCTTAACAACTTCATCTGAAATTCCTCTCTGCTCTATTTCAGTGGCTGTGTTAAGTCATTTATTTTAAAAAGGTAGAGAGGGGAATTTCAGACAATCAGACACCAATATCCCAGGCTGGAACTAATTTCTAGAACTAATGTATAAAGGAAGAATAATTATTTTTATTTACCTGATGGATTTCCTGCCATCCATTTTCATCTATACAACCGATTGAAGCATGTTCGTGAAGCAGGAGTTCGCAGCAGTAAGGATCTCCTCCTACCATCGCAGTGTGATAGAGTGCCGTCAGGCCACGGCTATCCTTGTAATCTGTAGAAGATCCAAGTTCCAGCAGAGTCTGAGAATAACATGAAAGGTATATAAAATAGCTGGGCTGACTCCTTGTTATAGAATCCAAACTAGATCACGCCCCCATTTTACAGTCACTGTTTCAAAATCTTCTAGTTCCATTAGTGTACTATACCTAAACAGAGAGACAATGGACTCGCAATTGGATCGCGCTGTACCAGTTTTACAGGCGTCCCACAGACTAGTCAAGCAACAGCCCGACATAGTCGTACTCACAGAATCATGCCTTTCAGCCAATGTCCCAGACTCCTCCATCACCATCCCTGGATATGTCCTGTCCCACCGGCAGGACAGACCCACCAGAGGTAGCGGCACAGTGGTATACAGTCGGGAGGGAGTGGCCCTGGGAGTCCTCAACATTGACTCTGGACCCCCTGAAGTCTTGTGGCTTCAGGTCAAGCATGGGCAAGGAAACCTCCTGCTGATTACCACCTACCGCCCTCCCTCAGCTGATGAATCAGTCGCCATGTTGAACACCACTTGGAAGAAGCACTGAGGGTAGCAAGGGCACAGAATGTACTCTGGGTAAGGGACTTCAATGACCATCACCAAGAGTGGCTCGATAGCACCACTACTGACCGAGCTGGCCGAGTCCTGAAGGACATAGCTGCCAGACAGGTGGTGAGAGAACCAACACGAGGGAAAAACCTACTTGACCTCGTCCTCACCAATCTACCTGTCGCAGATGCATCTGTCCATGACAGTATTGGTCGGAGTGACCACCGCACAGTCCTTGTGGAGACGAAGTCCCGTCTTCACACTGAGGACACCCTCCATCATGTTGTGTGGCACTACCACCGTGCTAAATAGGATAGATTCAGAACAAATCTAGCAGCTCAAAACTGGGCATCCATGAGGCGCTGTGGGCCATCAGCAGCAGCAGAATTGTATTCCACCACAATCTGTAACCTCATGGCCTGGCATATCCCTCACTCTACCATTACCATCAAGCCAGGGTACCAACCCTGGTTCAATGAGGAGTGTCGAAGAGCATGCCAGGAGCAGCACCAGGAATACCTAAAAATGAGGTGCCAACCTGGGGAAGCTGCAACACAGGACTATATGCCTACGAAACAGCAAAATCAGCATGCTGTAGACAGAGCTAAGCGATCCCACAACCAACAGATCAGATCAAAGCTCTGCAGTTCTGCCACATCCAGTCATGAATGGTGGTGGACAACTAAACAACTAACGGGAGGAGGAGGCTCCATGTATATCCCTATCCTCAATGATGGCAGAGCCCAGCACGCAAGTGCAAAAGACAAGGCTGAAGGGTTTGCAACCATCTTCAGCCAGAAGTGCCGAGTGGATGATCCATTTCGGCCAGCTCCTCAGGTCCCCACCATCACAGAAGCCAGTCTTCAGCCAATTCAATTCTCTCCACGTGATATCAAGAAACAGCTGAGCGCACTGGATACAGCAAAGGCTATGGGCCCCTGACAACATCCCGGCTAGTCGTGCTGAAGACTTGTGCTCCAGAATCAGCTGCGAAGCGGGGCTTATTTCTTTTTGAAAAATAAATATTTTATCAAACAATTAGAATGGGTTAAAGCCTGTGTTAAAACAGTGGAATGTCATATAAGCACATTGAGTGGAAGCTAGATAAACACACGAAGGAGAAAGGAATAGGATTTTAAACTGATAGGCTTAGATGAAGAGGGGTGGGAGGAGGCTCGTGTGGAGCATAAACACCGGCAAAGACCAGTTGGGCCGAATGGCCTGTTTCTGTGATGTGCATTCTATGTAATTTCCAATTAGCATTGAAGTGGGCACCCAATAATATCACCAATAGTAATCTCTATGCTCGTAAGTTAGACAGTCAAGCACAGTTAATTGGTGCGGTGTCAATAGGAATCCCCATTTAAGGTTCACCTTGCTCCCCACTCATTCCAGTGTAAACACAGCCATGTTATAGGAACAATGTAGACTGAGTTTCACCGGCACAAATTTCAAACAGTTCTAATAAATTGAGATACAGAGGGCCGTATTTTGCGACCCCTACGGGTGCGTACGCGCCCATAGGGGCCGCGCAAGTGCCGGGTTCAGGCATGCGAAGCGCGTGCACTGAAACCCGGAACTTGCGATCTGTCAAGAATCTTCTTGACAGATCCTCCGCATCCGCTATTTGCCCAACTTCCGCCCGCTGAAAAGCCGTGGAACTCTTACGCCTGGTAAAAGCATGCGTAAGTAAGGCCTGTTTTTACCAGCATGAGTGTTTTAAAAAAAATTGAAAAATAAAATGTTATCACTCACGTATACATTAAAAACCCGTCCAATAAAGTAAGTTTATTTTTAGTCCCGTTAAAACATATACATTTTTTTCAAAAAATTACATTTTTGTTTAAAATATTTAATTAAATGCCATTATAATAAATTTTATATGTAATTTTTTTTTAAATTTATTTCATGTGTTTTTTTTTAAAGTGATCCCCATTCATAGTTATGACAGTTCTGTACGTAGGGAACTCGCATAAAGTATGAATGGGGAATTCCCTTTCATTCATTGGTCGGGCCGGCCCACGTGATCCCAGGGGCGCTTGCGAACCGCCTGCGCCCCATGGGATCCGTGGGCCTCTACGCATTTCTACCCGGAGAGGCCCAGGATCGCCAGCCTCCGTATCTCCCGGACCACCAGGTAAATGCGTAGAGTTTTTGATGATTGGAGACATCCGCCTGCGGGAAGCCCCCGATCGTAAATTCAGGCCCCAAAATATTAATCGTTTCATTTTGGGTGCCCACCAAGCATTGTCACTATTCATGGTCAATGGTGATACTTTTTCCCTAAAGAAGTACATACAGCTGGCATAATTGTGATTTTGCACAGCACCTTTGCAACTTTACAGTATCAGAACCTCAATAGGACAGTTTTGCACCTTCCTCTGAACAACAACAACAACTTGCATTTATATAGCGCCTGTAACCTGGTTAAAAAAGTGTCCCAAGGCGCTTCACAGGAGCGTTATCAAGCAAAATTTGACACCGAGCCACATAAGGAGATATTCGGGTAGATGAAGGTTTTCAGGAGATTCTTGAAGGAGGAAAGAGAGGCGAAGAGGTTTAAGGAGGGAATTCCAGAGCTTAGGACCTTGGCAGCTGACGCCACGGCCGCCAATGGTGGATCGACTCAAATCGGGGGATGCTCAAGCGGCCAGAATTGGAGGAGCGCAGATATCTTGGAGCGTTTCAGGGCTGGAGGAGATTAGAGAGACAGGGAGAGGCGAGGCCATGGAGGGATTTGAAAACAAGGATGAGAATTTTAAAATCGAGGCGTTGCTTAACCGGGAGCCAATGTAGGTCAGCGAGCACAGGGGTGATGGGTGAGCGGGACTTGGTGCGAGTTAGGACACGGGCAGCCGAGTTTTGGATGAGCTCAAGTTTACGGAGGGTAGAACGTGAGAGGCCGGCCAGGAGAGCGTTGGAATAGTCGAGTCTAGAGGTAACAAAGGCATGAATGAGGGTTTCAGCAGCAGACGAGCTGAGGTAGGGGCGGAGTCGGGCCTAATGTAATCAATTGAGTAGAGTTGCGCTAATCCAGAGCAAGGGGATTAAAATGAGAGCTGGGCCAGTCAGGAGTGAAATCAGGGAGCACTTTCTCACAGAAAAGGGGAGTAGAAATCTGGAACTCCAAAAGGCTGTGGATGCTGAGCCATTTGAAGCTTTCAAGACAGAACCAGAGATTTTTCTTAGGTATCAAGGGATACGGAGTAAAGGCAAGTAAATGCAGTTGAGGTACAGATCAGTCACAATCTAATTGAATGGCGCAACAGGCTCGAGGGCCTGAATGGCCTCCCCCTCTTCCCATATTCCTAATGCCTGTAGTTCTTGTTCATTCCCCATTTTCTCAGTGAAACCCATTTGGCGGGAAGAGGGTTTCTCTTGGATGACTGTTCCCCTGGGGAAACTGCCTCTTCAGTTTACCAAACGTACCAGAAGAAGCCAACTTCTCGAGGATACCCATAATTTATTGGAGGCTCTCGTAATGTGAAGGGCTCCTGCTGGAATGGGCATCCAGAGAATTGTGCTTCTATTATTACCGCCTTCAATAATTTGGAACACTTGGCAAATGCATTATTAATAACCCACAGCCTCGCAGTTAAAATGGTTTGATCCTGCAGGGCTAAAGGCGTCCACATACAGTACTGACTGCACATGGGCACTGAGGCCAAAGATCAAGTAATTATTTTATGATCCCCTCTAATCAAGACGTTAAAATGATTGGCTTAAATGCTGTTACAGAAACGGTTTCTGCTATTACCAACTAAATGAGGTTGGGAGGCAATAAAAGCAGACTACTGCTCACCGACATGTCAAATCCTCTTCAACAGTTACCGACACGAGTAAAACTGTTCCTCTCTATTAAAATTCAACTCATCCCAAAGGCATAAAGAAACACGTATTGATTGGCAATTCTATTGCGATTCTCATTCGCAACCGTGGCCTACTTTCAGTGAGCAAGGTGCAGACAACCACAAATACAAGACTGGGGCGATGCTGTGCTCGTGCCCGAAGGCGAAGGCTTTATGACTCAAAGATGACATTCCCTCACCAGCTGGAGAATCAGGTCTTCCGTTCGCAACACTCCAACAAACAAGCAAAGCTGACCCGTGCAAAGAGCCCGGGCGAGGCCCGTCGAGGCTCAAGGCTGGAATCAATACCACAGTTAATTTCACGGCAACCCAATTTTCACAAAATCTAGGTTGGATTAAACCAAGCATCTTCAAATGAACACTGTGCACACTGCCCCCTATGTGTGTTGCTATGTGATGTGTGCATCATGTTGGTTTCTATATGTTATCCTGAAATTGGTAGTGCAAATATTAGCCCATATTCATTGTTTTTTGTGTAGTTGTGCAAAGACTACAGAGCAGGAAATTGGAAAAGTACAGTGGAAGCAATAATCCACGAGTCAGGCACTGATTCCTGAGTTACATATTGGCTCTCAACGTATCAAACCTTTTTTTTTTTGGTTGTCACTTTACTTGATGAGAACTGATATCTTGGCCTTGAATCTTGAGCGCGCCCATTTTTGGGCGTGCAGAGGGCGATCCCAGTGCCTGAATGGTGAGGCCCGAGGCGCTCCCGATATTGGGGCTCATTGCCATCGAGCCGGTGAGCTGCGGACAGTAATAGGCAGCTCGCCGGCAAAGCGGGATTGAGGTTCAAGTCACTGTGATGCCAGCAGCGGACCGCGGGTAAGTGATGAAGCGCTGAGGGGGTGGGCGGGGTGCCATCAGGAACTGGGGGGGGGGGGGGCGGGGGAGTGATCGGCTCGGGAAGCAGGTGAGCGAGAAGGGAGGTGGCGGTTATCAGAGTGGTGGGGGTGGAGGGGAAGAGGGAGGTGACCAGCACCGGTCTACTCCTGCTCCACATTTTGGGGAAGAATAATTCAAATGCTTACCTTGTCGGTTGCAGCTGAATAGATGGTCCCTTTAAGACCGCATGTAGCCTGTGAGCCTGCTCCGGCACCCTCAGAGACAACCAATGTTGCAGTGTGGGCCTCAAACCAGCGTTAAGCCCCTTATTCGCATGTGCCAAGGGCCTAATGCCTGTTTCAGGCATGCGCACTGCATGCCCATTTCTTGGCCTTTACAAATATGGAGGGCGGCGCACAACTGGCTCGTAAAGAGCATGCGCTTCCTGCCCGCCATATTGGAGGCTGTTTAGCGCCTAAAAAATGAGAGCCGCTCAGTCAAACTTCTAGGCCCTTATTTATAGTTCCCAGCAGTTAGCAACAGCATTTCCTTTCCTACCTTTCAAATATTTTGTCAAATTTCCTCTTTTAACCACAGTTCACACTGCAATAGTTCTTTTCTTTAACATACACCAATTAACTTGTATTAATTGGTGTGGGTCAAAGTGCTTGGACTCCCTCCCTAACAGCACTGTGGGAGTACTTTCACCACACGGTTCAAGGCAGCAGCTCACCGCCATCTTCTCGAGGGCAACTCGGGATGGGTAATAAGTGAGGCCCGCGTCCCGAGAATTAATATAAAAAGAAATTACACCACAATCATTAATGCTTCAGTGTGAGCGCCCTTATGTGTCAATAACAGGAAGCCCAGTAGACACCAGTCTTGTGACAACACAACCAGCAAAAGACTTAAACTTGAATAAAACTAGATCATGAACTCCCCCATGGTAGTGATTCCAAAGTCGCAGTCTTGTCCCCGATTCAAAATGATGGTTATAAACATTCAGCCTCATGTTCTCTGATATTATCTGGACCTCTGAGTCAGATTACGAGCATTGCAACGGCTCCCATGTATTAAATTCTCTTGCTAAGTGCTCATTTTTGTTGGGAGTTGGTAAGTTAGGTTTTATTAAAGTAATATGTTACAGCCATTCTTTAGTCAATAGAGTTTAAACTTGCCTTTTAAAAATCATATGTCAAAGAGAAATTGTGGTCTGGTTGTGAACCGTGCACAATTCTGGTCTCCGTATTGTAAAAAGGATCGAGAGGCACTGGAAGAGTTGCGAAAAGATTCACAAGGATGGTGCCAGAACTGAGAGGATATACTTATCAGGAGAAGCTGAACAGGCTGCGGGCTCTTTGAAGGGAGTGACTGCTGCCAACAAACCGGAAGCTGCTGCCAACGACCGGAAGCTGCGCAGATCCTTTGTTCCTTTATCCCCTCCCCCTTTTCCCAGCTTTACCCTGGCCTTAAATCTATTTGATTTCCGGCTCTTCCCAGTTCTGATGAAAGGTCATCGACCTGAAACGTCAACTCTCTTTCTCTCTCCACGGATGCTGCCTGGCCTGCTGAGTTTTTCCAGCGTTTTCTGTTGTTATTTCAGAAGCATTCTGTGCTGGTTTAAGTATGAATGTATAATAATATAGTCATATCGCATGCTTAAATCTGTGGAATCTACGGAGCCATGGGTTGGTTTAATAATGTATAATAACAGCGCGGGTTGGTTTAAGTATTAACGGATGATATTTTCACGGGAGAGGGAGGGAGGGTTGCGGAGATTTATTTGTACGATGCGCAAGTTCCGTGTGAAGGGAAAGGAGAAGAAAATTCATAAGAATAAGAGAAAATTAATAAACATGGACGTTTACTGTGTTTTGCTGGCGCGGATTTTCTTTTCCGGACGCGGCCGTGTTCGGCAGCAGCGATCGATCTCCTTTCACCGCCCCCGCCCCTCCTGTCTCTCTGGAAGTATTTTCTTTGTAATGCCAACAATATTTTCTTTTCCGTTAGCGAACGACCGGAAAAGCACGGAAACTACACGCGCACAACGACTTCAACTTCGATGGCAGCAGTCGCCTCCATCTTTAAAATGATCAAGGGGTTTTATAGGGTAGACGCAGAGAAGATGCTTCCAACTTGTAGGGGAGGATAAAATCAGGGGTCATAAATATAAGACAGACACCAATAAATCCAACTGGGAATTCAGGAGAAACTGCTTCAACCAGAGCGTGGTTAGAATGTGGAGCTCGCTACCACAGGGAGTAGGTTGAGGCAAATTTAAGGGGTGGTTAGATAAGCACATGAAATAGAAGGCTATGCTGATAGAGTGAGATGAAGAGGTGGGGGAGGAGGCCAGTGCGGAGCATAAACACTGGCATCGACCAGTTCGGCCGAACGGTCTGTTTCTGTGCTGTAAATTCTGTGAAATTCTCTGTGAACGAGCCCACGTTAGCTTAGTTTCAAACTTTGCTCCAGTGTGCCCTCTATAGGACAACCAGTTGAATAAGGGGTGATTTAGCATCATAGCATGATAGAACCTGCCTTCTTCTGCTTCAAACAAGTTCTGACTGAGTGTCGACTCAGGATTCAACGTGCTCTGGCAATACAAAGGGCTAAATAGATGTGTTATTCTGAACTCCAGCAACAATTACCAATCTCATTGCCTCTCCCCTTCTTCAAGGTTAAAGACTGGGACTGAAACGACATATAAATCAAACAAAAGTTAAGTGGGATCTGAAGTGATGAACTTCAAACTTCAACAACAAAGTTACAGAAAGATGCAAGAACTATAGAGCAGTGATAATGGGGGACTTCAATTGTCCTAATATAAACTGGAATAGTAACAGTGTAAAGGGCAAGAGGGGGAGGAATTCTTGAAATGTGCAGGAGAGAACTTTCTTTACCAATGTGTTTCCAGTCCAACAGTGCTGGATCTAGTTCTGGGGAATGAAGTGAAGCAAGAGGAGCATGTTTCAGTGGGCGAGCATTTGGGGGAACAGTGATCATAATATCATCAGGTTTAGAACAGTTATGGAAAAGGACAAGGAACAATCAAAAAGGAGGCCATTTGGCCCGTTGTGCCTGTGCCGACTCTCTGAAAATGTAGTCCACACCCCAGCTTTTGCCCCGTAACCCTGCAAATTAGTCCTCTTCAAATACATGTCCAATTGACTTTTGAAAGTTCCTATGGGATCTGCTTCCACCACTCTTTCAGGTAATACACTCCAAATCTTACCAGCCCACTGTGTGAAAAGAATTCTCCTAATTTCCCCTCTAGTTCTTTTGCCAATTATTTTAAATCTGTGACCTCTGGTTACCAACCCACTTGCCAGAGGAAATAATTTCTCCCAACTTGCTTTATCAAAACCACTCATACATTTGAATACCTCTATTAGGTCTCCCCTTAACCTTCTTTGCTCTAAGGAGTACAATCCCTCTGGACTTGACTATTCCAACGCACTCCTGGCTGGCCTCCCACATTCTACCCTACGTAAGCTTGAGGTGATCCAAAACTCGGCTGCCCGTGTCCTAACTCGCACCAAGTCCCGTTCGCCCATCACCCCCTGTGCTCGCTGACCTACATTGGCTCCCGGTTAAGCAATGCCTTGATTTCAAAATTCTCATCCTTGTTTTCAAATCCCTCCATGGTCTCTGCCCTCGCTATCCCTGTAATCTCCTTCAGCCCCACAACCCCCCCGAGATATCTGCACTCCTCTAATTCTGCCCTCTTGAGCATCCCTGATTATAATCGCTCCACCATTGGTGGCTGTGCCTTCTGTTGCCTAGGCCCTAAGCTCTGGAATTCCCTGCCTAAACCTCTCCGTCTCTCCACCTCTCTCTCCTCCTTTGAGATGCTCCTTAAAACCTACCTCTTTGACCAAGCTTTTGGTCACCTGCCCTAATTTCTCCTTATGTGGCTCAGTGTCAAATTTTTCTTCTTATAATACTCCTGTGCAGCGCCTTGGGACGTTTTACTAGGTTAAAGGTGCTATATAAATACAAGTTGTTGTTGTTGTTGTTAATCCCAGTTTATTCAATCCCTCCACGTAACTGAAGTCCCTCATCCCTGGTAGCATCCTGTTAAATCTCCTCTATACTCTCTCCAAGGCCTTGACATCCTTCCTAAAGTGTGGTGCCCTGCATTGTACGTAATACTCCAGCTGAGGCCTAACCAGTAATTTGGAAAGGTTTAGCATGACTTCCTTGTATTCAAAGTCCCTGTTAAAAAAGCCAAGTATCCCATACACTTTCTGAACCGCCTTATCAACTTGTCCCGCCACCTTCAGAGATTTGTGAATATACACCCACAGCTCCAGGATGGTATGTTGCCTCCCTGGTGCCAGGGTCAAGGATGTCACTGAACGGCTGCACGGCATTCTGAAGGGGGAGGGCGAACAGTCAGAGGTCGTGGTTCACACTGGTACCAACGACATAGGTAGAAAGAGGGATGAGGTCCTGCAACAAGAATTTAGGGAGCTAGGTAGCAGATTAAAAAGCAGGGACCTCAAAGGTTGTAATCTCTGGATTACTCCCGGTGCCACGTGCTAGTGAGTATAGAAATAGGAGGATAGAGCAGATGAATGTGTGGCTAAAGAGTTGGTGCAGGAGGGAGGGCTTTAGTTTCCTGGATCACTGGGTCTGTTTCTGGGGAAGGTGGGACCTGTACGAGTCGGAGGGGTTGCACCTGAACCAGAACGGGACCAACATCCTTGCGGGGAGGTTTGCTAGTACTGTTGGGGGGGGGTTTAAACTAACTTGGCAGGGGGATGGGATACGGAGTGGAGCTATAGTAGGGGTGATGCACAGCCAAATATAGAGGACAAAACAAGTCAGTCTGGAAGGCAGAGCAAATATGTAACGGCACAAGGGAGTATGGCAAGGCTGGATGGCATTTATTTTAATGCATGGTAGATGAATTGAAGGTGTTGATGAACACATGGGAGTATGATATTGTTGCTATCACAGAGACATGGTTAAGGGAGGGGCAGGACTGGCAGCTCAATATTCCGGGGTATAGAATCTTCAGGCGAGACAGAGGGGGGTGTAAAAGAGGAGGGGATGTTGCAATATTAATCAAGGAGTCAATTACTGCTGTAAGGAGGGATGATATCTTAGCAGGTTCCTCTAATGACGCCATATGGGGAGAACTTAAAAACAAAAAAGGGGGCAAGCACTTTGCTGGGAGTGTACTATAGGCCCCCAAACAGTCAGGGGGAGATAGAGGAACAGATATGTAGACAAATCTCAGAGAAGTGTAGAAATAATAGGGTAATAATAGTAGGGGATTTCAGCTTCCCCAATATTAACTGGGATAGTCAGAGTGTGAAAGGCTTAGAGGGTGCGGAATTCTTAAAGTGCATCCAGGAGAGCTTTTTGAGCCAGCATGTAGAAAGTCAGACAAGAGAGGGGGCGGTACTGGACCTAATTCTAGGGAATGTAGCCGGGCAAGTGGTAGAAGTGTCAGTAGGAGAGCATTTTGGTGACAGTGACCACAATTCGGTGAGATTTAAGGTAGTCATGGAAAAGGACAAAGACGGACCGGAAATAAAGGTTCTAAATTGGGGGAAGGCCGATTTTAATATGATAAAGCAGGATCTGGTCAAAGTGGACTGGGATCAGCTACTTGTAGGAAAATCCACATCAGAGCAGTGGGAGTCATTTAGAAAGGAAATAGAGAGAGTACATCGCCAACATGTTCCCATAAAGGTCAAGGGTGGGACCAACAGGGATTGGTGCCAGGTCCCTTGCTGTTTGTAGTGTACATTAATGATTTAGATATCAATGTAGGAGGTATGATCAGTAAGTTCGCAGATGACACAAAAATTGGTGGAGTGGTAAATAGCGAGGAGGGAAGCCTCAGGCTACAGGACGATATAGACGGGTTGGTCAGATGGGCAGAACAGTGGCAAATGGAATTTAACCCTGAGAATGTGAGGTGATGCATTTTGGGAGGACTAACAAGGCAAGGGAATACACAATGAATGGTAGGACCCTAGGAAGGACAGAGGATCAGAGGGACCTTGGTGTGCATGTACATAGATCCCTGAAGGCAGCAGGACAGGTAGATAAGGTGGTTAAAAAGGCATATGGGATACTTGCCTTCATTAGCCGAGGCACAGAATATAAGAGCAGGGAGGTTATGATGGAGCTGTACAAAACGCTAGTTAGGCCACAGCTGGAATACTGTGTGCAGTTCTGGTCGCCACACAATAGGAAGGATGTGATTGCATTGGAGAGGGTGCAGAGGAGATTCACCAGGATGTTACCTGGGCTGGAGCGCTTCAGCTATGAAGAGAGACTGGACAGGCTGGGGTTGTTTTCCTTAGAGCAGAGAAGGCTGAGGGGGGACCTGATTGAGGTGTACAAAATTCTGAGGGGCATAGATAGGGGAGATAGAAAGGAACTTTTCCCCTTCGTAGAGGGGTCAATAACCAGGGGGCATAGTTTCAAGGTAAGGGGCAGGAGTTTAGAGGGGACTTGAGGAAAAACTTTTTCACCCAGAGGATGGTTCGAATCTGGAACTCACTGCCTGAAAGGGTGGTAGAGGCAGGAACCCTCACAACATTCAAGAAGCATTTAGATGAGCACTTGAAACGCCACAACATACAAGACTACGGACCAAGTGCTGGAAAATGGGATTAGAATAGACAGGGCTTGATGGCCGGTGCAGACACGATGGGCCGAAGGGCCTCTTTCTGTGCTGTATCACTCTATGACTCCCACTGCCCTTGCACCCCCTCAAAATAGGACCATTTAGACACCTCCATCCCAAAGTGTACCACTTCACACTACCTCACCACCACCTCTCTCGATCCCTCCACTGTCTCTGATTTGTCGCACTGCTTGTCCGACATCCAATACTGGATGAGCAGAAATTTCCTCCAACTAAAAATGGGGAAGACCGAAGCCATTGCGTTCAGTCCCCGCCACAAACTCCGTTCCCTAGCCATCGACTCCATCCCTCTCTCTGACAAATGTCTCGGGCTGAATCAGACTGTTCGCAAACTTGGTGTTGTATTTGACCCCGAGATGAGCTTCAGACCCCATATCCGCTCCATCACCATGATGGTCTACTTCCACCTCCGTAACATCGCCCGACTCCGCCCCTCTGCTGCTGAAATCCTCATCTATGCTTTTGTTACCTCCAGACTCGACTATTCCAACGCTCTCTTGGCCGGCCTCCCATCTTCCACCCTCCATAAACTTCAGCTCATCCAAAACTCTGCTGTCCGTGTCCTAACTCACAATAAGTCCCGTTCACCCATCACCCCTGTGCTCGCTGACTTACATTGGCTCCAAGGTCCGGCAATGCCTCGATTTTAAAATTCTCATCCTTGTTTTCAAATTCCTCCATGGACTCGCCCCGCCCCATCTCTGAAACCTCCTCCAGCCTCCGAGATCCCTGCACTCCTCCAATTCTGGCCTCTTGTGCATCCCCGATTATAATCGCTCCACCATTGGCGGCTGTGCTTTCAGCTGCCTAGGCCCTAAGCTCTGGAATTCCCTTCCTAAACTTTTCCGCCTCTCTAACTCTCTCTGCTCCTTTAAGACACTCCTTAAAACCTACCTTTTTGACCAAGCTTTTGGTCATCTGTCCTAATGTCTCCTTATGTGGCTCAGTGTCAAATTGTGTCTGATAACGCTCCTGTGAAGCAGCTGGGATGTTTTACTACATTAAAGTTGCTATATAAATGTAAGTTTTTGTTGTTGTTGTTATCCGCATTAAATTGCATCTGCCATGTGTCTGCCCATTTCACCAGTCTGTCTAACTCCTCCTGAAGTCTGCTCCTATCCACTTTGTTGCCAAGGTTTGTACCATCCTCAAACTTTGAACTTGTACTCCCTATACCAAAGTCCATGTCATTTATATATAACAAGAAAAGCAATGGTTCTAATACCGACCCCTGGGTGACCCCACTGCATACTTCTGTCCGGTTAGAAAAACATCCATTCACCACTACTCTCCGCCTCTTATCCCTTAGCCAATTACGCACCTAAGTTACCACCGTCCCTTTAATCCCGTGTGCTTCTATTTACCAAATAATCTGTTATGTGATACTTTATCAAATGCCTTTTGAAAATCCGTAACATCTACTGCACTACCTTCATCAACCCTCTCTATTACTTCACCAAAGAACTCAATCAGGTTAGACAGACATGATTTGCTTTTAACAAATGCGTGCTGCCTGTCCCTGATTAACCCATGCTTCTCCAAGTGAGAATGAATTTTGTCCTTGACAACGGTTTCTAGCAGTTTTCCCACCACTGACGTTAGACTGATTGACCTGTAGTTACCAGGTTTATCCCTCTCCCCTTTTTTGAACAGGGGTGTAACATTTGCAGTCCTCCAGTCCTCTGGCACCACTCCCATATCCAAGGAGGATTGAAAGATTGTGGTCAGAGCTTCTGCTATCTCCACCCTTGCTCTGATTGAGGTTTATACGATTTTGAAAGGAATCGATAGGGTAGAGAGAGAAAAAACTTTTCCCATTGGTGGGGGAATGTAGGGCAAGGGGACATGACCTTAAAATCGGAGCTGGGCCATTCAGGAGAGAGGTTAGGAAACACTCTTCACACAAAGGGCGGCAGAAATGTGGCACTCTCTCCACAAAAACTGAGATCGATAGATTTTTACTAGCCAAGGGCATTAAGGGATATGGAGCCAAGGTAGGTGGACAGAGTTGGGATACAGATCAGCCGTGATAGGCTCAAGGGGCTGAATGGCCTCCTTGTGTCCCGATGTCCCTGAGCTTACCATGAGTGCAGTTTGGTTCTTGGCCCTGGCAGCTTTGTGCAGAGGTGTTACGCCGTCCTTGGCTCTGAAATCCAGATGCGCACCCCCGTTCCTGAGAGCCTTGATCACCTCCACCGGGATCTCGAGCTGAGCCGCGAATGTCAGCGGAGTTTCTGCGGAGATGAAATCATCGTACCATTAGTCATCTGGTCCGCAGTGTGCTGAACCCCATATTAACGTGTCTCACGCACACAGGGGCTTTCGCCAGCCGCTGAAACAGATGGCTGCTTAATTAAGTGATAACATCCATTGAATAAGGCAGTAAATTACTGACATGCTGGTTATAAATGCTGAGGTCGCAAGCTAATAAATTTAAACTACGCAATCAGACACTTATTCGAAAGACTTTCCACACGACAGACGTCCCTATTACACTATTCATAAAAATGAGAATATTTGATATGTTTTTAAATTATAGTGCTTTGGGAATATATCTATAGGCGGAAAAACATGAATTGAAAAGCCCTCCGCTCTCCTTTCTATATACACAAGCTCACACACCAGTTAATTCCCCAATGGCTACGTACTCGGGGGTACAGAAACAATATAGGCAGAAGCTGCTTGTTATACATGCCGCGCGATTATGCCTTCCATTGAAATAATGCTATTGGAAAAATTCAGCACAAGTTAAAATGACCTCCAGGGAACGAGGACCAAGTATCGTGTTTACATCATAGAGTCATAGAGGTATACAGCACAGAAAGAGGCCCTTCGGCCCATCGTGTCCATGCCAGCCATCAAGCCCTATCTATTCTAATCCCATTTTCCAGCACTTGGTCCGTAGCCTTGTATGCTATGGCGTTTCAAGTGCTCATCTAAATGCTTCTTGAATGTTGAGGGTTCCTGCCTCTACCACCCTTTCAGGCAGTGAGTTCCAGATTCCAACCATCCTCTGGGTGAAAAAGTTTTTCCTCAAATCCCCTCTAAACCTCCTGCCCCTTACCTTGAAACTATGCCCCCTGGTTATTGACCACTCTGCTAAGGGGAAAAGTTCCTTTCTATCTATCCTATCTATGCCCCCATAATTTTGTACACCTCAATCAGGTCCCCCCTCAGCCTTCTCTGCTCTAAGGAAAACAACCCCAGCCTGTCCAGTCTCTCTTCATAGCTGAAACGCTCCAGACCAGGTAACATCCTGGTGAATCTCCTCTGCACCCTCTCCAATGCAATCACATCCTCCCTATAGTGTGGTGACCAGAACTGCACACAGTATTCCAGCTGTGGCCTAACTTAGCATTTTGTACAGCTCCATCATAACCTCCCTGCTCTTATATTCTATGCCTCGGCTAATGAAGGCAAGTATCCCATATGCCTTTTTAACCACCTTATCTACCTGTCCGGCTGCCTTCAGGGATCTATGTACATGCACACCAAGGTCCCTCTGATCCTCTGTCCTTCCTAGGGTCCTACCATTCATTGTGTATTCCCTTGCCTTGTTAGTCCTCCCAAAATGCATCACCTCACACTTTTCAGGGTTAAATTCCATTTGCCACTGTTCTGCCCATCTGACCAACCCGTCTATATCGTCCTGTAGCCTGAGGCTTCCCTCCTCGCTATTTACCACTCCACCAATTTTCGTGTCATTTGCGAACTTACTGATCATACCTCCTAAAATCATATCTAAATCATTAGTGTACACGACAAACAGCAAAGGACCCAGCACCGATCCCTGCGGTACACCACAGGACACAGGCTTCCAGTCACAAAAACAACCTTCGACCATCACCCTCTGCCTCCTGCCACTAAGCCAATTTTGGATCCAATGTGCCAAATTGCCCTGGATCCCATGGGCTCTTACCTTCTTGACCAGTCTCCCATGTGGGACTTTGTCAAAAGCCTTACTGAAGTCCATGTAGACTACATCAACTGCACTACCCTCATCCACACACCCAGTCACCCCCTCGAAAAATTCAATCAAATTGGTTAGACATGATCTCCCCCGACAAAGCCATGCTGACTATCCCTGATTAATCCTTGCCTCTCCAAGTGGAGAGTAATTCTGTCCCTCAGAATTTTTTCCAATAATTTCCCTACCACTGATGTTAGGCTCACTGGCCTGTAATTCCCTGGTTTATCCCTACTACCCTTCTTGAATAATGGTACTACATTAGCTGTCCTCCAGTCCTCTGGCACCTCCCCTGTGGCCAGAGAGGTTCTGAAAATGTGTGTCAGAGCTCCTGCAATCTCTTCCCTTGCCTCACACAGCAGCCTGGGATACATCTCATCTGGGCCTGGGCATTTATCCACTTTTAAGCCTGCTAAAACCGCTAGTACCTCCTCCCTCTCAATACTAATTTGTTCAAGTATATCACAATCCCCCTGCCTGATTTCTATGCCTACATCGTCCTTCTGCATAGTAAACACAGATGCAAAATATCCATTTAAAACCTCACCCACATCTTCCGGCTCTACACACAGATTGCCACTTTGGTCCCGAATGGGCCCTACTCTTTCCCTGGTTATCCTCTTGCCCTTAATATACTTACAAAACACCTTGGGATTTTCCTTTATTTTGCCCGCCAGCGTTTTTTCATGTCCCCTCTTCGCTCTCCTAATTTCTTTTTTAAGTACCCCCCTGCACTTTCGATACTCCTCTAGGGCTTCCACTGTTTTTAGTCCTTTGTATCTGCCAAAAGCCTCCCTTTTTTTCCTAATCCATTCTTGTATATCCCTTGACATCCAGGGTTCCCTGGGCTTGTTGGTCCCACCCTTGACCTTTACGGGGACATGTTGGCGTTGTACTCTCTCTATTTCCTTTCTGAAAGACTCTCACTGCTCTGATGTGGATTTTCCGACAAGTAGCTGATCCCAGTCCATTTTGGCCGGATCCTGCCTTATCGTATTAAAATCCCCCAATTTCGAACCTTTATTTCCGGTCCATCTTTGTCCTTTTCCATGACTACCTTAAATCTCACCGAATTATGGTCACTGTCTCCAAAATCCTCTCCTACTCACACTTCCAACACTTGCCCGGCTACATTCCCTAGAATTAGGTCCAGTACTACCACTCTTGTAGGACTTTCTACATGCTGGCTCAAAAAGCTCTCCTGGATGCACTTTAAGAATTCCGCACCCTCTAAGCCTTTCACACTCTGACTATCCCAGTTCATATTGGGGAAGTTGAAATCCCCTACTATTATTACCCTATTATTTCTACACTTCTGAGATTTGCCTACATATCTGTTCCTCTATCTCCCCCTGACTGTTTGGATGCCTATAGTACACTCCCAGCAAAGTGCTTGCCCCCTTTTTGTTTTTAAGTTCTACCCATATGGCCTCATTAGAGGAACCTGCCAAGATATCATCCCTCCTTAGAGCAGTAATTGACTCCTTGATTAATATTGCGACACCCCCTCCTCTTTTACACCCCCCTCTGTCTCGCCTGAAAATTCTATACCCCAGAATATTGAGCTGCCAGTCCTGCCCCTCCCTTAACCATGTCTCTGTGATTTCAACAATATCATACTCCCATGTGTTCATCAACACCTTCAATTCATCTGCCTTACTCGCAAGACTCCTTGCATTAAAATAAATGCCATCCAGCCTTGCCACACATATTTGCTCTGCCTTCCAGGCCGACTTGTTTTTTCCTCTATATTTGGCTGTGCATCACCCCCCTACTATAGCTCCACTCCGTATCCCATCCCCCTGCCAAGTTAGTTTAAACCCGCGCCCCTCCCCCCGCCCCAACAGTACTAGCAAACCTCCCCACAAGGATGTTGGTCCCGTTCCGGTTCAGGTGCAACCCGTCCGACTTGTACAGGTCCCACCTTCCCCAGAAGCAGCCCCAGTGCTCCAGGAAACTAAAGCCCTCCCTCCTGCACCAACTCTTTAGCCACGCATTCATCTGCTCTCTCCTCCTATTCCTGTACTCACGAGCACGTGGCACCGGGAGTAATCCAGAGATTACGACCTTTGAGCGGGGTTACAGGCTGAAGCATAATTGGTTCAGGGCGTACAGACATAATTCAGTCCCCATTTTAAAGTCAGACACTCTGTCCTAATTTTAACATAACACTTTGATTTCATAATAACTATAGTCAAATAGTGAAAGATGATGGCAATCTAGAAAGCAGGGAAGTCTGCAGTACAGGCTGACAAGCTCTGGAACTCAAAACTGAGGCGCCACACTAGTGGGAGGGTGTAATTACAACGTGACAAGTGTACATAAGCAGTTCCCATTAAAAATGTGGACATAGGAATCATATGGAAAAAAGTTGACACAAATAGTTAAACAGGAAGTAAGGATTTGCAGACAGAAAGTGTGCACAGATTTTTAATGTATTATAGATAATGATATGGTCTTGTTTTTTTTAAACTTACAGGAGCAGTCACAGTGGACTGTGTGGTGTTATCACACCATCATTTTAAGAAAGGAAGACTTGCATTTATATGGCGCCTTTCACAACCACCTGACGTCCCAAAGCGCTTTACAGCCAATGAAGTACTTTTTGAAGTGTAGTCACTGTTGTAATGTAGGAAATGCAACAGCCAATTCGCACACAACAAGCTCCCACAAACAGCAATGTGATCATGACCAGATAATCTGTTTTTTAGTGATGCTGATTGAGGGATAAATATTGGCCCAGGACACCGGGGATAACTCCCCTGCTCTACTTCGAAATAGTGCCGCAGGACCTTTTACATCCACCTGAGAGAGCAGACGGGGCCTCGGTTTAACATCTCATCAGAAAGACGGCAACTCCGACAGTGCAGCACTCCCTCAGCACTGCACTGGGAGTGTCAGCCGAGATTTTTGTGCTCAAGTCTCTGGAGTGGGACTTGAACCCACAACTGTCTGACTCAGAGGCGAGAGTGCTATCCACTGAGCCACAGCTGACACATAATGTGCTCTGATACAGCCAAATCATCATTAACAGGACTGCAATGGCTTCAAAATCGGGCCAAGTAGACTTATCACCCTGTTAATGATGCTCCGGCGCTGCCATTCTTAAAGGGGCGCTTTCCTTGGTTGGCCGGAGATCGCAGCTGTTTTAAGTGGTGGTCATCTTGATTGCACTGGCACACAACTGAAGCAATCGGAAAGCGGTTTGAAAGACTTCTTTTTTATGCTTCCTGTTGGGGTCCTCATTGAAATGAGTTCAGGCAGGTATCTCCCTACTTTCTCATGGGGGCGAGTCAACAACACAAACTCTTCCTCATTCATTCCGAAGTGGTGTTAAATTGGCAGTCTCACTCGGAGAAGCCACAAACCTGGTATTTTGGTATCAGATATTAGTCCAGAAGTCAACGTGTGAATAGCTATAATAGCTATCCAATAAGCAGCAGCGTAGCAACCCCCCTCATCATTACATAAAAGGATCTGTTTCCCACCGGTTTTAGAATATCCTTAAGGGCATGCTCTATCGCACAAAACTCAACACATAGAAGATCTCAGTGGAATCTCAATTGCATCAATCAAGCTTCTCTTCCTCTCGCTAAGTGTGCAGTCACAATATGGTTATGGTCCTGGACTAGAAACGCAGAGGTCATAAGCTCAAATCCCAAAATGAACTCAATAAATCTGGTAATTTATGGGCTATCACCAGAACCTGACTCCCCAAAGCCTTTCCACCATCTACAAGGCACAAGTAAGGAGTGTGATGGAATACTCTCCTCTTGCCTGTATAAGGACAGCTCCAACAACACTCAAGAAGCTCGACACCATCCAGGCTTGTTAAGTTGTTGCGAAACCTATGTCATGTGCGAGGTCAAGAGGAACAAAGAGGGGTCACTGGGCATGTTTGTGTAAAATGTTGCAAAGACCAGAGTTTAACCTGGCACTGACAAAAATTATTGGACGCATTTAGTCAGGTGTTCGGAACTTTGAAGGATAAAAGAGGGATTGTGAAAGTCAGACGCAGAAGTAGAAGACAAGAATCTAGCTTGTGTAGGTGGACATAAATGCTGGCTGGAGCCTAACACATACCTGGCTAAAGAACAAGACAATGCACGCTACTCTGTCCAGTGACTGAACAGGTAATAACCATTCGGAACTGTAAATTACTGGCATGAGATACTAGAATGTATTGATCCTTGTTGTGTGCCAATAAAAGATTTACCGTAACCAATTGGTACCAAGTCCGAATCCTTACAAATTGTAAGTACTTCTTAGAGTTCAGCTCCAACAACACTCAAGAAGCTCGACCATATCCAGGACAAGGCAGCCAGCTTGATTGGCACCCCATCCACCACCTTAAACATTCACTCCCTCCACCACCGGCGCACCGTGGCTACAGTGTGTACCATCTGCAAGATGCACTGCAGCAACTTGCAAAGGTTTCTTCTCCTCCCAAACCTGAGGTACACACTGCAGCAAGGGCAGCAGGCACATGGGAACACCACCACCTCCAAGTTCCCCTCCAAGTCACACACCATCCTGACTTGGAAATATATCGCCGTTCCTTCATCGTTGCTGGGTCAAAATCCTGCAACTCACTCATTAACAGCGCTGTGGGAGTACCTTCACCACACGGACTGCAGTGGTTCAAGGCGGCTCACCACCACCTTCTCGAGAGCAGTGAGGGATGGGCAATAAATGTTGGCCTTGTCAGTGACGCCCACATCCCGTGAACGAATTTTAAAAAAAGACCAGAAAAAATGGATTGCTATAAACACCCAACTGGCTCACTAATGTTCTTCAGGATATTCAGGACCCTGCCGTCTTTACCTGATCTGGCTCCAATCCTGAGATTGCTAAATCTTTCAATGTGTTGGCTATCCTGGTGCCACATCACAGTTCTTAATTTAATACGGTCACCAGTATGCCAAAACGTGACTCCAATCCCACACTACAAGGTTAACTCTTGAATGTTTCTCAAGATGCCCTAGCAAGCCATTCAGTTGTAAACAATCGCTAATCTTCTGCAAGAAGAAGAAAATTGGACCAATCTATTAGCAATCACACATTCATCACATCAGGAGACTGAGGCAATCCACGCGCAGTCAACCTTGTAAAGTCCTCTTCATCAACATCTGGGGACTGGTGTCCAAGTTGACAGAATTGTCCCACAAACTAATCAAGCAACATACTGACATCGTCACACTCACACAGAATCACATTGCCAAGTCAAAATCCCAGACTACTTCACCCATCATTCCTAGAAGGTATAGGCATGATGGGCAGTCACTGGATTTCATGCATGTAGACCTCTTTGGAGGTGATTGCACACGATTTGGATTTTTATAGACTGGTATGATTTTCCGTTGATGAACACTATGGGGATGCTTCAAGGTGTTTGTAAGACCATGTAGATGCAGCTGCTGGTAGCATGTACTCTGGGATTGCCAGATCTTCCAACGTCTTGGCTATCCTGGTGCCACATCCCAGTACTTAATTTAATACGGTCACCAGTATGTCAAACGGATGAGATCTATAATGAGTGGGCAATCCGCTCCATCAGATTACCACCCAGGCGGTCGAGACTAAAATCTACCCCAATGTGTGCTTCCCATGGAGTAATGTACAAGGTGCTTATTCTCAGGTAATAAAGATGACTTTGCTTTATGAAGGAAAAGGAAGGATTAAGAACTGGCTCCTCGAGATATGGGTTAATTGGTACAATCATAAGAACATTAGAAATAGAAGCAGGAGGAGGTTATTCGGCCCCTCGAGCCTGCTCCGTCATTCAATAAGATCATGGCTGACCTTCTACCTCAATTCCACTTTCCTGCACTATCCCCATATCCCTTGGTTCCCTTAATATCCAAAAAACTATCAATCTCTGTCTTGAATATACTCAATAACTGAGCCTCCGCAGCCCTCTGGGGTAGAGAATTCCAAAGATTCACAACCCTCTGAGTGAAGAAATTTCTCCTCATCTCAGTCCTAAATGGCCGACCCCTTATTCTGAGACTATGACCCTTGGTTCTAGACTCGCCAGCCGGGTGAAACATCCTCCCTGCATCTACCCTGTCAAGCCCTGTAAGAATTTTGTATGTTTCAATGAGATCACCTCTCATTCTTCTAAACTCCAGAGAATACAGGCCTCGTCTACTCAATCTCTCATAGGTCAATCCCCCATCCCAGGAACCAGTCTGGTGAACCTTCATTGCACTCCCATTATGGCAAGTATATCTTCCTTAGCTAAGGTGACCAAAACTGTACACAGTACTCCAGGTGCAGTGAGACATCTTTATTCTTATACTCAAATCCTCTTGTAATAAAGGCCAACATACCATTTGCTTTCCTAATTGCTTGCTGTACCTGCATGCTAACTTTCAGTGATTCGTGTACAAGGACACCCAGGTCCCTCTGAACACCAACATTTCCCAATCTCTCAGCATTTAAAAAATACTCTGCTTTTCTAGTTTTCCATCCAAAATGGATAACTTCACATTTCTCCACATTATATTCCATTTGCCAGGTCCTTGCCCACTCACTTACATTTGGTCCCCTCATCCAAATCATTGATATAGATTGTGAATAGCTGAGGCCCAAGTACTGATCCTTGCGCTACCCCACTAGTTACAGCCTGCCAAATGGCCTACTCCTGCTCCTATTTCTTATGTATGTTCTTATGTCACTGTTGGAGCGCACATCCTCTTGAGAAATCTTCCCGATTCCTTGGAGTGCAGAACAGTGGCCAGCAGGAGTTCTGTCCCACATGGTTATCCAAAAGCAATCTCCAAGTGAGTTGAAGCCAGCCCTGATTTCAATGGAGACATCCATCCATCGCACCCTCTGCTGCCATGGGTATGGATTATACTGAGGCATGTGACTGCTCAATGTCTTATAACACCCTCTGATAGCAAACAGGCCGTCTAAGGTCTGTATCCCAACTAGAGGAGACCTGACAGAGGCCTTTAAATTATGAATAGGTTGGACAGTTTAGATGTGGCGAGAATATTTCCACGTGTAGAATCTAAAACCTGGGACCATAAATACAAGGTAATTACTAATAAATCCAATAAGGAGAAATTTCTTTATTCAGAGTGGTTAGAATGTGGAACTCGCTACCACAGGAAGTGGTGAGGTAAATAGCTTAGGTGCTTTCAAAAGGAAACTAGACGAGTACATCAGCGAAAAGGGAATAGAAAGATATGCTGAAAGGCTGAGATGAGGTAGATGGAATGGGAGGAAATTGGTGTGGAGTGTAAACACCAGCACAGACTAGTTGGGCTGAATGGTCTGTTTCTGTGCTGTATATTCTATGAAATTCAACTTGTGAGGGGAAATAAAATCAACAAAAAATAACAACTATTTCTCACCAAAAGTGGAAGTATTCCTCCTAGTTTTCACAAGTTTAAATGTGTATAACTGTGTATGCTTTCTCTTTGGATCAGAGATGGTTGAGGGGAGATTTAATTGAGGTGTATAAAATGATGAGGGGCCCAGATAGGGTGGATAGGAAGGTACCTGTTTCCCAAATCAGAGAGGTCAATAACTAGGGGGCATAGATTTAAAATAATTGGTCGAAGGATTAGAGGGGAGTTGAGGAGAAATCATTTCACCCAGAGGGTGGTGGGGCTCTGGAACTCACTGCCTGAAAGGGTGGTAGAGGCAGAGACCCTCATCGCATTTAAAAGTTCCTGGACATGCACTTGAAGTGCAGTAACCTACAAGGCTACGGACCAAGAGCTGGAAAGTGGGATTAGGCTGGATCGCTCTTTTTCGACCGTCACAGACACGATGGACCAAATGGCCTCTTCTGTGCCGTAAATTCCTATGACTCTATGACTGTATGTGGAGTTGGCACCCTGTAAAATAACTGTAGATTCAGGGAACAGTGTTATTTAAATTCTTAGAGAAAATTCTTTCTTTGTACAGCGCAAGTTACTTTTTTTTTTGGGTGACTCAAGTTGCAGTTACAAGAACCAGCCAGTGTGTGTCATCCAAAGTCTAAACTGATCTGGGCTGGAGGGATTTCGATAAATCCAAATCAGGTGAACTTGGAACTTCTTATAAGAGCTGGCCTAATTTTACAGGGAAAAAAAATATCTCGGTCCAAAATCATCCCGGTGCAACGATTTGATTTTTGAAATAAAGGAATAACGAAATTGTACAATCCAAAACCGAAAATACTGGAAATTTAAAATAAAAACAGGAGGCGCTGAAAATAGACAGTCGCTCAACACGGGCCTGAAAACAGAAAAGACAGCTTGACTTTTTGGATGGGCCACTGTCAGAATGGAAAACAAACCTGTCACTTTAGGGGAAAGCTTATTCTGAGCACCTGACAATGTGTCATTGCCAATTTTTTTTGGATGAAGTGTGCGGAGAGCATCATTTTTTTCCCTGTACAGTTTCTGAGGGGCCAGGCATCCTAGAACTAATGCACAATTAATTAGCCAACTAATTACTCGCGTGCAGCAATAGCTCGCGGGCTCATCACTGGAAGCACAAGTCTTTGACCTGAGAAGACCCTGCAGGTTACTGTACCTGGCCTAAGAGCCCAGGAAAGGGACATTTTTTTTTTAAAGGGGCGAGGGAGCAGGGAAGGCCAAACCACCGATAACGAGAGGGCGCAGCATGCACGGAGGGGAATCATGCAAGGCCATGAATGCGATGCCTGTCACCTGTCACACGAGGAAGAATGTGCACCAGAAGGCGTCCGACCTGAGGAATGGGAGCAGCGGGAATAATCGTGAATCACCTGAGCCATCGTACTTCCAATCCTATTGTACTGTGAGCAAGGCCCTGAAAACCAGGCTGCAGCCGGAGCTCCTCACTGCAAACTACCCTGGAAATCACTCGAATGCGGACGAGCACTTAACGCATTCATCCGACATTCCTCTCTGCACTATTTTAGCACAGGTATTAACCCATTGAAAATAAATAGGATAACCCTCCATTAAAATAGCAGAAAGAGGAGTGTCGCACGAACACTATCCATCCGCTAATATCGGCCAACAGGCATTTCTAGGCTTAATGCACATTCGTTCAATGCGTATTGTTGATCATAGGCTGGGAGGTTAATGCAGAAACTGGGGGGAGATGTTCACACTGTTTGTGCAATCATCATCATCACGTCCGTTGACAGGTGCCAATGAAGTAGAGTTTCAGCAAATGACAAGTGGTGATGACGCTACAGTGGGAGAGGTGGTCTGTACTGTATGCAGCACCCGTATGCCAAGCTCGACACACGTACTGATCGCAGGGTTGATCCTCATCTCCTGCTCCTTCTCCTTTTTCCAACATGTCAAAGCATAGAAACATAGAAGATAGGAGCAGGAGTAGGCCATTCAGCCCCTCGAGCCTGCTCCGCCATTCAATGAGATCATGGCTGATCATCCAAATTCAGTACCCTGTCCCTGCCTTCTCCCCATATCCCTTGATCCCTTTAGCTTTAAGAAGTATATCTAACTCCTTCTTGAATATATTTAATGAATTGGCCTCAACTGCCTTCTGTGGTAGAGAATTCCACAGGTTCACCACTCTCTGGGTGAAGAAATTCCTCCTCATCTCAGTCCTAAATGGCTTAGTCCTTAGACTGTGACCCCTGGTTCTGGACTCCCCAGCCATCGGGAATATCCTTCCTGCATCTAGTCTGTCTAGTCCTGTTAGAATTTTATAAGTTTCAATGAGATCCCCTCTCATTCTTCTCAACTCCAGCGAGTATAAGCCCAATCGACCCAATCTCTCCTCATACGTCATTCCTGCCATCCCAGATATCAGCCTGGTGAATCTTCGCTGCACTCCCTCCATGGCAAGAACCTCCTTCCTCAGATATGGCGATCAAAACTGCACACAATACTCAAGGTGTGGTCTCACCAAGGCCCTGTACAACTGCAGCAAGACATCCTTGTTCCTGTACTCGAACCCTTTCGCTACGAAGGCCAACATACCATTTGCCTTCTTAACCGCCTGCTGCACCTGCATGCTTACCTTCAGCGACTGGTGCACAAGGACACCCAAGTCTCGTTGCACTTGCCCTTCTCCCAATCTATTGCCATTCAGATAATAATCTGCCTTCCTGTTTTTGACACCAAAGTGGATAACCTCGCATTTATCCACATTATATTGCATCTGCCATGCTTCTGCCCACTCACCCAACCTGTCCAAATCATACTGGAGTTTCTCGGCATCCTCCTCACGGCACACATTCCCACCCAGCTTTGTGTCATCTGCAAACTTGGAGATATTACATCCAATTCCCTCGTCTAGATCATTAATATATATTGTGAATAGCTGGGGTCCTAGCACCGATCCCTGTGGTACCCCACTAGTCACTGCCTGCCACTCGGAAAAAGACCCATTTATTCCAACTCTTTGCTTTCTGTCTGCCAACCAGTTCTCTATCCAAGACAGTACCTTACCCCCAATCCCATGTGCTTTAACTTTGCACGCTAATCTCTTATGCGGGACCTTATCGAAAGCCTTCTGAAAGTCCAAATACACCACATCCACTGGTTCTCCCTTATCTATTTTACCAGTTACATCCTCAAAAAATTCCAGTAGATTAGTCAAGCACGATTTACCTTTTGTAAATCCATGTTGACTTTGTCCGATCCTGTCACTGTTTTCCAAGTGCTCTGCTATTACATCTTTTATAATGGACTCTAGCATTTTCCCCAGGCTTACCGGTCTATAATTTCCCGTTTTCTCTCTACCACCTTTTTTAAATAGTGGGGTTACATTAGCTACCCTCCAATCCATGGGAACTGTTCCAGAGTCTATAGAATTTTGGAAGATGACCAGCAATGCATCTACTATTTCTAGGGCCACTTCCTTAAGTACCCTAGGATGTAGATTATCAGGCCCTGGGGATTTATCGGCCTTCAATCCCGTCAATTTCCCTAACACCATTTCCCTACAAATACTGATTTCTTTCAATTCCTCCCTCTCATCAGACCCTATGTTCCCCGACATCTCTGGGAGGTTATTTGTGTCCTCCTTTGTGAAGACAGAACCAAAGTTTGTATTTAATTGATCTGCCAAATCGAGACTTGCTGCTGCACCCATACTGTTGAAAAACGAGCTCCACGGGATGCCGGCTTGGAACACTGCACGCTCAGTCAACAGTTCGAATGACAGCTTATGATGGGGCATCTAAACACATTGAGCATATAAAGCCAAGAGCGAGTAATATGGGGAGAATAATGCAATGTGTATATAAATTCAAGACTGAGTAAGTTTGCTGCTTAACAAACTCACAGGAGTGTTATCCGACAAAGTTTAACCCTGATCCACATAAGGAGATATTAGGACAGGTGACCAAAAGCTTGGTCAAAGAGGTAGGTTTTAAGGAGCGTCTCAAAGGAGGAGAGAAAAGTTGAGAGGCGGAGAGGTTTAGGGAGGGAATTCCAGAGCTTAGGGCCTCGGCAGCTGAAGGCACGGCCACCAATGGTGGAGCGATTATAATCAGGGATGCGCAAGAGGCCAGAATTGCAGGCGCGCAGAGATCTTGGAGCATTGTCGGGCTGGAGGAGATTACCGAGATAGGGAGGAACGAGGCCATGGAGGGATTTGAAAACAAAGGATGAGAATTTTAAAATTCGGACCGGGAGCCGACGTAGGTCAGCAAGCACAGGGGTGATGTGTGAACGGGTGCGAGTTAGGACACGGACAGCAGAGTTTTGGATGAGCTCATATTTACGGAGTGTGTGAGGTGGGAGGCCGGCCAGGAGAGCGTTGGAATAGTCAAGTCTAGAGGTAACAAAGGCATGGCTGAGGGTTTCAGCAGCAGAGAGGCGGAGTCGGACGATGTTACAGAGGTGGAAGTAGACCGTCTTGTTGATGGAGCGGATATGGGGTCAGAAACTCATCTCAGAGGCAGGGGTGGAGACGGGTAATGTTACGGGTGAGGTGCATAAAGTGAATATACATTCACGCACGCTTAGTGCATGTACGACTGCTTACTCACAGGGTAATGTTTCCCTCTTTTGGTCCATCATTATAATGCATGTTTCCCGATCTACAGGAAACTTTTGTTTATCCGGCACCCAAATATCCGGAATTCTCGCTTAACCGGCAAAAATCATCCTCCAAAAACTCCTCTCAAATAACCGGCAATGTTGCCGAGTCGCAGTCGAGTCTCCGCGAACGCCGAGTACTCCGAAAACTCCTCTCAAATAACCGGCAATGTTGCCGATCCCGAGTCAGAGTCCGAGTCCGCGAACGCCGATTTCGTCAGTAGGGGTAGTTTTCAAAAGTGCCACTGCTCGGCCTCCTGGCGCTGTCGGAAGTATACTGCACATTTCTTGATTTATTTATTTTTCTTTGTTAAAAATAGCCTCGGTAGATATAACTCTCCGTTATCCGGCACTTTCGATAAACCGGCACCACGCCGGTCCCGGTTAATAAAGAGTTTCCTGTATTTACTTTGAAGCTCTAAGAATTACCCCAACCCGATGAAGTCAAATGCAATGAGTAAGTGAACCAACGGGGGCAGTAACACCAGTTGCCACTGCAAAAAGCACCTCAATATCCCTCAACAGCTGCAACTGAACCTGCCGTTTGTTGCAGGATCTTTGGGGTTGCGGTGCGAGACCGAGAGGGGCCCCCACAGAATTTTACAGCCTGTTTCCTTCATCTTATGAAAGGCTCCAAAGACTTTCTTGCACCAAGTTCTTTCCGCTTGTGTAGCAAAATAGTTACAGATGAGGAAAGTCATTAAAGCCCATCTTAGCTCATCCATCCAGAAGGACCCAAAAGTTTCCCCCCGCAAGATGCAAACCATCCAGCAACCAACTGGTCCTTAAAAGGATTCCAAGAATTTTCCCTCCATTCTATCTGGCGGTCCATTCCATCTCTTGTGCACGCTTTATGTGAAGTAATTCCGGATATCAGCCCTAAATTAGCTTTTTTCTGGTTTGAACCCAAGTCTCCTTGTCCTAGTTTCACAGTTTAAAGTAATTTTCTGGATTTTCCTTTTCCATATCATTATGTATCAGCTCCCAGATTCCCTCTAGGCTTTCCTCATAACTCTGACCTTTGACTGTAGGAATCTACTCTTGTCCAACCTGCCTCTAGTGCTTGATGTCTCTCGTGTCTCAGTGACCAAAACTAGACACGGTATTGAAGATCCAGAAGCAAAATACTGCGGATGCTGGAAATTTGAAATAAAAACAGAAAATGCTGGAAATGCTCAGCAGGTCAGGCGGCATCTGCGGCGAGGAAAACAGAGTTAACAGAGTTTCAGGTCGCTGATTTTCCTGATGAAAGATCATCAACCTGAAACGTTGGGCCAGAAATTCGGGTCTCCACGGGTGAGTACGCGCTGTGTACTCACCCGTAGACCCAACGAAAGTGCCAGTTTCGCGCATGCACTGGAGAGACAGCGCACACGCATCGGACTTCCGTTTTTGTTTCAGGTTTCTGTGTGAGGGTAAGTCCCCAGCAGCTGCGCGGGGAAAAAGCAGGCGCAAGGCCTGCTTTTAACAAGGTAAGTGGTGAATTAACTAAAATTAAAACATTTTTTCCACAGGTTTATTATTTTTAAATACTTTAAAGAAAGGTAAGTTTATTTTTAGCCCTGTTAAAAACTGTAATTCATTTTTTCAAAAATTTAAATTATTGTTTAAAAGTTATTTTGTGTAATTTATAGTTATTTTAAAAATGTGATTTAAAAAAAAAATTATTTAAAGTTTTAGTGAGGTTTTGGGGCCGATCTCTATTCATAGATTTGACAGGTCTTCCTGTCAAATCTATGAATGGAGATTACCTGCTCCGATTGGCTCTCCATGGCCCATGTGATCCCAGGGGACGCTTCGAACTGACTGCGCCCCTGGGATATGCGAGCACTGCACACCGGCAGCTGGAGGAGGCCCAGGATCGGAATTCCACGTGGGCCCAGAGCACAACGGCAGGCGCACTAGGTAAGTGCAGGTCGGGGGCTTGCACCCGCGGGAAGCCTCCGACCCGAATTTCTGGCCCGTTAACTCTGTATTGAAAATACTGTGTGATCACAGCACTGTTTGATCTTGGCTTCCTCCAGCCTGTACGTGACTGTGGTTCAACATTGTGTTGGCTTTGTTGATTGCTGCTCTGCAGTGGTTGGACATGTTGAGCGTCAAGTCGACTAAGTTTCCTTTCAACTACATCTTATTTCAACACCATTCATGGAGTGTGTGCGCGTCGCCAATGTTTCCTTCCTTTGTGCAGTACTTTACTCTTGTCCAAATTAAATTTTATCTGCCAATGTTCTTGCCATTTACATATTTCATCCAATTAATTTGCTAATTTCCAAGATAACTCCTGTAATTCCACTTCCCCAGCAAATTTGGCCAACTGGGATTGAGTTTCTGAATCCATGTTATTGATGTAAACTAGAAACAGTACTGGTACAAAACTGATCCCTGGGCACCCCACTTAGCACTTCCCCCACACCCCACCCCCTGCCCTGACATAACACCTCGAACACATATCCAATTCAGAACAAGAGCCTCCCCACATGGAAGAGTAGTTTACAAGTTGTTGAGTTGATGGAGAGTTGTGGGTTATTGAGGGTAGCATTTCACACAAAAGAGGAAACCAAACTTCTTGGAGGCAGTTTTCCGAATGGAAGCGGTCAGACACTTCTATTGGAGCCAAAGAGTTTTATTTCACAAGGATGGTACCAGGACGGAAAGGTTACAACTATCGGGGAAAACTGAACAGGCTGGGGCTCTCTTTTCTAGAAATGGTAAGGCTGAGGGGTGACCGAATAGAGGTCTTTAAAAGTATGAAAGGGTTTGATAGGGTAGACATAGAGAAGATGTTTCCACATGTGAGGGAGACCAGAACTAAGGGCCATAAATATAAGATAGTAACTAAAAAAAACACAATAAAGAATTCAGGAGAAACTTCTTTACCCAGAGAGTGGTTAAAATGTAGAACTCGCGACCAGATGGAGTGGTTGAGACGAGTAGCATAGATGCATTTAAGAGGAAGCTAAATAAGTACATGAGGGAGAAAGGAATAAAATGTTATGCAGATAGGGTTAGATGAAGTAGGGTGGGAGGAAGCGCGTGTGCAGCATAATGTGGGGAACTGTGAAATTATCCAGTCGGAAGAATGGAAAAGCAGAATATTTTTTAAATGTTGGGATTCAGAGGGATTTGGGGGTCCTTGTACACGAATCACAGAAAGTTAACATGTAGGTACAGCAAGCAATTAGGAAGGCAAATGGCATGTTGGCCTTTATTGCAAGGGGGTTGCAGTGTAAGAGTAAGGAAGTCTTGCTGCAATTATATAGGGCTTTGGGTGAGACCACACCTGGAGTACTGTGCACAGTTTTGGTCTCCTTATCTAAGGAAGGATATACTTGCCTTAGAGGGGGTGCAACAAAGGTTCACTAGATTGATTCCTGGGATGAGAGAGATGTCCTATGAGGAGAGATTGAGTAGAATATTCTCTGGAGTTTCTAAGAATGAGAGGTGATCTCACTGAAACACACAAGATTCTGAGAGCGCATGACAGGGTAGATGCTGAGAGGCTGTTTCCCCTGGCTGGAGAGTCTACGACTAGGGGTCATAGTCTCAGGATCAGTGGTCAGATATTTAGGACTGAGATCGATAGATTTTTAGGCATGAAGGAAATCAAGGGATATGTAGATGCAGAGAGGATGTTTTCCCCTCGTGGGGAAATCTAGAACTCGGGGGCACAGTCTCAGAATAAAGGGTCGCCCTTTTAGAACTGAGATGAGGAGGAATTTCTTCTCTCAGAGGGTCGTAAATCTGTGGAATTCTCTGCCCCAGAGAGCCGTGGAGGCTGGGTCATTAAATACATTTAAGGTGGAGATAGACGGATTTTTGCAAGATAAGGGAGTGAAGGGTTATGGGGAGCGGGCGGGGAAGTGGTTTTGAGCCCAAGATCAGCCATGATCTTATTGAATGGCGGAGCAGGCTTGAGGGGCCAAGTGGCCTATCCCTGCTCCTATTTATGTTCTTATATGGGGGTAGTGCAGCAAAGTGGAGTTGAGGTAGAAGATCAGCCATGATCTCACTGAATGGCAGAGCAGGCTCGAGGGGCCAAATGGCCTACTCCTCCTCCTAATTCTTATGACCTTCCCTCCATCATAAGGTCAGAAGTGGGAATGTTAGCTGATGATTGCGCAGTGTTCAATTCCATTCAAAATTCCTCAGATAATGAAGCAGTCTGTGCCTGCACGCAGCAAGACCTGAACAACATTCAGGTTTGGGCTACTCCTGCTCCTATTTCTTATGTTCTTATAGACACCGGCATAGACCAATTGGGCCGAAAGGTCGGTTTCTGTGCTGTAAATTCTATGCTATGTAATTCTATGTAAAAGTATGTCAATGGATAAAGAAATAAATGTGATGCCATTAATGCATCCCATGCTGTGGTACCGAGTCATGCAGCCCAGGAAGGTCCCAGATTTAACCCCTGGTTTGTGCGACATTAGATGCTCGTAGTTTGGAACAAGTACCACTGGCCCCAGTGTTCTGAGGAGAGGGAAAAGGAGAAAATGTATCCTGTTCTTCCACTCCTGATGCTGGTCCAGTGAATCCAGGTGCAGAGTCAGTATATCGGATTCAGCTGTGATTCCCCCTGCAGGCAAATACCACTTAATGGGTAAAAATTACTGATGCTGATATTATTGTACACATCCCTAATAGACTCGTAACAAATTCCTCTCTCAGTTATTTTAACCGAGGCATTAACTCCTTAAAGGGTTAGCACCTCCATTACAACAGCTGGCAGAAGAATTTGATACAAGTGCATTCAGCATTTGCGTGATAATATCACAGACGGTAATTTCTACTCTTTAGTGTCTAGGCTCACACAGGACAAGCAGCTGGGCCACAAAAAGTAGGACAAATCCAATTCGACAATTACCGCCCCATCAGCCTACTCTCAATCATCAGCAAAGTGATGGAAGGTGTTGTCGACAGTGCTATCAAGCGGCACTTACTCACCGATCACCTGCTCACTGATGCCCAGTTTGGGTTCCATCAGGACCACTTGGCTCCAGACCTAAGTCTGGAGTGTCAGCTGTGGCTCAGTGGGCAGCACTCTCGCCTCTGAGTGAGAAGGTTGTGGGTTCAAGTCCCACTCCAGAGACTTGAGCACAAAAATCTAGGCTGACACCCCAGTGCAGTACTGAGGGAGTGCTGCCCTGTCAGAGGTGCCGTCTTTCAGATGAGTCATTAAACTGAGGCCCCCGTCTGCTCTCTCAGGTGGACGTAAAAGATCTCATGGCACTATTTTTAAGAAGAGCAGGAGAGTTAACCCCGGTGTCCTGGCCAATATTTATCCCTCAATCCAACATCACTAAAAACAGATTATCTGGTCATTATCACATTGCTGTTTGTGGGAGCTTGTGGTGTGCAAATTGGTGTTTCCTACATTACAATAGTGACTACACTTCAAAGAGTACTTCATTGGCTGGAAAGCGCTTTGGGACGGCCGGTGGTCGTGAAAGGCGCTATATAAATGCAAGTCTTTCTTTCTCCAGACCTCATTACAGCCTTGGTCCAAACATGGGCAAAAGAGCTGAATTCCAGAGGTGAGGTGAGAGTGACTGCCCTTGACATCAAGACAGCATTTGACAGAGAGTGTCATCAAGCAGCCTGAGTAAAATTGAAGTCAATGGGAATCAGGGGGGAAACAGTCCACTAGCTAGTGTCATACCTAGCACAAAGGAAGATGGTTGTGGTTGTTGGAGGCCAATCGTCTTAGCCCCAGGACATCGCTGCAGGAGTTCCTCAGGGCAGTGTCCTGGGCCCAACCATCTTCAGCTCCATCATCACTGACTTTCCCTCCATCATAAGGTCAGAAGTGGGGATGTTTACTGATGATTGCAGAGTTTACATTTCCATTGCAACTCTTTAGATAATGAAGCAGTCTGTGCCCACATGCAGCAAGACCTGGATGACATTCAGGCTTGGGCTGATAAATGGCAAGTAACATTCACGCCACACAAGTGCCAGGCAATGACCATCACCAACAAGAGAGAGTCTAACCACCACCCCTTGACATTCAATGGCCTTACCATCATTGAATCCCCTATCATCAATATCCTGGGTAGTCACCATTGACCAGAAACTTAACTGGACCAGCCACATAAATACTGTGGCTACAAGAGCAGATCAGAGGCTGGGTATTCTGCGGCGAGTGACTCACCTCCTGACTCCCCAAAGCCTTTCCACCATCTACAAGGCACAAGTAAGGAGTGTGATGGAATACTCTCCACTTGCCTGGATGAGTGCAGCTCCAACAACATGCAAGAAGCTCGACACCAACCAGGACAAAGCAATCCGCTTGATTGGCACCCCATCCACCACCTTAAACATTCACTCCCTCCACCACCGGCGTACCGTGGCTGCAGTGTGTACCATCTACAAGATGCACTGCAGCAACTCGCCAAGGCTTCTTCGGCAGCACCTCCTAAACCCGCGACCTCTTCCACCTAGAAGGACAAGGGCAGCAGGCGCATGGGAACACCATCACCTCCAAGTCACACACCATCCTGGCTTGGAAATATATCGTCGATCCTTCATAGTCGCTGGGTCAAAATCCTGGAACTCCCTCACTAACAGCACTGTGGGAGTACCTTCACCACACGGACTGCAGCGGTTCAAGAAGGATGCTCACCACCACCTTCCCAAGGACAATTAGGGATGGGCAATAAATGTTGGCCTTGCCAGCGACGCTCACATACCAAGAATGAATAAAAATGGACCAGTGGGCGGTTGGCACCTGTGGAACTGCAGCCAGACACGAGGAAACTGGGGTAAATCAATAAATGCTACTCCATGGATCAGTTATTATCTGTTCTGGTCTTCAGTTCTTCCTGACTGAAATATTTACCCAAGCAATTTGTAATAATTCCAAACACTGCATTAAGTATTTTAAAAAGAACCTTTCCCCTTCATTCCTGTCATTCCATCTGGACATATATTCATCAGAATAACTGACGGGGAAGAATTTCTTCATTCTCTTTGTAGAGTCCCAAAAGATATACTGAGTGATGTGTGCAATTGGGTAGAGAGATTACAAGATTCAAGTCCAAGATAACAAGATTTTTCAAATGGAAAAGTAGTAAACATTTTTAAAGCTACAAATTAATATTGCAAATATTTACAGCTGAACTAAAAACAGGGGTAAGTTTTTTGCAATGCGCATGGCGGTGACATCGCTGCCCCAATTCTGTAACCCACGCTTGCTGTTACTCAGGTTCTGTGGTGTAATTGGAGCCTGGCATAAATTACCCCATAGTTTGATACAACAATCCTTGGTCTGCTATTATAATGAAGGCATTATAGGTGCCATATCTGTAGCGGTGTCAGACGTGGCTGAGTGGTAGCACTCTTGCTTCCGAGTCAGAAGTTGATGGGTTCAAGTCCCACTCCAGAGACTTGAGCACAAAACCTAGCCCGACACTTCAATGCAGTACTGAGGGAGTGCTGCACTGTTGGAGGTGCCGTCTTTCGGATAAGACATTAAACCAAGGTTGCATTTGCGCACTCATGTGGATATAACAGGTCCCGTGTGTCCTGGCTAATATTTATCCCTCTACCAAAATCACTAAAAAAAAACAAATTATCTGGTCATTGCTGCCACTACAAAAGTATTTAACAGCTGTAAAGTGCTTTGGGACGACCTGAGGTCATGAAAGGCGCTGTATAACTGCAAATCTTATTTTTTTTCCCCTTTCATTAACTTATTTAACAGAAATGGGTTAAAATAAATAGCGGTGAGAAGAATGTCATAGGAACACGTAAAGTGTTTGTCCACTGATGTTGGTAATAGTCATTTCTAGCCTTTAGAGTTAGGAGTTGTAGATATCTAGCAGGGATAAACTGTAATGGCTTAGTTGTAGCCCTCTCACTTCTGATTCAGAAAGTTACAGGTTCAAACCCCAACACCCTGACATGAGTATATAATCTGGGCAGACACTTCGGGGGTGATTTTGCCAATGGGGGAACGTTGGAGGCGGGACTGCTGCTTGTCGGGTTTTAGTCCCGCTTCCATCGACTTGTGGCCTCCCCACGCTATTTTTCCTTGATTGACCTTGTTAAGCCCGCCCAGCGGGCTTAGCAGGCCACTTAAGGGGAAGCCAGTTACAGAGAACGTCAGCATATGACATTTCACCTGTGAAACTGTCAAACACTGACATTCTCTGTTGCTTGATGAGTCCTTGTATTCAAGACTCATCAAACCAATCTGCTGAGCAGAAATCAGATGGCTGTTGCATCGGAGAATGCAGCAGCCATCTGTCATCTCTGCCGGTGAGATGCCGGTGTCTCCGGTTCCCCAACTGTTGAAGCCTGCAGGAAGAAACAAAGGTAAGTAAACATTTTCAAATCACTTTACACTCAACTCACATTAGTTTCTCCATCACATATTTACCTCTCCACACTTGCACCCATCACTCACCTCCACAGCACACTTTTGCACCCCTCCGACCCACTGCTCGCCTCCGTGACCCTGGTGGGGTTTCCCGACATTCTCTGCTGGAATAATGGGGATAATCCTCTTAACTGCCTGTTAACTACCTGTTAACAGGCAGTTAAGTGGCTGTAATCCCCTTCCCGCCTCCAGGAGTCGGGACCCAGCGCGGGTCGGGTACCCGCCTCCTGGACAGATGGCACGGAGGCGGGTTGGGGGTGGGATGGGTACCTACCCCCAGATTCTGCCATTTTCCCGGCAGTCCCGCCTCCAAACCCGCCTCCCCAGGGCTGGCACAATCGCCCCCTTCGGTGCAGCACTGAGGGATGCTGAATCATCAGCGGTGTTGTTTTTCGAAGGCCCTGTCAGCAGGTTACGATGGATGTAATAGTCTCCATTTTTTAAAAATGTATTCATTCATGGGATGTGAGCATCGCTGGCAAGGCTGGTATTTATTGCCCATCCCTAGTTGCCCTCGAGAAGGTGGTGGTGAGCCTCCTTCTTGAACCGCTGCAGTCCGTGTGGTGAAGGTACTCCCACAGTGCTGTTAGGGAGGGAGTTCCAGGATTTTAACCCAGCGACGATGAAGGATCGGCCGATATATTTCCAAGTCAGGATGGTGTGCGACTTGGAGGGGAACTTGGAAGGTTGTGGTGTTACCATGCGCCTGCCGCCCTCGTCCTTCTAGGTGGTAGAGGTTGTGGGTTTTTCAAAGTTCTCCCAGTGTCCTGGCCAGTATTCATCTCAGTGCCACCAGAGATCGAGTGGTCATTCATCTCACTGCTGTTTGAGGGATCTTACTGTGTGCAAAACAACACTGACTACACTTCGAAAGTAGCTCATTAGGAGTGAAGCACATTTGGTACATAAAAGAAATGAAATAAATGCAAATTCTTTCCTTCTTTCTTGCCTTCTACATACTAACCCTTATGTTATAAATAATTCCAAAATGTTATCCGCTCTTAGTTAGTCTGAATAGATTGTGTTTGAAGAATGATTATCATGGGTTTCCTAATAAATGATGTATTGCCCTACTATAGTGTTATCCCTGGACTCAGATACCATTAGATTGAACACAGCAAGCTTTTATCCCGAAAGGCTGAGAGTAGTCGGGTCACTAGGGGACCAGTCTTGACAGCTTTAATTCATAGACCGTGGGCCAGGAACAGATCCTTTCATTACTTACAGCCGTCATCTGCCCTTTAAATGGACTTCAAAAACTCCATCTGACCTAAATTTGTGCCGAACTCGTCCTCGGGAAGTTAAAAAGGTGCCGATAAAATAAAATGCAAATTTCTATCAGAATCGTGAGTTGAAAACAATACAGTAACATTTGGCCATGTGCAACTGGTGTGTTGCAGTTCACAGCAGGCCAGCTATGAGCTTCCACCTCATGCCAGAGATGATGGAGGGAAGGTGGTTGGGGAGCGGGGGGGGCGGGGTGGGGGGAGAGAGGAGTGGTAGATATTCTGCATCGGTGCCCCCATCATTGCTGAGTGCGTATAGGAAATTGCACAACCGCCTACCCACCCACCACCTCCCCCACCCCACGCCATCAACAGTAACAGACAGAAACTGGCACGATTACCCAACGTGCAGTCTCGTTAGACCAGGAACGCTGCAACGGAAAATAATAAAAGCCTTTGTTATCACCCTTTATGTTGACTGAAAGCTATTTTTTTCCCTTGGCCTTTGCTTATCCTTTTTCCGCTTCTCTTCTCTGCTTTTGGTATTGATTCCCACAGACACTTCAGTTACAGTGTAAATCCAGCCGCAAACCTGACAACCGAACAATGCTGATTGAGACTCACTAGAGGAGGGAGTCTCACTCCACGTCGCTTCAAAGTCAGTTCGGGCTTTCGCACCAGATTGACACTCCCAAGCAAAAAGGGAATACGAGAAAAAGCTCGAGAGGGATATCAAGGACAACACTAAAGGTTTTTACAAACAGGGTGGCCAAGAGTAATGTGGGCTGCTTAATGACAGATGCAGGTGATATTGGAATTGGAAATCAGGAAATGGCAGACTTACTAAATAGCTACTTTTTAAATCGGTCTTCACAGTAGAGAATGAGGATGAAATACCAGAGATATGAGGAAAACTAAAAATAACACAAGGGGTAGGGGCTAACTAGATTCAATAGAAGTAAAAAAAAAAATGGCGATGGAGAAATTAATGAGATTGAAGATCGACAAATGCCCACCCCAGGGAATTAAAAGAAGTAGGTGAGGAAATTCTTGATGCGTTAGTCATGATCTTCCAAAACACACTCTCGAGTCAGGAATTAGGTTGGAAAATTGCCCCTGTTACTCCGCTATTTAAGAAGGGTAAGAGTGTTAGCCTAATAGGCCTATAGTTTCCTAGTTTAAGGTGAGTTGTGGGGAAGTTACTAGAATCTGTCATTAGGGACAGAGTGACGGAGCATTTGGACAAATATGAGCTGATCAGAGCGAGCCAGCATAGATTGGGAAAATGCTGGAATCTATTATAAAGGATGCAATAACTGGGCACTTAGAAACTAATAGTAAGATTGGGCAGAGTCAACATGGATTTATGAAAGGGAAATCCTGTTTGACAAACCTGTTGGAGTTCTTTGAGGATGCAACTAGTGGAGTAGACAAAGGGGAACCGGTAGATGTGGTGTATTTGGATTTTCAGAAGGCCTTCGATAAGGTCCCACACAAGAGGTTGGTGAACAAAATTAGGGCACATGGAATTGGGGGTAATATACTAGCATGGATTGAGAATTGGTTAACAGACAGAAAACAAAGAGTAGGGATAAACGGGTCTTTTTCAGCTTGGCAGGCTGTGACTAGTGGGGTACCGCAAGGATCAGTGCTTGGGCCCCAGCTATTCACAATCTATAGCAATGATTTGGATGAGGGGACTCAATGTAACATTTCCAAATTTGCTGATGACACAAAGCTAGGTGGCAGTGTCAGTTGTGAAGAGGATGTGAAGAGGCTTCAAGGGGATCTCGACAGGCTCAGCGAGTGGGCAAGAACATGGCAGATGGATTATAATGTGGATAAATGTGAAGTTATCCACGTTGGTAGAAAAAACAGAAAGGCAGAGTATTTCTTAAATGGTGAAAGATTGGGGAATGCAGATGGTCAAAGGGACCTGGGTGTCCTTGTACATGAGTCACTGAAAGTGAATGTGCAGGTGCAGCAAGCCATTAGGAAGGCAAATGGTATGCTGGCCTTCATTACAAGAGGATTTGAGTACAGGAGTAAAGAAGTCTTACTCCAATTATACAGGGCCTTGGTGAGACCACACCTGGAGTACTGTGTACAATTTTGGTCTCCTTACCTAAGGAAGGATATACTTGCCATAGAGGGAGTGCAACGAAGGTTCACGAGATTGATTCCTGGGATGGCGGGACTGTTGTATGAGAAGAGATTGAGTAAACTAGGCCTGTATTCTCTTGAATTCAGAAGAATGAGGGGGGATCTCATTGAAGCATACAAAATTATTACAGGGCTTGATAGGATGGATGCTGGGAGAATGTTTCCCTTGGCTGGGGAGTCTAGAACCAGGGGCCACAGCCTCAGGATAAAGGGTAGGCCATTCAGGACTGAGATGAGAAGAAATTTCTTCACAGAGGGTGGTGAATCTTTGGAATTCTCTACCCCAGAGGGCTGTGGAGGCTCAGTCATTGGGTATATTCAAAACAGAAGTTGATAGATTTCTGACTAGTAAGGGCATCAAGGGATATGGTGATAGGGCCGGTGAATGGAGTTGAGGCAGAAGATCAGCCATGATCTCACTGAATGGTGGAGCAGGCTCGAAGGGCCGAATGGCCAACTCCTGCTCCTATTTCTTATGTTCTTATTAGTAATGGGTAAGTCATGTTTAACGAACCTAGTTGAACTTTTTGAGGAGGTCACTAATGTGTTAGATAAGGGACTGTCTATGGATGTTATTTATATGGACTTCCATAAAGCATTCGACAAGGTTCCACATAAGAGACTGTTAACAAAAATGAGAGCACATGGAATTGGAGGCAACCTATTGGCTTGGATAGGGAATTGGTTGGAGACAGAGTGTAGGGATAATGCGTATGTACTCAAATTGGCAGGGTGAGACTAATGTTGTCCCCCAAGGTTCTGTACTGGGTCCACAGCTTTTCACTGTATTTGTAAATGACTTGGATGAAGGAATAGAGAGCCGTATATCTAAGTTTGCTGACAACACCAAGTTAGGTGGCACAGTAAATAGTGTAGATGCGAACAGAAAGTTGCAAAAACGACATTGATAGATTATGCGAGTGGGCAAAACTGTAGCAGATGGCGTTTAATGTGGGAAAGTGTGAGGTCATCCATTTGTATTCCCTTGAGTATAGAAGATTGAGAGATGATCTAATTAAGGTGTTTAAGATGATTAAAGGATTTGATAGGGTAGATAGAGAGAAACTATTTCCTTTGGTGGGAGAGTCCAGAACAAGGAAGCATAACCTTCAAATTAGAGCTCGGCCATTCAGGGGTGACGTCAGAAAAGGGTCGTGGAAATCTTGAACTCTCTCCCAAAATGCTGTTCGGGCTAGGTCAACTGAAAATTTCAAAATCGTGATTGATAGATTTTTGTTAGGCAAGGGAATTAAGCTCTACGGAACCAAGGCAGGGAGATGAAGTTATGCTACAGATCAGCCATGATCTAATTGAATGGCAGAACAGGCTCGAGGGGCTGAATGGCCTACTCCTGTTCCTATGTTCGGCATTGCTTGAGAAGAGGTTTCAACTCTGCTTCACTTGTGGAATGTGACTGCAGCACAAGACTTTATTTTTGACCTAATCTCCTTATTCATCTCTAAAAATGTAGCCTTTGATACAACCCCTTTACTCCTAGATGGAATTTTTTTTTTAAGTTACCATCTCATACCCTTCTCCTCCTCCCCAGTCACCTGCTGTCATCACATCCCCTTCAATATTTCATCAGGTGTGTCTCAGTGGGTCACCTCTGAATCAGAAGGTCATGGGTTTAAGCCCCACTGCAGAGACTTGAGCACAAAATCTAGGCTGACACTCCCGTGCAGTGCTGAGGGAGTGCTGCACTGTCAGAGGTGCCGTCTTTCAGTTGAGATGTTAAACCGAGGTCCCATCTGCCCTCTCAGGTGGACGTAAAAGATCCTGTGGTATTATTCAAAGAAGAGCAGGGGAGTTCTCCCCGATGTCCTGGACAATATTTATCCCTCAACCAACATCACTAAAACAGATTATCTGGCCATTAATTAAACTGCTGTTTGTGGGAGCTTGCTGTGCGCACATTGGCTGCCGCCTTTCAACAGTGACTACATTTCAAAAGTACTTCATTGGCTGTAAAGCACTTCAGGACGCCCTGAGGTCGTGAAAGGGACTATATAAGTGCAAGTTCTTTCTTTATTTACCACTGGGGTTTCCTGTAAAAGTACTGGATTGAACAACAGTTTGACAGACATTGCAATGTGTACATATCTTTATTCTCCAAATTGACATGAATCATCTGCTCAGCAGGACGTCAGTGAATTCTGCATCTGTCACGCTGGTGGGTTCTTGCTCACTCTGTACAATTACATCCTCGTGTGTGACTGTGTCCTTGAAACCGAAGTGCCATTGCCATTTTAAGGCGGAAAATTGATCAGCTCCCCAGCACATTATTCCCTGTGTATTGAACTAAGCTGGGCACAAGGTGGTGCAACTCATTCAGAATTTCCCGTCTATCCAACGTTCCCCAGCCTGTATCTAGTTTCCACTCACTGCTTCCTTAGTAGCCCAACCAGTATCAACAGCACAAGAGGCACGAATTTGCACAATGCCCACGAACGCCAGCGTGCTGTGCAATTGCGATGCCGCTATTAAATGCGCCATTATGTGCAGTCGTTAGTGAAACGAGTCTTATTTAAATTGTGCCAGATTACATTGCGCCTGTATTGTCCCATTATCTGGAGTTAATACGTGCCCACTGACTTTACAGACATGATTAATCATCTTAATAATTCCAAACATTCGCAGCTGCAAGATCAAAAAAATACCGTCTGCGAGGCATCCTGCTCGTCCACATACCTCCACTCTCTGAGTCATAATAATTAGGATCCAGTCCTCTATCCAGCAGCTTAGCAATTTTCTCAAGTGTACGATGTTGAACATAGTCCATAAATTTTCGAAGGTTGGCCTGAAGAAAACAAAACGCAATTGTTTGAAAAGTGCCTCGGGCACCGTCACCAACCCAGCAAGGTTTAAAAACCCAAGTCAAGTATGATTTTATTACCACAGTCACAGAGGAATAGCTGCTTCGGATAGGAAGCAATTAGCAGATATATTAGAGGACAATTCCCAGTGCTTCGCAGCCGCGTCCTGCTCGCTGCAAAGTCAGGAAAGACCAAAAAAGGAAGGGTATGTTTGCTTCGGGCATTTTCATTTTGATTTGCTCGGTCGGAACAAGACACTTGCCAACAAACCTGCTGATCTGCAACTGGTCAACTTTCAGCAAACAATAGGAATGTGATACCTGAACCCAAGTTTCGGTTAGCAAGAAATGCTGCTATACAAGCGATCATATTTAAACTCACACAGTGTGTTGTTTACATGGTGACGTTCCTCAGCCTGGGGCTAAGTGTTGTAGCATCTTGCTTTAAAGCACTAATGCCCAGCTCTGTAGACATAGAATATTACAGCACGGAAGGAGGCCATTCGGCCCGTCGTGCCTGTGCTGGCTCTTTGAAAGAGCGGTCGTGCTCGGTCCCCCACCCCCGCTTTTTGTCTGTAACCCCATAAGTTCCTCATCCTCAAGCATTGAAACACCAAGTGACCACCTCTGCTGCATGAAGAATTCACCTTCTGCAGTTAAAGCGTTCGCTAATGCCCCCGGAATTAATTATAGCCCATAAAATCGCTGATTACAACAGAGATTTTCAAATCCCTCCTTGGCCTCGCCCCCCCCCCCCCCACTCCCTATCTCTGTAACCTCCTCCAGCCCTGCAACCAGCCCAGCTCCTCCAACCCTCGAGAGCTCTGCGCTCCTCCAAATTCTGGCCTCTTGCGCATCCCCGATTTTAATGGCTCCACCATTGACGGCCGTGCTTTCAGCTGCCTGGGCCCTAAATATCTGGAATTCCCTCCATAAACCTCTACCCTCTGTCTACACCTCTCCCTGCTCCTTTAAGACCCTCCTTAAAACCCACCTCTTTGACCAAGCATTTAGTCACCTGTCCTAATATCTCCTTGTGGGGCTCGGTCTCACATTTTGTCTGATAACGCTCCTGTGAAGCGCCTTGGGACGTTTTATCACTTTAAAGGCGCTATATAAATGCAAGTCATTGGGCTGCTGTTAAGGTGTCCAAACTGCAGCCCGAATGTGGGATGGGGTTGGCGAAGCCTGGCTTCCTGGCAACCAAGACTTGGTAACTCACCCTCCTGAAAAGCGCAGCATTTGTGTTTCTGGTTATATGCTGCTTGAACATAGTTGGTTTAAAAAAAGCCTATGTTCAGCAGTGGCATTTCCTCGCAGGATTCTAACAAGCGGACCCAGCAACGTAAACTATACAATCAAAACTAGAAACCCAACACCAAATTCAAACAGTCCTGCCAAACTGAAACTATTGCCTGTAATTTAGCTTGGGGGAGTTAGGGATTGCTTTAACTACACCAAATTATTTCTTAATTTAGCAGAGGCGATGAGTAGCTGTTGATATGCAACCCACGAAGCTCCAATCTGTGCCACTAAGTGGCAGTTTGGGGACTTCCAAATGATGGATTAACTTGTCAAATCACTTCTTTGAAGCTGCTCAACCAGATACTGGGAACTCTGTGTGGGTGACCAGCAGATATTTCCCGGCAATCAGACAAGTTCAGCCTCCACAGCAGCGGCAAAATAATCTGCAGGTAATGGCTTTCGGTGCACTCGCTTATTTCGAATGCAACCTTTCAGCCAATCTGCGTGCCTTGTGTCCTACGCAGTTTCCCACATCCTAGGGACGCTTTATGCCTTTTAGACACTTTACAGATGCAAAACATTTAACTATGTACTTTCAGACATTAATTCATCAATATTGTTGGGTTGTACCTGATATTTATTTATCTTTATTTCTCTATCTCTCTCTCTTCATACTCTCTATTTCTATCGCTCTCTCTCCCTCTCCCCCTCTCTCTCTCCCGCCCCCTCTCCCCCTCTCCCTCTCTATCGCGCCCCCTCTCCCTCTCTATCGCGCCCCCTCTCCCACTCTGTTGCGCCCTCTCTACCGCTCGCGCGCTCTCTCTATCGCTCTCTCTCTTCGCTCTCTCTCTATCTATCGCTCTCTATCTATCGCTCTTGCTCTTTATCACTCTCTTGCTCTCTCTCTTTATCGCTCTCTCGCACTCTCTCTTTATCGCTCTCACCATATATCTTAACAGATTGACTGTGGCAAAACGTTAAAAAAAAACTTAGCATCTATTCTAAATTCCTTCCATGTCGTACAGCTGTATATTATAACAGAAGTAGCTGGAAAAGGCTTATTTGTTAATAAACTGATGCTCTCCTTAAGAATGCATGTGGGAAATGTTAATTATTTGATCTATCCTGTTGCTGAGTTTCATCTGCGATTAGTGAATCGAGGTAATTGATAGTTGTGTTGTGATCCGGTCCCACTTTCCTGGATCTCCCCGGCACCGTGTTCCTTATTCTCTCTCTGGGACTCCCGACCAGTAGGCAGAACAGTCAGTGCAAGACCAGAGGTTTAAACAGTCCAAGTTACCCCTGTGCTGCTGGGTTAGTCTGAATTTGAACATAAACGTCGGTCCTTGGCGCTGCTCCCTCGCTGAGAGATAACTACTGTGTTACATACAGTGCAGGTGTAAAATGCCAATGTGCGATAGCAAAGTGATTCTTAACTGCATTTGGAGTAGCATAATCATTTTAAATGCAATGTAATTACTTGGTCATTTATCTTACTTGTTCCTGGGACCTTGCTGTGCAGAAATTGGCTGTCGTGTTTGCCTTCATTACAACAATGGCAACACTCGGTTGGCTGTAAAGTGCTTTGGTACGTCATGGGGACGTGAAAGGCGCTATATAAATACAGTTTCTACCATTCTTTCATACAAATACTTGTGTGTGAAAAATGTTCTTCAAATGTGCTCGTGTTTCCAGCTGTTCTGCTGCAGCAACTGTCACCAGATGTGCTGAAGACACCTGGCCATTCTTCCATCTTTCAGCGAGTGCAGGGAGCATCGAAACTGCAGCCCCTGAGCCCTGGTAAACAGCCCCTCCAAGCCCAGGTGACTCGGTCCTGTTTACATTTACATTGCTTATTTCCTGCCTTGTTCCGTTTGAATGTTGGGAGCCCAAAATGTTTGGAGAGAGCTGCTTTCAGTGCCGTAGCCTCAATGCTAAGCCAGAGTGCCAAGAACTGCGAGTTGGGATGTAAACCATCAATGAAACCAGTGATTTACACTCCGCAAGTGCCCCCCTGTGGTATGCACCTCTGCAGCCCATGAAGACCAAAAACTTAGTCAGCCCTGAGATAGTGTACACAACTGTGACACACAGGAGTGTTGTGTGCCGTGTTGCCTACATAAGAACATAAGAAATAGGAGCTGGAGTCGGCCATTCGGCCCTGCTCCGCCATTTAATATCATGGCTGATCGTCGACCTCAACTCCACCTTCCCGCCCAATCTCCATATCCCTTGATTCACTTAAGAGTCCAAAAATCCATCAATCTCTGTCTTGAATATACTCAATGACTGAGCATCGACAGCCCTCTGGGGTAGAGAATTCCAAAGACTCACCACCCTCTGAGTGAAGAAATTTCCCATCTCAGTCCTAAATGGCCAATCCCTTATTCTGAGACTGTGACCCCTGGTTCTAGACTCCCCAGCCAGGGGAAACATCCTCCCTGCATCTAACCTGTCAAGCCCTGTAAGAATTTTTATACTTCACAATAAGCTCACCTCTCATTCTTTGAAACTCTAGGGAGACTGAGAGGTGATCTCATTGAAACTGTGACTGTACTTCACAAGTAATTCACTGTCTGAGAAGGGCTTTGGGACGTTTGAGAGATGTGATTAGATGCGATATGAACACACGTCAACAAGAAGCAAACATCGTGCCTGCTAGATGACATAGGATATACGGCACAGAACCAGGCCATTCGGCCCAACCAGTCCATGCCGGCGTTGATGCTCCACTCGAGCCTCCTCCTGTCTTTCCTCATCTAAATCTATCAGCATAACCCTCTAGTCCCTTCTCCCTTATATGCTTGTCTAGCCTCCCCTTAAATGCATCTATACTATTCGCTTCAACCACTCCCTGTGGTAGCGAGTTCCACATTCTCACCACTCTCTGGGTAATGAAGTTTCTTCTGAATTCCCTATTTGATTTCTTGGTGACTATCTTATATTGATGGCCTCTAGTTATGCTCTTCCCCACAAGTGGAAACATTCTCTCTGTATCCACTCTATCAAAACCTTTCATAATTTTCAAGACCTCTATTCGGTCACCCCTCAGCCTTCTTTTGTCACGAGAAAAGAGACCCAGCCTGTTCATCCTTTCCTGATAGGTATACCCTCACATTTCTGGTATCATCCTTGTAAATCTTCTCTGCACCCTCTCCAGTGCCTCTATATCCTTTTTATAATATGGCGACCAGAACTGTACGCAGTACTCGAAGTGTGGTCTAACCAAGGTTCGATACAGGTTTAGCATAACTTCCCTACTTTTCAATGCTATCCTTCTAGAAATAAACCCTAGTGCTTGGTTTGCTTTTTTTATGGCCTTGCTAACCTGTGTCGCAACTTTTAGTGATTTGTATATTTGTACTCCGAGATCCCTTTTTTCCTCTAACCCACCTCGACTCACACCCTCCAAGAGATAAGCTACCTCCCTATTCTTCCGACCAAAATGCAAAACCTCACATTTATCTGTGTTGAACTTTATTTGCCAATTATATGTCCATTCTGCAAGTTTATTAATGTCTTCTTCTAATTTGTTGCAGTCCTCCTCAGTATTGACTATCCCCCCCCCCCAATTTGGTGTCATCTGCAAATTTAGAAATTGTGTTTTTGATTCCAAAGTCTAAATCGTAAATGTAAATTGTGAACAACAGTGGTCCCAGCACTGATCCTTGTGGAACACCACTACCCACCTTCTGCCACTGTGAATAGCTACCCTTTATCCTTACTCTCTGCTTTCTGTCTTGAAGCCAGCTAGCTCTCCATTCTGCTACTTGTCCCCTGACTCTGCATAATCTGACCTTGTTCGACGGCCTTTTGAAAATCTAGATAAATTACATCTACTGCATTACCATTGTCTACTCTCTCTGTTACCTCTTCAAAAAATTCAATGAGGTTGGTCAAGCAAGATTTTTCCTTTTGAAATCCATGCTGACTATTCCTGATTATATTTTTGGTTTCTAGATGTTCTTCTATTTTCTCCTTTAGTAGGGATTCCATTATTTTTCCTACCACCGGTGTTAAGCTGACTGGTCTATAATTCCCTGGACACGTTCTATCTCCCTTCTTAAATATAGGTATTACGTTAGCTATCCGCCAGTCCTCTGGCACTATACCTTTTTCTAACGAGTTATTAAATACGTTTAGTAATGCCTCTGCTATCTCTTCCCTAGATTCTTTTAAAATGCGGGGATGTAATCCATCTGGACCAGGGGTTTTATCTACTTTGAGTTTGATTAGTTTATTTAATATATCCCCTCTTTTTATTTTAAATGCACTTATCTCATTACTGATCTCATCATCCTATGACATGTCCACCTGTTCTATCTCCCTGGTAAATACTGAAGCAAAATAATTATTTAATATTTCTGCCATCTCTCCATTGTTACCTGTGGTATTATGCTGTCTATCCCTTAATGGCTCTAATCCCATCCCAACCTTCCTTTTTTTATTGATGTGCCTGTAAAATATTTTACTATTTTGTTTTATGCTCCTTGATAATTTAATTTCATAGTTCCTCTTTGCCTCCCTAATTGTTTTTTTGACTTCTCTTCTAATCTCTTTGTATTCTCCCTTATCAGGCACATCCCTGCTGTCCATGTACTTAATGTATGCCTCTTCCCTTAGCCTCAATTGTTCCCTTATGGCTTTATTCATCCATGGAGTCTCATTAGTGTTGAGCTTGTTCTTTCCTCTCAGCGGAATATATTGTTCCTGCACTTTGTTGAGCACCGATTGCCCAGTCTGCTTATATGTGCAGTTTATTTCTTGTGCAAAGGTGGTCATATGAATAGCAATTTTATTTTTATTCAAGAATTTGGATTTTATTCTAATCGTAATAAAGTAATTCAATTAATTTTCTTGTGACGTGAAATACAGATCATTTACTACCCCATAAGAATTTAATCGGAAACTAAAGAGTAAATCTAGCAAAAAAAAAACGTTATCGTTGTTCTCTCTGGGTTATACATGTTCAGTTATAAAAGGTGCTGAGATTATCAAAGTACACTCACCTTTGTATGAAGTTTTGAAAGTTGCTTCTCATCAATGTTGGCTTGCTTGTATACCCGCTTCTTGTAGCAAAACTGAAAACAGAAATAAATGCATTTTCCCCAAGTTAATTCACAGCGACGCTTTTCAAATATTAAAAAAAATCACAAGTGATTTGCTTTGAGCTAATAATGGTTGAATGAACAGAACATTAGTTAGAAAATGTCTACATTAAAAATGCAAGCAGCAGCTTGGTGGATTCAAGTCCCACTCTTCAGACCTGAGCGCATATTCTAGGCTGACACTACAGTGCAGCACTGAAAGAGTACTACATTATCAGAAGTGCCATCCTTCAGATGAGACACTAAGCCTGTTGGAGTGGATGTAAAGAGCTTTGAAGAGAGTGAGCTCTTGCGAGGGGATACTTGGGCCTGCAGCCAGGTCGAACGAATCGCCTGAGTGCAGCGAAAATGGGTTGGGTCAGAGTGCAGGCCGCTAAAGGAACCTGCCCAATTTTTGTGGCCAATCTCCCACAGGATGTCATGGCTTGCGTTCCTCCCTTGTCCAACAACAGATTTGCTGTGTGCGTGGGCCGCTGCACCAATTGGATACCACATCTGTGCATGTCACAAGAATGACTTGCGAGTAATTTGTAATTTATTAGATGTGCTAAGGCACTATATATATTTTCCCAACTAAACCTTAAATGGAAAATAACCAAGATTACGCCATCCGAAAATTCAAAGTAACCGCGTAGACATGATTCATAGAATCATAGAAATTTACAGCACGAAAGGAGGCCAGTCAGCCCATTGTGTCTGCGCCGGTCGACAAAGAGCTATCCACCCTAATCCCACTTTCCAGCACTTGGTCCGTAGCCCTGTAGGTTACGGCACCTCAAGTGCACATCCAAGTACTTTTTAAATGCAATGGGGGTTTCTGCCTCTACCATCCTTTCAGGCAGTGAGTTCCAGACCCCTGCCACCCTCTGGGTGAAAACATTTCCCCTCAAATCCCCTCTAAACCTCCTGCCATTTACTTTAAATCTATGCCCCCTGGCTATTGACCTCTCTGCTAAGGGAAACAGGTCCTTCCTATCCACTCTATCTAGGCCCCTCATAATTTTATACACCTCAATAAGGTCTCCCCTCAGCCTCCTCTGTTCCAAAGAAAACAACCCCAGCCTATCCAATCTTTCCTCATAGCTAAAATTCTCCAGTCCAGGCAACATCCTTGTAAATCTCCTCTGTACCCTCGCGAGCGCAATCACATCTTTCCTGTAATGTGGTGACCAGAACTGCCCGCAGTACTCTTGCTGAGGCCTAACTAGTGTTTTATACAGTTGAAGCATAACCCCCCTGCTCTTGTATTCTATGCCTCGACTAATAAAGGCAAGTGTCCCATATGCCTTCTTAACCACCTTATCTACCTGTCCTGCTACCTTCAGGGATCTGTGGACATGCACTCCAAGGTCCCTCTGTTCCTCTGCACTTCTCAGTGTCCTACCATTTATTGTGTATTCCCTTGCCTTGTTAGCCCTCCTCAAATGCATTACCTCGCACTTCTCCAGATTGAATTCCATTTGCCACTGTTCTGCGCCCACCTGACCAGTCCATGGATATCTTCCTGCAGTCTGCAGCTTTCTTCTTCATTTTCCACCACACGGCCAATTTTTGTATCGTCTGCAAACTTCTTAAATCATACTCCCTACATTCAAGTCTAAATCATTAATATATATCACAAAAAGCAAGGGACCTAGTACTGATCCCTGTGGAACCCCACTGGAAACAGCCTTCCAGTCACAAAAACACCCATCAACCATTACCCTTTGCTTCCGACTTGCGATCCAATTTTGGATCCAACTTGTCACTTTGCCTTGGGTCCCATGGGCTTTTACTTTCATGTCTGCCATGTGGGACCTTATCAAAAGCCTTGCTAAAATCCATATAGACTACATCAAATGCACTACCCGCATCGACCCTCCTTGTTACCTCCTCAAAAAATTCAATCAAGTTTGTCAGACATGACCTCCTCTTAACGAATCCATGCCGACTGTCCTTGATTAATCAGTGTCTTTCTAAATGAAGATTGAGCCTGTCCCTCAGAATTTTTTCCAATAATTTTCCCAACACCAAGGTTAGGCTGACTGGCCTGTAATTACTCGATCTATCCCTTTCTCCTTTTTAAAACAATGGTACCACGTTGGCAGTCCTCCGGCACCACACCTGTAGCCAGAGAGGATTGGAAAATGATGGTCAGAGCCTCTGCTATTTCCTCTCTTGCTTCTCTCAACAGTCTGGGATACATTTCATCCGGGCCTGGGGATTTATCCACTTTCAAAGATTGCATTACATTTCCTACGTTACAGCAGTGACTACACTTCAAAAGTACTTCATTGGCTGTAAAGCACTTTGGGATGTCCTGAGGTCATGAAAGGCGCTATATAAGTGCAAGTCTTTCCATTAATTCATTCTTTTTAATTGGTTCAACAGCATCCGAGGTGTACAGACTGCAGTCCGTGGGTCACGTGCAGGCTGAGCTCTGGGAATCCCACCCTGGATGACGAGCACATGCCATTCTATTGGCATGTAAATATTTCTAAAGTGGGCCTGGAGATTTTGAACAGGCTGCTTTCGGCATTAATGAATAAATCTTAAATCAGAACACAGAGACCTGTTAGTACGAGCAACCTCAAATCTAGGAAAATTAAAGCCATTGATTTTTACGCCCAGATGGGGAACATGGCCTAGCGAGCGGCTGGCCTGTGCGAGACCGGGAGCAGAGAGGCTTGGCCAATCTCAATGGCCCAGCCCCCATTCACATGCCTCTTGCCAACTACAGAACCAAAGCGGCCAAGAAGCGCTGTCCAGCTGTTAAAATCGGACAGGTCAGAGGCTGCTGGCAGGGTCCCGGGGAGACTGGTCCCCAGCACAAGGTAAGTAGACCAAAGGGCTCAGGGGAGGGAAATCACGGACGGATTGGGGGTGGGAGGGGGGTGGGGGTGGGGGGGGAAGACTGAGGCAGAGGACACAAGGAAACCTTTTTTTTTAAAAATGTTTAAAATTTCACGCTTACCTTGGCCTCTTCTCGTTCTGGATCCAGATCCTGGCAACTTTGACCGGAGGAAGTGAACCATTGCTACCACCCCCCGCCCCCCCGCCCCCACCCCCCTCAGGCAAAAATACTTCATTGGCTGTGAAGCGCTTTGAGACGTCCTGAAGTCACTATGGCCCGGATTTTGCGGTGGTAATGACGGCTAAACTGTCAGCGTTCGTCGTCATTACCCCTCTGAAACCGACCGTAACTTCAGAATTTAATACATGCGCAGATAAACGCAGAAATCCTGAAGTTGTAGTCAGTCGTTCCCTGCTTCGTCACAGGCTGCGCTGTGGGACTCCCCACAGCCGGCAATCACTGAAATCACTTGAATTGATGAAAACTTCCCCTTTTCCGCTCTAATATCACTGTTAAAAACCCCATAAAAATGTAAGCCTTATTCAATGATGTGTAACTGGGTTTATAATGGCATTCTGAGTAATAACTACTGCTGAACAAGCATTCTGGCCCTGAAAAACTAATTTTATATTTGCGGAATGTCAAATTTCTTCATTATCATAAAAATTACTAGATTTTTAAAATAATAAATAGTATTTTTTTTTAAGTTTGTTCGTGATATTTCAGCTTCTACCTCAACCCCATGTGCATGTCCCAATCTTGATTTTGCTCTCTGCAGAAAAATTTAAAAAGTGAATGATAAAAGCTGCTTTTTATTTCCTGGTTTGCTGTTGGTGAGAATTCTTCAATGTGATTGGCTGCTTAGCCAGCTTGAGGACATCGCTGCTGCTGGAGGCTGGAGATCCCCTATAGACAGCACTGCAATCAAATTAACGTCAAGAAAGCTAAAGTTTTTGCCACAGAGATCGCAAGATCTTTGTGGGCAGCTTTCTTCGAGGTCAGCGGTGCGCGCCATCGCTTTGGCACTGACCGCAAATTCCGGGTCTATATAAAGTTCTTTCTTTCTATGTGTCAATTTTTTAATTTATCAAAGCAACAAATTCAGTAATGCCAGTGATTATAATGACTATGAGATGTGATTGTCAGATCAGTAAATAAGTGAAGACCCAGAAACCCATTGACCCTGTTGCCACTGGTTTACCTCGAGAGAGGGAACCCCTTTGTTCATTGGCTGTGGGTATTCTTTGAGCAGACGCTCCTCATCCAGAAATTTGCCATCTCTTCCATTGCTCGCTGGTTGGAACAGACCATAATTCAGCACATCTTTCAAACTATGGTTCAGAGTGCACAGGATCCGTTGCTTGGCAACCCACACAGTAGCATCAGGATTAAACCGCATACATTTCTGTAAAAGATCACAAAATAAAATGGTACCAAACAGCCACTGACCGTTCTGTGTAATGAATTCAACGCTGATGCTTTCTCCGAAATGTGCCACTTTTACTTATGATGCGGAGATGCCGGTGTTGGACTGGGGTGGACAAAAGTGAGAAGTCGCACAACACCAGGTTATAGTCCAACAGCTGTTGGACTATAACCTGGTGTTGTGCGACTTCTCACTTTTACTTATGATCAAGGTCACCAATTTATGGTGTTAATGGCACTTGATCCTCAAAGCATTGGTAAAAATCCTGAAATCCCATGTAATTAAATGAGAATCTAGCTCATCCGCCAGTATCAATTGGCATCCCTGGCTATGATTTTAAAAAAAAGACGCGTAATTATATAACCACAGTTTTGTTTCTGAATGGTTTAGGCAGGTTAGTGATTAAAAAGTAAAAATTTCACAACTTCAACAACTTTTTTCAGTTCAGTTGCATTTCCATGAACCGATACCCAGTTAAACCATGGGCTTCTGAACAAATTTGGAAATGAAATCAAGTTAGATTTGCAGAGACAGCGACTTCAGTCGAGGAACGTCATCGTGGATCAATTCATCATCGCTGCTGTGGCGAAATACAAGAAAGCTTGACTTTACATCATGGCATATGCATCAGAGATACTTGAAAAGACAACGCACTTAAATATTCAATGGGACACTGCAGCACTTGAGTGCTCAATGCAAAATTTTCAGGCAAGATACGATCTGAGCAAGTTTGCGTCCAGTGTGTGTACATTTTCTATACTTTCACTGGCAGAAACCCCCATGGTGTTGCTTGAGTCAGATGTTATGCTGCTGCAATAGAATGGTGCTGTGATGTGGAAATAGGGCAGGAGTGCACATCTCCAGTGAAAGAATTTAGAAAGAGCTTTGTAAGAGGTTTCCCTAAAGACAATGGGGCGGATTTTGCAGCAGAGAGGTATCTCACGGGAATGCCCCGTTTTGCCCTGTACGGTGCTGGAAGTGCGAGCCGATAGCGCGGCGAGGGGCAACACGTTATCTGGGACCTTGGTAAACGACGGGACCAACAGTGTAACTCCTTAACCAATGAGATTAAAGGATTGAGAAATAAACAGAGGGAGGGCTGAGAATCAGAGTGGGTGAGTTCAATGACAAATCAGGTACAGAAAGAGAAATAAAGAGGGAAAGAAAAATTAGATAGAGAGGGGAAAATTAAGAAAATAAATTTTAATTTAAAAATTGACATTTTTAAAATCTCCAACAACAATTCACAACCTGATGGGATGAGACGCCACACTTTTAATTGTTTACTTTCGGGGTCAGAGAGGTTGATTGGCAGTTATTAATAATCACCACCTAGTTAAAAGGTTACTTACGCTGTTAATCACTAGACTTAACATTCTGTGGCGAGTTTAAAGGGCAATTAATGTGCAAATGCAGCAACTTCACGAAACTCAACAGGGAGGGTGAGGGAGAGAACTGTTTTCGTGAAGCTAATAGCGGAGCGGCGCAAATCGTCCAGCAGCTTGTGGCGAATCAGAATTCACGCGGTATCTCTTCCTCGCCACAAGTTGCTAGCCAATTTGCACATTAATAAATAAAAACTACAATGCAACAATTAAAGCTCTTCCTACATTATAGAGCGTGAGAAGTCGCACAACACCAGGTTATAGTCCAACAGCTTTATTTGAAATCACAAGCTTTCGGAGCGCTGCTCCTTCGTCAGGTGAAGTGAAGAGATGCATATAGGCACAGCATATATAGTCAGTCAGAGAACACTGCCAGATGATTACAGTTAATCTTTCTAACTGCCCTTTATCACACCTCAGCAGAGAGATAATCACGGCAATCAAAGGTGTGGATGGTGTCCAAACAGGTCAGTGAGGAAAACATTACATCAAAGACAATGAGGTGGGGTCACAAGGGGTCAAATGTGGCAGATGCTGGAGTCTGTATGGAAAACAAAAAACTTTTTTTTTTACTGGAAATCACAGCAGGTCCGGCCGCATCTGTGTAGACTATATATGCTGTGCCTATATGCATCTCTTCACTTCACCTGACGAAGGAGCAGCGCTCCGAAAGCTTGTGATTTCAAATAAAGCTGTTGGACTATAACCTGGTGTTGTGCGACTTCTCACATTTGTCCAACATCTCCACATCATAGAGGAGTAGCCTTTACTGTCTATTAGACAAGGCCAAGAAACATATCATACTTCACTTTAATCTTTCCTTCTTTATCAAGTACCTTTGCAACGGTGCTTAAGAGTATTTATACTGAAGCTATTGGAAAAAATACTGTTTAAATTCAGGACCTCTGTTCACAAACTCCATCCAAATTTGCATATGGTCCACAAATTGCGACCTGTCTAATATGAACAAAGGTCTTCAACTTCTCATAACAAACAAACAAAAGAATGCCAGCGGCCAGAAACATTTAGAATATATTTAAAGACGCGAGGATTGCACTTTGTAATTTGACATTGTTTAAAGTTTCATGTCATAATTGTAACACGATGTAATCAGAGGTACCAGATCTGTAGCTCTCAGAAATCTGCGGTATATGCACGTTAATGGGAATATGAACTTAAACGTTACGCCCATTCACCCATCACCCGTGTGCTCGCTGATTGGCTCCCGGTCCGGCAACGACTTGATTAAAAAAAATTCTCATCCTTGTTTTCAAATCTTTCCGTGGCCTCGCTCCTCCCCATCTCTGTAACCTCCTCCAGCCCTGCAACCCTCCAACTTGCGTCAATTTCGCCATCATCTTTCTGCACCGCTGCCGACTCTCATTCCTGCAGCAACAACCTCCATCCTCGAACTCTCTACCCATCAAATAGCTTCTGGAATTCACTTGCCTGCTTTGGACAGCGGTTCGTCGATGTCTCCGTACCGGCCCCATCCTGCTTATGTCGGCTTTGTCCCTCCATGGGACCTCTGACTTTGACCCTGGTCTCCCGACTATTGTCTCCAACCTATTCCCTGCTACCAGGAAATATGTATCCCATTAATTACTACATAACCAGGCCTATGTAACCTGAGCTTTTCCCTGTGTCCATTCGCGTGCGCACTTTGGCTGCCGCTCCGCCCCTGTTCATTTTTTATCCACTTTTTTCTCCCCCCTATTCCTTTTCCCTCTATCCCTGCCTGACTGTTCTCTCCCATTGTCATGTCTCCTTTCATCTCCTCTCAGATACTCTGCCCTCCCAAATCCCTACCCCAATCCTTCATTACTCTTCGACCATCCTACTCTCCTGCCGCCATCCCAGGCTTGACTCCCTCTTTGATAAGCCCACAGCTTCCCTCTGTGCCTCTCTTGGCATCCTATGAAGGGCCCATCGAGGGACTCGTCACTGCCTCCTTACGAGCAGCAACCCTAAATGTCCCATTCTACTCTCTCACCGACCTTCCTGCCCAGCGCGTCCAACTCACCGCTCCCAGCGCCGACCCTGTGGACTCTGGCAGTGGGTCAGCCATCACTGACCGTCTCCGCATCTCCCTCCAGAATCTCTGTTCAGTTGCGAACAAGACCCTTGCCATCCATGAGCTTATCGTGGATGATTGCATTGACATCATGGATATATGGAAACTTGGTTGAGGGGTGATGACATCTTACCCTTAAATGAAGGCTTCCCGCCTGGCTATACCTTCCACCACTTGCCCCGCTCAGACCGCCATGGTGGCGTTGTGGCTCTAATCACCAAATCACAGCTTGGTCTGTCCCCCTACTCCTCCGGCACTTTCTCCTCCTTTGAGCATCTCACCTTATTCCACCCCTCATTTAAAATTCTCGTTCTCTACCGCCTACCAAGCACCATAAAAATCTTAATAGCGAGATAACTTCACTGCTCTCCTCCCTCAGCCTCTGCACCGAGCGACTTCTCATCCTCGGAGATTTCAACCTCCATCGCAATTCATCATGGTCTCTCTCCTCGGACTTCACTAGCCTCCTAACCTACCTTAATCTCTCCCTCCATATAAACTCCCCAAACCATATTCACAGCCACACCCTCGACCTTGCCATCTCGCGTGGCCTCGCTACTCCCATCGTGTCAATCACAGATAAGACCATCTCTGACCACTTCCCGTATCGCTCTCCACCCACATCCCCCTTCCCCGCCCACCCCATCAACCCTACTTCCTTCTGTGTCCGCCCCTGGAAGAAACTCTCTCCCAACTCTCTTGCACCTGCACTGACAAAATCCCAACTGTCCAGCCTTTGGCCCTCCATTCACCACGACATTTCTGCAGCTACCGATCTGCTCAACCACACCCTCACCACCACCTTTGATGCCCTAGTCCCTATTAAAACAATTACTCTCTCTCACCCTGGCCGTTGCCCCTGGTACGGCCCTCATCCTCACTCCCTTAAGTCCAGGGGACGCAGACTTGAACTGATATGGCGGACAACTGGTTTAGCTATTCGCCACCAGATCTGGCTGAATAAAGCATTATCGGGTCCTACTCTCGTCTGCCAAAATTGCTGACTATTCCAGAATAATTCTGGAATGCAAAGATAAAAGCCGGCTTCTATTCTCTACTGTTAACCGTCTTCTTAAACCCCTCTCCCCGGTCTCCTCCACCCTCACCTCCAACAGCAAGTGCAAGGAGCTCATGGACTTCTTTGTCTCTAAGATTGAGACCATCCGTTCAGCTGCCTCTGCCACTTCCTTTCCTTCCCCTAGCCCACCGAGCCAAACTTCCTCTAAGGTTCCCCCCTGCCCTAGCCCTGAACTAACACCTTTCCCCAGTTTCTCTCCGATCTCCCCATATCACCTCTCCACGCTTATCTTGTCCATGAGACCCAGTTCCTGCTCCCTCGACCCTGATCCCACCAAACTGCTGACCACCGAACTTCCTTTTCTGGCTCCCATGTTAGCTGACATTGTTAACGGTTCTCTCTCCTCAGGTACTGTCCCCTCTCCCTCAAATCTGCCCTCATCACCTCTCTCCTCAAAAAACCAACCCTTGACCCCTCCGTCCTTGCAAACTGCCCTATCTCCAATCTCCAGTGTCAGCTGTGGCTCAGTGGGTAGCACACTCGCCTCTGAGTCAGAAGGTTGTGGGTTCAAGTCCCACTCCAGGGACTTGAGCACATAAAGCTAGGCTGACACTCCAGTGCAGTGCTGACGGAGTGCTGCACTGTCGGAGGTGCTGTCTTTTGGATGAGACGTTAAACCAAGGTCCTGTCTGCGCTCTCAGCTGGATGTGAAAAATCCCATGGCACTATTTTGACATGTGAGGACACTACCCACCAGGTACATGGTACATACTCATGTGACTCGGCCAACGTTGTCTACCTGATACGTTGCAGTAAAGGATGCCCCAGAGCATGGTACATCGGCGAGACCATGCAGACACTGAGACAACGTATGAACGGACACCGCACAACAATCGCCAGGCAGGAGGGTTGCCTCCCAGTCGGGGAACACTTCAGCAGTCAGGGGCATTCAGCCTCGGATCTGCGGGTAAGCGTTCTCCAAGGCGGCCTTCGGGATACACGACAGCGCAAAATCATAGAGCAGAAACTGATAGCCAAGTTCCGCTCTCATGAGGATGGCCTCAATCGCGATATCGGGTTCATGTCACGATACAGAACGTGACTTGACATCATGGCCGGTCTTTCCAGCCTTTTTAAAAAAAAAACTAACACAAGAACCAAACTCAACTGCAGAGGATATGCAGCCAGCAGGTGTTTTGACACGTTGGACCCCCTGGGACACATCTCATTGTCTTGGCTGTGCTCTTAGTGTGTCTTTGATGTAGAGAAAGATTTGAATACATTTTTTCTGTGTTTATATTGTGAATTCTGGGAGATTCTCTCACAGCTACTCTACCTGAGGAAGGGGCGACAGCTCCGAAAGCTTGTAATTTTAAATAAATCTGTTGGACTATAACCTGGTGTTGTGCGACTTCTCATTTTTGTCCACCCCAGTCCAACGCCGGCATCTCCGCATCATGACTATTTTGAAGAGCAGAGGAGTTCTCCCCAGTGTCCTGGTCAATATTTATCCCTCAATCAACATCACTAACACAGATTATCTGTTCATTATCCCATTGCTGTTTGTGGGACCTTGCTGTGCGCAAATTGGCTGCTGCGTTTCCTACATTACAACAGTGACTACACTTCAAAAGTACTTCATTGGCTGTAAAGCACTTTGAGATGTCTGGTGGTCGTGAAAGGCGCTATATAAATGCAAGTCTTTTTCTTTCTCTTTCCTCTCCAAAGTCTTTGAACATGTTGTCGCCTCCCAAATGCATTCCCATGTTTGAATCGCTCCAATCAGGTTTCTGCCCCTGCCACAGTACCAAAACGGCTCTCATCCTTTGTGACTGTGACAAAGGTAAACCATCCCTTCTCGTCCTTCTTGACTTGTCTGCAGCCTTTGACACGGTTGACCACTCCATCCTTCTCCAACACCTCTCCACCATCGTTCAGCTGGGTGGGACTGCACTCGCCTGGTTCCATTCTTAGCTATCTAATCGTAGCCAGAGAATCACCTGCAACGGCTTCTCTTCCCGCTCCTGCATCGTTACCTCTGGTGTCCCCGAAGGATCAATCCTTGGCCCCCTCCTATTTCTCATCTACATGTTGCCCTTGGTGACATCATCCGAAAACACGGCGTCAGTTTCCACATGTACGCTGACGACACCCAGCCCTACCTCATCACCACATCTCTCGACCCCTCCACGGTCTCTAAATTGTCAGACTGCTTGTCCGACAGACAGTTCTGGATGAGCAGAAATTTTCTCCAATTAAATATTGGGAAGACCGAAGCCATTGTTTTCGATCCCCGCCACAAACTCCGTTCCCTAGCCATTGACTCCAGCCCTCTCCCTAACACCTGTCTGAGGCTGAACCACACTGTTCACAACCTTGATGTCACATCTGACCATGAAATGAGCTTCTGACCACATATCCGCGGCATAACAAAGACCGCCTACTTCCATCTCCGTAACATCGTCCGTCTCCGCCCTTGCCTCAGCTCATCCACTGCTGAAACCCTCATCCATGGCTTTGTTACCTCTAGACTTGACTATTCCAACGCACTCCTGGCTGGCCTCCCATGTTCTACCCTACGTAAACTTGATGTCATCCAAAACTCGGCTGCCCGTGACCTAACTCGCACCAAGTCTCGTTCGCCCATCTCCCCTGTGCTCGCTGACCTACATTGGCTCCCGGTTAAGCAGCGCATCGTTTTCAAAATTCTCATCCTTGTTTTCAAATCCCTCCATGTCCTCACCCCTCCCTATCTCTGTAATCTCCTCCAGCCCCACAACCACCCCCCCCACTCCCCCGAGATATCTACGCTCTTCGAATTCTGCCCTCTTGAGGATCCCTGATTATAATCGTTCAACCATTGGTGGCCGGGCCTTCTGTTGCCTAGGCCCTAAGCTCTGGAATTTTCTGCCTAAACCTCTCCGCCTCGCTACCTCTCTCTTTCCTCCTTTAAGACGCTCCTTAAAACCTTCCTCTTTGACCAAGCTTTTGGCCACCTGTCCGAATATCTCATGTGACTCGATATCAAATTTTGTTTGATAACGCTCTTGTGAAGTGCCTTGGGACATTTTACTATGTTAAAGGTGTATAAATGCAAGTTGTTGTTGTTGTTGTGGATTTCCAGGTCACTACTGCCCCATTTACACATAAAAGTGGGACGGTAACCGGATCAAAATGGCGCGGCTGGGGGAAGCGCCAAGCACCATTCTGGTATAGGCAGGAGGCTCGTGAATAATGATGCGGTTGGGACTCCGAGATGCCATTCTCTTCCCAGCCCACCTGACAACCGCCAGTTCCTGCTCCCTCCCACCAGCCATGAACAGCACAGGTCTTGAGGCGGCCATTTCCAGCAATAGTTAAAGGGACCCTCAGCTGCAGTCAGGGAATGGAGGCTTGGGGAGGCACTTGTTTTATGGCAGTCACTTGTGGGTTATGAATCTCAAAGGCTTTCAAATTTAATGCATTTGCCGCTGCAGGTGCTGCACACATTGCCCGCTGCTCGAAAGTGCTGCTTTAACCATTCCTGACGTTAATACTCCTCCCCTTTAAAGTGCTGCAGCAGGCCCTTCACATTCGGCCACCCGCTTACCGGGAAGCGCATATGTGCTGGGAGCTTGCCGACCGCGTTCTAATTGGGACCCTTAAAGAGGAGATTTGATGGAGATGTTCAAAATCATGAAAGGTCTTGATGGAGTAAATAAGGAGAACCTGTTTCCAGTGGCAGGAGGGTCGGTAACCAGAGGATACAGATTTAAGGTGATTGGCAAAAGAACCAGAGGCGACATGAAGAAACTTTTTTTTTTAATGCAGCGAGTTGTTGTGATCTGGAACGCGCTGCCTGAAAGGGCGGTGGAAGCAGATTCAATAGTAACATTCCAAAGTGAATTGGATAAATACTTGAAGGGGAAAAAAATTGCAAGGCTCTGAGGAAAGAGCAGGGGAGTGGGATTAATTGGATAGCTCTTTCAAAGAGCCAGCACAGGCACGATAGGCCCAATGGCCTCCTCCTGTGCTGTATCATTCCATGATTCTATGACCCAAAAACAAAATCGTTGGAGTCCTACAATGCTCTACCAGGGGTCCGGCGTGTATGTCCCACTCAACAGACACTCAAAACAAAAAGCGTCCCCTATATGTGGTACCGTAGGCTCACAGTATGAAGACGAATAAAGAATTGCATTCAGATAGCGCCTTTTGCGACCACCGGATGTCCCAAAGCACTTTACAGCCAATTAATTACTTTTTCAAGTGTAGTCACTGTTATAATGTAGGAAACGCAGCAGCCAATTTTGCGCATAGCAAGCTCCCACAAATAGCAAAAATGACCAGATAATCTGTTTTTAGTGATGTTGATTGAGGGATAAATATTGGCCAGGACACCGAGGATAACTCCCCTGCTCTTCTTCGAAATAGTGCCATGGGATCTTTTACGTCCACCTGAGAGAGCAGACGGGGCCTCGGTTTAACGTCTCATCCGAAAGACGGCACCTCCGACAGTGCAGCACTCCCTCAGCACTGCACTGGAGTGTCAGCCTAGCTTTTTGTCAAGTCTCTGGAGTGGGACTCGAACCCACAACCTTCTGACTCAGAGGCGAGTAGTGCTACCCACTGAGCCACAGCTGACACTTGGTGACTCCTGTTGCTAGTGCCTTTGGATGTTTTACTTCGTGAAGTCAGCATTGTGGAATTTGTTTACAAGAAGTTATAAGTATTATTTGTAGCTGAATACATGGCAGTCAAAAACCCCCTGAAGATCTGAGCGATTGATAGTTTTGAAAAACAATTGAAGAATGTCTTCCTCGTGTTCCTTTTTGCTGCTTTTGATTCACTCAGATATTTGATTGGCAACTTCACAGCTCAGCGGTTGTTGGAGTCAACCACAAATATTTAGCTGTTCGGACAGGTGACATTTTGAGGTCCGGAGCTTTTGAAAGGTGCGACTTTACTGACGTGCAACCGGCTCATGACTTTTAATTATTTTAAAAACTTCTCCCGAAAATATCTCCTTCTGTAGCACAATCCTGCAAGTGGAATTACTGTGCCTCGACTGGGCCAGTAATGAATACGAAAGGCTCCATGGTCCTCACGGGACTCTGAAAAGCACAGTCTCCCAGTTCAAACTGTTCCTGTTTCTAATTATATTTCACTATTTGCTATCAAGCCATTAACTTTATTCAATTTGCATCGTCTCCTTGGATCCCGCCAGTTTTCATTTATGCTGTCAATCACTCTGGAGGGACCCTTGCCAAAGCTTTCTCAAAGTGCTTACATACAGCACACTCCACATTCCTCTTTCCATAATATACTTAAGGAACGTCTCCCCTTCTCACAAAACTAATTGACTTTGATTTATTACTTTTGTTTTCACTAAAAGTTCCTGAATAACTTTCTCCGAGTAAAGTCTAGGTGTACGATTTTGACTCAAGTGGGCAGTAAAAAGAACCCACGGGTAAATTCTGCCGATGTAGATTGCGAGTGTGACGCCGCTCTGTTGCTGGGATGGGAAATCGTGGGAAGCGTGCCTGCAATATTCCAATGTGTGCTCTCGGCTCTGTGTCTGAAGAATGCCTTCATAAAACATTATTCGAATGGGTAAACTACCTCACTAGCAGCTTTAACTTTTGAAGGAAAGCAACTATGATAACATCCAGTGAGGGGGCATTTTTATACCTCACAAGTTAGTGGGGGCATTCCCATGTCCACCTGTGCCAACTTCTAACTGCTGGCACTGCAATGTTACCTTCAACCTGCAGACAGAGCAACTGGCGCAGTGGGTGAGCTGGGATCAAGGAGAGTCAGTGCTGGCGAGGGCCTCAGTTGTACACATAGAAACCTCGGCACTGGGGGGGGAGAGACAGGCAGTGGAAGCACCGAGAGGGAGAGACACTGAAGGGGGAGAGACAGAGGCACTGAGGGGGGAGGGAGACAGGCACTGAGGGGGGAGGGAGACAGAGTCACCGAGGGGGGAGGGAGACAGAGTCACCGAGGGGGGAGGGAGACAGGCACTGGGAGCACTAACAGGCAGATGGTGCTGGAACTAGCGAGGGGAGAAGGGACTGCAAGTACTGAGGGCAAAGATGAGGCTAGGGAAGGACTGGGGTGTGAGGAAGCAGTCCAGGACTATGGCCCAAGGCCCAAGTATAGGTTTAGGTGCAGGAGTGGCCAGATCCAGAGACAGACTACAGATAGTGGCCTGAGTACAATGGACTGCCCTGCCAGAGCACAGACGAGTCAGCAGTATCACTGAGAAGCAACAAGCAGAAGACATGACTGAGATGGCACAGCCGTAAAGACGGCAAAGACATTTTTGGATGAGGAATGGGTCAGAGGTACTGGAGTGGAAGGGTGAGGGAGCGGCTACAATTAAACAGCGAGCACTGCAGCTCTTGGGAGGGGCAATAGCTTGAAGCTCTGGCAGAAAGACACTCTGTTTGTGCCAAGAGATCAAAGCAGGCAGAGGCTTGAGCAGGTTGGACGAGAAGCAATTGAGGCATGCGAGCAGGTGAGCCCACAAGCATTTGAAGGGGAGGTGGAGCAAGCAAGCTCAGAATCACATGGGCTGGGACTCTCTCCCGTAGTCACGAATCGTATCATCAGTGCAGAGTTCAGCAACAGACATCCCAGCGATAGCAGTGCAGAACAGTGGCAGCTGGAAAATGACAGGGGCAGGACCAACCTAGGCGGCCGATGAATGACTCCCGGCGGGGTAGGGCGGGCCAGGCCAGGCTAGGAAGGATTCTTGGAGGGTTGTGTTGGGTGACTGAAGGGAGCACAGGGGGTTAGGTCATCAGGACTTCAATCGAGGCAGTGAAGCCACGATAGAGAGGATGGCTTGCTGTGATTGACAAGGACTGCAGCCAATCAGGAGGAGCCATGGCGGCCGCAGAAAAACATGAGCAACAGAGTCCAACCTCATTCTCCAAGTTTCAGTCAAGTATAGCCACAGGCTTGTGACACAAGGATAGGCACTTGCAACAAAACTCCTTTACAGGCTTGTAGAGGAAACTCTATCAGTAAGACTAAGCATTTTACCCTGAATTGTTTCTGTTTTGCATTGATTTCATTATTAATGTTACTTTGCACGAGTATATTTTCAACCATCTTAAAAAAAACCACAAGATGGCGGCTGACTCCAACCAAATTCATAAATTTATTTGAACGACCTGATTGGCCAGCTTTCTGCTCTTTTAATTTTGTTTACATTTGGCCGATTTAATATTTTGATTTGTAACCTCATTTCTCGTTTTAACCAGTCACAAAATCCTGCCCTCTGTGATATTGTGAGGTGGCATTCAACAGTTGAATCCATGCAGCAGCTTGCCAGTGTTTTACAAGAAAGATCAAACATTTTTTCCCACTGTCATTAGAAGCTGTTACATAGAATTTTACAGATCGGAAACAGGCTATTCGGCCCAACTGGCCCATGCCGGTGTTTACACTGCACACGAGCCTCCTCCCACCCCTCTTCATCTCACCCCATCAACATATCCTTCCATTCTTTTCTCCCTCACGTACTTAGCTAGCTTCCGCTTAAATGCATCTATACCATCATAGAATGATAGAATCATACAGGAAAGGAGGAGGCCGATCGGCCCATCTTGCCTGTGCCGGCTCTCTGAAAGAGCTACCAATTAGTCCCACTCCTCTTCTCTTTGCCCGTAGCCCTGCAATTTTTTCCTTTTCAAGTATTTATCCAATTCCCTTTTGAAAGTTACTACTGAATCTGCTTCCACCACCGTTTCAAGCAGTGCATTCCAGATCACAACAACTCGCTGAGTAAAAAAATTCTCCTCATCTCTCCCCTGGCTTTTTTGCCATTTCCCTTAAATCTGTCTCCCCCGGTTACCGACGCTCCTGCCAGTGGAAACAGTTTCGACCTATCTGCACCCTCATTATTTTGTACACCCTCATTAAATCTCCCCTTAACCTTCTCTGCTCTAAGGAGCACAATCCCAACATCTCTAGTCTCTCCAGGTATCTGAAGTCCCTCGTCCCTGGAACCATTCTAGTGAATCTCCACTGCACCCTCTCCAAGGCCTTGACATCCTTCCTAAAGTGTGGTGCCCAGAATTGGATGCAATGCCCGAGGTTGAGATCAAACCAGTGATTTATAACTTCCTGCTTTTATACTCCATGGGGGATAAATTGGGTTGCTTTACGCCTCCTGTTAGCACCCCCGGGGGTAGCCGGTACCACCCCGCGGGCGCTGCGCCTCCATCGATGACGTCATCGCCGTGCGCAGCGCCCGGGCTGCAAACTTCAGTTGCGCCCCCTGACCTACAGGATCAGGATGGCGTTTTTTTTGCAGCCGTGGCGGCGCAATTAAAAGGCCAGCACCTGCCCCCTTCCCCTTGTTTTTTCCCCCCGGGGTGCCGGCTGCGATGGGTCAGCCTGGCACTCCTCTTGAAGTGCCGGGCTCTTTTCCCGGCATCCCACTCCTCGGTGGTCCGGCAGGGCCACCGGTGCACGCAGCGCTAGGCCCCTCCCCTTTAATCAGGGGAGGGAGGCCTGCAATACCGCGGCGCTACCTGCCGACGCGAGTGGCGCTGCTGCACGTAGCGGCGCGATATTCACTTGTAGCACCCTAGGAAGGAGGGGGAGCGCTTCCAGCAGCACCCCGCCTCCTGCTTGGGGCGCTGCCACTGAATTTACGGCGCTAACTTTTTCGGGGCGCTAAAAAGTTGAGAATTTTTCCACCATGTCTCTATTTATAGAGCCAAGGATCCAGTATGCTTCACTTTTAAAAGCAGCTTTATCAATTTGTCCTGCCACCTTCAAAGAATTGAGTGTGTGAACCTCCAATATCAATCAAGTGATCAGACCATTTAGCAAGTGGAACTGGAATCTGTCGGAACCACACAGGTCAGAGGTCAGGTTAGGAACCAATCTGCCGTTACTTTCTCCCATTGTTTGTTTCGCATAAACCTGCCGCAGAAAAATCTTAAAATGAGCTGATGGTTTCTGACAGTCCCAGCTATGTTTGCATTTATGTAGTGTTTGTATAACAAGCTGCTAACGTACAGCTTCTAAAAAGCTTTTTTATTTTCCTCCAAAGGAACTTTCTGTGCTATGCCTTTTTTTTTTTAATTCATTTTTTATTCGTTTATGGGATCTGAGCATCGCTGGCAAGGTCGGCATTTATTGCCCATCCCTAACTGCCCTTGAGAAGGTGGTGGTGAGCCGCCTTCTTGAACCGCTGCAGTCCGTGTGGTGAAGGTACTCCCACAGTGCTGTTAGAGAGGGAGTTCCAGGATTTTGACCCAGCGACGATGAAGGAACGGCTGATATATTTCCAAGTCAGGATGGTGTGTGACTTGGAGGGGAACTTGGAGGTGGTGGTGTTCCCATGCTCCTGCTGCCCTTGTCCTTCTAAGTGGAAGAGGTCGCGGGTTTGGGAGGTGCTGCCGAAGAAGCCTTGGTGAGTTGCTGCAGTGCATCTTGTAGATGGTGCACACTGCAGCCACGGTGCGCCGGTGGTGGAGGGAGTGAATGTTTAAGGTGGTGGATGGGGTGCCAATCAAGTCTGACGTGAAGGTTTATTTCCTTCAATGGCTGCAGTTTCTTTTTTCCTGAGATGAGGCGGATACTCCCTGGTGCGGATACATTAACTGGGTTAATTTGACAATTCCTGTCACTGTACTCCTGGGATTGCCACAGTTTGGAACTAAGATAGGGACTGGATTTTACAAATTATGCTGAGGCTCACACTTATAATTACAGTCAGCACCAATAAATGTACCAAATCAGGTGTCAATTGTCAAGGGTCTGAGCTGGGGGGGGTGGGAGGGTCATACCTGTATATAAAATAATTCTCCCGCCCTCAACACTCACATCTCCCTTCAATTATTTCTAAATCACCACTGCAGCTAACGATGCTTCTGTATGCTGCAATACCAATGATGAAATGTTGGGTGTACATGGAGTTATGTGAAACCCATGTCCCACTGCACTTTCAGTCTAACTCTTTGTCCTTGCGTGTCACAGGTGTATTTTCGGAGCGGCCAGGGTTTTTGTGCACGGTCGCAGCATCTTCGACGCTGTTGGGCAGCTGCTGCTAATTCTCTCAGTTGGCATAATGTGCGAGAGAGAGAAGCACCATGGGAGTTTTCTTCACCCTGCTTATGTAGAATTACAATATCCAGAGCACACTTGGACAAACAATGTCACATAACAACTACAGTCTTTTAAAGTACCAGGTAATTCAAGGTCCTGTGGAGAGAGGGGGAGAGTGAGAGAAGGCGAGAGAGAGAGGGAGAGAGAGAGAAAGGGCAAGAGAGAGAGAGAGAGAGAGAGAGAGAGAGAGAGAGAGAGAGAGAAAGGGCAAGAGAGAGAGAGAGAGAGAGAAAGGGCAAGAGAGAGAAAGAGAGAGGGCAAGAGAGAGAGAGAAAGGGCAAGAGAGAGAAAGAGAGAGAGAGAGAGAGAGAGAGAGAGAAGGCTAGAGAGAGAGAGAAGGCTAGAGAGAGAGAGAGAAAGGGCAAGAGAGAGAGAGAGGGAGAGAGAGAGAGAGAGAAAGGGCACGAGAGAGAGAGAGAGAAAGGGCACGAGAGAGTGAGAGAAGGCAAGAGAGAAAGAGAGAGAAAGAGAGAGAAGGCTAGAGAGAAAGAGAGAGAAGGCAGGAGAGAGAGAGAGAGAGAAAGAAAGGGCGAGAGAGAGAGAGAGAGAAAGGGCAAGAGAGAGTGAGAGAAGGCTAGAGAGAAAGAGAGGGGGGGCAGGAGAGAGAGAGGGAGAGAGAGAGAGAGAGAGAGAGAGAGAAGGCTAGAGAGAGAGAGAGAGAGAGAGAGAAGGCTGGAGAGAGAGAGTAGGCTGGAGAGAGAGAGAGAGAGAAGGCTAGAGAGAGAGAGAGAGAGAGAGAGAGAGAGAGAGAGAGAGAGAGAAGGCGAGAGAGAGAGAGAGAGAGAGAGAGAGGGCAAGAGAGAGAGAGAGAGAGAGAGAGATGGAGAAGAAAGTTGTCACTTTGCTCCTGTGCAACTCCAACACCCAGAGTATATTATGACCTAGGCAGGAAATTTACAAATCGGAGCAGCAAGCAGTGGATTTTTAACATTTTTACACACAATTTAAATTTAAAAAAAAATCTAGGCTGTTGTTTGAGATGAAGTTTTTGAGTTTGTGAGGAGAACTGACAGCTTATATTTTTTGTTCTATATTACAAGAATCTGGGGCACAATGATCCCATTATCATGAGTAGTCTAAAATGAAACAGTGGCACAGGGATGGAAAAACTGCTGGCAGCAGCATTGCAGATATATATCCAAGCCAGGATCACTCGGGGTCAGAGCAGAATTTAATGGGGGCAGAAATTCGGCTCGCCACGGGTGAGTACGCACTGTGCACTCACCTGTGGACGGAACGAAAGTGCCGGTTTCTTGCATGCATTGCGCATGCACGGGAAACCGGCACTTCCGTTCCCCTGAGGAAAGGGGTTCAGAGGTCGAACGCGCACGCTGGAGGGCCAGCGCGTTCGCCTCGCACTTCGGGTTTTTTTTTTGGTTTTTTTTTTTAACAGGTTCCTCCGTGAAGGTAAGCACGGAGAAGATACACTTTTAAAAAGGATGTGCAAGGCCCTCTTTTAACAAGGTAAGTGTTGATTTTATTAAAATTTAAACATTTTTTTCACAGATTTATCTTTTTTAATTACTTTAAAGAAAGGTAAGTTTAGTTCTAGCCCCGTTAAAAATGTAATCAATTTTTTCAAAAATTTAAATTTTTGTTTAAAATAGTTAATTAATGTAATTTATAGTTATTTTAAAAATGTGATTTAAAAAAAAATGTATTTGTAGTTTTATGGATGTTTTGGGGCCGATCTGTATTCATAGATTTGACAGGTCTTCCTGTCAAATCTATGAATGAAAGATGGTCTGCTGCCATTGGCTCTCCATGGCCCACGTGATCCCAGGGGACGCATCGCACTAACTACGCCCCTGGGATACACAAGCACTGCGCGCCGGCAGTTGGGGGAGGCCCAGGAGCCGAAGTCCCCGTGGGCCCAGGAGGTCAACGGCAGGCGCAGTAGGTAGGTGCGCGCGCGATCCTTGCACCAGCGGGAAGCCAGGGAGCCGAATTTCTGGCCCAATAACTTCTTAAAGTCACCAAAAACGCCATGAGGAACGGTCTCTAATTAGAGACTCTGAAGTACAGCTGCAAAATTTAGATCCTGAAGAAAATGTATCCAACTATTGGTCAAGAGCATCTATAGAGTAAAAAAAAAGAGGAACTGTTTCCAGTGGCCGAAGGGTCGATAACCAGAGGGCACAGATTTAAGGTGTTCGGCAAAAGAACCAGAGGCGACATGAGGAAACAGTTTTCCACACAACGAGTGGTTAGGATTTGGAACGCGCAGCCTGATAGGGTGGGAGACGCAGATTCAATAGTAGCCTTCAAAAGGGAACTGGATAAATACTTGAAGGATAAATAAATTACAGGGCTATGGGGAAACAGCCATGGAGTGGGACTAACTGGATTGCACATCGAAAGTGCTAGCACAGACTCGATGGGCCGAATGGCCTCCTCCTGTTCACCAGACAGGAGTGCCTCCAGATTCCATCTTCAGCAAAGCCCCAGATTGCAACTTCTGGAGCAGCTGTATAAAACAAGTGGAAATATAAACACCCGATGACACGTCACCAAATGATTCTCATGAGTGCGTTATTGGGACCAGTTAACACTTGCAAAAATAAATCCCAATTGGGGTGGGGGGGTGGGAAATGTACTGGCGTAGAGTCGTCAGTTATTGCCATGTGCAGGAAGCAATCAGAGAATCATACAGCACAGAAGAAGGAGGCCATTCGGTCCATCATGCCTGTGCCAGCTCTTTGAAAGAGCGATCCAATTAGCCCCACTCCCTGCCCTTTCCCCATAGGGCAGCAAATTTTTCATTTCGAGCTGGCCAGAAGGATGTTAAAGATGTCGGCCGTTATAATGCACCATGTCTCCCACTGGCAGGTCCACCAGCAGTTGGAATTCCCCCAAAAGAAAGTAGCCACTTCTGTTTAGTTTTATAGTAATTTTTAAGACACTACACCCTAGGTTTTCCAATCAGCATTTTTTAATCCCATTAGGCATCTTAGAAAATCTAAGGTCATGGGCCCAATTCGCAAATCCTTTGCTGATGTGCTATAATTTCAGATTTTTTAATTTTTTTTAAAAGGATATATATATAAAAAAAAAAAATCACAATTTTATTATATTTATTCTGGAAACAAAAACAACTTTACCTTATTGCATAAAAAATATATAAAGCTGCACATCAGCAGAAACAACAGGATAAACAGAACAGCTGGCATGCGACAGCAAATATGCCAGGGAGAAAAAGACATCTTAAGGACCAAGGAATTACGGTAAGCAATTAAATGCAATGAACATGTTTGCACAACATGTGGCCTATTTATTCATCCAAAATCTAACACACGGTTGGGTGCTATAACCAGTACAAAGGTTCTCTCCCAGTAACTCGCCAAGGCTTCTTCGGCAGCACCTCCCAAACCCACCACCTCTTCCACCTAGAAGGACAAGGGCAGCAGGCGCATGGGAACACCATCACCTCCAAGTTCCCCTCCAAGTCACACACCATCCTGACTTGGAAGTATATCGCCGTTCCTTCATCGTCGCTGGGTCAAAATCCTGGAACTCCCTACCTAACAGCACTGTGGGAGTACCTTCTCCACACGGACTGCAGCGGTTCAAGAAGGCGGCTCACCACCACCTTCTCAAGGGCAACTAGGGATGGGCAATAAATATCGGCCTTGCCAGCGACGCCCATCTCCCGAGAATGAATTTTTAAAAATGTTTTTCCAAGAGTTCTTGTCAGTCGCATATTGTTAACCGAGCTTACTGCTCTATTTCTGAGATGGGTCAGCTAATAACATTTTATAAGCAAGTGGACCATTATGTTGCAGGTTGGAGAGAGGGAAACAAAAAATGGACTAAGGTTCTCCAACTTCCGCTGACACCTTACATGAGCAACTGAATGGTTTTTATAAGAATGAAAATAGGTTTGATGATGCATTCAGTAAAACTGCTGCTGAAGGAGCTTGGCAACAACAGCCTTAGCCATACCTGAAGCCATAGGACATAGATGGCCACCTGCAGCTTTGTGACTGAAAGCCATGCATACCCCAATTGCATGCTGAGCAGAATACAGCATGCCACAAATCCCCCAGAGGGCCGGATTTCAGCCCATGCCACATTTAGTGCAGGCATTAAAAAAAACACATGCCTTCAGTCTACTGAAGTCCCCTCTTCTTTTTTCCCCCTTCAGTGCCGATCACTTGTGTGCTGCTCACCTTGACGGTAGCTGTTTGGTTCAAGTTTCCATCCTTGTCCTCAACCCGCAAGCTAATATTACCTTTGCAACGGTTCCAAAGCAAGCCCGTCGCCGAAAGTCAGCGGATATTGCTCCACTATCCGCCACAGCATCTCAACCATTGCAGATGTCATCCCTCACTGTTTTTCTTAAATAGGTGCACAAAGACACTACCAGGAGGTAAATGAAAGACACAGCAGGATCCCATGATATTATAACTGCGGGCCGGATGTGGCAAATACCCTTGCGTTTTCGTTGCTCGTGTCCACTTATTGTACAAATACTGTGCCCAGCAGATTCTGTTGTGAATCTCCTATTGATGTGTGGCATTCACATTAAGAAAAAATACATGGGTACGTTGCCTGTTAATTAATAGTTTTGTAATGCTGGTAAAGAAATCTCCAATATTGTACCAAGAAATTACTTTAAACATCAAACGTGCAATCGTAACATTTTTAAAGCAGAGGTGTCCAAACTACAGCCTAGAAGTCCTACGGGACCTACAACCTTAGCAATCCAGCCCTGGAAGCCCCAATCACTGCCTCTCCGATAGTCCACTCCTGAATTGGAGCAGCAAGATTGATCAGTAATGACTTGTTTAGTTAAGTTTGAACGCAGCTTTGGGGGGCGGGTGGGGGGGGGGGGGGGGGTCGGGAGGAAATATTTCTACTGCGTTTAATTGCACAATATATCAATTTTATTTCATGTCTTTGTGGGCAGGGGCAGAAGTGCTTTTATATGTTTTCCTTGAATTTTATATTGGAATTCTTTCCACGTGACCCACAGGATTTCACGGTACGCAACTAAGTGGGCAATTAAGATATGAAGTTTTCACTCCCCTGTGTTAGAGAAAGTCCCAATGATATTCATATTTCAAGGGAATCAAGGGACATGGGGATCGGGCGGGAAAGTGGAGTTGAGGTCGAAGGTCAGCCATGCTCTTAGTGAATGGTGGAGCAGGCTCGAGGGGCCAAATGGCCGACTCCTGCTCCGATTTCTCATGTTCTTATAACCATCTATTCTGACCGAATCCAGTGTTTTCTAGCACCATGTTGTGTTTACAGCTTTCATTATGGTACTTGGACTTCACTTACTGTGGTTGTTTTGGTGAGGTAGCCTTTTTGGCAATATCTTATCGAAAGAAAAGGATTCAAGGATGAGGTTCCTACCGTTTGCTGCAAGTCAGGAATGACGATTCTGATGACCAATGTATTGCTCTGTATGTCATCCATCCTGCTGATGGGCTTCCCTGCTGTTGCCCTGATGGTGTCATAGATTGTTTCTTCTTTGGAGCTGTCAGATTCAGATTCAACAGAATAATCAGAAATGCTCTGTGCCATCTCATCTTCACTTGATGTTGGACTTCGAGGCATGCTGTGCTTATCTTATATTGTAGAGCTACCAAGGGAATAAAATAGAATGAGCACAGATATAATCTTATTACAAAATATTACAGAGAAGATTCACACGGCACGAGGGAAAAAAGATGAAGATTACTAAAGGAGGACAGGATTGTTTCGAAGGTAAAGAATTTGGGGGGTACTTTTTAAACATCGTTCAAAATAGCCACTGCTCGGGGACAAAATCCTTCTTCATTTTTGGCACATGGCATCAAGTACTCCAAGGTCAATAAGAATGGGTTAGATATGGAATAAAGCTCCCTCACTCCATCTTAATGATTTACCAGCACAAGTATTTTCAACGTAACAAACTTCCCCATTTTTGTCTCCTACCTTTTAGGAGTAGGTATCAGCCTCAGCTCAGTGGTAGAACTCTTGCTTAAAGTCAGAGATCGTGGGTTCAATGCCCCTCCAAACATTTAATCACATAATCTAGCACAGATCAAGGGGCTGAATGGCCTACTCCTGTTCCTATGTGATAATGCAGTTGCGTCACCAATTATGTCTGCCAGTTTCCTTTGCCTAGTTTATTTCAGAAATGTACAATAAGCACATCACAATATTGCACACTGCAGCTCCAATGTACCAGCACCAATGTGTCTATCCCACCATAAACTTTGTCAGGAAATATGGCAGCGCTGTTACCCACCTCAAACAGACTCCCCCCCCCCCGCCCCCCTCCCCCCAAACACCACAATTACCCATAGGGTAATCACTTTAAAAGTTAAAAGTTAAAATAAAGTTAAGATGTGTGACGATGCAGTAAAAAGACAGACTTGCATTTATATAGCGCCTTTCACAACCTCAGGACATCCCAAAGCCAATTAAGTACTGTTGTAATGTAGCAAACACGGCAGCCAATTTGCACACAAGGTCCCACAAACAGCAATGTGAAAATGACCAGATAATCTGTTTTTGTAGTGATGTTGATTGAGGGATAATTATTGGCCAGGACACCAGGGAGAACTCCCCTGCTCTTCTTCAAAATAGTGCCATGGGATCTTTTACATCCACCTGAGGGGGCAGACAGGGCCTCGGTTGAAATATAATGGTATGACTCTCTTGGTAGCATCACGTTGATGAAAGTTATCTTATAAAGAAACATTTTAAAACAGATCACAATACCACTACAGTACAGCGGAAGCTACATGACCCACCTTCCTGATTATCCACCTGATTTTCACCCTGTAGGAATTGGTTCTTACTGTACGCCAAGGAAAGAGTCCGAGAGCGGGAGCAGTCAAACAACAACTGCAAAACCGCTAAAGTGACATCACAACCAGGGAAGGAGCTGATTGGTAAGTAGGACCTGGTGAGTATTTCTACAGTCCAGACCTTAAAGTCAAAGTAAGATCTCTAGTTTAGAGTAAGGAGTGTTTAAAGGGAAGTAAGGTCCCTAGTATATTTAATATTGTTGAATTTAAAGGACGTAAAGGGAGCAAATTAAGGGTAGGACATGGCAGGGCAGCTCGGCTGCATGGAGTGCTCCTCCTGTGCTATGTGGGAAGTCAGGGAAACTTTCAGTGTCCAGGGCGAACACATGTGCAGGAAGTGTCTCCAGATGCAGCTATTCGAAATCCGCGTTTCGGAGCTGGAGCTGCAGCTGGAGTCACTGTGGAGCATCCGCGAAGCTGAGATCTTTGTGGATAGCATGCTTAACGAGATGGTCACACCGCAGGTAAAGAGTGCACAGGCAGACAGGAAATGGGTGACCGCCAGACAGAATAAAAGAACTAGCATGATAGTGCAGAAGTTCCCTGGGTCCATCTCCCACTCCAACAGATTTTCCGTTTTGGATACTGCTGGGGGAGATGGTTTCTCAGGGAAACAGCAAGATCCAAGTCCGTGGCACTACAAGTGGCTCAGCTGCACAGCAGGGGAGGAAAAAAGAGTGGGAGAGCAATAGTGATAGGGGATTCTATCGTAAGGGGAATAGATAGACGTTTCTGTGGCCGCAGAAGTAACTCCAGGATGGTATGTTGCCTCCCTGGTGCCAGGGTCAAGGATGTCACTGAACAGCTGCAGGGCATTCTGAAGGGGGAGGGCGAACAGTCAGAGGTCGTGGTTCACATTGGTACCAACGACATGGGTAGAAAGAGGGATGAGGTCCTGCAACAAGAATTTAGAGAGCTAGGTAGCAGATTAAAAAGCAGGACCTCAAAGGTTGTAATCTCTGGATTACTCCCAGTGCAACGTGTTAGTGAGTACAGGAATAGGAGGATAGAGCAGATGAATGCGTGGCTAAAGAGTTGGTGCAGGAGGGAGGGCTTTAGTTTCCTGGATCACTGGGTCTGCTTCTGGGGAAGGTGGGTCCTGTAAAAGTCGGAGGGGTTGCACCTGAACCGGAATGGGACTAACATCCTTGCAGGGAGGTTTGCTAGTGCTGTTGGGGGGGGGGTGGGGGGTTTAAACTAACTTGGCAGGGGGATGGGATACGGAGTGGAGCTATAGTAGGGGGTGATGCACAGCCAAATATAGAGGAAAAAACAAGTCAGTCTGGAAGGCAGAGCAAATATGTAACGGCACAAGGGAGTATGGCAAGGCTGGATGGCATTTATTTTAAAGCAAGGAGTCTTGCGAGTAAGGTAGATGAATTGAAGGTGTTGATGAACACATGGGAATATGATATTGTTGCTATCACAGAGACATGGTTAAGGGAGGGGCAGGACAGGCAGCTCAATATTCCGGGGTATAGAATCTTCAGGCGAGACAGAGGGGGGTGTAAAAGAGGAGGAGGTGTCGCAATATTAATCAAGGAGTCAATTACTGCTGTCAGGAGGGATGATATCTTAGCAGGTTCCTCTAATGAGGCCATATGGGTAGAACATAAAAACAAAAAGGGGGAAGCACTTTGCTGGAAGTGTACTATCGGCCCTCAAACAGTCAGGGGGAGATAGAGGAACAGATATGTAGGCAAATCTCAGAGCAGTGTAGAAACAATAGGGTAATAATAGTAGGGGATTTCAACTTCCCCAATATTAACTGGGATAGTCAGAGTGTGAAAGGCTTAGAGGGTGCAGAATTCTTAAAGTGCATCCAGGAGAGCTTTTTGAGCCAGCATGTAGAAAGTCCTACAAGAGAGGGGGCGGTACTGGACCTAATTCTAGGGAATGTAGCCGGGCAAGTGGTAGAAGTGTTAGTAGGAGAGCTATTTGGTGACAGTGACCATAATTCGGTGAGATTTAAGGTAGTTATTGAAAAGGACAAAGATGGACCGGAAATAAAGGTTCTAAATTGGGGGAAGGCCGATTTTAATATGATAAGGCAGGATCTGGCCAAAATAGACTGGGATCAGCTACTTGTAGAAAAATCCACATCAGAGCAATGGGAGTCTTTCAGAAAGGAATTAGAGAGAGTACAACACCAACATGTCCCCGTAAAGGTCAAGGGTGGGACCAACAAGCCCAGGGAACCCTGGATGTCAAGGGATATGCAAGAATAGATTAGGGAAAAAAGGGAGGCTTTTAGCAGATACAAAGAACTAAAAACAGTGGAAGCCCGAGAGGAGTATAGAAAGTGCAGGGGGGTACTTAAAAGAGAAATTTGGAGAGTGAAGAGGGGGCATGAAAAAACACTGGCGGGCAAAATAAAGGAAAATCCTAAGGTGTTTTATAAGTATATTAAGGGCAAGAGGATAACCAGGGAAAGAGTAGGGCCCATTAGGGACCAAAGTGGCAATCTGTGCGTAGAGCCGGAAGATGTAAGTGAGGTTTTAAATGAATATTTTGCATCTGTGTTTACTATGGAGAAGGGTGATGTAGGCACAGAAATCAGGCAGGGGGATTGTGATATACTTGAACAAATTAGTATTGAGAGGGACGAGGTACTAGCGGTTTTAGCGGGTTTAAAAGTGGATAAATCCCCAGGCCCTGACAGGATGTATCCCAGGCTGCTGTGTGAGGCAAGGGAGGAGATTGCAGGGCCTCTGACACAAATTTTCAGAACCTCTCTGGCCACAGGGGAGGTGCCAGAGGACTGGAGAACAGCTAACGTAGTATCATTGTTCAAGAAGGGTAGTAGGGATAAACCAGAGAATTAAAGGCCAGTGAGCCGAACATCAGTGGTAGGGAAATTATTGGAAAAAATTCTGAGGGACAGAATTAGTCTCCACTTGGAGAGGCACGGATTAATCAGGGATAGTCAGCATGGCTTTGTCAGGGGGAGATCATGTCTGACCAATTTGATTGCATTTTTCGAGTGGGTGACTAGGTGTGTGGATGAGGGTAGCGCAGTTGATGTAGTCCACATGGACTTCAGTAAGGCTTTTGACAAAGTCCCACATGGGAGACTGGTCAAGAAGGTAAGAGCCCATGGGATCCAGGGCAGAGGGTGATGTTCGAAGGTTGTTTTTGTGACTGGAAGCCTGTGTCCAGTGGTGTACCGCAGGGATTTGTGCTGGGTCCTTTGCTGTTTGTAGTGTACATTAATGGTTTAGATATGAATATAGGAGGCATGATCAGTAAGTTCGCAGATGACATGAAAATTGGTGGAGTGGTAAATAGCGAGGAGGGAAGCCTCAGGCTACAGGACAATATAGACGGGTTGGTTAGATGGGCAGAACAGTGGCAAATGGAATTTAACCTAGAAAAGTGTGAGGTGATGCATTTTGGGAGGACAAACAAGGCAAGGGAATACACAATGAATGGTAGGATCCTAGAAAGGACAGAGGATCAGAGGGACCTTGGTGTGCATGTACATAGATCCCTGAAGGCAGCAGGACAGGTAGATAAGGTGGTTAAAAAGGCATATGGGATACTTGCCTTCATTAGCCGAGGCATAGAATATAAGAGCAGGGAGGTTATGATGGAGCTGTACAAAACGTTAGTTAGGCCACAGCTGGAATACTGTGTGCAGTTCTGGTCGCTACTCTATATGAGGGTTGTGATTGCATTGGAGAGGGTACAGAGAAGATTCACCAGGATGTTACCTGGGCTGGAGCGCTTCAGCTATGAAGAGAGATTGGACAGGCTGGGGTTGTTTTCCTTAGAGCAGAGAAGGCTGAGGGGGGGCTTGATTGAGGTGTACAAAATTTTGAGGGGCACAGATAGGGGAGATAAAAAGGAACTTTTCCCCTTAGTAGAGGGGTCAATAACCAGGGGGCATAGTTTCAAGGTAAGGGGCAGGAGGTTTAGAGGGGATTTGAGGAAAAACTTTTTCACCCAGAGGGTGGTTGGAATCTGGAACTCACTGCCTGAAAGGGTGGTAGAGGCAGGAACCCTCACAATATTCAAGAAGCATTTAGATGAGCACTTGAAATGCCATAGTATACAAGGCTACGGACCAAGTGCTGGAAAATGGGATTAGAATAGACAGGGCTTGATGGCCGGCGCAGACACGATGGGCCTCTTTCTGTGCTGTATGATTCTATGATTTTTGTGGGACAAAGTTACGCACATGGCGTTTGCCTCATTGTACAGTTCATTAAAAGCAATCCCCTCCTGTCTAATATAGGTCAACCTCACAGACCAAGAAGGGTTAAATTCAGTTTATGTTAATTGTGTTCTACCTGCCGTAGGCATACGCAGACCCTTAATTTTTAATTTTGGTATATATCAAAATGCTTTGCCAGGCCAAAGGGTTTTTCGAAGTGAAATAAAGTTGTAACAGACGGTCTTTCACTGATAAGTGGACATGGAATGTGCTCCGATGAGCTTTACTAAAAGGCAGCAAACATTTGGGAGCAAATGTGAATTTCAAAAGGAACTGTTGTATTTACAAGCTGCTTTGTGATGGAGATATGTCAAGAGCTGTGTTTCGGATAAGCAGGTACTGACAGAGCTAAAGGGGGTAGTCATAGACAACAGAGATAAACAAACCCCCTTAGATTTGCAGACATCGTGTCTACAACAAAATAGGCTACAAAATTGTAGAACGATTTTTGGTGGCTAAAGGGGAGGAGTCAAACCTTTGAAGTTCTGAAATGCAGGATACGACGTAACACGTGAAATGTGACCAAATAGTTTTCTGCCACTTTTGTAAACTTTGAGTGAACGAACAATTTTGGGCTTTGATAAAGGCCAACTAATGGATAGCCACACAGGACGTGTGAGTGTGAAAGTTTGACAGCTCAAACAACTTACGTCGAACATTAAAGGAACATTTCACCATCTCTGAACGATTGATTTACTGCAAAAGGCAAGAAAAACTGTATAAAAACCACTGACGAAAAATATCGGCCCTGCAGTCAGAAGGAGGGGCCTGGCCGATCGTCCCAACTCGAAGAGCTGCAGTCGAGAGACACTGGCCTGCAATCAACGCTGGACTGATCATCTGCGGATGGTCGTATGTATGATTTCTTGTAACATTATTGGTGTACTGCTCAAACAGTGGTTGGGGTTTTGAATCTGTCTTAGGAACAATAAAAGGTTAAAGACAGAACCCGTGTGTCTGGTGTAATTTCTCATAAGTCTCAAGTCCGAACTCTATAACCTGTTGGACGGGGCGAGGGGTAATTCCGCACGTCCTACACTGCCTTCGTTCACAGGTCTAGTGTTTTACTGTACCATACGTGTTGGAGCAAAAGTTGGAGACTCTCAATTATCCACCAGTTTCTATTATCCACCAAAAGGGATTCCCCTCCGTTTGAATGGATCATGGGCTTTTCACACATTCTGATTACCTAGCTATTGTACTTTGAAATTCCATTGCAAACAGCCAGATCCATTTGGTTGCCCTCATGAAATCCTCATTTCCAGGATGTCTCCCATGCAGGTGTACCATTCCCTTTAACTAGACCTCTGTATACCGCATGGTATAGTCGTGTTCTTTGGAAAGATTCTAAGTAGCAGAGAAAAAATATAAGTTCCTATGACAGCTGACATTGTAAATGGCTCCCTTTCATCAGGATCTATCCTGCCCACTTTTAAAATGCTTTATCACTCTCTCTGCAATAAACCCACCCTGACCCATCTGTCCTCCTCAACTGGCGGCCCATCTTTAGCCTCCCTTTCCTCTTTAAAATTCCTGAATGAGTCATTGTCTCCCATCTCTATTCCCATTTCTCTCAAAACTCCGTGTTTGAATCCCTCCAGTACGGTTTCTGCCCTGCGCACAGCACTCAGACTGCCCTAGTCAAAGTCATGAGTGACTGTGACCATGCTCATTTGTCCTTCCTTGTCCTCTTTGCAGCGTTTGATACGGTGATGCCCACTATCCTCTTCCTCTGCCAGCTGTCCAGCTCTGTGAGAGTGCATCTGTGTGCTTCCACACATTTTCCTAACTCACTATAAACTGCACTCCCTAGCTACTGACTTCATTCCCCTTCCCGGCCATTCACTCAGCCTCAACCCGGCCACGCAAAATCTTGCCGTCCTCCTTGACCCTCATCTGAGCTTAAAACCCGACGTCTTATCCATCGTCAAGACGGACAAAATACCTCAGCAGCTACACTATTGAAGCTCTTTTGATCTCTCTGAACTTGAATACCATCCTTCCGGCCTCCCATCCTGCAGCTTCCTATCATCCATCCTCATTTTCAAATCCATCCATGGCCTTGCCCCACCCTATCGCAGCAACATTTTCCAGCCTTATCTTCCTCTCAGCCACACTCTTCGGTCTGCTCACTCTGCCCAATTGCTTGTTTCTCCCTGCCCCCCAAATATTGGTGACACAGCCTTCAGCTACCTTGGCCCCACTCTCTTTCCCGAAGCCTTTTCATCTCTCCGTTATCTCTCTGCTCCTTTTAAAGCCTTTTACAACTTGGTTACAGTAATGTAGTGGCTATGGTACTGAACTAGCAATGGGATTCATTAAATCTGATCATTTTTGGGCTGACACCAGGAAATAAGTGACCATGAAAACTGGTTCAATCCTGTTCTTTAGGGAAGGGAACCTGCCACCTCTACTTGGTCTGGCCTACATGCGATTGCAGTGCCATACTACATAGTTGACTCTTAATGTCCTCTGAAATGGCCTTTCAAAACACAACGGTCAGCCGTGGCTCAGATGGTAGCACCCTCGCCTTTGAGTGAGAAGGTTGGGGGTTCAAGTCCCACTCCAGAGCCCAGAGCACAAAAATCTAGGCTGACACTCCAGTGCAGTACTGAGGTGCCGCCTTTCTGATGAGACGTTAAACCGAGGCCCCGTCTGCCCCCTCAGGCGGACGTAAAAGATCCCACGGCCACTATTTCGAACAAGAGCAGGGGAGTTATCCCCGGTGTCCTGGCCAATATTTATCCCTCAATCAGCATCGCTAAAACAGATTATCTGGTCATTATCATTTTGCTGTTTGTGGGAGCTTGCTGTGCGTAAACTGGCTGCAGCGTTTCCTGCATTGCAACAGTGACTCCACTTCAGAGTGTACTTCATTGGCTGTAAAGCGCTTTGGGATATCCAGTGGTCATGAAAGGCGCTATAGAAATGCAAGTCTTTCTTTCTTTTCTTTAGGGCAAACTAGGGATGAGGACTAAACGCAACTTTGCCAGTATCGCCATATGTCAAGAACATAATGCATAAAAAGAACTTCTTTTTGACCAGGCTTTTGATCATCTCTCCTGCCATGGCTCCACATCAGTGTCCCTGTCTATTTCCATTTCAAGAGTTGAAAAATAGTACTGGCATCCCAGGCTGGAGACTTCTTCCAGACGGCGAAATGTTCCAGCAATCTGATTTCAGCAACCAGTGATTAATCTGAACCTCAACCTCAATAAACAAGCGGCAGAGTTCCAGGTGATGACCATATTTGGCACCACAAAAAGAAGCAAGGCATGAAGCTTTGCGATTGGCATTCTGTGCTAACATTTTCAACATCTTATAAATACATTTAAAGGTGGAGAGACAGACAGATTTTTGCAAGATAAGGGAGTGAAAGGTTATGGGGAGCGGGCTGGGAAGTGGCTTTGAGCCCAGGATCAGATCAGCCATGATCTTATTGAATGGCGGAGCAGGCTCGAGGGGCCAAGTGGCCTATTCCTGTTCCTATTTCTTATGTTCTTATGTTCAACTGATACACAAGCCGAGAAATTACTGTTGGGAACATTGGTGAGCAAATGCTTAAGCCATTAGCAGAACGTTCCTTTGTCTGCTATTTTAGCGCTGGCATTAACCCATTTAATTCTCCAGTAACTAGTTGGCTAGTTTGTCTCGTATCTCATTTCTTTCTATCTTAACTGTTGCAATATCGCCCTTGACTTCTCCTACTGTTGTCCTTTCCTCTTTGTTAGTCTCTTTACTGAAAGCTGTGGCAGAGTATCTATTCTGTATCTCTGCCATTTCAGTATCTTCCTCTGTGAGTCGATCTTGCTCATCCCTTAGGTGACCTATCCCTATCTTGATTCTCCTCTTGTTACGCACGTGCCCATAGAATCACTGTCGATCACCCCTCAATCTTCTATACTCAACGGAATACAAGCTAAGTTTATGCAACATGTCCTCATGATTTAACCCTCTAAGACCCGGTGTCATTCTGGTGAATCCGTGCTGCACCACCTCCAAGGCAAATATATCCTTCCTGAGGTGCGGCGCCCAAAACCGAACGCGGTGCTCCAGATGGGGTCTGACCCAGGCTCTACACAAGTGAAGCATAACTTCCTCCCCTTTGTAATTTAGCCCTCTTAATCTTATTGACTGCTTTTTGTACCTGACCACTATAGCTTTAAATGATTTGTGTACTTGGACTCCCAAATCTACTTGCTCCTCTACAGTTCCTGATTTCTCACCATTTAGAAAATACTTTGACTTATCGGCTCAATGCAAGCTTGAGGAACAGCACCTCATCTTTCAATGAGGCACTTTACAGCCTTCCGGACTCAACATCGAGTTCAACAATTTCAGATCATAACCACCGCTCCCATTTATTCCGACAGCAGGTTCTGGCAATGGTTCTGCTGTTGCCATTTACACCTCTTTTCGACCCATCTTTTGTTTCTTTTCTTGTCCCATTACCACATCCTTTCGCCTTGTACCATCATCCATTTTGTCATTTAATCTCTCCTGCCTTCCACCCTGTCACAGACCTTCCCTTTTGTTCTTTCTTCCCCTCCCCCCATTCCCTGCCCCTGCACTTGCTTAAAACCTGTTACATCTCTAACTTTTTCCAGTTCTGACGAAAAGGTCACTGACCTGAAACGTTAGCTCTGTTTCTCTCTCTCTCCACAGATCCTGACTGACCTGCTGAGTATTCCCAGCATTTTCTACTTTTATTTCCGATTTCCAACATCCACGGTATTTTGCCTTCGGATTTATCTTTCTTGGGTCCAAAGTGAATGACCTCACACTTGACCATGTGAAACTCCATCTGCCATCATTAGCAAAATTGCTCTTTCTGTATAACGCTGTGATAATGATACCCAAATGACTTGGGGCTTACACTGCAACTGTGGTATCAGTCTGAAGTGGTGGCACTTTGTACTGATGCAATTATAGAGCCTAAATTCACAATCTGAGCCCAACCACACCATGGAGCAAAGCTTGATTGGCACCCCATCCACCACCTTAAACATTCACTCACTCCACCACTGGTGTACCGTGGCTGCAGTGTGTACCATCTACAAGATGCACTGCAGCAACTCGCCAAGGCTTCTTCGACAGCACCTCCCAAACCCGCGACCTCTTCATTCGCGCCACAGAAGTGCCAGGCAATGACTATCTCCAACAAGCAAGAGTCTAAACACCGTCCCTTGACATTCAATGTCATTACCATCGCCGAATCCCCCAACCATCAACATCCTGGGGGTCACCATTGACCAGAAACTTAACTGGACCACCCACATAAATACAGTGGCAACAAGAGCAGGTCAGAGGCTAGGTATTCTGCGGCGAGTGTCTCACCTCCTGACTCCCCAAAGCCTTTCTATCATCTACAAGGCACAGGTAAGGAGTGGGATGGAATACTTTCCACTTGCCTGGATGAGTGCAGCTCCAACAACACTCAAGAAGCTCGACACTATCCAGGACAAAGCAGCCCGCTTGATTGGCACCCCCTCTACCACCTTAAACATTCACTCCCTCCACCACCGGCGTAACGTGGATGCAGTGTGTACCACCTATAAGATGCACTGCAGCAACTCGCCAAGACTTCTTCGACAGCACCTCCCAAACCCGCAACCTCTTCCACCTAGAAGGAAGGGCAGCAGGCGCATGAGAACACCACCACCTCCAAGTTCCCCTCCAAGTCACACACCATCCTGACTTAGAAATATATCACTGATCCTTCATCGTCACTGGGTAAAATCCTGGAACGCCCTCCCTAACAGCACTGTGGGAGTACCATCACCACACGGACTGCAGTGGTTCAAGGCGGTGGCTCACCACCACCTTCTCAAGGGCAATTAGGGATGGGCAATAAATGCTGGCCTTGCCAGCGACACCCACATCCCATGAACGAATAAAAAAAAAGGACCCAGACTCGCAGCTCAGATCTTAACTCTGTATTTATAATACACAGGTTTAGTGCGAGTGTGAAGCAGAATCCACTTTGCACCAATACAAAACTAGCAGTGTAAATATAGTAGCAAAATACCGCGGATGCTGGCAATCAGAAATAAAAACAGAAAATGCTGGAAATGCTCAACAGGTCAGGCAGCAGCTGTGGAACCCCTGTTCTGATGAAAGGTCATCGACCTGAAACGTTGACTCTGTTTCTCTCTCCAAAGATGCTGCCTGGCCTGCTGAGTGTTTCCAGCATTTTCTGTTTTTGTTATACTTTAAATATAATATTTTAGCACTAGCAAGAGTCATCGGTTTTATTGTAATGGAAGAAAAATGTTGTGCAATGCATTCTATTGTGAAAGTAACATATTTTGGAATCAGATCTCAGTCGATTGTTCTGTGAAAACTGTAAATGAGTGTTTTTCTTGTGTATAAGAACATAAGAAATAGGAGCAGGAGTAGGCCATTTGGCCCCTCGAGCCCGCCCCGCCTTTCAATAAGATCATGGCTGATCTTCTACCTCAACTCCACCTTCCCGCACTATCCCCATATCCCTTAATTCCCTTCGTTCACAAAAATTTATTGACCTCTGTCTTGAATATACTCAACGACTGAGCATCCACAGCCCTCTGGGGTAGAGAATTCCAAAGATTCACAACCCTTTGGGTGAAGAAATTTCTCCTCATCTCAGTCCTAAATGGCCTACCCCTTATTCTGTGACTGTGACCCCGTGTTCTAGATTCCCCAGCCAGGGGAAACATTTTCCCAGCATTAACCCTGTCAAGCCCCTTAAGAATTTTATATGCTTCAATTAGATCACCTCTCATTCTTCTAAACTCTAAGGAATCTATATGTGAATACATTGATTAAATAATCATGCGATCTTTATGAATTAAAAGTAGCCTTACTAGAGAATCAGGTGAGATGAATTGAAGAGAGAAATTTTTAAAAAAAAATGAAATAATGGCCCGCATTTTTCGATCACAGGCCTCCCGCGGGCGGAGGCCTGCGATCTGGAAAAATCTGCGCCCTTGCCTGAGGGCTCCCGGGACGCGCACAATTCCGATGCTGGGCCTCTCCAAACTCCAAGTGCGCAGGGCCCACGTATCCCAGAGGCGCAGGTAGTTCGCAGCGTCCCATGGGGCCATGGGGAGCCAATCACAGAAGGGAAACTCCCTTCATACATTTGACAGGAAGACCTGTCAAATATATGAATGGAGATCAATGAAAATTACATAGTAAAACTTTAAATATTTTTTTAAAAAAACATCACATTTTTAAATGACTTGAAATTACAATAAATTAAGTACTTCAAACAAAAATGTAATTTTTTGAAAAAATAATTGAAGTATTTTACCGGGCTAAAAATAAACTTACCTTTTTTTGAAGTATTTTTAGATGATGGCCCGAAAATTAGACCTAATACGCGAGAGTACGCACTGTGTACTCTCGCGTTTTAGGTCTCCAATTGCCGGTTTCCAGCATGCACTGCGCATGCGCGGGAAACCGGCACTTCGTGAATTCAAAAGGGGGCGGTTCCTAAGTGAACCGCGTGCACGCTACAGGCTGTGCGCACGCAGTGCACTTAGTGCTTTGAACGCGCAGGTAAGCATGGAACATTTTACACAAAGAAAGGAGGCGTAAGACCCTCTTTTAACAAGGTAAGTAGTTAATTAAGTATTATTTAAAAAAAATTTCAACAGGTTTATCTTTTTTAGAGACTTTAAAGAAAGGTAAGTTTATTTTTATAACTTTTAAAAAGATTTTAAATTTTTTCAAAAATTTAATTTTTTGTTTAAAGTGGTTAATTTATTTAACTATACTTATTTATTAATGTGATGGCTTTTTTTTAAATTTAATTTAATTTAGCTGTTCTTTTGGGGGGGTATAGTATTCATAGCTTTGACAGCTCTTGCTGTGAAAACTATGAATGAAAGATGGTGTGCTGCCATTGGCTCTAACTGAATCACGTGATCCCAGAGCTCGCACGAACTAATTGCGTCTCTGGGTCACGCAAGCACAGCACAGCTGCAGCCTTGAAACTAAAGTTCGTGTGGGCCCGGAGGAAAAAGGTAGGCGCGGAGTGAGATATCACGGGGAAGCCTTACCCCCGCGTGAAGACTCGGTGTTTAATTTCTGGGCCGATAAATCAGTGACAAAATTTTTTTTTTTTTTTTTTTTAAACTTTTTTTCTACTCTTATCCTGGTAAAAGCAGGCCTTATGCCTGCTTTTACCAGGCGTAAGAATTGTAAGGGTTTTCTGCGGGCGGAGGGTCTCCAAAAAGCGGAACTGTCCGCCCGCAGAGGCCCTTCTCCAGGGCAGCCGGAGGATCTGTCAAGAGAAATCTTGACAGATCGGAAATGCCAGTTTTCAACACATGCGCTGTGCATGCCTGAATCCGGCATTTCCGATGTCCCTACGGGTGGGCGCACAGCGCGTACACACCCGTAGGGATCGGAATATCCGACCAAATAAGGTATGACTTAAATATTAAAACTGGCTTTAACAAATTTAGGGTCTGTACGAGATATTCTTTTTGGGTTCAACATCTCTGGTCACTACGAGGAGCAGATCTCATATCCCCTGCAACCTGGAGCGTACCTTTATTGTCCACTATCTGGATATGCAACAGCAGGACCTGGGGACTACACCAATGAGACCCCTCACTGTGTTTAAAGATCACACCTGGAGTACTGTGCACAGTTTTGGTCTCCTTATCTGAGAAAGGACATCCATGCCTTAGAGGCAGTGCAACGAAGGTTCAGTAGATTGATTCCTGGGATGAGAGGGTTGTCCTATGAGGAGAGATTAAATAGATTGAGCCTATACTCTCTGGAGTTTAGAAGAATGAGCGCTGATCTCATTGAAACATATAAGATTCTGAAGGGGATCGACAGGGTAGATGCTGGGAGGTTGTTTCCCCTGGCTGGAGTGTCTAGAACTAGGGGGCATAGTCTCAGGATAAGGGGTCTGTCATTTAAGACTGAGATGAGGAGGAATTTCTTCACTCAGAGGGTTGTGAATCTTTGGAATTCTCTGCCCCAAAGTGCTGTGGATGCTGAACCATTGAGTGTATTCAAGGCTGAGATTGATAGATTTTTGGACTCTAGGGATTATGGGGATCAGGCGGGAAAGTGGAGTTGAGGTCGAAGATCAGCCATGATCTTATTGGATGACAGAGCAGGCTCGGAGGGACGTATGGTCTACTCCTGCTCCTAATTCTTATGTTCTTATGGATACCGTCATCTTGCTTTTGCCCCCGTATGCGTTGCTCTTATCTTTTAAAAGCAGACCGATAGACATGCTCGTGAGTCAAGGTCTGTCTAAAACCAACAAAATAGATTATCTTACATAATACACATGAATGAACAGAGTACCATTTTCATGATGAGCTTTGTCTATTTCGTTTCACTCTTCACATCATCAAAAACAATAAATTACATAACATTTGCCCTTGATAATGGGCCTAATTCAATTTACAAGACAGTATCGCTAACTTACTGGCACTAACTTTTCCTATTGCATTGCACACGTTCACACCTCAACCTCGAGTCTCTCATGGACTTCGTCTGGCTGAAAGAAAGAACCTGCTGCCTCTCTCTCAGTTCCAAACTCTGTACGTACTGCAGATGGTCTTTTTTTCCCCCACACTCAAAGGAGAGAGGAAGCTCAAAGCTTAACCTCTGACCGCCCCCCCCCCGCATCAGCTATCTGTGTCAAGGATTGGCTTGTCAAGCGGCCAATCAAGGCCATTAGCTTGGATCAGAAATTCCCCCTCCCACACTTGGGGCTGAATTTTGCCAGCGATCAGAGGACGGGTTCGGAGGCGTGTCCGCTGTCAAAATCAAAATGATTGACAGCGGTTTGGGAACCCGTTCCAAACCCGCCTCCATGTAAGTTTCTAAAGTGTCGGGTCTGCAATTTCAGAACAGACCCGACACCAAGCGGCGGGGGAGGCATTCAAGATACTTAAATTCTTGTTAACTACTATTTTGCCAGCCTATTTCTATTTTACCACTTTTTTTTTTTTTACGAGGTTCCCGTCGTTCGGAGATCACGTCAGGTTCTCTGACCCCCATTGCTGTGAATAGGTGACAGCTGCAAAAGTGGTGTGAAAGCTCCCATTTCACAGCTGGTCACTTTCCAATGTCAGAAGCTTGAGCCTTCAGGACTTGGAAGACACTTTTGAGCTGCATGCAGTTTGGAAGTGTTTGCAGTAAACTCTCTAACCACTGTCACCTCCTTGGAGCAAGCTCTCTCACCATTGACAGATCGCTGCTGTCATCTCAACTTCAGCTGCCATCTATTCCAGCAATATCGGTGCCCTTGAAAAAATCTCACCTTGGTCCTCTGAATCCCTCCACGATCAGCCCCAACACCAACATCACCAGGCACACCAACATCACCAACAACAATACCAACCTTCTCCGCAATCACCTGATGCTGCACAGGACACAGGGCATCAGCACCCGACAACATTGCTGCCCGGGTGGCCAGTGATGGCATCACCATGGTCAGATTTACTTCACTTGACGCTGTACACCCTGGCTGCCACATGATGCGCCAGGTTGACACCACCCCACACCAGCACCATAAAGCATCCCTACAATGTCCAAGCCATTCCTTTCACACTCATCACAATTGGGGGGTGGTGGAAGTTATGTCTCAACATTCACTGGAACTCACGAAGACACTTCTAAAGGTGAGCACAGATCTGTCCAATAAGGTAAAGTGTTGAAAATATAGATTTCAATGTTTGACAACACATTAACAGAAACTTCACATGAACATTGGCTAAACCACTCAAGTGCCTACCCTTGTGTGTTGTTAGTTGGTATGCTTACAGTAGGATGAGGGTGAGCATGAGGGGTGGCTAGTGAGATGGGGAAGTGATAATGTAGATCGAGAGGGTTGGATAGAGGTGCAAGGTAAGTTGGCGTGAGTAAAGGTGTGCAGGAGTAGGGTAGGGAAGGCAGAGTGATGCGGATGTGTTGAGTGGCACAACAGGATGAGGTTGAGTGTGGCTTGGCAGTAACGTTTCGTGATCTGCTCAGATCACTGAAAGGTTTGCGCTACTGCAAGCTAGTCCTCCTGATGACATCCCTGCTGTGCAATGTGCAACCAGGCTGTGTTGGTGTCCTGGGAAGGTCTCTTCCACCCATGGGAAGGAAGAGAATCTCTGCGTGCTGTGACTCCCTCCACAAGCATATGGAGGGAGTAATGGGAGAGCCTGGGTGCAGCTGTCCACCTCTGTGCAGTGCTCATCAGTGTTTGCAGCACCTCAACGCTTCAGAACACTGACAGCACAACTGTCAAAATGAATGCAAACATGGCCCCTTTAAGGAAACCAGCTGATGACACATCATCAAATGATATCATCAGACCCGCTTCCTTTTAATTGGCCGGGAAACGCACAGGGCAGGTTGAACAAGCCCAATCTACGTAAAATCACTTGGAGAGTGCGGGCAGCAGGACTGGGACTCGCCACCCACCTCTCCCGCTGCGATCCCGCCTCCACTGGCAAAATCACGGCCTCAGTGTGAGAGGTATGGTAATTACATTATCTGTTCAGCTAGGCCTCCTGCTGTGCTCAATGAATTAAAACAATTCAGCATTACAGGTGCGAACCTTTCTGAAATGTACTAATGACCCTTCCTGTTGTCTCAAAATAATATGATGTTGTGCGTGTACAGAATACTGTTAAAACTTCATCTGAAACCCCATATAATTAACTGAATCAACATCTCACATAGCCTGTGTGTTCCTGGAAGTTAACCCCTTGTTCCTAAATTTAACTTCATAGCAACACCACTATAAATTAACCCAAAAATCCCTTCTTGGTCAAATAGCGAAAATGTGCGATAACTTGCATTTAGAGGCTAGAGAAAGTTTCAGAGAGGAGGGAGATTTTTAGGAATGCTAGAAGTCAGAATACTTGGGTTCTCTAACTGAAATTGGGATTGAGCAGGTTACAGCTTCTTCTACTGGAAACAAAAGGGTTTTCAGATGCACGCCAAGAGGAATAATTTCACTGTTAGAGCTTAACTGTTTTGATTAGCGACAGAAGGAGCCCTAGTAAAACTGAAGTCAATGGGAATCGGGGGGGGGGGAAACTCTCCACTGGCTGGGGTCATACCTAGCACAAAAGGAAGATGGTTGTGGTGATTGAAGGTCAATCATCACAGCCCCAGGACATCGCTGCAGAAGTTCCTCAGGGCAGTGTCCTCGGACCCAACCATCTTCAGCTGCTTCATCAATGACCTTCCCTCCAACATAAGGTCAGAAATGGGGATGTTCGCTGATGACTGCACAGTGTCCAGCGCCATTCACAACTCCTCAGATAATGAAGCAGTCCATGCTCGCATGCAACAAGACCTGGACGACGTTCAGGCTTGGGCTGATAAGTGGCAGGTAACATTCGCACCACAGAAGTGCCAGGCAATGACTATCTCCAACAAGTGAGAGTCTAAACACCGCCCCTTGACATTCAATGGCATTACCATCGCCGAATCCCCCAACCATCAACATCCTGGGGGTCACCATTGACCAGAAACTTAACTGGACCAGAAACTTAACTGGACCAGCCACAAAAATACTGTGGCAACAAGAGCAGGTCAGAGGCTAGGTATTCTGCGGCGAGTGTCTCACCTCCTGACTCCCCAAAGCCTTTCTACCATCGACAAGGCACAAGTAAGGAGTGTGGTGGAATACTCTCCACTTGCCTGGATGAGTGCAGCTCCAACAACACTCAAGAAGCTCGACACCATCCAGGACAAAGCAGCCCGCTTGATTGGCTACCACCTTAAACATTCACTCCCTCCAACATCGGCGTAACCTGGATGCAGTGTGTACCATCTATAAGATGCACTGCAGCAACTCGCCAAGGCTTCTTCGGCAGCACCTCCCAAACCCGCGACTTCTTCCACCTGGAAGGACAAGAACAGCAAACTCATGGGAACACCACCACCTCCAAGTTACCCTCCAAGTCACACATCATCCCGACTTAGAAGTATATCGCCGATCCTTCATTGTCGCTGGGTCCAAATCCTGGAACTCCCTCCCTAACACCACTGTGGGAGTACCTTCACCACACGGACTGCAGCGGTTCAAGAAGGCAGCACACCTCCACCTTTTCAAGGGCAATTAGGGATGGGCAATAAATGCTGGCCTTGCCAGCGACGCCCACATCCCATAACAACAAATTTAAAAAAAAGACTTAACATTTAAAAACCTACCAGTAAAATCCCTCCAACGTCACAAGACATCAGGTTAGGGTGACACCCTTGATATTGAAAACTCCCATCACTGTGCCGCCTATAGGCATAACTGGTACTGCAGGCAGTAAAGGGCACGGTTCCCATGAAAGTTTTCAAATGAAACGCATACCCCATGTTCTAAATTTAATATATAATGGATTTCTCTGGATTTTATTTATTTTGTATTTTTTATTTTTTTTTTAAGTAGCACTTTTCACAGGGGAGTTGCATTAATTGGAGAGCACTTTCAAAGAGCCTGCACAGACACGATGGGCCGAATGGCCTCCTTCTGTGCTGTATGATTCAACTACGACAACTCCTCTTTTATCATGTGTAAATATTTTTCAATAACTATTAAGGTGAAGATAAATTTTATTTGTGATATATGATGCATTACTGTACAGGAACCTGTATATCAAATATTTTAGCTCACCTCACTCATTATTGAAATTGAATATGATGTTATGGGCACAAGTCACAAAATGTTCTGAGAGAGAATAATAGCAGTTGCTATTTTTAAATTAAACTGTAGTTTAATGTGCAGGCAAAAACAACTGTGAACCAGATGGGTTTCATATGCTTGTCTGTTTAAATCTAATTTAAAACCAAAAGATATTAAAATTCCACATGCTATAATATCTGCACAAACTAACATCTTGCAGTTCATTTTTACATCAATGCTATCCATAATTTTGAAGTCTCTCATCACAGGAAGACATTTAACCATAAATCCATTCTTGTTAATGAAAGCACTTCTTTCCACTCATTGAAGACATTATATCGTATAAATAATTGCCCATGGCATTGGCCTTGGCATAAATAGTCGCTCTTTCTTCCCGCATTAGTATCTCTGCTGGTCTTACAGCTTGCTAATTTGTTCTGTATTGCTTGCCATCTTTGTTTGTCTTGTCTCTCTGTATCCTTCTCACATGCTTATCTTAAGAAAGAAAGAGCTTGCATTTATATAGCCCTAATTATCAAAATTCATGACGAGGCCTTGGACAACGTGGACCACTTTCCATACCTCGGGAGCCTACTGTCAACAAGGGCAGACGTCGATGACGAAGTCCAACACCGCCTTCAGTGTGCCAGTGCAGCCTTTGGTCGCCTGAGGAAAAGAGTGTTTGAAGACCAGAACCTCAAACCCAGCACCAAGCTCATGGTCTACAGAGCAGTAGTGATACCTGCCCTCCTGTATGCTTCAGAGACATGGACCATGTACAGCAGGCACCTCAAAGCACTGGAGAGGTACCACCAACGCTGCCTCCGCAAGATCCTGCAAATCCATTGGCAGGATAGGCACACCAACTTCAGTGTTCTCGCTCAGGCCAACATCCCCAACATCGAAGCTTTGACCACGCTCGATCAGCTCCGATGGACGGGCCAGTTCGTCCGCATGCCCGATACGAGACTCCCAAAGCAAGAGCTCTACTCGGAGCTCCGACACGGCAAGAGAGCCCCAGGTGGGCAGAGGAAACGCTTCAAGGACACCCTCAAAGCCTCCTTGAAAAAGTGCAACATCCCCACCGACACCTGGGAATCCCTGGCCTAAGACCGCACGAAGTAGAGGAGAAGCATCCGGGAAGGCGCCGAACACCTCGAGTCTCTTTGCCGGGAGCAAGCGGAAGCCAAGCGCAAACAGCAGAAGGAACGCACGTCAACCCAAGCACCCCACCCACCCGCCCCTTCAACCACCGTCTGCCCCACCTGTGACAGAGACTGTAGGTCCCGCATTGGATTCATCAGTCACCTGAGAACTCATTTTTAGTGTGGAAGCAAGTCATCCTCGGGTCCGAGGGACTGCCTAAGAAGAAGAAGCACCATTCAAAACCTCGGAATATCTAAAGCATCTCGCAGCCAAGGAAGTGCTCTCGAGTAGCAGTTACTGTTATAATGTAGGGAAACACAACAGCCAATCTGCACACAGCAAGGTCCCACAGACACCAAAAAGATAAATAACCAGATAATTTATTTTGGGGGGACAAATGTTAGCCAGGACACTGAGAGAACTCCCCAGCTCTTCTTTGAATAGTACCATGGGATCTTTTACCTCCAACTGAGAGCAAATGGTGCCTCGGTTTAACGTCTCATCCAAAGGGCGGCACCTCCGGTACTGCAGCACTCCCTCAAATACTGTCCTGAAGTGACAGACTAGGTTTTGTGCTCAGGTCTCTGGGGTGGGGTTGAAACCACAGCATTCTGACTGAGAGGCGAGAGTACTAGCAACTGAGTCAACATCGACACTTCTTCATCTCTATCCCTCTGTGTTTGGCCCAAGACTCTTTCTCTCATGTTCTCTCACTTTAGGTTCAGCCACCTCGGCCCCACAATCGGGAATCCCCTCCATAAACTCACCACCTCTCCACTTCCCACTTTTCCTTGAAGACAGTTGAACGTAACTGTCGCGGAAAGTTTTTGGAGATTCTCCCATCTTTCGGACGAGACGTTAAACCGAGGCCCCATCTGCTCTCTCAGGTGGACGTAAAAGATCCCGCGGCCACAATTTCGAAGAGGAGCAGGGGAGTTCGTCCTGCTGTCCGAGCCAACGTTTATCCCTCATCCAACATCACTAAAAGAAATTATCCAATCATTATTACATTGCTGTTTGTGGGACGTTGCTTTGTGCAAATTAGCTGCCGCATTTCCTATATTGCAACAGTGACTACAATTCAAAAGTACTTCATTGGCTGTAAAACGCTTCGAGATTCCTGAGGTCGTGAAAGGGACTATATAAATCAAGTCTTTCTTTCTCTCTCAAAGGCAAGAGAGCTGTCAGCTGAGTCAAGCTAACACTGAAGTCAATTTACCACAATCGCCTTGCCTAATTAAACTAAATCGCTATTTATCATGTAACCCCATCAGAAATACAACTTCACTGCTGTATTAATTATTTAATCTTTCAACTCACGGAACCCAAGAGCAACATCGAGACCAAGCAATACTCAAATACCTGTGCAACAAAATCTATACAATCAAAGGTTTAAAAAAAAAAGGAGCGCGGGCACCATAACCAAGGTTCTGTGCCCACCAAGCTGTGACTTCCTACCCATCGAGGCTGGTGAGAGCAGAAGCAGGAAATCCTGGCCAGCGACTTGTGTCGCAGCATTTTAGTCTCGTTTATAAAGAGGACACTAATATACAGGAAACTTTCGTTTATCCGGCACTCAAATATCCGGAATTCTCGCTTAACCGGCAAAAATCATCCTCCGAAAACTCCTCTCAAATAACCGGCAATGTTGCCGAGTCGCAGTCGAGTCTCCGCAAACGCAGAGTGCTCCGAAAAATCCTCTCAAATAACCGGCAATGTTGCCGATCCCGAGTCCGAGTCCGAGTCCGCGAACGCCGATTTAGTCAGTAGGGGTACTTTTCAAAAGTACCACTACTTGGCCTCCTGGCGCTGTCGCAAGTCCGAAACATTGCAGTAGCATGAGTAGATTCTCCCGTGCTGCTTGGAGTCTCTTTGTTAAAAATAGCCTCGGTAGATATAACTCTCTGTTATCCGGTACTTTCGATAAACCGGCACCACGCCGGTCCCGTCGATGCCGGATAAACGAAAGTTTCCTGTAGTAGGAAAATGGTCTTAACGTTTCTGAAAACATATGGGGGGGAAAATTGAGTCGCGCCCCTTTTGGGGCACTAACTTGGCTGGGGTGCTACTTTTAATACCCTGGAAAATTTAGCACCCCCCACGGCCGAAATTGAGTGGCAGTGCCCCAAGAGGGAAGCAACAAAAATGGCCGCCCAGCACTTCGCCTTTAAATAGCGCCGCCCCGGCCGCAGGTAGGTCCCATTGGCCCCGTCGGACATCGCGTCCAGCGGTACGTCAGGGGGGCGATGCCGAAGATCGCAGCCGGGGGGCTTGCACAGCGATGACGTCATTGCCAGCGGTGCAGCACCACAGGGCGCTAACGGTTACCGCCGCCGCTAACCTCGCGGCGAATTTCGCGGGAGGCGTTGGCGGCGCTGCGCCCGGGCGCTAGTTGCTTTGCGCCCCCTTAGGGCGCTAACGGGAAGCGCAAAGCAACTGAATTTTTCCCCCATGCAGTCTAATGTTACAGGGCTGATAATATAAGCCCACATTTTAATGTTGTGCATTTCAAGTGCTGAAAACAATTAAATTATAACAGATGGATATAAAATAGCGCTTGCATAGGGCGACCAAGTAATGCAATAGCAACATTTGGGACTTGTTAATTCCTGAATAACATTGTCCTTCAATTCTATGAAATGCATGTCTGGGAGTAACCAGGCTAAAGAACCTGCTCGTCTCCAAATGAACACACAAGACACATTAGACTTGGTTGTTACTGAATTGACAGGACGGAATATAAATTGTTTAAGGTTGCTAAATAATTGATGTGACGTTAAATATCTATTGACATTGAAATGGTGGAAATCTTTTAAATTAGAGATTTTAGGGGGGAAAAAAACACATCAGGTCAAATTCTGATCGTGCGATAAAAATGCAGCAAAAAATAAATAATCATCATCAAGATCAGAAACAAGGAGACAGTGTCCGACCGGGTCTGGCAGGCACGGTGTGCAAGTGCAAGAGCAAAGGCTGTCCTCCTGTAATCGCCTTCATTCACGATGGACCCCTGCCATGTCACGATACATGACGTGATCCGGACTCGAGTCGTCGTTAGCTTGTTCACAGATGTGATTCCAAGTAAAAAAGTAAAAATTTTCCCAGTAAAAAAGTAAAAATTTTAAAGCTTTTCGTTTTACATACAGACGGCAGCTTTTGACACGTTAGAACCCCTGCGACTACACCTCATTGTCTCAGTTGTATCTTGCTATGTCTTTGATGTGGTACCTTCCTGGCTGACTTAATTAACTTTATCACACCTCGGCAGATAGTCAGGATGATTTAATTTAGTGGTCTGCAATTGTAAGGTACACATGCTTTGTTTTCTATCTATATATGCTTTGGCGATTCTGTATCTAATTTACTTCACCTGAGGAAGGAGCAATCGATAGCTCCGAAAGCTTGTGATTTCAAATAAAACTGTTGGACTATAACCTGGTGTTGTGCGACCTCTCAATTTTGTCCACCCCAGTCCAACACCGGCATCTCCGCATCATGTTTGAATACACATGGGCATGCATTCCATGAATGATTCAGGGGTGGAGGAAAAGCACCTTAAATTCAGGTGGGCAGTATGAAGTTCGATTAACTCTGGCCGTGGACCGGAGTCGCACAAAGCTTGACTGAAACTTAGCAGGCTCGACAGCGTTGTCTTCTTCTTCTTCGGAACCGAGGATGACTTGCTTCCGCATTAAAAATGAGTTCTCAGGTGACTGATGAGTCCGATGCGGGACCTACAGTCTCCGTCACAGGTGGGGCAGACGGGGTGGGTGGGGTGCTTGGGTTGACGTGCGCTCCTTGCGCTTGGCTTCCGCTTGCTCCCGGCGAAGAGACTCGAGGTGTTCGGCGCCTTCCCGGATGCTTCTCCTCCACTTTGTGCGGTCTTGGGCCAGGGATTCCCAGGTGTCGGTGGGGATGTTGCACAGCGTTGTGCTGCACTGCCAACCACTGTCCCCAGGAGGAGTTGGATTTACAGAGTCCGATTTGTCTTCCGAAAGCCAAGGTGAGAAAAGGAACAATCCAGCCCAGTAATTATTCATGATCATCGGTAGCTGTAATACAATCGCCAGGAATTTTTGAAGAACTCTCTATTAAATGTTCTTGGCGAGATCCTTTTGTTTTGGTTGCTTTAGTTTTAATCACTGTACAATGACTCAATTCATCTCTTTCGAAGCAACAACCTGTGGCAATGAAGCACAGCTTGAGAGATTTTTCTTGTTCTCGCGTTCTTCTATTGATTTTCTCAGAGTTCCTGTTCTTTTTGAGTTTGTGTTCCTTGGGTGGCTCTGCTGCTTTGCTTCTTTTCTATCTTTTTCCACTTTTGATTCAAACACAGCAGGCCCTGGGTAAAACGCCATGTGTCAGTGGGGAATGTTGCACTTTTTCAAGGAGGCTTTGAGGGTGTCCTTGAAGCGTTTCCTCTGCCCACCTGGGGCTCTCTTGCTGTGCCGGAGCTCCGAGTAGAGCGCTTGTTTTGGGAGTCTTGTATCGGGCATGCGGACGATGTGGCCCGTCCATCGGAGCTGATCGAGCGTGGTCAAAGCTTTGATGCTGGGGATGTTGGCCTGAGCGAGAACACTGATGTTGGTGCGCCTATCCTGCCAATGGATTTGCAGGATCTTGCGGAGGCAGCATTGGTGGTACCTTTCCAGTGCTTTGAGGTGCCTGCTGTACATGGTCCATGTCTCTGAGGCATACAGGAGGGCGGGTATCACTACTGCTCTGTAGACCATGAGCTTGGTGCCGGGTTTGAGGTCCTGGTCTTCAAATACTCTCTTCCTCAGGCGACCGAAGGCTGCACTGGCACACTGAAGGCAGTGTTGGACTTAGTCATCGACGTCTGCCCTTGTTGACAGTAGGCTCCCGAGGTATGGAAAGTGGTCCACGTTGTCCATGGCCTCGTCGTGGATTTTGATAATCGGGGGGCAGTACTGTGTGGCGGGGGCAGGTTGGTAGAGGACTTTTGTCTTACAGATGTTTAGTGTAAGGCCCATGCTCTCGTACGCGTCGGTGAAGGTGTTGACGATGGTTTGGAGTTCGACCTCCGAGTGTGCGCAGACACAAGCGTTGTCTGCATACTGTAATTCGATGACAGAGGATGGGACGACCTTGGATCTGGACTGGAGGTGACGGAGGTTGAACAGTTTCCCGTTTGTTCTGTAAATTAGCTCCACTCCAGCGGGGAGCTTACTGAGGGTGAGATGGAGCATTGCAGCAAGGAAGATCGAGAAGAGCGTTGGTGCGATGACACAGCCTTGCTTGACCCCAGTCCGTACGTGAATTGGGTCTGTGGTGGATCCGTTGGTCAGGATCACGGCTTGCATGTCATCGTGAAGCAGGCGGAGGATGGTGACAAACTTTTGAGGGCAGCCGAATTTGAGGAGGACACTCCATAATCCCTCACGGTTGACGGTGTCGAAAACCTGAGAGATCAAAGGCAGCCATGTACAGCGGTTGGTGCTGTTGCCTGCATTTCTCTTGCATTTGATGCGCGGTGAAGATCATGTCCATTGTGTCCCTTAGTGTGCAGAATCCGCATTGCGACTCTGGGAGGAGCTCTTCAGACACTAGGCGAAGGCGATTGAGGAGGATTCTTGCGATGACTTTCCCTGTGGCAGACAGCAGGGAAACTCCTCTAATTACCGCAATCAGACTTGTCACCTTTCTTGAAGATGGTCACGATTACGGCGTCTGAGAGATCCCCTGGCATGCTCTCCCCCTTCCAAATAAGAGAAATGAGTTCATGTATTCGTGCCAATAGTGCTTCTCTGACATGCTTTAGCGCCTCGGTGGGGATTCCATCTGCTCCGGAGGCCTTGTTGTTCTTCAGTTGTTGGAAAGCCTTTTCAACCTCATGCCAGGCTGGGGTTGTGCTGAGGTGGTGGCGGGTAGCATGCTGCGGGATGGAGTTGAGGACACTCTGTCGAAGACAGAGTCTCGGTTAAAGAGATCTTCGAAGTGCTCCTTCCAGCAGGCACTGACTGCCTCCCTGTCATTGATGAGTACCTCTCCGTTCTTGGCCCGCAGTGGGGTAGGACCTTGGGTGCTTGGGCCGTAGATGGTCTTGACTGCGCTAAAGAATCCACGCATGTCGTGGTTGTCGGCTAGCTGCTGGATCTCCTGCGCTTTCTCCACCCACCATCTGTTCTTTAGGTCGCGAGTTTTTTGTTGGACCTCGGCCTTCAGGCATCTGTAGAGCTGCTTTCTTGATCTGAGTTGTGTTGCTGTTTCCAGGTCAGGAATGCCTTACACTTGATTAGCTCCTGGATCTCCTGGTCATTCTCATCGAAGCAGTTTCCTGGTCGAGTGACCGAGCGTCTCTTCATAGGTGCTGATTATGGAGGCCTTGAGTGCAGACCAGGCGCTGTGCGATAATGACCAGGTAATTTTTTTAGTGATGTTGAGTGAGGGATGGCACCGGGGATAATTCCCCTGCTCTTCTTCAAAATAGTGCCGCGGGATCTTTTACATCCACCTGAGAGAGCAGACGGGGCCTCGGTTTAACGTCTCATCCAAAAGACAGCACCTCTGACAGGGCAGCACTCCCTCAGTACTGCACTGGAGTGTCAGCCTAGGTTGTTGTGCTCAAGTCTCTCGAGTGGGACTCGAACCCACAACCTTCTGACTCAGAGGCATTTCCTGGAATTTTTCACATACTTTTGAGTTCCTGAGCTGTTCCTTTAAGACAATTCCAATAGGCCCTTCTATTATTTTGGGGGATTGATCATAGAATGATACAGCACAGAAAGAGGCCATTCGGCCCATCGTACCTGTATCGGCTCTTTGAAAGAGCCGTCCAATTAGACCCACTCCCCTGCTCTTTCCCCATAGCCATGCAAATTTCGAATGAATAATTAACAAACATTAATAGACTTTCCTTATATATACTGCGATTGCAGATGGCACAAGTATATAACATGTCTATTTTACAGGGTAATGAGGAACCAGAAATAATGTGCAATGTCTTTCATAGTTCTCCTGCAGTCCTTCAGTGAAAACAGACCTTCAGGTTGGTGATGATTCACAGGTCACTTAAATCCCGGGGGACTTAACTTCTCGTATTATATTTCCCTCAGATTTTTCTGTATCCTTCCATTTTCAGGTTAAATTCAGTTTTCACTTTGATAGAATCAATACCAGTGATGGAAGCTGATCTGCAATTCCTCAGATAGCACAGTGAGTTGGTTAATGTGCTGGTAAATTCAACAGATCAGAAAGTGCTGCATTCAATCCCTGCTGTGTATATTATTAGCTCCTTTCTGCCGTTCGAGACAGATCAAACTTCTGTGTAACTTGGTTATGGATTTTCATTCTCTGGAATTTTGTCCTTTTTCTCTCCCCTAAAATTCTACTAAATCTTTCAGACTTATTCTCAGGATTAATTCACGAGTTTTCTTAGATTCCGAAGACACTGTTCTTTGTGTCCTGTCAAGCAGGTATCTCTCCATCAACATCACTAAAACAGATTATCTGATCATTTATCCCGTCACTGTTTGTGAGATCTTGCTGTGCACAACACATGGCTGCTGCGAATCCCCTACATTGCACAACAGAGCGAGCCGCGCCTCTAGCCAAGCTGTTCCAGTACAGCTACAGCACTGGCATCTATCCGACAATGTGGAAAACTGTCCTGTCCACAAAAAAAAGCAGGACGAATCCAATCCGGCCAATTACCGCCCCATCAGTCTACTTTCAATCATCAGCAAAGTGATGGAAGGTGTCATCGACGGTGCTATCAAGCGGCACTTACTCACCTGCTCACTGATGCCTAGTTTGGGTTCCGCCAAGACCACTCGGCTCCCGACCTCATTACAGCCTTGGTCCCAACATGGACAAAGGAGCTGAATTCCAGAGGTGAGGTGAGAGTGACTGCCCTTGACATCAAGGCAACATTTGACCGAGTGTGGCATCAAGGAGCCCTAGTAAAACTGAAGTCAATGGGAATCGGGGGGGGAAAACTCTCCACTGGCTGGAGTCATACCAAGCACAAAGGAAGATGGTTGCGGTGGTTGAAGGTCAATCATCACAGCCTCAGGACATCGCTGCAGGAGTTCCTTGGCAGTGTCCGAGGCCCAACCATCTTCAGCTGCTTCATCAATGACCTTCCCTCCAACTTAAGGTCAGAAATGGGGATGTTCGCTGATGACTGCACAGTGTTCAGCACCATTCACAACTTCTCAGATAATGAAGCAGTCCATGCCCGCATGCAACAAGACCTGGACCACGTTCAGGCTTGGGCTGATAAGTGGCAGGTAACATTCACGCCACACAAGTACCAGGCAATGACTATCTCCAACAAGTCGAGAGTCTAACCACCTCCCCTTGACATTCAATGGCATTACCATCGCCGAATCCCCCAACCATCAACATCCTGGGGGTCACCATTGACCAGAAACTTAACTGGATCAGCCACATAAATACTGTGGCAACAAGAGCAGGCCAGAGGTTAGGTATTCTGTGGCGAGTTTCTCACCTCCTGACTCCCCAAAGCCTTTTCACCATCTACAAGGCACAAGTAAGGAGTGTGATGGAATACTCTCCACTTGCCTGGATGAGTGCAGCTCCAACAACATTCAAGAAGCTCGACACCATCCAGGACAAAGCAGCCCGCTTGATTGGTACTCCATCCACCACCTTAAACATTCACTCCCTCCACCACCAGCGCACCGTGGCTGCAGTGTGTACAATCTACAAGATGCACTGCAGCAACTCACCAAGGCTTCTTCGGCAGCATCTCCCAAACCCGTGACCTCTTCCACCTAGAAGGACAAGGGCAGCAGGCGCATGGGAACACCACCACCTCCAAGTTCAGCTCCAAGTCACACACCATCCTGACTTAGAAGTATGTCACCGATCCTTCATTGTCACTGGGTCAAAATCCTGGAACTCCCTACCTAACAGCACTGTGGGAGTACCTTCACCACACGGACTGTAGCGGGTGAAGACGGCGGCTCACCACCACCTTCTCAAGGGCACTTAGGGATGGGCAATAAATGCTGGCCTTGCCAGCGACGCCCACATCCCATAAACTAATAAATAAAAAGTGACTACACTTCGAAAATACTTCATTGGCTGTGAAGCACTTTTGGGACATCCTGCGGTTGTGAAAGGTGCTATATAAATGCAACTTTCTTTTTGAATTAGCGTGGGATATTTTGAATTTACGAGGGAGTAGTGTCATGGTTTACAATGCAATTGTAGTTGAAGCAAAGCAGCTTTGCTGCAGTTTTGGTGTAGAGCCAGAGTCCGGAGCTGGGGCGCCACCGAAGTGAAACAGAGCGCAACTCCTTGGAATTTCACTTTGCTTCACTTCAGAGCCACTTTGGGCCTCAACACTCGATTTACAGTAATCACGTCTTAGGACCCTAATTTAAATATATGTTAGGCTGCCGCCTTTGTCCAGTAGAATCGCTGGTTGAAACCAGCTCGAAAATCAGGGGCGAGTTTCTTTTGTCAGTGTCAGCGGAGTTCAGCGGGTAGTGCTCTTGCCTCGCAGTCAGAGAGTTGTGGGTTCAAGTCCCATGTCAGAGACTTGAGCACATAATCGAGGCAGACACCTAAACACACTAAATCCGGCAGAAATTCCAAGGGATGGGTTTTGAAATCTGGAAATTTAACTGAAAGTTCCACGAAATACGTTGCAGCCTTTTACTGGGTTAGTCTTTAATATTAAATCACTGCCCGCAGGTGGCTGCTCGCTCAGCTGATAAATATTCAGGCGTTTCCTCAAACGTGTTGTTAACTCTCTCACAGTTATTAGAACATTTAGTGCCTCCAGAATGGTAATGTCAGAGATTAAATGCCCAGGTTATTTTAACAGTTATGTTTGAGGAATTATGGAATATTACATGCGCTGGTTCCATAATCCTCATCTTAGAATCGAAGAATCAGACAGCACAGAAGGCGGCCATTCGGCCCATTGGGCCTGTGCTGGCTCTTTGAAAGAACTGACCAATTAGTCCCACTCCCCTGCTCTTTCCCCAGAGCCCTGCAAATGTCCCCTTATCTGTTGTTTTTTATAACATAAACAATAATGAAAGCAGAACTTAACTGTAGACGGAGTACTTCTAGAAAACTATATCTTCCCCGGACAGTCTGGCACAGGCCATTAGACTTTGGTATTTTACCCTCTCCGATCAAAACCAGGTCCATCTTACCACCTTTCTTCCTCTTCTTCAAGAACTTCCTCAAAACCTACCACTTTGATTTTCCCTTCGGTCCCCACCCCTAATCTTTCTCCCACCACTGCTCAGTGACTGGGGTTATTTTCACCGGTTTTAGGATGTCTCAGTATTTATAGAGGCACAAGTTATTATTGTTGATTCCTTTCCTTTCCTTTCCACCATCTACAAGGGACAAGTAAGGAGTGTGATGGAATACTCTCCACTTGCCTGGATGAGTGCAGCTCCAACAACACTCAAGAAGCTCGACACTGTCCAGGACACAGCAGCCCGCTTGATTGGCACCCCATCCACCACCTTAAACATTCACTCTCTCCACCACCGGCGCACCGTGGCTGCAGTGTGTACCATCTACAAGATGCACTGCAGCAACTCGCCAAAGCTTCTTCAGCAGCACCTCCCAAACCCGTGACCTCTTCCACCTAGAAGGACAAGGGCAGCAGGCGCAGGGGAACACCATCACATCCCAAGTTCCCCTCCAAGTCACACACCATCCTGACTTAGAAGTATATCACCGATCCTTCATCGTCGCTGGGTCAAAATCCTGGAAATCCCTACCTAACAGCACTGTGGGAGTACCTTAACCACACGGACTGCAGCGGTTCAAGGTGGCGGCTCACCACCACCTTCTCAAGGGCAACTAGGGATGGACAATAAATGCTGGCCTTGCCAGCGATGCCCTGATCCCATAAACGAATAAAAAAAAAAGTTAAGCTGCGAGCTAGCTAGCTGCCCCTACGTGAAAGGAGTTTTGGGCAGTCTAAATCCAGTAGGCATTGAGCGACAGCAGTAACCTGTCCAGGGTGACTTGCTGGAAACACTGGGAGATCTGGACTTTTGCTAACTCAGTGAGTGAGTTGTCAGCAGGTTCAAGCTTCCTGAGCTATGGGGAGCCATGGTGACTGATGACTGTTTTCTGGACTGCGGGAGATTTGAATCATAAAACGATAGACAAGCAAGGGTTCCAGCTGGCAAGTGCCAGCAAGAAGTTCAATGTTAACTTTCAAAAGGGAATTGGATATATACTCAAAGGAAAAACTTTCAGGGCTACGGGGAAAGAGCAGGGGAGTGGGACTCATTGGATCGCTCGTTCAACAACCGGGATAGGTACGATGAGCCAAATGGCCTCCTTCTGTGCTGTATGATTCTATTCTAGGATTGGGCACTACTCTATAGTAAATTGCAATCTTAGGGTGGCTAAAATGAGAAATGGCAAAAATGTCACGCATACAGTAGGAGCCCTTCCAAAGGTGGGTGGGGCTGTGACATGAGGCATGTAACCGGGACACAGTAGAAGGAAATTCTTTTTATTCAGTCTCGAGATGTGGCGTCGCTGGCATCTAATTGGCCATCTCTAGTTGCTCTAAATAACTAGCTTGCTGGGTATTTAAGAGTCAACCACGTTGGTGTGGGACTGGAGTCACGTATAGGTCCAAAGATGTGCGGGTTAGGTTGATTTGGCTATGATAAATTGACCCTTAGTGTTAGGGGGATTAAATACGTGGGGTTACGGGGATAGGGTGGGATATGTGTCGGTGCAGGCTCGATGAGCCGAAATGGCCTCTATCTGCACTGTGGGGATTCTGTGATTCTGTGAGGTCAGACCAGGTGAGGGAAGTAGGTTTCCTTTGCTAAAAGGCATCAGTGGGCCAGTTGGGTTTTTACGACAATCCGATTTCATGGTCACTTTTTCTGGTACAAGAACAACAACAACAACGTGTATTTATATAGCGCCTTTAACGTAGTAAAATGTCCCAAGGCACTTCACAGGAGCGATTATCAAACAAAATTTGACACTGAGCCATGTCAGGAGATATTAGGGCAGATGTACCGCAGGGATCGGTGCTGGGTCCTTTGCTGTTTGTAGTGTACATTAATGGTTTAGATATGAATGTAGGAGGTATGATCAGTAAGTTTGCAGATGATACGAAAATTGGTGGAGTGATAAATAGCGAGGAGGGAAGCCTCAGGCTACAGGACGATAGACGGTTTGGTCAGATGGGCAGAACAATGGAATTTAACCCTGAAAAGTGTGAGGTGATGCATTTTGGGAGGACTAACAAGGCAAGGGAATACACAATGAATGGTAGGATCCTAGGAAGGACAGAGGAACCTTGGTGTGCATGTACATAGATCCCTGAAGGCAGCAGGACAGGTAGATAAGCTGGTTAAAAAGACATATGGGATACTTGCCTTCATTAGCCGAGGCATAGAATATAAGAGCAAGGAGGTTATGATGGAGCTGTACAAAACTCTAGTTGGGCCATAGCTGGAATACTGTGTGCAGTTCTGGTTGCCACACTATAGGAAGGATGCGATTGCATTGGAGAGGGTGCAGAGAGATTCACCAGGATGTTACCTGGGCTGCAGCGCTTCAGCTATGAAGAGAGACTGGACAGGCTGGGTTTTTTTTCCTTAGAGCAGAGAAGGCTGAGGGGGGACCTGATTGAGGTGTATAAAATTAGAGGGGCATAGATAGGGTAGATAGAAAGGAACTTTTCCCCTTAGTAGAGGGATCAATAACCAGGGGGCATAGTTTCAAGGTAAGGGGCAGGAGGTTTAGAGGGGATTTGAGGAAAAACTTTTTCACCCAAAGGGTGGTTGGAATCTGGAACTCACTGCCTGAAAGGGTGGTAGAGGCAGGAACCCTCACAACATTCAAGAAGCATTTAGATGAGCACTTGAAACGCCATAGCATACAAGACTACGGACCAAGTGCTGGAAAATGGGATTAGAATAGACAGGGCTTGATGGCCGGCGCGGACACGATGGGCCGAAGGGCCTCTTTCTGTGCTGTATAACTATGACTCTATGACCAAAGCTTGGTCAAAGAGGTAGGTTTTAAGCAGCGTCTTAAAAGGAGGAAAGAGGAGGTAGAGAGGCGGAGAGCTTTAGAGAGGAAATTCCAGAGCTTAGGGCCCAGGCAGTTGAAAGCACGGCTGACAATGGTGGAGCGATTAAAATCAGGCATGCGCAAAAGACCAGAATTGGAGGGTTGTCGGGTTGGAGAAAGTTACAGAGATCGCGAGGGGCGAGATCGGGATGAACCAGCTTTTTACGTCCAGATTTTTAAAAAACTGAGTTCCAATTCTCAAACTGCCATGGTGGGATTTGAACTTCTGTTCACTGGATTATTAGTCCAGTAACATAACCACGACACCACTGTACCCATGCCGTTACTCTGTGTCTAATCGCAGGTACCAGATATGGAAGTGCTGTGCTAACTCTGGCTGCCTGAAATGAAAGCTTCCCTGTTCGAAAACCCTTACCTGACCTTTCAGGAGAACAACATCAACAAACAAAAACCCCCATCCCTGCCAGCTCATTAATCCTGGTTTAATGAGACTTAACATTTCACGAAGAGAACAGCTCAGTTGATGCCACCCATAGCCATTTTTTGTAAGCATCTCCATCGAATCACCAAGAATCAACATGGTTTTTTTTTAAACTCCTGAATGCCAGTCCAAAGCTGTCAACCATCTTGTAACGCTACATGCCAAGTATGGCTGTGATTCTGCTTTATTTATCTATCAGCACTTCCCCTCCCCCCCTGCATTATTCCACTCCAAATTTACCATGGTTCGACAAAGGTGTCCCTTTGCCTGGACCTTGCTTCACTTCTTCCTATGTTGTCCCTCTTAATCTTGCAGCTTTCCCGCTCACCCTGTCGCGATATTTTGCTACTCTCCTCCTGACCTGTCCTCCTTCATCTCCCTTTACCCATAACCTGGCCCCATTTAACCCGATTTGTTCATCTTTTAACAGGCTCCCTCTCTCTCTCTCTCCCCCGAGTCTTCCACATCGAGATCTATCACCGAGTGACTGGCAGCAATCTGCTGCTGGCACTCCAATTCCCTCTCTCTGGAGTTCCCAAAACAAAACTGGATTTCATTGTCTATTGCCCCGCTGCACAAGTTCACCCAACATCAGGCCTGTAACTAATCCATGCCCTTAGCTTCTCTTTGCACCACTGTACCTCAGTGAAATAACGCAGAGGGGGAAAAATTCAGTTGGTTAGTGCCTCCCGCTTATGGTCCCTGCCACAGCACTGAAGCAGCCCTAACCAAAGCTACAAATGACATCCGATGGGATTGTGACCATGGTGCATTATTCTTCCTCATCGACTTTCTGCAGCCTTTGGCAAGGTCGACCACCAAATCTGCCTCCAAAACGTTTCCTCCGCTGTCCAGCTCAGTAGGACTGTCCGCGCTCAATATTCTGACCTATTTAATTGTAGCCCGTGCACCTCCAGCAATGGCTTCTCTTTCTACCCCAGCGCCATTACCTCTAGAGTCCCCCCAGTCTTTGGCCTCTTACTCTTCATCTATATGCTTTCCCTTGGCGGTATCATCCACGAACATGGGGTCAACTCCTCTATGTACACGGATTACACCCAGCTCTATCTCTCCATCCCCTCTCATAACCCTTCCACTGCCTTTATTATTAGATTGCTTGTCCAACATCCGGTCTTGGATGAGTTGCAATTTCCTCCAGTTAAACATTGGGAAGACTAAACCCATCGTATTCAACTCAGGACACAATCTTGCCACTGATTCCAACTCCCTCTCCAGCCACTGTCTCAGGCCGAACCAGACTGTTCACAGTTGTTGTCCCATATGACCCGGGGATGAGCTTCTGACCCCATAATCTCTCCATTACCAAGATTTCCTACATTCCCTACCTCGACTTCTACCTCAGCCCATCTGCTGCCGAAACCCTCATCCATGCCTTTGCCACCTCCAGACTTGACTGTGCCAAAGCTCTCCTTGCCAGCCTCGCATCCTCCACTTTCTGTAATCTTCAGCTCATCCAAAACTCTACTGCCTATATCCGATTCACATCAAGTTTCGTTCACCCATCACCACCGTCCCTGCTGACCTACTTGGGAGGACTGAGAGCCAATGTATTACATTTAAAATACTCATTGTTATGCACGGTCTCTCCCCCTCCCTATATCTGTAACCCCCTCCAGCTCGACAACCTGTCTGAGAATGATAGATTTTAGTTAGCCAAAGATATTAAGAGATATGGAACCAAGGCAGGTAAATGGAGTTAAGATACAGATCAGCCATGATCTAACTGTAGGGCAGAATAGGCTCGAGGGGCTGAATGACTTACTCCTGTTCCTATGTTCCGAAATGCCCCCCCTCTCCCGCCCCTCCATTCCTCCAAATCTGGCCTCTTGTGCATCTCACCTCCCTTCACCCCGCCATTGGTGACCTTGCCTTCAGTCACCGAAGCCCCATGTTCTGGAAATCTCTCTGCCATTCCTCCTCCTCCTTTAAGATCCTCATTAAAACCCATGGCCTTGACAGAGCTTATGGTCACCCTTCCTAATATCCCCTCCCTGGGCTCAGCATCCATTTTATTTCATTACGTCTCTGTGGATTTAAACTTTACATGTGGCCTCGGAGGCCTGCGTTGTCTCGACTTGGGAGGGCCAGATTGCAAGGGCTCATGGGTCACAGGTCGCTGACATCTATCCAAGCCGCAGAAACAAGAGCTTGAATACAACTGAGTTAAGACATCAGAAGTCTATTCACCTTCTGGGATGTGGGCTCCCTTGTTTCAATGTAGAATTGCGCCTCCACTGACGTGACATATATTATATTCTGCAGAAGCTTCACAACAGGGAGGAGGCTCGTGTGGCGCATGAACACTGGCATAGACCAGTTGGGCCGAATGGCCTGTTTCCGTGCTGTAAATTCGATGTAAAAATATACTGGTGACGCGCTCCTTTACTCACAACATGAACTGATGGCGCCATTGGGTTTTCCGACCCCCATGGGTGTGTACGAGGTGTACACACGCCCGTAGGGGCCGCACAAGTGCCGGTTTCAGGCGGGCGAAGCACATGCGCTAAAACCCGGCACTTCCGATCTGTTGAGAATCCTCTCGACAGATCCTCCGCCTGCCCTGGAGAAGGGCCTCTGCGGGGGGCAGAGCTCCGCTTTCTGCACAGCCTCCGCCCGCTGAAAACACTTAAAAATCTTACGCCTGGTAAAAGCCCGCGTAAGGCCTACTTTAACCAGCATAAGAGTTTAAAAAAAATTATTTTCCACTCGTTTATAATTTAAAAATACTTTTTTTAAAAGTTTATTTTTAGCCCCGTAAAAAACTTTAATTATTTTTTCAAAAAATTACATTTTTGTTTAAAATATTTAATTTAATGTAATTTTAACTAATTTTAAATTCGTGATTTAAAAAAAAAAAATTAATGTTTAACTGTTTAAGTGATCCCCATTCATACTTTTGACAGATCCGTGCGGAGAGACCTGTCAAAAGTGTGCAGGGGGATTCCCTTCTTTGATTGGTTCCCCATGGCCCACGTGATCCCAGGGGAGCTTGCGAACCGCCTGCGCCCCTGGGATACCTGGGCCTCTGCACGCACGGACCAGGAGAGGCCCAGGATCGGAAGTCTCGGGACCTACGGAGCCAGCAGGTAAGTGTGTAGATTTTTTCCAATTGGAGGCATCCGCCCACAGGAAGCCTCCGATCGGAAAATCCGGCCCATTATGTTTTTGTCTTAGATTTATTTAAAGTTTCTATTCAGCTAGACTTGCTCCCGCCCCCCTCAAAAACAAATAGAGAACAAAAGAGCTTCAGGAGGCAAAGATGGAGGATCTGAGCTACAAGGACAGGTTGGAGAAGCTGGATTTGTTTTCATCAGAGCAAAGGCGGTTGAGGGGTGATTTGATGGAGGTGTACAAGATTATGATGGGTTTGGATAGGCTAGACGGGGAAAGTCTGATCCCACTAGTTGATGGTACAAGGACTAGGGGACACAGATTTAAGGTTTTGGGCAAGAGATACAGGGGGGATGTGAGGAAAAACTTTTTTACGCAGCGAGTGGTGAGGAGCTGGAACTCGCTGCTGATGGAAGTGGTGGAAGCGGAGACACTCAATGTTTTCAAGGGGAGACTGGATAGGCACTTGAGGGAAATAAACTTGCTGGGCTACGGGGATAGAGCGGGGGAATGGGACTGACTGGATTGCTCTACAGAGAGCTAGCATGGACTCAATGGGCCGAATGGCCTCTTTCTGTGCTGTTATGACTGACTGTATGGGGGAAAAATTCGGTTGCTTTGCGCCTCCCGTTAGCGCTCTAAGAGGGCGCTAACGGGGCACAAAACAACTAGCGCCCGGGCGCGGCACCGCCCTCACCTCCCACGAAATTCAGCGGGAGGTTAGCAGTGGCGGTAACCGATAGCGCCCCGCGGCATTGCGCCGCCGGCGAAGACGTCATCGCCGTGCACAGTGCCCCGCTCGCGCCCCAGCCATGATCTTCTGGAGCGCCCCCTGACTTACCGCGGGACGCTACGTCCGACAGGGTCAGGGGGGCCTACCTGCGGCCGGAGAGGCGCTATTTAAAGGCGAGATGCGGGGCGGACCATTTTTGTTGCTGGCCGCCTGCAGCACCTGCCTGCGCTCCCGTCCCCGGCCTCCTGAACCGCACCCCCCGCGGAGTGCCGGCTGCACTGCAAGAGTCCGGCACTTCTCTTCAGTGCCGGGCTCTTTTGCCAGCACTCCCGATCCCCGGGGGGCCCAGCTGGGCCCTGGGTCGCGCTGCGCAAGGCCCCTCCCCTCTAAAGTAGGGGAGGAAGGCCTGCAATACCGCGGCGCGACGTGCCGCAGCGCCCCAAGAGGGAGGCGGGCGCTTCCAGTCGCGTCCCACCTCCCTCTTGGGGCGCTCCCACTCAATTTCTGTCACGGGGGTGCTACTTTTAGCGCCCCGGCAAAGTTAACGCCCCAGAGAGGGCGCTACTCAATTTTTAGCCCCAAGACTCATACATAACAAATAGAACCAGTCGCAATGAAGGAACTCTCTCAGTCTCATTCCTGCAGACAAAATTCCCACGTTCTGCATAATGTAACTGAGCGTTGACTGAAGGAGTTGTGGGATAAACTGGCGTGAGCCGACAAATCTCCAACTTGTCGATTTGCTGCCGGATAATGAATGGACATCGATGAGCCACTGTTTGTACAAAGTTTACAAAGAGAACTCATTTCAAATATTTATTTCAAGTGTCTGTATCTTGCAAGTCAAAAGCACAACACTTGATGCACATTAGGGAACGGTGTAAATATATTTTCAACAACAAAGCAGCCAAGCACTTCAGAGTGAATCAGCTTTTTGCAGGTTGAATATTTTACCAGTTTTCAGATTTTTTTTTTCCTCCTCCATTGATCTTATCTAAATATAAACTTTAAGGTCACAATGTACAAGACTAAAAATGGAATAGTGATGATGAGAAAAGACTTTTTCCAAGTTCCTTTATCGCCTCATTCTCTGGTGTAAAAACCTGCCCATGTCCTATGGGCAAGTGAAAGCCAGAATCAAAGCACTGACGACACTGCAGCAATGTAGTTACTACTCGAGGGTGAAATTCCTCCTATTGACACGAAACAGTGAACCTTTCTTTTAAAAATGAGGTCCTCAAAAGTGAACCAAATACAGTCTCTGTTCCTCTTCTTCTTCTTAGGCAGTCCCTCGGAACCGAGGATGACTTGCTTCCACATTAAAAATGAGTTCTCAGGTGACTGATGAGTCCAATGCGGGACCGACAGTCTCTGTCACAGGTGGGGCAGACGGTGGTTGAAGGGGCGGGTGGGTGGGGTGCTTGGGTTGACCTGTGCTCCTTGCGCTTGGCTTCCGCTTGCTCCCGGCAAAGAGACTCGAGGTGTTCGGTGCCTTCCCGGATGCTTCTCCTCCACTTTGTGCGGTCTTGGGCCAGGGATTCCCAGATGTCGGTGGGGATGTTGCACTTTTTCAAGGAGGCTTTGAGGGTGTCCTTGAAGTGTTTCCTCTGCCCACCTGGGGCTTTCTTGCCGTGTCGGAGCTCCGAGCAGAGCGCTTGCTTTGGGAGTCTCGTATCAGGCATGCGGACGATGTGGCCTGTCCATCGGAGCTGATCGAGCGTGGTCAAAGCTTCGATGCTGGGGATGTTGGCCTGAGCGAGAACACTGACGTTGGTGCGCCCCAATCATATTCTGACACTCACACCAACATTTTCACTAACGTTATCCACAGGAGGGATTTAAAACCCACGGGGTAGATATTTGCCTTACACCAGCTGGGTAGTAATCTGGCGGAACGGATTGCCTACCCTTTATAGAACCCACCCTATCTTCATTCCATTGATGGATTGCTAATCGGGCGGATTCTATCCAGGGTGGGCAAAGGGGAGAGATTCAAATTCCTGGGACATTGGAACCGGTTCTGGGTGAGGTGGGACCAGTACAAACTGGACGGTTTGCACCTGGGCGGGACTGGGACCGATGTCCTACGGGGAGTGTTTGCTAGTGCTGTTGGGGAGGGTTTAAACTAAAATGGAAGGTGGTTGGGAACCTGTGCAGGGAGAGAGAGGAAAGGGAAGCAAGGATAGAAACAAAAGACAGGAAGGAGAAAAGCAAAAGTGGAAGGCAGAGAAATCAAGGGTGTAAATCAAACATGGTCACAGTAAATAATAATTCTAAAAGGACGAAGAGTGTTAAAAAAATCAAGCCTGAAGGCTTTGTGTCTTAATGCGAGGAGCATTCGTAATAAGGTGGATGATTTAGCTACGCAAATAGATGTAAACGGATATGATATAATTGGGATTACGGAGACATGGCTCCAGGATGACCAAGTCTGGGAGTTCAACATCCAGGGGTATTCAATATTCAGGAAAGACAGGAAAAAAGGAAAAGGAGGTGGGGTAGCATTACTGGTTAAAGAGGAGATTAACACAATAGTAAGGAAGGATATTAGCTCTGATGATGTGGAATCTGTATGGGCAGAGCTGAGAAATACCAAGGGGCAGAAAACGTTAGTGGGAGTTGTATACAGACCCCCAAACAGTAATGCCGAGGTTGGGGATGGCATTAAATGGGAAATTAGAGACGCGTGCAATAAGGGCGACTTTAATCTACATATAGATTGGGCTAACCAAATTAGTAACAATACTGTGGAGGAGGAATTCCTAGAGTGTATACGGGATGGTTTCCTGGACCAATATGTCGAGGAACCAACTAGAGATCAGGCCATCTTAGACTGGGTATTATGTAATGAGAAAGGATAAATTAGCAATCTTGTTGTGCGAGGCCCCTTGGGGAGGAGCGATCATAATATGATAGAATTCTTCATTAAGATGGAGAGTGAAGTAGTAGTTGACTCAGAGACTAGGGTCCTGAACTTAAATAAAGGAAACTACGATGGTATGAGGCGCGAGTTGGTTAGGATGGATTGGGGAGTGTTACTTAAAGGGTTGACGGTGGATAGGCAATGGCAAACATTTAAAGATCACATGGATGAACTACAGAATTTGTTCATCCCTGTTTGGCATAAAAATAAAACAAAAAAGGTGACTCAACCGTGGCTAACAAGGGAAATTCGGGATAGCATAAGATCCAAGGAGAGGACATATAATTTGGCCAGAAAAAGCAGCAAACCTGAGGATTGGGAGCAGTTTCGGATTCAGCAAAGGAGGACAAAGGGATTAATTAAGAGGGGGAAAATAGATTATGAGAGTAAGCTTTCAGGGAACATAAAAACTGACTGTAAAAGCTTCTATAGATATGTGAAGAGAAAAAGATTGGTGAAGTCAAGCGTAGGTCCCTTGCAGTCAGAATCAGGGGAAATTATAATGGGGAACAAAGAAATGGCAGACCAATTAAATACATACTTTGATTCTGTCTTCACAAAGGAGGACACAAATAAACTCCCAGAGATGTCGAGGAACATAGGGTCAAATGAGAGGGAGGAATTGAATGAAATCAGTATTTGTAGGGAAATGGTGTTAGGGAAATTGACGGGATTGAAGGCCGATAAATCCCCAGGGCCTGATAATCTGCATCCTAGGGTACCTTAAGGAAGTGGCCCTAGAAATAGTAGATGCATTGCTGGTCATCTTCCAAAATTCTATAGACTCGAACAGTTCCCATGGATTGGAGGATAGCTAATGTAACCCCACTATTTAAAAAAAGGTGGTAGAGAGAAAACGGGGAATTATAGACCGTTAATTCTGACATCGGTAGTGGGGAAAATGCTAGAGTCCATTATAAAAGATGTAATAGCAGAGCACTTGGAAAACAGTGACAGGATCGGACAAAGTCAACATGGATTTACAAAAGGTAAATCATGCTTGACTAATCTACTGGATATTTTTGAGGATGTAACTGGTAGAATAGATAAGGGAGAACCAGTGGATGTGGTGTATTTGAACTTTCAGAAGGCTTTCGATAAGGTCCCGCATAAGAGATTAGCGTGCAAAGTTAAAGCACATGGGATTGGCGGTAAGGTACTGTCTTGGATAGAGAACTGGTTGGCAGACAGGAAGCAAAGAGTTGGAATAAACGGGTCTTTTTCCGAGTGGCAGGCAGTGACTAGTGGGGTACCGCAGGGATCGGTGCTAGGACCCCAGCTATTCACAATATATATTAATGATCTAGACGAGGGAACTAGATGTAATATCTCCAAGTTTGCAGATGACACAAAGCTGGGTGGGCGTGTGTGCTGTGAGGAGGATGCAGAGAAACTCCAGTATGATTTGGACAGGTTGGGCAGATGCATGGCAGATGCAGTATAATGTGGATAAATGCGAGGTTATCCACTTTGATGGCAAAAACAGGAAGACAGATTATCTGAACGGCAATAGATTGGGAAAAGGGGAAGTGCAACGAGACCTGGGTGACCTTGTGCACCAGTCGCTGAAGGTAAGCATGCAGGTGCAGCAGGCGGTTAAGAAGGCAAATGGTATGTTGGCCTTCATAGCGAGAGGATTCGAGTACAGGAGCAGGGATGTCTTGCTGCAGTTGTACAGGGCCTTGGTGAGACCACACCTTGAGTACTGTGTGCAGTTTTGGTCACCTTATCTGAGGAAGGATGTTCTTGCCATGGAGAGACTGCAGTGAAGATTCACCAGACTGATACCTGGGATGGCAGGAATGACGTATGAAGAGAGATTGGGTCGATTAGGCTTATATTCGCTCGAGTTGAGAAGAATGAGAGGGGATCTCATTGAAACTTATAAAATTCTAACAGGACTAGATGCAGGAAGGATGTTCCCGATGGCCAGGGAGTCCAGAACCAGGGGTCACAGTCTAAGGACAAGGGGTAAGCCATTTAGGACTGAGATGAGGAGGAATTTCTTCACCCAGAGAGTGGTGAACCTGTGGAATTCTCTACCACAGAAGGCAGTTGAGGCCAATTCATTAAATATATTCAAGAAGGAGTTAGATATATTTCTTCAGGCTAAAGGGATCAAGGGATATGGGGAGAAAGCAAGGACAGGGTACTGAATTTGGATGATCAGCCATGATCTCATTAAATGGCGGAACAGGCTCGAGGGGCCGAGTGGCCTACTCCTGCTCCTATCTTCTATGTTTCTATCACTGCCAGGTTACCATCCAGGCGAAGATAACAATCTACCCACGATCGCAAATAAAATAAAAATTATTCCAACAGAAGGGACAAAGGGCAGATTTTCGAGAGACTGATGTCACTGAAAATGCATTTGCAATTTCCATTTTTTGAAACAAATGATATTTGCAATGTCGGCATGTTCCCATTTTCTCAAATCGTGACATTTTCAATCACTGTGACGTTCACAAGTCTAATTTGCCATAAAGGTGGCCTTACTCTAATTGATTAAATTAGGGAAATCTTATGGTCACAATTTATTTATTTATTTCCCTCCTTCTACCTTCTGTGCGGTTTTCCTGTTGCAGCAGTACCTTTGGCCAGGAGGTGAGGGAGGCAACCTGCTCCGAGGCCTCAGCTCCTGCTGCTTTATAACCAGCCACAAGGAGGCGCACAAGATCTGCTTGGGCGGTGACACCTCTCCGAGGTGAGAAGCTATTCCACCAACCCAAAATCATGGCCCAAAAATTCGGCCGTTCCCGGGTGAGTACACAGTCCGTACTCACCCGTATTCATTCCCGAAGTGCCGGTTTCCTGCGCATGCACTGCGCATGCGCGGGAAACCGGAACTTCCAGTATGGTGAAGGGGGCGGTTCCTAGGTGAACCGCGTGCGCGCTAGAGGCTGCGCGCATGCAGCACACTTAGATTTTTTTTCAGGTTTCAACGCGAGGGTAAGTAGTGAAGAAACTATGCTAATAAAAAGGAGGCGTAAGACCCCTTTTGAACAAGGTAAGTAGTTAATTAAGTATAATTTAAATATTTTTTCAACAGGTTTATCTTTTTTAGATACTTTAAAGAAAGGTAAGTTTATTTTTATAACTTTTAAAAAGTATTTTAATTTTTTCAAAAATTAAAATTTTTGTTTAAAGTGGTTAATTTATTTAACTATAGTTATTTTATAAATGTGATGGTTTTTAAAAAAAAAAATTATTTGAAGTTTAGCTGTTGTTTTGGGGGCCGATTTCAATTCACAGATTTGACAGGTCTCCTGTCAAATCTATGAATAAAAGATGGTCTGCTGCCATTGGCTCTCCATGGCCCACGTGATCCCAGGGGTCGCATCGCACTAACTGCGCCCCTGGAACACGCAAGCACTGCGCGCCGGCTCTTGGGAAAGGCCCGGGACCCGAAGTTCCTGTGGGCCCAAAACACAACGGCAGGCGCGGTGGGTAAGAGCGCGCGCGATCCTTACCCCCGCGGCAAGCCGGCCACGCAAATTTCTAGGCCCATGACTTTGAAATAACGGAGCATGGTAGAATTTGTATGTTGGGAAGCTAACATATGCTCTTTCCCAAATACCACTCTTGCCATTATCTGGGAAGAGATCAGTTCAATATACGTTTGAGATGAACTCCCCACCAATTTGCAGGCAAGACCTTGGTCAGGCCGCACTTGGAACACTCTGTCCCGTTTTGGTCTCCTCACATGGTGGGTGATATTGAGGCTTTGGAGAGGGTGCAGAGGAGGGCCACTCGACTGATTCCTGCATTCCAACAGTGACTACACTCCAAAAAAGTACTTAATTGGCTGTAAAGCACTTTGAGATGTCCAGTGGTCGTGAAAGACGCTGTATAAATGTAAGTCTTTCTTTCTTTTAAAGTATCTTGGTTATCAAGATAGTCTGAGAGAGTTGGGACTCTACACTTCAGAGAAACGTAGACTTTGAAGTGATCCGATTAAGGCTTATAAGATAATGAAGGGAATAGATTGTGTTCCAGTTGACAGTTTATTTCAATTAAATAGGTTAGGGAGGACCAGGGGTCACTTATTTAAGTTGTATAAGGCTAGATCTAGGTTAGATGTCAGGAGGTGGTTCTTTTCCCCAGAGAACAGCGGAGTTCTGGAACAGGCTGCCGTCTCGTGTGCTGGACGCGGACTCGCTGAATTCCTTCAAGCGAGAGCTGGACCTGTTTCTGGCTGGGGCGGAGATCACCTCTTCCAGAAGGTAGGCACTGCAGGGAATTCAGGGCCAGAGTGATCTCCTGGACTCGTTTCGATCGCCCAGAAGGGTCAGAGAGGAATTTCCCAGATTTTTTCCCCAAATTGGCCTGGGATTTTGTGTGTGTGTTTTTTTTTGCCTCTCCCAGGAGATCACATGGTTTTTGGGTGGGGTGGAGAGTATATATATTGTGACACACAATGTATCGCAATTGTGTAGGACAAGCTCGATGGATCAGAGGGTCTTTACCGGTCCGTCATTGTTTGTACGTTCGTTAAAAAAGATATCCCATCATTCTCCGCCATATGGTTCACCATGACAACACTAAAAAGTCTGCAAGAGGAATATCAGAAATCATCAATCATAATTTAATCACCTTAATTATTTGGTCTATGCATATGCCACAACATTGAATGTTCCTGTGCAAGACATCAGTTTATGAAGAACTGCATGGACACAATGTAAATTGATTAAACCTGATGTGTACATGCAAATAAAATATTGATTTATCACAGACTCTGCATTGATCCTATTTTGCAGTATTGAAGCTTAGTCCAACGGGAATTCATCAATAAATGGGCCGCTTTGTAGCAAGGACATCGTTAATGTCTTTTCTAAGTGATTGTTTCCTTGAAATGGGAATACATAATTTTTACGACAGGAGGGAGTGGCCAACAGCTCGTTAGGATAACGAAGAAAGTTCCTTTCTGTTTTCTGACGCCTACCTGGGTTGGAAAGAGTTCATTTGCAGTTTGTGCAGCTGTCACTGCTGAACGATTTTTTTTTTCTCCCTGCAGTCTGTAGCTGTCATGTAAAGAAGCCGAAGTAACCCAGAGAAACATCTGCTCCGAAAACGATTGGGATCAGTTTGAAATGTCAAGATCAGCTTGCTGCTTTCAAAATGTCGATCCACAAATACCAATTTATAGAAACCCACAGAAAGATCACAACTGTAAAATGTCAAGCGATAAACTGATAACTCTTTTTGTTGCTGCACACACTAAAAGTGTCGCAATTGCTGGGAGCTATTGTGACACCAAAAGCTTAAGCACTGATTGAGCTATGATTTTTTCGACAGTATATATTTATTTTAAAAAAACATCTGGTTGAATGGATGGCACCCCACAGGCTTCCAATGCGAGGGTTAGCCTTGACCAACCTTCGATACCTAGTTCTGCACCACCCTCTGCACTCTGATGGGTTCAAAGTTGTCGGCGGAACTTTTTGGTTTTACGAGATCTAATTGCGTCTCGATATCAACGAGTCAAAGTTAGGAGGCACTGTAAGTTGCGTAGATGGGAGCAGGAAATTACAAAGGGACGTTGATAGATTAAGTGAGTGGGCTAAACTGTGACAGATGGAGTTCAATGTGGGCAAATGTGAGATCATCCACTTTGGATCTGAGAAAGATAGATCAGAGTATTTTATAAACAGTGAGAAACTAGGAACTGTGGCAGAGCAAAAGGCATTTTGGTGTCTATGTACACAGATCAGTGAAAGCGTGCGCACAGGAACATACAGTCATCAGAAATGTTAATGGAATGTTGGCCTTTATCTCAAGGGGGTTGGAATACAAAGGGGAGGAAGTTCTGCTTCAGTTGTCGAGCCTTGGTCAGACCCCACCTGGAGTATTATGTTCAGTTCTGGGCACCAGATCTCAGGAAGGATATACCGGCCTTGGAAGAGGTACAATACAAATTCACCAGAAAGATACCAGGGCTTAAAGGGTTAAAGTAGGAGGCCTGGTTGAATAAACTTCACTTGTATTCTATTGAGTTTAGAAGATTGAGGGGTGATCTAATTGAGGTGTTTCCAATGATGAAGGGATTCTAGAGAGAGAGAAAAACTATTTCCTCTGGTGGGGGAATCCAGAACTAGGGGGCACAATCTGAAAATTAGAGCTTGGCCGTTCAGGAGTAAAATCAGGAAGCACTTTTTCACACAAAGGGTAGTAGAAATGTGGAGTTCTCTCCCCAAAGGGTTGTGGATGCTGGGTCAGCTGAAACTTTCAAGATTGAGGTCGATAGGTTATTGTTAGGTAAAGTTATCTAGGGATATGGATCAAAGGCACATAAATGGAGTTGAGGTACAGATCGGCCATGATCTAATTGAATGGCAGAACATGCTCGAGTGGCTGAATGGCCTCCTCCTGTTCCTACGTTCATCGCCTCTGACAATAGCAGCACCAGCATCGCTACGACTTACTACCCTGCACTTTCCAGAACGACAAACCTGCAGGAGACCTCCCTGGACCCAGAACCCACACCTCAACAATGGCTTCTTGTTTGCTCTTTAGTGCACTCATTTCTCCGCACCAAAATCGACCTGGCATGCGTGAAGAGCTCGGATGATTAACAAAAAAAAAAGGCCTGAAAAATCAGGATGCAGGATTGTGACGGAGATTGATTTTTAGTTGTGGGAGATCAATTTCAAAGGTCAGTGGAGTTGTCACTGGATCCAAGGAGCCGTTTGGTGGTTTTGAGAAACCAATAAAATGGTGCCCACTTGTTTCAAGAAAGGGTCACAATGTTAGTGAGCGAGTCATTTATATAATGGCCTGTTTCATGTTCGCAGTAGAATGCTGGCCTTTGGAAAAAGTCAACATTTAAGTGTGTCACACCATGGGAGCAGAAGGAAAGATGGGCTTGAAAACTTTCTCTTGTATTTTACTCTCTTAATTTAAACCAGTATTTTGCTTTCCTCAAGGGTGGAGGCAGATGATTGATCAAAGGATTTCAGATGACTCAATGAAAGCCCTGGTGTTTCATTTAGTATAGACATAAATGTGTTGTAGATTTTCATCTTTATGAAACTTTGATATTGAAGCTTAAAGTTCATCACTTCAGATATTGTCTAACTTTTGTTTGATTTATACGTAGTTTCAGACCCAGTCTTTAACCTTAAAGAAGGGGGGGGGGGGATGTAATGAGATTGGTAATTGTTGCTGGAGTTCAGAATAACACATCTATTTAGCCCTTTGTATTGCCAGAGCACAGTGAATCCTTATTAGACAGACAGTCAGAACTTGACGGAGGGCAAAGCAGGGAGAAAGTGAAACGCCTCATTAAGAATCAGAGGAGTGCAGTGGACACAGCAAAGGCTATGGGCCCTGTTAACATCCAGGCTGTAGTGTTGAAGACCTGCACACCAGACTTAGCCAAGCTGTTCCTATACAACAACAACTTGCATTTATATAGCGCCTTCCACGTAGGACAACATCTCAAGGCGCTTCACAGGAGCGTAATCAGACAAAAATTGACACGGAGCCAAAGGAGGAGACATTAGGATGGCTGACTAAATGCTGGGTTAAAAAGGTAGATTTTAAGGAGGGTCTTACAGGAGAAAGAGGTGGAAAGGCGGAGAGGTTTAGGGAGGGAATTCCAGAGCTTCGGGCCGAAATGACTCAAGGCATGGCCGACAATGGGGGCGTTAAGGAAGTGGACAATGTACAAGAGGCAGGGTTGGAGGAATGCAAAGATCCTGGGAGGATTGTAGGACTGGAGGGGGGTCAGAGAGATAGGGAGGGGCGAGGCCATGGAAGGAGTTGAGCATGAGAATTTTAAAAATCAAGACGTTGGTAGGCCGGGAGACAATGTAGGTCAGTGAGCGCCTATCATCATTCCTGCAACAATATCCTGCAATTACCAACACCACAAGGACTGCAGCAGCTCAAGGAGAATGTCCACCATCACCTTCTCAGGGCAACTAGGGATGCGCAATAACTGCAGCCTTACCCGCATCACTCACATCCCAAGAATAAGTTGAAGGGGGGAAAAAATGCTTATTTAGTAAAGAACCCAACAACACCAACCTGACTTCTGGTGATATTTTAGTACATAAAACAATGCAGTTGAACAGTGGTTCAGGATCAGAGATGACTGAGGCTCCACAGGAACCCTCTGCATTACCACAATCTCTGATACATGTACCCCTTTTCAAACCACCTTCTTCCTCTTCTCCTCAAACTCAATCTCACACTTCTCTTCAGAGGACCAAATAGTACTGTGGGTGTGAACTGTCTCTTCCTATTAACTGTGACAGACTTAGTGAATACACATTGCTTTGTATTACGCCTCAGAGTGAAGTGGTAAATGTTGTTGGATAGCACACCTTGATGAAATGGTCTCTAAACCAGAGGATAAAATGAAGACTTTTGTAAAAAAAAAAGACCCGAGTTCCCTTACAGCAAATGATCCAATGGCGGTGACAAATTGAATGGGGATTCTTCGGCAGTTTCGGCCTTTATCAGCTCGTAAGGGGTATGCGTGCAGACCTGGTTAACCAACAAACTGAAAACCTCAGCATCCTAATGGAATATCCATGCAATGCATTAATATTACATAGAGGCTGCATATTCTGCGGCGAGTGAATCACCTCCTGACTCCCCAAAGCCTTTCCACCACCTACAAGGCACAAGTAAGGAGTGTGATGGAATACTCTACACTTGCCTGGATGAGTGCAGCTCCAACAACACTCAAGAAGCTTGACACCATCCAGGACAAAGCAGCCCGCTTGATTGGCACCCCATCCAACACCTTAAACAGTCACTTCCTCCACCACCGGCGTACCGTGGCTGCAGTGTCTACCATCTACAAGATGCACTGCTGCAACTCGCCAAGGCTTCTTCGGCAGCACCTCCTAAACCTGCGACCTCTTCCACCTAGAAGGACAAGGGCAGCAGCCGCATGCCAACACCACCACCTCCAAGTTCCCCTCCAAGTCACACACCATCCTGACTTGGAAATATATCGCCGTTCCTTCATCGTCGCTGGGTCAAAATCCTGGAACTCCCTCCCTAAAAGCACTGTGGGAGTACGTTCACCTCACGGACTGCAGCGGTTCAAGAAGGCGGCTCACCACCACCTTCTCAAGGGCAACTAGGGATGGGCAATAAATGCTGGCATTGCCAGCGACGCCCACATCCCGTGAATAAAAGACAATAATACTACAACTAATCCACTGGTAATACATGAAATTGCGCAGTTCATTCACACTGAATGAAGTTAGCTTTCTCAATGCATTATGTAACACAAAAAGTCCTACTTCCGTTGAATAATTCAGATTTTCTCTAAGTATTTGGTTCTAACGGCCTTCAGTTCTTCTTTCCAACTGATCTTGCAAGTACTTAATTGGGAAATATAATAACTGAATGACAAAATTCAGTGTCGAAACTCTTCGAAAATAACTTTAGCACCAATAAGTGGTTTTAATTGATCATTTTGGTTTTAGGTAGCTGGCCCATTGCAAACTGTTGAGTAGATATTAAATGCCAGCATCCATCAGAGTGACTGTGTGCAGCCAGTTCAGGTCTAAAAATGAAAGATATTAACTGACAAAGGCAAAAAAAAAACCCAATGGAAGTCTGATGTTTCCTGTACTTTTCAATCAATTTCGATGCAGGAGCCAAGGGATATGGATTGACTGTGTGAAAAAGCGATGGGTTAAGATGGGTACTGAACACTAATCTTACAAAACCCCAGGCACAAATACGAATAAGGCATGGATTAAGCAGCATACATGACAGTCAACTGTTCATCTCATATGTCAGCTTGTCATGGTCTCACAAGAAATTCAGCCTTTTTCACTGGGGTTGGAGCTCGTCAATGGAAAGCACACAGATCAGTTAGAAGGCACAGATGGACTTTGTCAGCCAGAGGCTCAGTGGGTAGCACCCTCACCTCTGAGTCAGAAGGTTGTGGGTTCAGGTCCCATTCCAGGGACTTGAGCACAAAAATCGAGGCCTGACACTCCAGTGCAGTGCTGAGGGAGCGCTGCACTGTCGGAGGTGCCGTCTTTCAGATGAGACATTAAACCGAGGCCCTGTCTGCCCCCTCAGGTGGACGTAAAAGATCCTATGGCACTATTTCGAAGAAGAGCAGGGAGTTATCCTCAGTATCCTGGCCAATATTTATCCCTAAAACAGATCATCTGGTCATTATCACATTGCTGTTTGTGGGACCTTGCTGTGCGCAGATTGGCTGTTGAGTTTCCGACATTTCCACAGTGACTACACTTCAAAAAGTACTTCATTGCCCGTAAAGCACTTTGGGCTGTCCTGAGGTCGTGAAAGGCGCTGTATAAACAACAACAACAACAACTTGTATTTATGTAGCGCCTTTAATGTAGTAAAACGTCCCAAGGCGCTTCACAGGAGTATTAAAAGACAAAAAAATGTGACACCGAGCAACAGAAGGAGATATTAGAGCAGGTGACAAAAAGCTTGGTCAAAGAGGTAGGTTTGAAGGAGCATCTTAAAGCAGGAGAGAGAGGTAGAGAGGCGGAGAGGTTTAGGGAGGGAATTCCAGAGCCGAGGGCCGAGGCAGCTGAAGGCACGGCCGCCAATGGTGGAGCGATTATAATCAGGGATGCTCAAGAGGCCAGAATTAGAGGAGCGCAGATATCTCCGGGGTGGGGGGGGTGAAGAAGATTACAGGAGATAAATGCAAGTCTTTCTTTCTTTCAGGACCAATCAGATCAGTTGGAGGGTAGAAGTGAAGGCCATTAGAACAAATCTTGTTCTCTTGACTGTTGGATATGGAGGAACGTGATGCAATAAAGTGCTGAGCTGAGCGAATGGTTTCTCAGAGTCACAGCTACAGGTGCTTTTAGTTAGGACTTGTCCCCCAGCAAGTTGCATCTGAGAAGCTGATAAAATACAGCTTTAGAAAACCTTTGATTTTCCTCCAAGGTACTTTCTGATGAGCACAGCTTTGCTGAATATGAGCTATATATCAAAAGCAACATGGCAAGAGCTGGACGGAGGACAATGTCCTCAACTATTATATACAACACTACAAGTTCTTTTCTCATACAACAAATGAGATTAAAAAAAAACAGCTTTTAATCACTTTTAGTTCAGTGAGCCAATATTCTCGTATGCATTAAGGTGACAATAATTCCAAATAAAATGATAATTAAACTCTGCAAGGTGAAAGTGACTGAGTGCCTCATATAGAATTCACTCTGGGTAAATATTAAAATCAATGGAATGAGAATCGGGCAGGTTCTATAACCGCTCTGTCATATCACGGCCCCCATGGTGACGATGAAATATTAGCCCTCTGCCTTCTGAAAAACTGCAAGACGGTAGAGTTGTGACATGCACGGGACATGGCTAAGTAAAAATTCTTTCCCTTCAAGCAAAAGCAGGTACCCCATAACATGTTCTACTTGTTGTTTTTAAGTACGTATGTTTCTGAACATCCTAACTTAAGTATTTTACAATTAGTTACCAGGTTCCACAGAGCCTAAACAAAACCCAATGAGACTGAGCTCCTGCGACTGCTCCTCATTTTTCTGTTATTGCCGCCAACAGAAATGAAGTCCGCCTTGCGAACAAATGTCAAGTGTTTCCTCGGCTGTTGTTAACCTGCTTAATTCGCATGATTACATCCGTTTGATTAAATCAAACAATGATGAATGAAGACAGGGGGAAAACAATCAATCCCTGCATTAACACCTGGACAGTAATGGAGATAGATGCCCAGTGCTGATCAGCAAATACCTTTAACAGCTACACAAATGGTGATCGGCCCAAGATACTTCAATATTTGGAACTTAATACTGCATAGAATGTGCAGCACAGAAACAGGCCAATCGGCCCAACTGGTCAGTGCCGGTGTTTATGCTCCACACGAGCCTCCTCCCACCCCTCTTCATCTCACCTTATCAGCATGTCCTTCTATTCCTTTCTCTCTCTCTCTCTCTCATGTGCTTATCTAGCTTCCCCTTAAATGCATCTATGCTATTCCCCTCAACTACTCCCTCTGGTAGCAAGTTGCACGGGAAAGTGGAATTGAGGTCGAAGATCAGCCATGATCTTATTGAATGGCGGAACAGGCTCGAAGGGCCATATGGCCTACTCCTGCTCCGAATTCTTATGTTCTTAAGTTCCACATTCTCACCACTCTCTGGGTAAAGAAGTTTCTCCTGAATTCCCTATTGGATTTATTGGTGACCATCTTACATTTATGGCCCCTAGTTTTGGTCTCTCCCCCGCCCCCCCCACAAGCAGAAACATCTTCTCTACGTCTACCCTAGCAAACCCTTTTATAATCTTGAAGACCTTTATCAGGTCACCCCTCAGACTTCTCTTTTCCAGAGTAAAGTGCCTCAGCCTGTTCCATCTTTCCTGATAGGTACAACCAGGCTATCAAAGTACAAGTTTATTTATAATAACTAATGGCACCAGAGGCATTGTTACATTAGATCAGGAATACAATAATGGCAGCTGGCAAGAAGGGAACTTCCAACTGAGAATCAGAGATCAGCGGATCCCATCACAAGACTAGCTTCCTTTCTCTTAAATGGAAAAGAGATTTTGCATATGTAAAGAAAGAACTTGCATTTATATAGCGCCTTTCACAACCTCAGGACGTCCCAAAGCACTTTAAAGCGAATGAAGTACTTTTTTTTTTGCAGTGTAGTCACCATTGTAATGTAGAACAAAAGTGTAACAGTTTGAAGTGCAACGGACATGTGATAGACTTATAATATACTACGAGTACATTGATCATCTCATTGTCCACAGTCAGTTAATGAATATCATTTTAAAAAAAAAAATATAGACACAAAAAGGCGATGGAGACTTCAGAAACTCATTGCACAAATCCACTTAGGGGCCAGAACCCACAGCTGTATCGTCACTGTAAAATTGACATCGCTGCACGAGTTCCTCAAGTCAGAGTTCTAGGCCTAACCATCTTCAGCTGCTTCATCAATGACCTTCCTTCCATCATAAGGTCAGAACTGGGGATGTTCGCTGATGACTGCACAGTGTTCAGTTCCATTCGCAACCCCTCAGAAAATGAAGCAGTCCATGCCCGCATGCAGCAAGACCTGGACGACATTCAGGCTTGGGCTGAAAAGTGGCAGGTAACATTCGCGCCACACAAGTGCCAGGCAATGACTATCTCCAACAAGCGAGCGTCTAACCACCTCCCTTGACATTCAACGGCATTACCTTAACCGAATCCCTCAACATCAACATCCTGGGGTGGGGGGGGGGTCACCAGTGACCAGAGATTTAACTGGATCAGCCACATAAATAATGCTGCCACGAGAGCGGGTCAGAGGCTAGGTATTCTGCGGCGAGTGTCTCACCTCCTGACTCGCCAAAGACTTTCCCACTATCTACAAGGCACAAGTAAGGAGTGTGATGGAATACTCTCCACTTGCCTGGATGAGTGCAGTTCCAACACCATCCAGGACAAAGCAGCCCGCTTGATTGGCACCCAATCCACCACCTTAAACATTCACTCTCTCCACCACCGGTGTACCGTGGCTGCAGTGTGTACCATCTACAAGATGCACTGCAGCAACTCGCCAAGGCTTCTTCGGCAGCACCTCCCAAACCCGCGACCTCTTCCACCTAGAAGGACAAGGGCAGCAGGCGCATGGGAACACCACCACCTCCACATTCCCCTCCAAATCACACACCATCCTGACTTAGAAGTATATCGGCCGATCCTTCATCGTCGCTGGGTCAAAATCCTGGAACTCCCTCCCTAACAGCACTGTGGGGGTACCTTCACCACACGGGACTGCAGCGGTTCAAGAAGGCGGCTCATTACCACCTTCTCAAGGGCAACTAGGGATGGGCAATAAATGCTGGCCTTGCCAGCGACACCCACATCCCGGAACGAATAAAAAAAAACGGTCAACATAGCAATTTACAAAGGATGACCTAAAATAATAAGTGACAACAGAAAGGAAGATTTATGGACAGGAAGTGCATTCCCTGGCTGGGACCTAAATTGAGCACATACAAGAAGTGCTGAATGGCCTCTTTCTGTCATAAAAAAAATCACTATTTCCATGCCCCATACAATTCAATCGTCTGAAAAGAGTGAACTAATTCCAGTATAATTAGCAGTGTAAATAAGTTATTCATACTCATTGGATGATCATACATTCACATTGGTCTACTTTTTATAATCGCTTTCCCTTACATTTTAAATCCCCATCCTTGTTTTCAAATCCCTCCATGCCCTCGCCCCTCCCTATCTCTGTAACCTCCTCCAGCCCTACAACTCTCCGAGATCTCTGTACTCCTCCAATTCTGGCCTCTTTTGCATCCCCGATATCCTTTGCACCCACCATTGGTGGACGTGCCTTCAGCTGCCTGGGCCCTAAGCTCTGGAATTCCCTCCCTAAACCTCTCGCCTCTCTACCTCTCTCTCCTCCCTTCAGACGCTTCTTAAAATATACCATTTTGATCAAGCTTTTGGTCACCTGTCCGGATATCTTTTTATGTGGGACGGTCCTGTGAAGCACCTTGGGATGTTTTACTATGTTAAAGGCGTTATATAAATGCAAGTTGTAGCACAGGGAGAAATTAGCCAGTAGATTACTAAAGGGGAGTGATTCAGTTGGTTACCGCCTCTCGTTAGCGCCTGGGGAGGGTGCTAATGGGTTAGCGACCGGGCGGTAAGGGGTTAGCGACCGGATGCGGCGAATGCAGCGACGCCCGCGAACTTCAGTGCCGCTTTAGCGCTGGTGCTAACTCTTATCGCCTGGGCCTCTAGCACCTCGCAGATTGCGACGTCATCAAGTGCGCAGCGCCCCGTTATCGCCCCAGATGTGAAATTGCCTCCTGCCCCCTGCTGTATCACCGGGCGTGAACAACGGCAGGAAGAGGAGGCGTGGTCAACTCGGCTGGCCGCTTGGGCAGCGTTAATTAAAGGCAATGGTTTTCAGGTAGGCCAACCTTTATTATTTGCACCAGTGTGGTGCCTGCTCAAAGTTTTTGATGTTTCATTGCTGCAAGATGTCCGAGCCCTCCACTCTCTGGTGTTTGGGGCTGTAATGGCAATCGCACAGGTCGCCTTGCAACGCAGAACTGCCGACAACTAGTTTGTGCAGCATCATTAGCCCTTCCCTTTGAGCGAGGGAAGCAGCCTCTGATGCAGTTAGTAATACGCTCCAAATTGTTCAGCGCTCTGCCGCTACCGCCCCATTCTCTCGGACTTTAGTGCCCCAAGAGAAATGGTTAGCGCTTGATTTAGTGCTCCACTTCCCTCTTGGAGCGCTAAAGCTGAATTTCCCAGCAGGAGAGAATCATTAGCGCCTGGTACTGCTTTTTCTACTTTTCAGTGTCAGCTGTGGCTCAGTTGGTAGCACACTCGCCTCCTGAGTCTGAAGGTTGTGAGTTGAAGTCCCACGTCAGAGACTGGAGCACATAAAGCTAGGCTGACACTCCAGTGCAGTGCTGAGGGAGTGCTGCACTGTCGGAGGGGCCGTCTTTTGGATGAGACGTTAAACCGAGGCCCCGTCGCGCGCTCAGGTGGACGTAAAAGATCCACGGCCACTATTTCGAAGCAGAGCAGGGGAGATCTCCCCGGTGTCCTGACCAATACTTCTCCCTCAACCAACATCACTTAAACAGATTATCTGGTCATTATCACATTGCTGTTTGTGGGAGCTTGCTGTGCACAAATTGGCTGCCGCGTTTCCCACATTACAACAGTGACTACACTCCAAAAGTACTTCATTGGCTGTAAAGTGCTTTGTGACGTCCGGTGGTCGTGAAAGGCGTTATAGAAATGCAAGTCTTTCTTTCAAAAGTTAGTGCCCCAAACGGGCCTGCCGTTCTGGCCTGCCTGTACTAAAGTGATGTTTTCAAATCATGTAAAGAAAATAGGTTTTTTTTGAGATACACTGTAGATGGCTTTCATTTCTTAGCCTTCGGAAAGCACTTGCCTTAAAGATTAATTGGTGCAGTAAATACTTCCTTTCATGATTGAAGCCTTGATAATTCATTACAAGCACCTTGAGAATAACCTAAACAATGCCATTAATTCAGTTTTGCCTCGAGCACTTTAGGAAAATGTTTAATCAATAATATAAAAAGGGAATATGTCAAACTGCTCCTGAGAACATATTAACTCACCAGTCACTCAAAGACAACACAGTCGTTCAAGAAACAGAGGGCTGCACTGTCTAAACTCGCCTTCCGACACGCTGGTGATAACAACGCAAAAAGCTATGGGGAAATTCTGGGAACGCACCATCTTTCATTTCAGCAAGAGAGATTTATTTTTCCCACTCAAATGCTGAAGGTTCTTTGCGCTCACTGCCCATCGTTATTTGTGCCTTTACAATAAGCTTTTCAATCGGAGAGTTAGAAGAATCACTAACAAGTTTGCATGATTGAGAGGTTCTGCCTTAGATTACTACATTTAAAAAAAAAGGCTTGCATTTCTATAGCGCCTTTCACAACCTCGGGATGTTCCAATGCTCTCTACAGCCAATGAAAAACTTATGAAGCGTGGTCACTGTTGTAATGTATGAAACGCGGCAGCCAATTTGCACACAGCAAGCTCCCACAAACAGCAATGAGGTAATGACCAGATAATCTGTTTTTAGTGATGTTGGTTGAGGGGATAAATATTGGCCAAGGCACCCTGGGAGAACTCCCCTGCTTTTCTTCGAAATCGTGCCTGGGGATCTTTTAGGTCCACCTGAGAGAGCAGACGGGGCCTCGGTTTAATGTCTCATCCAAAAGACAGCACCTCCGACAGTGCTGCACTTAAGTATCAGCTTCGATTATGAGCTTAAGTCACTGGAGTGGGACTTGAACCCACAACCTTCTGGCTGAGAGGCGAGAGTTCTACCAACAGAGCCACGGTTGACACTGTAAGTCAAGTTAAAGTCTTTCAGCTTCAAATCACCCCAGGATAACATGCAGTTTGCATGTTTTATTTCCGATTTCCACCATCCGCAGTATTTTGGTTTTGTTTTAGTGCTCAATTCACTGGCACTTCTCTTCCAGGAATGCCCACCTTAAAGAAGTTCTGTTCTTCTCTCCTAAGTGAATTTTGGTAGTCTCTTTTACCCTATTCCCCTTCATTACTTTCTGTTCCCCTTCTCGTATTGGATCATGTGTGCCTGCTAAAACTCGCTTCCACAGCCACATCTCTTTTCTCAGCAACTATCTCAGACTCAGACTTGGTCCTTATGGATTCCAACCTAAATTCCACCCTTCATGTTGTGGATCCACCCTTGATCGCAGATATCTCCATCAAGTTCTGATGAATTCTCCACTGTCTCTGATTTGTCACGCTGCTTGTCCGACATCCAGTACTGGATGAGCAGAAATTTTCTCCAACTAAATATCGGGAAGATGGAAACCATTGTCTTTGGTCCCTGCCACAAACTCCATCCCTCTCCCTGGCCACCATCTGAGGCTGAACCAGGCAATTGAACATTGCACAGGTGGACACAAGCAGGGATGCCGTTAGGAGGACCAGGCTGCAGTGGTGCAAACCTTTCAATGGTCTCAGTAGATCACAAAAAGTTACTGCCAAGCCACACTCAACCTCAGCCTGCTGTGCCACTCATCACATCCCCAACATTCTGCGTTCCCTACACTATCCCTGCACATCCTTACTCACACCAACTTACCTTGCACTTCCACCCATCCCCCTCTATCGACATTATCACTTCCACATCTCACTAGCCACCCCTCACACTCACCCTCATCCTAGTCCAATCATACCAACTAACAACACACAAGGGCAGGCACTTGGGTGTTTTATCCAATGTTCATGTGAAGTTTCTGTTCATGTGTTGTCAAACATTGACTTGGGCTTTGTAGAGATGCTTTATGGTGTTGGTGTGGGGTGGTGCCAACCTGGCGCATCATGTGGCAGCCAGGGATGTCCTCACCATAGCCAGATTTACAGCGTCAAGTGAAGTAAATCTGGCTATGGTGAGGACATCCCTGGTGCCCTGGGCAGCAATGGGGTCGGGTACTGATGTTGTGTCCTGTGCAGCATCAGTTGACTGCGGAGAAGGCTGGTGCTGTTGTTGGTGCTGCTGGTGTGCCGGGTGCTGCTGGTGTACCTGGTGCTGCTGGCGTTGGGATTCTGAGGACCAAGGTGAGATAGTTTCAAGGGCACCGATGCTGATGTAATAGATGGCAGTTGAAGTTGAGATGACAGAAGCGATCTGTCAATCGTCAGAGAGGTTGTTCCAATGAGGTGGCACTGGACAGAGAGTTGGCTCCAAACACTTGCAAGCTGCATAAACCTCAATTTGTCTTCCAAATGCAGTAAGCAACAGTTTCTGAGCTTGGAAAGTGAACAGCTGTGAGATGAGAGCTTTTATACCACTTTTGCAGCTGTCAAGTAATCAGATAATTCAATGCTGAATCCACTCATGACCTGCTGAGCTGACGTGATCCCCGAGCAGCGTATAACCCATGGGGGAACTCATAATATTGAAAGGGAAGCTTAAAATACTATTTAATTGCCTCCTAATCTCTTAATGATCTAAATTGCCTCGCCCGCCGCTTGGTGTTGGGTCTGTTCAGTGCTAACAGACCCAACATTTGGGAGACTAGCGTGGAGGCGGGTTGACAGCGGGTTCCCTACCTGCTGTCAAAAAAACATTTCCCACCTGACCTGTCACCGATCGCACCCGCTGACCCCCCGAAAAATCCCCAGGACCACCAACTCTGTAACACTGCCCGTCTCCACCTCTGTCTCTGCCCATCAGCTCCTGAAACCCTTATCTGTGGCTTTGTTACCTTGAGACATGACTATTCCAATGCTCTCCTGGCTGGCCTCTCATCTTCCACCTTCTATCAACTTGAGCTCATCCAAATCGATCTGAACTCGCACCAAGTCCCTAAGAAGTAGGAGCAGGAGTAGGCCATACGGCCCCTCGAGCCTCATTCAATAAGATCATGGCTGATCTTCGACCTCAACTCCACTTTCCTGCTCAATGCACATATCCCTCGATTCCCCTAGAGTCCAAAAACCTGTTGATCTCAGCCTTGTATAGGCTCAACGATTCAGCCCTCTGGGATAGAGAATTCCAAAGATTCATAACCCTGTGAGAGTGAAGAAATTCCTCCTCATCTCAGTCCTGAATGGCCGACCCCTTATCCTGAGACTGTGCCCCCTGGTTCTAGACTCTCCAGCCAGAGGGGAAACAGCCTCTCAGCATCTACCCTGTCAATCCCCCTCAGAATCTTACATGTTTCAATGAGATCAGCTCTCATTCTTCTAAACTCCAGAGACTATAGGCCCAATCTACTCAATCTCTCCTCATAGGATAATGCTCTCATCCCAGGAATCAACCTGAAGTTGCTGTTGTTGAAAGGTCATCGACTTGAAACGTTAACTCAGACGCTGCCTGACCTGCTGAGTGTTTTCCAGCATTGTATGTTGCTATTCCAGTTTGCATGGCTCGTTTGCCATGGGATAAAGTAACAGGATGCAAACGTGTCCTGCAATGCATTCTACATTACTATCTCCTCCTTATATGTCAACAATAATGACAGACCCACCCATTACGGTGCACTGATATTTCAGAACATGCGGACTCTCAGATATCTGTCGGTGGACATTCTTTCCAATCGCACTTACTTTTTATATTTAAAGGAGTAGGTTTTCATGAAAAATAAATGTTACAACAATTTTTGTTTTTTCCTTCAGGGTAAATTCTCCAAATGCACTCTTCTGGCAATCTGCACTCCTCTAATCCTGGTCTCTTGCGCCTCTTCGATTTTAATCGCTCCACCATTGGTGGCCCTGCTTTCAGCTGCCAAGGCCCTAAGCTCTGGAATTCCTTCCCTGAACCACTCCGCCTCTCTACCTCTCTTCCCTCCTTTAAGACGCTCTTTAAAACCTACCTCGGTGAACAAGCATTTGGCCATCTGTCCTAACATCTCCTGATGTGGCTCGGTATCAAATTGTGTTTTATAAAACTCCTGTGAAGTGCTTTGGGATGTTTTACTACATTAAAGACGCTTTATAAATACAAGTTGTTGTTATATAACAGGGAGCACAATCATGCTTGGCTTAAGTCACATTTCTTTACCCAGAGAGTGGTGAGAATGTGGAACTCGCTACCACAGGGAGTGGTTGAGGCAAATAGTATAGATGCATTTAAGGGGAGGCTAGATAAGCACATGAGGGAGAAGGGAATAGAGGGATGTGCTGTATATTTTATGTAATTCCATGTATTTCTGAATGTTTGCAACATCACATTAACTCCTGAATGAACCGAATGATATATCTTGAACCAACAAAATATATGTTTCATTGTTAGATTACGTTTCAGGTTGATGACCCTTCGTCAGAACTGGAAAAAGTTGGAGATGGAACAGGTTTTTAAGCAAGTGTCGGGCCCTACACTTGCTTAAAAACCTGTTCCATCTCCAACTTTTTCCAGTTCTGACGAAGGGTCATCGACCCGAAACATTAACTCTGTTTCTCTCTCCACAGATGCTGCCTGACCTGCCGAGTGTTTCCAGCATTTTCTGTTTTTATTTCAGATTTCCAGCATCCGCAGTATTTTGCTATTATATTTTATTGTCCATTCCCTAGCCGTTTCCCGTGCCATCCAATTCTGAAGGTGTGGACTCCTTGCTGAGGTAGGTTTTCACAGGCACCAGGCATTCGACTGCAACTCTCCCCAAGTGGCCATCATTGATTGTCCCTTTTAGATTCCATTCATCTGTAATTTTCTTCTACTTCTGACATCGCCTGAAACCCTAACTTATCCATTCTCTCCACCGATGCTGACTGACTTGTGTCATGTCTGCAGCAGTTTCTGGTTTTGGGCCATTGCTCATGCCTGAGCCTCAGCAGCGAGTGTCTGCGGGCTGTTCAACTTCAGATGCATCACGGCCCAGCCTATCCTGCCCTGGCCAGATGTTCATAATTGAGAGGTCGCACAACACCAGGTTCATGCACATGCATTTAAGGGGAGGTTAGATCAGCATATATGAGGGAGAAGGGAATGGAGGGTTATGCTGATAGATTTCGATGAGGAAAGATGGGAGGAGGCTCGTGTGGAACATAAACGCCGGCATGGACTGGTTGGGCCAAATGGCCTGTCACTGTACTGTATATCTTATGTAATCCTATGTAATCGGGTCACTGGATGGGAACTTGGCTGATTTTTTTTTAAACCCTTCCTCATCCAGGGGCACTGAAACAATTATAGCGCTCTTACTGTACCCCAGCCAAGACCAGCTAGCTCAGTACAGACGGGCCATCGAACCTAGGACCTCAACAGCCTGAATGACTCAAGATACCCACTAGATAAAGCAGCTTACCAATGCAATCATTTTTCCCCAAGTCACAGCTTTGAAGGTTATATTTCAGATATTTCATTTTGCATGTGCAGTCACAGAAATTTTTGTCTGAACATTGTAATTCTGAAGAGAATGATTATAGTTTCATCAGAGTCACCCTGTTGCAAAAGAAGCCGATTTAAAGCCAAGCATTAAAAACTAACAACGAAAAAAAGATCTAAATGGGAATCAGAAACTAAACAAGAAAAGCACAGCACGTCAGGCAGCATCTGAAACAGGAAAACAGCTGAACAGTTCAGGTGGGTTAATGGTAGGTAGGATCCTTTCTTCCGATAGCAAGAAGGATTTCACAACCTCAGGCCATCCCAAAGCGCTTCACAGCAAGCAAATTACTTTTGAAGTGTAGTCACTGTTGTAATGTAGCAAAACCCGGCAGCCAATGTGCGCACATCACGGACCCACAAAACAGCAATGAATAACCAGAATAAGCTGTTTTAATTATGTTGGTTGAGAGATAAATATTGGCCAGGATACCGGGAAGGACTCCCCCCCTGCTCTTCTTCAAATAACACTATGGGATCTTTACTCCCACCTGAGAGGGCAGACGGGGCCTCGGTTTAACGTCACATCCAAAAGACAGCACCTCCGACAGTGCAGCACTCCCTCGGTACTGCACTGAAGTATCAGTCTAGATTTTGTGCTCAAATCTCTGGAGTGGGGCTTGAACGAATGACCTTCTTACTCAGAGGCGAGAGCGCTGCCCACTGAGCCGAGGCTGACACTTTATCACCCAAAAAGTTAACCTTTCTCTCACAGAAGTTGACCAACCTATAGCCAGGGTTTTTTAAAAAAAAATTCTGATTTTCAGCATTCACAGCTTTCCATGTTTTCAATGAAAAGCACCATGTTTTACCACAGTTCCAAATTTCCCCATATTAGTCAGATGCATTACATTGCGGAAAAACGTTAACAAAAAATGTTTTGTTTCTGTTTATACAGAAAAGCCGTTGCTTACATGTACGAATCCTATCTCAGGTTGCATTAGAAATCGACCAAACAGAAACAAACTCATTGCATTTCCAAAACTGGAGCGTTGCAATGAAAAAAAAGTCAAACAATTCTCCTGAATGAGCACTATGGTGTCTCACTTACCTGTAACTCAGAAAATTCATGTTGGTTCTAAACAGGAAAAGCAAAGTTGACTCCTATTTCTCTTTTCAGAAATTCTTCAAACAGTGCTTGGCAAGCAAATACATGCTCACAATACCACTTAAGTAGGTAACGTCATGGGGATGTGCAGATTTCATGCACATTGTGGTTTGGGGTGGAGTTTGTTGACGTCGTTGCCAAAGAAACGGAACCAAAAAAAAAGACAGCCCACAGCCCATTGCGCACTTTATCCCCCTTGTTATAGTGAAAGGCACTGATCCCGCAGTTACACTGCTGCTGAAAATCCATCCGCAAAGCTGCCTGAAAGCGAAAGTTGAACGGTGCTGGCTCTAGCCCTTTCATTGCATCCTGTCTTCACGCTGATCGTAACCGTGCAGCAGTTGCAGAGTGAAAATTCCCTGCAAAAAACAGGTGGTGACTGAAGAGATAGGGGCCATTTGGAAACTGTCCCAAAGCAAAAGTCCAACTAACGTGATAAAAATAAACAGAGATAAAGAAAGAACTGTATGAGGGTAGTTTTCTTTTTGTTGTTGGTTTGATTCTTACTTGGTTATTTTGTACATTGGTCCCTTCTTTCAGAAAATAACATGTTCGGATACAGTAGATGAGTAATTTGAGACATGACCTGTGGTAGGTGTAGCATGCTCGGGAGGAAAAGGGTGACTTTCGACCTACGGCTCCCAAAGTTTTCCACCACTGATGGGTTTTCCTTACGTTATGTCTGGGTTTGTTGTAGACTATTGGCGGAGATCGGTCGCTACGATTAGTCAACAATCCTATTCTTCTTGGATCATGCGACATCCAGTACGGTAGAAGGCAAACTAGATGGATCGTGGTCTTTTTTTGGTCCAGCAATTCCTATGTTCCTTGTTTGAGGTCCTCCAGTGTCATGCACCATTTGCCAAATGAGAGACGAGACGATGACCTACTCTCGAACCCACCAATACCACTCTTCAGCCAACTGCTCGCATATGTGCAGGTGGCCTGATATCCCATTTAGAACGCAGAATTTCCACAATTTAATGCTGCTCCCTGTCTACCGAGTTCTCCCCGTTAATATTGCGGGCTGGGTTCGGATCCAACATTCACATTTTTCCCCCCCCGCAATAAAGATTTTTTTTTGCTTAGAACCAAAATATTCTGGACAAGAGAGGAATACTATCTGCAGTTATGATGTCGCTATGGACTACACCCAGAAGAGACTGGAGTAAGAAGGAATAATGTCCCCCAAATGTAATGTCCCAAATTCTATGACAATACAGCAGCACACAATTCCAAACATTTGGCAAGATTTATGAGAAAACTATTGAAATTTGCTATTTTCAGTTCTCCTTTTATAAACTCTGCTGGGTGTTTTAATTTTGCTTTTGTTTCTTTCAGCATTACTTTAAATTTAATTAACACAAACAAATCTATGTGAACTCTCTCCTGTTTGCCACTCGAAGCAAACTTTACCCATATTGGAGTTCAAGTTACTACCGGGAATCTGACGAAGTGCAGGTTACCTGTGACTGTGCCAATTTCACACTTGTCTAATGACTTAACAGCCATTTATTACATAGAATTTAACAGCACAGAAACAGGCCATTCGATCCATGCTCCACACGCGCCTCCTCCCACCCTACTTCATCTAATCCATCAGCATATCCTTCGATTCCTTTCTCCTTTAATGCATCTATGCTATTCGCCTCAACTACTCCTTGTGGAAAGAAAGAGAAAGAAGAGAGAGAGAAAGAGAAAGAGAGAAAGAAAGAAACAAAGAAAGACTTGCATTTATATAGTGCATTCCACAACCTCAGGACCTGCCAAAGTGCTTTACAGCCAATGAATTACTTTTGATGTTGACCACTGTTGTAATGTAGGAAACGCAGCAGCCAATTTGTGCACAGCAAGCTCCCATGAACAGCAATGTGATAATGACCAGATAATCGGTTTTAGTGATGTTGATTGAGGGATAAATATTGTCCAGGACACCGGGGATAACTCCCCTGCTCTTCTTTGCCAATGGGATCTATTACATCCACCCGAGAGAGCAGATGGGGCCTCGATTTAACGTCTCATCCAAAAGACGGCACCGCTAACAGTGCAGCACTCCCTCTGTACTGCATTGCACTGTCAGAGGTGCCGTCTTTCAGATGAACCTAGATTTTGTGCTCAAGTCCCTGGAGTGGGACTTGAACCCTCAACCTTCTGACGCAGAGGCGAGAGTGTTACCCACTGAGCCACAGCTCACACCTAAATATTAGAATGGAAGACTCGGAACATTGCTAACAGACCAACCTGGGCTGTTTTGGGGTTTTCCACTCCTATTAATGCCAATCTCCATTGACAGGAGCAGTAAAATCATACCCCTTTGTATTAAACCCTGTTAGAGATCAACTTACATACAATCAAATCATTTTTCAGCGCAGAATGGGATAGGGTCCGTCACACCTGGGCCCGATCTCTCCAGCTGAGTCCATTCCCCTGCCAATTGCCCACATCCTTTCTTTTGTCTTTTTCAAATGTTTACACACTTCACTTTTCTTGTAGATTCTACTTCCATCACTGTTTCTGGCAGGGCTTTCCATGTTCTGACAACCCTCTGTGTAAAACAAAGCCTCAAAACTCTCCCTTTGTTCTTTTAGAGGTGATCTTAAATTTATGCCCTCTAGTTACCAACTCACTGACCAGTCAAAATAGTTTCTCTCTACTTAGAAGTATGAGGGTTTATGATAAGATCAACGCCTCTATCAGTGCACCTCTTAACCTTCTCTGTTCTATTCAGAAGTAACCCAGTTTCTCTAGTCTTTCCTCATAACTAAAGCCTCTCATCCCGGATATCGTTTCCGTAAATCTCTTCTGCACCCTCATGGCCTTGCCATCCTGGCTGAAACAGGATGACCAAAACTGGACACAATGGGGCAATTTTCAGACTATGCGCTGGTCGCATGGAAGCTTGACACATGCCCTCGCATGTGGGGGGGGAAAAAAAAAAAAAAGGGGAACCCTTATTTTTCCATCCAACGCAATCAATGGACGGAAATCCGCAATTTTCCAATGTGCACCAAGGGACGACAAGGTAAGCGGGGAATTACACGCACTGTTCCAACAGCAGCCTAACCAATTATTTATACGGCGTTAAGCATTGCCTCTCAGCTTGCATCCTCCGGCTGCATTGTTCAAAACTCTTTGCATTTTCCTTGCTGCTCTCCAGTTACTCACATATCACAAGAGGCAATTTCTCAGTAAGAGCACATCATGTCAGGTTCACACAGTCACAATGAGCCTTAGTGCCCTGATTGTAAGAGCGTAATGGGATATTTATGTCACAATGTGCATAAATGTCATGAACAAATTGCATTTTTAGCTCATGAGTTACCAATACCAATTTTCAATGTCAGTATCATTTATACCAGTCAAAGCAATTTCATCACACTGTGATACCAAAGAGTTTCACTGCCTGTTTGAAGGTAGTATTACAGAGCTGTATGAGCTTATAGTCACAAAGCTACACTGAGCTTGAAGCAGCAATTCACATGGGCCATCTATATGTTTCTTTAGAAACCAAACCACTTCAATATTCCGAACAAAGCAATGGCAATTAAGGTGTCAGTCATGGTTCTATGGCAGTGCTCTCGCCTCTGGTTCAGAAGGTTGTGGGTTCAAGTCCCACAACCAGAGACCTGAGCTCAAAATTTTTCACTGGCGGAGGCGCCGTCTTTCAGATGAGACGTTAAGCCGCGGTCCCGTTTGCTCTCTCAGGTGGACGTAAAAGATCCCACGGCCACTATTTCGAAGAAGAGCAGGGGAGTTAGCCCCAGTGTCTTGGTCAATATTTCTCCCTCAACCAACGTCACTAAAAAAACAGATTATCTGGTCATTATCGTGTTGCTGTTTGAGGGACCTTGCTCTGCCACGTTGCCTACAATACAACAGTGACTACTCTTCAAAAAAGTACTTCATTGGCTGTAAAGCGCTTTGGGACGTCCTGAGGCCGTGAAAGGCGCTATATAAATGTAAGTCTTTCTTTCTTTCCACATATGCATAGAGCTGTACCTCTATACAACGTGAGATTTATTTTGGATACTTAGAATATAAGAACATAAGAAATAAGAGCAGGAGTAGGCCATACGGCCCCTTGAGCCTGCTCCGCCATTCAATAAGATCATGGCTGATCATCGACCTCAACTCCACTTTCCTGCCTGATCCCCATATCCCTTGATTCCCCTAGAGTCCAAAAATCTATCGATCTCAGCCTTGAATATACTCAAAGACTCAGCATTCACAGCCCTCTGGGGCAGAGAATTCCAAAGATTCACAACCCTCTGAGTGAAGAAATTCCTCCTCATCTCAGTCTTAAATAGCTGACCCCCTTATCTTGAGACTATGCCCCCTAGTTCTAGACACTCCAGCCAGGGGAAACAACCTCTCAGCATCTACCCTGTCAATGCCCTTCAGAATCTTGTATGTTTCAATGAGATCACCTCTCATTCTTCTAATCTCCAGAGAGTAGAGGCCCATTCTACACAATCTCTCATCATAGGACAGCCCTCTCATCCCAGGACTCAACCTAATGACCCTTCGTTGCTCCGCCTCCAAGACAAGCTCCCAATATTAAAGAGTATTTCTGATTGTTTCGAAGCTGATGCTGTTGAGCAGCCGTCTGTCGATAATGCGAACTGATAGTCATTGATAGACCACTCCACTGAACAGCAGACCCCATTCACTGCCATCAAACAGCATCCCAATCACATTCAGCAGCTTCAGAGAGAGATCCTTTTGTTGTACTTCATGTTCCGACACAAGTTAAATGAACTCTCTTACAATATCACAACATCCCAAAGTTAGATTTGCATTTATGTACCATTTCAGCATATCTCAGAAACATCTCACTCCATTTATCTACCCGACAAGGTGGAAAACTGCCTCCAAGTATGTCCTGTCCACAAAATGCAGGACCAATCTAATCCGTCCAATTACTGCCCCATCAGTCTACTCTCAATCATCAGCCAAGTGATGGAAGGTGTCGTCGACAGTGCTATCAAGCGGCACTTACTCACCAATAAACTGCTCACCGACGCTCAGTTTGGGTTCCGCCAGTACCACTCGGCACCAGACCTCATTACAGCCTTGGTCCAAACATGGACAAAAAAGCTGAATTCTAGAGGTGAGGCGAGAGTGACTGCCCTTGACATGAAGGCAGCATTGGACCGAGTGTGGCATCAAAGAGCCCTAGTAAAACTGAAGTCATTGGGAATCAAGGCGGGGGGGTGGGGGGGGGGAGAGACTCTCCACTGGCTGGAGTCATACTTAGCACAAAGGAAGATGGCTGTGATTGTTGGAAGCCAATCATCACAGCCCCATGACACCACTGCAGGAGTTCCTCAGGACAGTGTTCTAGGCCCATCCATCTTCAGCTGCTTCATCAATGACCTTCTCCTCATCATAAGGTCAGAAGTGAGGATGTTCGCTGATGATTGCACAGTGTTCAGTTCCATTCGCAACTCCTCAGATAATGAAGCAATCTTCCCCCGCATACAGCAAGACCTGGACAACATTCAGGCTTGGGCTGATAAGTGGCAAGTAACATTTGCACCACACAAGTGCCAGGCAACGACCATCTCCAACAAGAGAGAGTCTAGCTACCTCCCTTGACATTCAGCAGGATTACCATCGCCAAAACCCCACCATCAACATCCTAGGGTCACCAGTGACCAGAAACTTAACTAGACCAGCCACATAAATACTGTGGCTACAAGAGCAGGTCAGAGGCTAGGTATTCTGCTGCAAGTGACTCACCTCCTGACTCCCCAAAGCTTTTCCATTATCTACAAGGCACAAGTAAGGAGTGTGATGGAATACTCTCCACTTGCCTGGATGAGGGCAGCTCCAACACTCAAACAGCTCGCCACCATCCAGGACAAAGCAGCCCGCTTGATTGGCACCCCATCCACCACCTTAAACATTCACTCCCTCCACTACTGGTGCACCGTGGCTGCAGTGTGTACCATCTACAAGATGCACTGCAGCAACTCACCAAGGCTTCTTCGGCAGCACCTCCCAAACCCATGACCTCTACTGCCTGGAAGGACAAAGGCAGTAGGTGCATGGGAACACCACCACCCCCAAGTCCCCCTCCAAGTCACACACCATCCTGACTTGGAAGTATATCACCATTCCTTCATCGTCGCTGGGTCAAAATCCTGGAACTCCCTCCCTAACAGCACTGTGGGAGTACCTTCACCACACGGACTACAGCGGTTCAAGAAGGCGGCTCACCACCACTTTCTCAAGGGCAATTAGGGATGGGCAATAAATGCTGGCCTTGCCAGCGACGCCCACATCCCAGGAACGAATAAAGAAAGTTACTCTGAAATACAGCCACTGTCATTATGTAGGCAAATATGGCAGCCATTTTGCAGACAGCAAGGTCTTAAAATCAGCAATGAGATGTACAACCAGTTCATCTGTTTTGTTGATGTAGCTTGAGGAAAGAATATTGGCCAGGACACTGGGAGAATGCCCTGCGTCTTCGAACAGTGGCAAGGGATCCTAAAGCAATACCTGAACAGTTTAACATCTCCTCCAGAGAACAGCACCTCCGCCAATGCAGCACTCCCTCCGTACTGCTCTGAAGTGCGATCCCAGATTCCACGGTCAAGGCCTGGCGATCCTCTGAGACTCGGGCGAGAGTGCTACTGGCTGAGCCAAACTGGCACTTGCAAGCCAAGTGTTTAAAATGGAGGAAGCATTCAGCTTATAAAATGAAAAGAAAAGAAGATTGTTGTAAAACTCGTCTCCCAACTGCCCGACGGAGCAGAAGTTAGATGGGAGTCAACTGCAACGGTTTGTAAAATGTTCGTCATCTTTTTAGCTGTCAGTTGACATTGGCAAAAATAGGAATTGATTCTGTATCAGTACCGTACACAGCACATAGCTGTTTCTGTTGGTTGCTGAGAAAAGCAGAGGGAGATCTGTTCCCCTTCTGTAAAAACCCCTTGCATGGCAAATGTACAAATCTCTTTCTTTTGAAAAAAAAAGTAAACCACGTCAGCAAATTTCTCAATAGTATTTTTCAAATACAATTTGCACCATATCAATTTCCAGTGAATCTACCTCCAGCATAACTCGGCCACCAACAGTGAAAGGCAAAAATGAAGTACACAGCGCCTAATAAAATTCGGCTGTGTTCTGCAAGTCAAGCATCAGGACCAAAGCCAAGCAATGCTTCATCATCACTGTCCGACTTGAACAGCTCGATCCAGTCCTCTGGTCCCATATGTTATACAGGTGTGTCCACTCAGTTCATTGCTCTTCATAAATTTACAGAGTCCTGTTGGCTACCGTTCAAAGCCAAGAGCTTCATTTTCAAGACAAACTGCATGGCTTGCAGTCAAATTCTGACAGTGTTGACTGTTCTTCCCTTCATTATTTTCATCGGCTCACAATCCAGTGGCCCTTTTTTTTTTAAACCTCTCTCTCTCTAATTCATCCCACCAGGCTTTTGTACAAGATTTTTCTGCCCATTTTCTACACGAACTTAGTCCTCTTCTTCCCTCCTGAAAGTACTGACTTCTTTGTTGAGGTATGGTCCCACAGGCATGGCACACCCTCCTCTTGTTCGTATGTCAGCCTTCACCATGATTGTCTACATGCTATTTGGCTTTGGTGGGAGTCACAGCCGAGTCTATTTCTGTCATCACTCAATGTCTGCACATGCGCACGAGCAGGAGTCAGTGGACAACCATCAGCCCCAGGAACCTAGCCCATTTCTCCTCACTATCCGAGGAATGTTAAGCCCCTCGCACGCAGTACAGTTTGGGGATCCAGCCTGAAGCCTTCCTAGGCCGTATGGCTCAGCTACTCACTGGCTAGACTCCCGGGACCTTTGCAGAACGTTAAGGCTCATTCGCGCAAAGGCTTGTGGAAACGTCATCTTCAGTCTCGTACGCTGGGTTCAGTCACGCTGAACTCAAGATACGGCCGTTCTGTTCCCTTTCCCTCGAGCAGCCTTCAGTCAGCTTCACTTCCATGGGAGCGCAGTGCTTCCTGTTCGCTGGGCTATTCTAAACTCTTGTCGAATTTCACACCAGCAGCAACAGGCCTCCACTCTGCAATCCTGGACTGTGCAAGGCATTGGCCGGCCGTCTTCGCATTCCGTGGTGTAGCGAGGGCCCTGATCTATCTCAACTGACTGAAGCACTCGCAATGGGAGCGATTGCAGAGTGTATCTGAAAATTCCTTGCTTGTCCCAAGCCACCGAGTCTCCCCAGTCTAAAATCCTTGCGTATAAAGTTCCAACAGAGCCATGTCACACAATGTCCTCTCACAACAATGTTATCTCCAATCTAATCAGCAGCTTTGTTTCAAAGATTCCCTCATTCAATTTGATTCAAAATTCTGCAGTGATTCTTATTTCTCCTTTCACCGGTCATCAGACTTTCCAACATTTTTCCAAGTTGCCAAATGGCCAACTAGTCACGAGTGTTTTGCCTCTCCCGGGAGATTTCATGGCTGTGGAGGTGGCGGGAGGTCACAGAGTCAGAACGGCACAGAAGGAGGCCATTCGGCCCATCGAGTCCGTGCCGGCTCTCTGTAGAGCAATCCAGTCAGTCCCACTCCCCCGCTCTATCCCCGTAGCCCTGCAAGTTTATTTCCCTCAAGTGCCTATCCAGTCTCCCCTTGAAAACATCGAGTGTCTCCGCTTCCACCACTTCCGTCGGCAGCGAGCTCCAGGTCCTCACCACTCGCTGCGTAAAAAAGTTTTTCCTCACATCCCCCCTGTATCCCTTGCCCAAAACCTTAAATCTGTGTCCCCTAGTCCATCAACTAGTGGGAACAGCCTTTCCCCGTCTAACCTATCCAAACCCGCCATAATCTTGCACACCTCTATCAAATCACCCCTCAACCTCCTTTGCTCTAATGAAAACAAATCCAGCTTCTCCAACCTGTCCTTGTAGCGAAGATCCCCCATCCCCGGAACCATTCTGGTAGATCTTCTCTGCACCCTCACAAGTGCCTTCACATCCTTCCTAAAGTGTGGTGACCAGAACTGGATGAAATACTCCAGTTGTGGCCTAACCAGCGCTTTATAAAGGTTCAGCATAACTTCTCTACTTTTGCACTCAATACCTCTATTTATGAAGCTCAAGATCCCATATGCTTTGCTAACCACTCTCTCAATATGTCCCGCCACCTTCAGGGACCTATGCACATTAATTCCCAGTTAAGTGGCGGGACGTAGGGCGGAAGTGCTTAGTCAAGATGCTCTGGCCATTATAGCGTGGAGCAGGCTTGATGGACCAGCTGGTCTTTGCCTGCCCGGCAATTTCATATCTTCCTATGTTCCTTGGGTGGGGTGGCAGGCAAACAAAGTCTTTGAGGTTCAGTTGGCCCCCAAGGTAGTGCACTTGGCAACGGAAGATTGAGCGCAAACTATTCCTCCACTGACAGACCCAGTAATCTGATAGCTCAGCCAAGCAGGTCTGTAGATGCCAGAACCTGTTGGATGAGCCACCCAACAACCTGTCTAATTATTGGAACCTGAAAAAGAGGGTACACCTGTCATTGGGGGGTGGGTGGGGATTCTTTACACGTGGCTCCAGACAATGCTGCAATGCAACACCCTAATGGGTAAAGTGGTTCAAGCTGGACAAGCGGCAAGATGGTTACCAGTGCTCTACGTTGGTTTTATCTGGTTAAAATCCAGCAATACCTCCTTCGGCACTAACTTTTACCAAGCAGCAACAGCTCTCTGGACTCACGTGAGCAGGTCCTGTCTCGACAGGAAGAATCTACCCCACGTTGGGGGAAACAGAAATTCTACCTTTGTGGATCCCTCAGTAGCATCCTTTGTAAACTCTAAGTATAGTGAAGTCAGACAGCCAACTGACCAAACTAAATTTGTCCCACTAGCCTTGTTACTTAAGCACTCGTTCCACTCTTCAACACTTCCATTATGTGTCAACCACAGCAGCCCCGGAGTCAGACGGTTGTGGGTTCAAGCCTCACCCCAGGGACTTGAGCGCAAAATCTGGGCTGACACTCCCAGTGCAGTACTGAGCGTGTGCTTTTGGATGAGATGTTAGACCGTGACCCCGTCTGCTCTCTCGGGTAGATGTAAAAGATCCCATGGCAGCACTATTCGAAGAAGAGCAGGGGAGTTCTCCCCAGTGTCCTGGCCAATATTTATCCCTCAACCAACATCACTAAAAAAACCCAGATTATCTGGTCATTATCACATTATGGGTTATCACATCAGCACAATTTGGCTGCTCCGTTCCTACATTACAAGCATTGTGAGACATCCTGAGGCTGTGAAAGGCGCTATATAAATGCAATCTTTATTTACCAATGGAATTTCCTGCAAAAAAAAACTGGATTGCACAACAGTTTGACAGACATTGCACGGTGTACATCTCTTTATTCTCCAAATTGGCATTAATCACCTGCTCAACCGGACGTTAGTGAATTCTGCATCTGTCACGCGAGTGAGTTCTTGCTTGCTCTGGACAATTACATCCTTGCGCAGACTGTGTCCTTGAAACCCTGAAGTGCCATTGCCATTTTAAGGCGGAAAATTGATCAGCTTCCCAGCACGTTATTCCCTGTGTATTGAACTGCGCAAAGCTGAGAGAAGCTGCATCAGATGACACTTTCTGCTTTGCAGCACTCAGACTTGTTAGTCACTTGCATTATGCAAATTAAAGCTTGGCCAATGAATTTTTGTAATTGATTATTTCATCCATATTAAAACAATTAAGTGTCTTTCCAGACACAGCGAAACATCACATAAGTTGTACAGTCTCCTAATTAGCTGCAAATTTTGAATCATTATTAATTCATGTGTTGACTAAGGGAGAGTAATCAGCTGGATGATTTAGTTTTGCTTCCATCTTAATCCAGCCAAGTGTAGCCCAACTCAATATAATCCTCATACTCCTACTGCTGCTCCTGGTCTTGTGTGTTCCTCACCTCCCTGCAGTTGTTTCTCGGTCCAGCTCGCTCATCTGCACTGATTCCCTGGATTGACCTTTCACTGTCCCTTGGTCTTTACTGCTCTTGGTCCTCAAGTTTTGTTTACACTGCTCCTCGCTCGCTCTCCGCTGGTGTACCGGATCCTCTGGTGTACACGACTAATACTGAGGCCATTGCTCACCCCTACTGGACCCTTAGATCAACCTCCAGCTCACAGCGACTCTCCACACCTCCTGGGCTCTCCACTGGATAACCTCCAGCAGTGTGTCCATCGATACTCTGCCCCTCGAACAGCTCCTGCATTCACTCCCTCTCCACCACCATCTCCAAAAATCCCTCCTCAATAAACCCGCCCTCGACCCCTCTGACGTTACAAATCACTGGCACCTCCAATCTCCTTGAACATATTGCCACCTTCCAAATCCGAGTCCACCTTTCCTGAAATTCTTAAGATTGAATCTATCCAATCAGGTTTCCGCCCCACCACAGCACTGGAATGAACGAATCAAAATCAAAACTGACATTCTCTGTAACAGTGACCATGCTGCACTATCCCTCCTCATCCTTCTCGATATCTTTGCAGCCGTTGACACGATCGATCAGACCATCCTTTTCCAACACCTCTCCGCCGTTGTCTAGCTCAGTGAGACTGCCTTCACTTGGTTCCAACTCTTATCTATCCAATCATAGCCACAACAACTCCAGCAATGTCTGTGTCATCTACGGACTAGACTATTTCAATACCGTCCTCGCCGGCCTCCCCATCCTCCACCATCCATAAGCTTCAGCTCATCCAAACCTCTGCTGCTGGTCCGATGCAGCTCTCCGACTGCATTGGTTCCCAGTCCCCAACACCCCAAATTTAAAATTCTCATTCTCCTCTTGAAATCCCGCCAAGGCTTCTCTCCCACCAACCCCCTCATCCCCCATGACTGTCTCCTCCTCCATCCCTGCATCCCTCTAACAGCTCTCTCATTCACCAACTCTGGCCTCTTGTGCATCCCCCCACACACATTGGCGGCTGTGCCTTTATCTGTCTAGGCCCTAAGTTCTGGAATTGCCTCTTTAAACCTCTCCATATTAGAACAATACAGCACAGAAGGAGGCCATTTGGCCCATTGTGCCTGCGCCGACTGTTTGAAAGAGCTATCCAATTAGTCCCACTCCCCTGCTCTTCTCCCCATAGCACAGCAAATTTTTCCTTTTCAAGTATATATCCAATTCCCTTTTGAAAGTTATTACTGAATCTGCTTCCACCATCCTTTCAGGCAATTCCAGATCATAACAACTCAATGCGTAAATGTTTTTTTTCCCTCATCTCACTTCTGTTTCTTTTGCAAATGACCTTAAATCTGAGCCCTCTGGTTATCGACCCTTCTGTCAGTGGAAGCAGTTTCTCCTTATCTACTCTATCAAAACCCTTCAAGATTTTGAACGCCTCTATCAAATCTCCCCTTAACCTTGTCTGCTCTAAGGAGAACAACCCCAGTTTCTCTAGCCTCTCCACGTAACTGAATTCTTTCCTTCCTGGTACCATTCTAGTAAATGTTCCATCTGTATCTCCTCCTTTAAGGCCCTCCTTAAAATCTACCTCTTCGACCAAGCTTTTTGGTCACCCCAAATATCTTGGCTTGGTGTCCATTTTTGTCTGATTCCACTTCTGTTAGGTGCCTAGGCACTGACTCTATCCCTCTCTCTAGCATCTGTCTGAGGCTGAACCAGGCTGTTTGCAACCTTGGTGTCATATCTAACCCTGAAATGAGCTTCCGACCACATATCCGCGGCATAACTAAGACCGCCTATTTCCACCTCCGTCACATCGCCTGCCTCCGCCCCTGCCTCAGCTCAGCTGCTGCTGAAACCTTCATCCATGCCTTTGTTACCTCTAGACTTGACTATTCCAATGCACTCCTGGCCGGCCTCCCACGTGCTACCCTAAGTAAACTTGCACCAAGTCCCATTCACCCATCACCCCTGTGCTCGCTGACCTACATTGGCTCCCGGTTAAGCAACGCCTCAATTTTAAAATTCTCATTCTGGATTTCAAATCCCTCGATGGCCTCGCCCCTCCCTATTTCTGTAACCTCCTCCAGCCCCACAACTGCACCCCGACCGCCCCCACGGGCCGAGATATCTGTGTTCCTCTAATTCTGCCCTCCTGAGCAGCCCTGATTATAGTCGCTTAACCATTGGCGGCTGTGCCTTCTGTTGCCCAGGCCCTAAGCTCTGGAATTCCCTGCCTAAACCTCTCCGCCTCTCTACCTCTCTTTCCTCCTTTAAGACGCTCCTTAAAACCTACCTCTTTGACCAAGCTTTTGGTCACCTGCCCTAATTTCTCCTTATGTGACTCGGTGTCAAATTTTCTGTCTTATAAATCAGTCCTGTGAGGCGCCTTGGGACGTTTTACTGCATTAAAGGCGCAAGTTATTGTTGTTGTAGGCACATGTTAAATGAGCCATATAAAGGCAAGTTGTTGTTTTATTTCATCTTTCAGTCAATGGCAACATGAAAATCGAGCTCAATATCAAATTACCTTCCTCGAGCATGTTACTGATGAAGACTAGCCAAAAACTAAGAAAACTTGATGTTCCAGTTCGCTCAGTCACATGACACTTGGGAGAAAGAGCAGTTCAGACCTTTAACGAGCCACCATATGATACTTAACCCAATGCTAAAATCACACTGAACAACATTCATTTCCTCTCCTCTAAGTTGCTTGTGCAGAATGTGAGTGATACAACTCAACTGCAAACCTCGATGGAGCCCAGGAGTATGAGTCAGGAAAAACAGTACTGTGCTTCTATTCACCAAGACAATTTTGTACACATTCTTCATCAATGCCAAGCGTTTAAAATATTACATTAAATTCAGGGAACTCAAATTCCATTTAAATCTGTTGGGTTTATAATTACCATTCATGCTGCGCAGTTATCCCATGCTTTCAAAAAAAAGAGATATATACAGAGCAATTATACAGCGTGATTCATGTCGCCGTATTGAACAATTTAACATTTACCTCTCTACATTCAGATATAAACGTGCATCTACGAGCAGATCTCCCGTGATGTTGCTCACAGAGAAGTGCGACCACATACCCGATTTTAACCTACGCCGCCCAGCAGGGGAAGGGCCGGGTGTGGGCCGGACGCCCGATTTTATACTCCATTGAAGTCGGCTGTGACGTAACACAGGCATCCCCGACCCTAACTCGCCCCGATCACCCCTCCGGGCAGGGATTAGGTTAAAATCGGAGCTCATGTACGTCTTGGATCCAGCATGCATTGGCCACATTCCAGGCCTCACAGCTTGTTACAAGTGTGAAACAATCTTCGACCGATAGCCTGAACTTTACCGATCGAGGATTTCGGAGAAGCTAGATTTACCCAGATTCCCAAAGACAGTGGTCCAGCAGTGGCCTGAAAGGGACGGGCAAGATAGTAGCTAAACATCACAACTGTGTTGCTCATCCCACACTGCTCGTGAGCAATACCAGGGGATATCCAGAGTCAACGACAGGGAGAGGCAAAGACAGCTGGGGCAAAGGTCTAGTCGAGGCTGGGGGAGATTTCTTTGTGTGTCAGCCACTGGCTCAGTGGGTAGCACCCTCACCTCTGAGTCAGACGGTTGTGGGTTCAGAGTCCCACTCCAGAGACTTAAGCACAAAAAATCTAGCCTGGCAGTACTGAGGGAGTGCTGCACTGTCGGAGGTGCCGTCTTTCGGGTGAGACGTTAAACTGAGGCCCACCTGCTCTCTCAGGTGGATGTAAAAGATCGCACGGCACTATTTCGAAGAAGAGCAGGGGAGTTATCCCCGGTGTCTTAGCCAATATTTATCCCTCAATCAACATCACAAAAACAGATTATCTGGTCGTTATCACATTGCTGTATGTGGGAGCTTGCTGTGCGCAAATTGGCTGCCGTGTTTCCCACATGACAACAGTGACTCCACTTCAAAAGTACTTCATTGGCTGTAAAGCGCTTTGGGACGGCCGGTGGTTGTGAAAGGCGCTATAGAAATGCAAGTCTTTCTTTCTTTAAAGGGTATTGCCTGAAGCTGTATCCTCCTATTGAGGAAACCCCTTTAAGCAGGCCATGGCCAAATTCTGAGGCTGCTCCAGGCCAGGCCTTTCGGAACTGGGTCTCCAGTCAGTTTGGGGCAGTGAGCTGAGGTTACATTTCACTGATGCTGTTGACCTTTGAATTACAAACCGTGCACATTTCCCCAGGTCACCCAAACGTCGTGGTCAGTAACGAAGCAGTCCCAGGGTTGGCCGTCTGGGGCTCAGCTCCGAACTGTGTGCAGCAGTGGGGAATGGAGCAGGGGTTGCCAACCCTCCGGGATTGCCCTGGAGTCTCCAGGATTGCCCTGGAGTCTCCAGGATTGCCCTGGAGTCTCCAGGATTGAAGATCAATCTCCTGGACATGGCTGCGAGCGAACCCCGGGAGAGAAAAATCATAGGGGTGTTAACAAAAGTGATGATTTTCTTCCTCAATTTCTTTGAATACTTTCACTTATTAGTTCTAAAAATAGTGGAGGGGGATAAAGGCTATTTTACTGGGCGGGGCAGTTGGAGACTGGAGGTCACGTGACAAATCCTCCAGGAATACGTCCAACCAGAGTTGGTGACCCTCAATGGGAGGGAAGATGAGGCCCTGGGGCCTCGAGGATTGAAGTTAGGGGCCGCTGATGAGTTACGGTGGGGAGGGCAGTAGCTGAAAAGGTGGGGGAGGATTACAGGCAGCAACGGATCAGGGGTACAATCACAGCTGGGAAGAGGGCAGGCAGCTTCAGCCCACAAGCCAATTCTAGCCGCCCCAAGATGACGTTGCTGCAACAACCCCGTGCCTTGCAGGCCAAGCTTGGAGGACTCAGTCAAATTATTGAAAATGACTTTAAAAAAAATATACAAAACTATTTTTGTTAGATTGGGGGGGGTACAGTAATCAGTTCCTTAGTATTTTTCTCTTTAAAAATTCATTCAAAAAAAAAACTTTCCAAACCTACCTGTTGGTGTCCTTGCGGCCAAAAGACCCAGCTTAATTTTTGGAGCCTCCTCCGAAGGCCTGCAAACGCGCGCGGTTAGCGGAAACTCGCTATGGCGATTAATTCACTCTGGGGGTGTGGCCGGTTCTGTGGGTGGGGCCTGGTTCTCAGGTGATGTGTTTAAAACTGGCGCAAAAGATCGTGGAAACTCGAGCTGCGCTGAACGCAATTTGCGCTGAAAATTCCGTGAGATTTTGCGCCGGTTATGCCGATATCAGGGGAATTGCAGGAAACAAAACAGCGCAAATCGAGCGGAAACCCCAGCTCATTATATTTTATAAAGCTGCTTAATTATTCAAATTTTCTGACAGTTCATTTTCGGCACGAAAGTTCCACTTTTCTATGGTATTTATGTTGCTTAATTCAAATTATTGGATAATTCACATTTTGTGCTTGTCCGCAACATGACTGAATTATTTGTAGACCGTGTATGTATTTTCAAAATGCAGCAAATTGAAGTGAATCTAGTCATATTGTTGAGATAAGGAGGAATTAAAATTTAATATAAAGGCAGTGGAAAAATAACTACTGACTTCACAATGGGAAGTAAGCTGAAAGTTTAAATCAATAATGAGATCAAATAGAAACTGGCTTCACCGCACCAAGAACCGTGCAATGTCGTAACGAAAATAACTTACCGGAAGCTGCTGTGAACTTTAGGTGGCAGTGTTTCGGTTGTTAAGCCAAGGATATCACTTCATTTCAGTGGCCACAAGATGAGCTTCTGCAAAGAAGAAAAAAATAACCAGGCTGTGACAGACATTAAATCAACAGAACTGTGCTATCAGATCAAAACTGTTATTTTAATGCTTTACGGGTGAGGCCACATTTGGAATACTGCCTTGGGCATGTTATCTTCAAAATGACATTGGTAGATCAATCAGCAAGATGTCAGAGGGACATGGTCGCGATGATCCCAGACTCAAGCCACCTAGTTATGAAAAGGAAAGATGCATTTCAGCGGCCCTTTTAAGTGGGTCCTGGGGTCGGACCGGGTATCGGGGGTTCAGGGTTCGCAGGGTCGGGAGCGACGGCGATGAAGGGTGGGGGGGGGGGTGCAGGGAGGGGGCGTGGAGGCGATCGGTTCCTTTAATGTGGGTTCGGGAGGTGCACACCTGCTCCTCCTGGCTCCACATTCAGGTAAGTTACTTAGCCTTCTTGGCTAGACCTAGCAGGCCGAATTCGCTCCCACGCAAGCGGCCTCTGGGGCCGTGACTGGTGCCCGCAGCTCGTTGGCACTGCCCTCTAGAGGCCAGCGGACCAACTTGCCGTGGTCCTGCTGCCAGCCTCTTTAGGCGCATGCCTCGGACGGGGGCTTCGGGCTTAATGTTTCATCCGAAAGATGGCACCTCCGACAGTGCAGCACTCCCTCAGTACTGCACTGGAGTGTAAGCCTAGATTGTGTGCTCAAGTCTCTGGAGTGGGACATTAATAATGCAGTAATACAACATTAATAAAACATTAGTACGGTAATTAAACTAACTCCAGACATTTGAATAGCATTATTACTGTAATGTTAGAGAATTTCTCAGCAATGTGATGCATGGGTTCAAATCTTGACAAACTTGCCAGGCCCAGAGAAAGTGAAACATTTCCTGGAGCTACCTGTGCTCTGAGATTCAGCGAGCTAGGCATTCTTCTTTAGATTAAAATATTTCCAGAGAGATCAGCCTCAACAAAAACAGGCCTTCCTTAAATACAAAAACAGTCCATTCAGGCCACAAACATTTCTCCCAATCATGTCTCCTGCAATAAAAAAAACACTCCATAGGCTTACATAGAATTACAGCACGGAAACAGACCATTCAGTCCATCTGGTCTATGCTGGTGTTTATGCTCCACACAAGCCTCCTCCTAACATAAGAACCTAAGAATTAGGAGCAGGAGTCGGCCATGCGGCTCTTCGAGCCTGCTCCGCCATTCAATAAGACCATGGCTGATCTCCGACCTCAACTCCACTTTCCCACCCGATCCCCATATCCCTCAATTCCCCATGAGTCCAAAAATCTATCTATCTCAGCCTTGAATATACTCAACAACTCAGCATCCACAGCCCTCTGGGGCAGAGAATTCCAAAGATTCATAACACTCCGTGAAGAAATTCCTCCTCATCTCAGTCCTAAATGACCGACTCCTTATCCTGAAACTGTGCCCCCTAGTTCTAGACTCTCCAGCCAGGGGGAAACAGCCTCTCAGCATCTACCCTGTCAATCCCCCTAAAGTATCTTACATGTTTCAATGAGATCACCTCTCATTCTTCTAAACTCCAGAGAGTATAGGCCCAATCTACTCAATCTCTCCTCAAAGGACAACCCTCTCATCCCAGGGATCAATCTACCCTTCTTCATCGAACCCCTATCTTCAGAACTATTAGCTTTCCCCTTGTACGTGTGTCAGCTCCCAACCTATTCCTTTGCACAGTCAGCACTAAAGGAAATAAACCCTTGCGCAATAATTATGTTTGCGAGCAATTTATTGCCAGTATCGCAAAATAAAACTGCTGAATAATAAAGGAAAATATCCCAGAAGCTGCTGTTGAGCAGGATAAATTATTGCTCTGACACTATCTGTAGTGCCTATCAGACGCTGTTACTTATTAGGGTGACTAATAGCAGTGCTGGAAGTATTCTCCACTTTCGACTGTCAAGTAGTTAGTTCTGAGAATTGGCTTGTTGTTGTGCTACAGTGCCCCAAATACAGTTGATGGCAGTTAAGTGGGGCAAGATTAATAGGAACAGTCATTTAATAGGGGAACACTTTCCCCAAGCACCAATTGATGGCCAATGTACTTAAATTAATCCTGATGGGTTTGCTTAATGGGGGCAATTTGATAAATGACAATTTCATTTCTGCTAGTGTTCATTTAGAGCTAGAAAAAGCCATTGAGCTTGACGCTTTTCTGCTTTTTTTGGGGTCAATACACGCTGTGGTTTACGTAAACATCCTAACGTCTTTGCAACAGGTCAGTGCAGCCCCGAAATATCTAAATCAAATTATATTAACTTGCTTGTACGACAACCTGCATTTATATAGCACCTTCATCATGGGGAAACGTCCCATGGTGTTTCGCAAGTCGGAAATTAGACATCGAATAGGAGTTGGGACAAGAGTTTGGGGAGGTAACCAGCAGTGAGGTCATCCCCATTTGATCCGAGAGAGACAAATCGAATATTTTCTTAACTGTCCGAGACTAAGAGCTGTGGAGGAGCAAAGGGATGTGGGTGTCCATGTAGTCAAATCACTAAAAAGGTACAAAAAGTAATCATAAAGGCTGATGGAATATTGGCCTTTACCTCCAAGGGGTTGGACTGCAAAATGAAGGAAGTGATGCTTCAGTTGTACAAAACCTTGGCCAGACCCCATCTGGAATACCGTGCTCCATTTTGGGCACTGACCTTCAGGAAAAATATGGAGGGGGTGCAACGCAGATTCACCAGAATGATACCAGGGCTTAAAGGGTTAGATTAGGAGGACAGGTTGTATAAATTCGGTTTATATTCCCATGGGTTCACCCTCCAACCCTTGTGCTCGCTGACCTACATTGGCTCCCAGTCCGGCAACACCTCAATGTTAAAATTCTCATCCTTGTTTTTAAAATCCTTCCATGGCCTCGCCCCTCCCTCGCTCTGTAACCTCCTCCAGCCCCACAACCCTCCGAGATCTCCGCACTCCTCCAATTCTGGCCTAGAGCGCATCCCCGATTTTAATCACCCCACCATTGGCGGCCATGCCTTCAGCTGCCTCGGCCCTAAGTTCTGGAATTCCTTCCCTAAACCTCTCCGCCCTTCTACACCTCTCTCCTTCTTCAAGACCCTCCTTAAAATCTACCTCATTGGCCAAGCTTTTGGTCATCTGTCCTAATATCTCATGTGGCTTGGTGTCAAATTGTGTTTGATAATCGCTCCTGTGAAGCACCTTGGGACATTTTACTATGTTAAAGGCGCTATTTAAATGCAAGTTGTTGTTGTTTTAGGCCCCCTGGCAGAAATTGGCTTGGGTTGAGCGGACCAGGAGCTGCTAAGGATTTTCAGTGGCTGTTGCTTCCGAAGCAGTGGGCACCAACTAAAGGTGCGTCGTTTTTTTTAAAGGTTTAAAAATAATTTCTGTGGAGCTAGAAGGAGCAGGAATGTTCCCCCGCCTCCACAGTGCTCCCGATAGGGTACACCCCCCTCCTCTGTTGCCACATCATCCCCCCCACCACCCCACCTCGGGATTTACCTCAGGGCTGGCAGTGGACATTTGCCGCTTACATTGTATGTGGACGTGGGTGACGTAAGACAACTACTAGGCACTTGGTCTCAGCGTTAAACAAAGCTTTAATCAACTGTTTTACAACATGGAGGTCTAGTTGTGTCCTTCACTAGTTCCTGTTAAGAATGTCCCGCGCAAGCTGGGCCCGTGCCCGAGTATTTATACTCTCCCTGGACAGCGCCACCAGCAGGCCGCCCAGTATTATTTCATAAGTCGTTTCCACATGAATGACAAGATTCATGTCAGTGGGATTGAGACAAAAGGGTCAAAATTGGCCGTGACACCAAGGTGGTGGTGGGAGGGTTGAAAACCATCAAGAGCAGGCTCTTCAGGCGCAGCGGAGACTGGACAGACGGGTTGAGAAATGGCAAAATGAGGATCAGCGCCAATGCGTGCAGTCAGGAGGAAAGCAACAAATATCAGAACTAGAAACTGTGAGGTGAAGCACAGGAAAAAAGATTTGGGGTGAAACCAAGGTCAGTGAAACCATCAACCGAACGTGCGGCAATGGTGAACCGGATCCTGAATGGCATAGCACGTAGAATGGAACTCAAATCACAGGATGAGACGCTGAGTCGATCGAGGAGAGTGGTCGGTCAGCAAATCACGTGTCTCAGTTTCTGCTATGTGCTGCCGGTGGATGAGGATTTCCAGCAGAAGCACCAAGCCAAAAAAACCCGCCTTAGTATTTAAACAGCAATTTCACACACTGCACAAAGACTTGGCTGATCAACTCAACAGGAATCAGGCCAGTCTGATGCTAGTGCACTGAAATATTTTGCTTTGCGTGGCGCCGAATTTCAACCCTGTTATTTTGCGAACTTCATGCCAGCCTCGTCGGCAACGTGATGCGGCACGCAGATAAAGGAACTCGATACGGTAAAAATGGCTAAAAGCAGAAACTCCTTTCAGCACAGAACAAGAAATGTTGTAAACTAAAAGCAAAGATGCTTGTTAAAGTTCATTGTAAACTGATTAGGAGTCAGGTCATCATATTTTAAAAGGAAAAACACAAAGGCAATCAAGAATTTAAAATCAATGTCAAACTGTGATTCACTCACCCACTTCTGTCATAAATATGCTTTGCTCAATAAGTGCATCTGGTTGATTCACAAAAGCACAGGCATACCATGGAGTTGGTCCATGTAATTAGATTCATACCCGAAGGCCTAAACATGTAACTATCACTTAAGAATATAAAAATTCCGAGCAGGAGTAGGGCATACGGCCCCTCGAGCCTGCTCCACCATTCAATAAGATCATGGCTGATCTTCGACCTCAACTCCACTTTCCTGCCCGATCCCCATATCCCTTGATTCCCCGAGAGTCCAAAAAATCTATTGAACGCAGTCTTGAATATACTCAACGATTCAGCCTCCACAGCTCTTTGGGGTAGAGAATTTCAAAGATTCACAACCCTCTGAGTGAAGAAATTCCTCCTCACCTCAGTCTTAAATGGCCGACCCCTTATCCTGAGACTATGCCCCCTAGTTCTAGACTCTCCAGCCAGGGGAAACAACCTCTCAGCATCTACCCTGTCAATCCCCCTCGAATCTTGTATGTTTCAATGAGATCACCTCGCATTCTTCTGAACGCCAGAGAGTATAGGCCCATTCTACACAATCTCTCCTCATAGGACAACCCTCTCATCCTAGAATCAATCTAGTGAACCTTTGTTGGACTGCCTCCAAGGTATGTATATCCTTCCTCAGATAAGGAGACCAAAACTGTGCACAGCGCTTATCTAAACCCAAGCAATGCAAACGACTGCAATAATGGTCAGAGACCAAATTGGTGTTTGACTTTCATAAGATCTGGCCAGATTATTCAAAACTACTGTTCCATTAAATGGGAAATACTGCATTCCAATATAACTATTTTACTATTTATAGTACATACATCACTGCCATTACAGTGAATTTCTCATTAGAAAGTGTCTTGGAATAATTAAGGTAAGATTAAAAGAAGATTGTATTTCACCTGCTCAATTTACACTCTGTGCTTCCCAAATGAGTGCGATAAGTAAAAATCAGTGCCAGATGTAGCCAGATGTGCAGGTCACCATGCGACTGGACATCACAGAGAGGACCAGAAGGGATCCAAATGGGTAAGCTATCGATAAAATACAATAGTGAAGGTACCATTTGTAATCTACCCTGTGTCACTAACAAATTTTTTTTTTTTTCCAGAAGCGGACCAGGTGGGAAGCACCCAGGTGAACGGCATTTAAGGAGGGTGGTGGCTTAAACCCGAGTTCCTACAGAGTAGGAACCCCCACCCGCCCTCCTCCTCTAACCTACTAGTCTTTTAGCAGTCTAAAAACAGAGGTCAAAAATTTTTTGGTCTCAGTTTCTTTTCAGCAGGGCAGGAACCGGGAGGAGCGGGAAGTCGGCGTAGGACCAAGGGGACACAAGACCGGGAAGTCAGCGAAAGACCAGGGAGGTAAGACTAACTGGTAAGTACTTTCCTCAAACCTTCCTAGAAAGTAAAACTAAAACTAGTGGGATTTGGTTAGTTTAAAAAGGAATAAGAGGAGTACAGTATACATTGGTCTAAGTAAGCTTCGGGAAAACAAAAGTCAATAAATAAACTAAAACTAGAAAATTAAAAAGTAATATAAGGGTTAAGTCATGGCAGTAGAGCTCGGACCTGTGTCATGCTCCTCCTGTAACATGTGGGAAATCAGGGACGCTTCCTGTGTCCCTGACAACCATGTGTGCGGGAAGTGTGTCCAGCTGCAGCTCATGTGGGACCGCATGACGGCCCTTGAGCTGCGGATGGACTCACTTTGGAGCATCCACGATTCTGAGAGGGTTGTGGATAGCACATTTAGTGAGTTGGTCACACCGCAGGTTAAGGCCAGCGTAGATAGTACATGGGTGACCAAAAGGCAGAGCAAGGGCAGGAAGGTAGTGCAGAAATCCCCTGGGGTTGTCTCCCTTAGCAACAGGTTCACCGCCTTAGGTGCTGTTGTCTGGGGGGGATGACTCATCGGGGGAAGGCACCAGCAGCCAGGCTCATGGCACCATGACTGGCTCTGTTGCAAAGAAGGGAGGGAAAAAGAGTGGCAGGGCTATAGTAATAGGGGATTCGATTGTAAGGGGAATAGATAGGGGTTTCTGTGGTCGCGACCGAGACTCCAGGATGGTATGTTGCCTCCCTGGTGCAAGGGTCAAGGATGTCTCGGCGCGGGTGCAGAACATTCTGGAGGGGGAGGGGGAACAGCCAGTTGTCGTGATACATGTTGGTACCAACGACGTAGCTAAAAAAAGGGAAGAGGTCCTACAAGTAGAATTTAGGGAGTTAGGAGCCAAGCTAAAAAGTAGGACCTCGAAGGTAGTAATCTCTGGATTACTACCAGTGCCACGTGCTAGTAAGAGTACAGAGAACAGGATAGTTAGGCTAAATACGTGGCTTGAGCAGTGGTGTAAGAGGGAGGGTTTTAAATTTTTGAGGCATTGGAACCAGTTTTGTGGTAGGTGTGACCTATACAAAAGGGACGGTCTACACCTGTGCAAAGATGGAACTGATGTTCTCGGGGTAATTTTTGATAAAGCAGTTCGGGAGCATTTAAACTAGTATGGCAGGGGGCTAGAAACCTATGTAGTGAAATAGAGGAAATTGAAAGGCAGACAGAAATAAATGGTAAAAGGGTGAGGAACAAAAAACAAAGGGCCAAACTAATTCATAAAAAATGTGAGCATAAAAAAAGCCTGAGGGTTTTATACCTTAATGCGAGAAGCATCAGGAACAAGGTAGATGAATTAGCTGTGGAAATAGAGGTTAATAATTATGATCTAATTGGGATTACGGAAACATGGTTGCAGGGTGAGCAGGGCTGGGAGCTTAACATACAGGGGTATTCAGTATTTAGGAAGGATCGACAAAAAAGAAAGGGAGGAGGGGTAGCATTGCTGGTAAAAGAGGGGATAAATGCAATTGAAAGGAAGGATATTAACTCAGTTAATACAGAATCTATATGGGTGGAGCTAAGAAATAGCGAGGGGCGAAAAACATTAATAGGAGTGGTATATAGGCCTCCAAATAGTAAAATAGAGGTTGGGGAGGGCATCACGAGGGAAATTAGAGAAGCGTGCAATAAGAGCACAGCTGTCATCATAGGTGACTTTAACTTACATATAGATTGGAATAGCCTAATCAGTAAAAATAATGAGGAGGAGGAATTCCTTGAGTGTTTAAGGGATGGTTATCTGGATCAATATGTCGAGGAACCAACTCGGGAACAGGCTATATTGGACTGGGTACTGTGCAATGAGAAGGGACTAATTAGTAATCTTGTTGTACGGGGACCCTTGGGTCAGAGCGATCATAACATGATCGATTTCTCACTCGAAATGGAGAGCGAAGAAATTGACTCAGAGACTAAGGTCCTGAATTTAAACAAGGGGAATTATGATGACATTAGACGGGAACTGAGTAGGTCTGATTGGACAACGTTCCTGGGAGGACTGGAGGTAGATAAACAATGGCAAGCATTTAAAGATAGAATGACAAAATTGCAAAAATTGTTTATACCAATCTGGCATAAAAGGAAATCTAAAAAGGTGACTCAACCGTGGATAACAGGGGAAATTAGAGACAGCATACAATCCAAAGATAGGGCGTATAAAATAGCCAAAAAAAGCGCCAGAGCGGAAGATTGGGAACAGTTTAAGATAGAGCAAAGGAGGACAAAGGGCTTAATCAAGAGGGGCAAAATAGCTTACGAAAGCAAGCTGGCGGAAAATATAAAAACTAACTCCAAAAGCTTTTATAAGTATATCAAGAGGAAAAGACTGGTGAAAACCAAAGTTGGTCCATTGCAGTCAGATACGGAGGAATATATAACAGGAAATAAGGAAATGGCAGACCAACTAAATGCATACTTTGGGTCAGTCTTTACGAAGGAAGACACAAAAAACCTCCCTGGGATATCGGGAAAAATAGGGACATTGGCAAAGGAGGAACTGACGCAAATCAATATCTCTAAGGATATGGTGTTAAGGAAGCTAAAGGGATTGAAGGCGGACAAATCCCCAGGGCCTGATAACATGCATCCTAGGGTACTGAAGGAGGTGGCCCTAGAGATAGCGGATGCACTAAGTATGATTTTTCAGAATTCATTAGACTCGGGAACAGTGCCCATGGATTGGAGGGTAGCTAACGTTACCCCACTATTCAAAAAGGGGGGTAGGGAAAAAGCAGGTAATTACAGACCTGTAAGCCTTACATCAGTTGTGGGCAAAATGCTGGAGTCCATCATTAAGGATGAAATAGCGGAGCACTTAGCAAATGGGGACAGGATAGGACAGAGTCAACATGGATTTACAAAGGGTAAATCGTGCTTGACTAATCTATTGGAATTTTTTGAGGGAGTAACTGGTAAAATAGATGGGGGAGAGCCAGTAGATGTGGTGTACCTGGACTTCCAAAAGGCCTTCGATAAGGTCCCACATAAAAGATTAGCATGGAAAATTGAAGCTCATGGGATAAAGGGGAAAGTATTGACGTGGATAGAGAACTGGCTGTCAGATAGAAAACAGAGAGTTGGAATAAACGGCTCATTTTCTGAATGGCAGGCAGTAACAAGTGGGGCACCACAGGGATCTGTCCTGGGTCCCCAGCTGTTCACAATTTACATTAATGACCTGGATCAGGGAGTCGGATGCAGCATTTCCAAATTTGCAGACGACACTAAACTAGGAGGGGGGGTGGGCTCAGAGGAGGAGACCAGGAAGCTCCAGAGCGATTTGGACAGACTGGGTGATTGGGCGGATAAATGGCAGATGCACTATAATGTGGACAAGTGCGAAGTTATCCACCTTGGGTGCAGGAATGGGAGGGCAAATTATTATTTAAATAGCAATAAATTGGGAGAGGGGGGAAGTACAGAGAGACCTGGGTGTTCTTGTACACCAGTCACTGAAGGCGAGCATGCAGGTGCAACAGGCGGTCAAGAAGGCAAACGGTATGCTGGCCTTCATAGCAAAAGGGTTGGAATACAGGAACAGGGATACCTTGCTGCAGCTGTACAGGGCACTGGTGAGACCACACCTCGAGTACTGTGTACAGTTTTGGTCGCCTCATCTGAGGAAAGATGTTCTTGCCATGGAGGGGGTGCAGCGGCGATTCACCAGGCTGATACCAGGAATGGCGGGATTGACCTATGAGGAGAGACTATGTAGTTTAGGGATGTACACACTGGAGTTTAGAAGATTGAGAGGGGACCTCATAGAAGTGTATAAAATTCTGACAGGTCTAGACAGACTAGATGCAGAAGGAATGTTTCCCTTGGCGGGTGAGAACAGAACTAGAGGACATAATTTAAGGATAAGGGCTAAACCATTTAGGACAGAAATGAGGGGGAATTTCTTCACTCAGAGGGTGGTGAACCTGTGGAACTCATTGCCACAGAGGGCAGTGTACGCCAGCTCATTAAATATATTTAAGAGGGAATTAGATATATTTCTACAGGCAAAAGGGGTTAAGGGTTACGGAGAGAAGGCGGGGACGGGATACTGAATTGGAGGATCAGCCATGATCTCATTAAATGGCGGAGCAGGCTCGAAGGGCCGGATGGCCTACTCCTGCTCCTATCTTCTATGTAATCTATGTAATCTATGTAAAGAAAAGAAATAGGATAGAAATTGTGTTGCACCCTTCACGACCTCAGGATGTCCCAAAGCACTTTTCAAGCCAGTTAATGACTTTCGAAGTGAGTCACTATTGTAATGTAGGGAAACACTGCAGCCCATTTTGGACACAGCAAGATCCCACAAACAGCGATAAGATAATTGACCAGATAATATGCTTTTTAGTGATGTTGAGGGATAAATATTGGCCAGGGCAACAGAAGAGCGCCCCTGCTCTGCTTAAAATAGTGCGATGTGGTAATTTGCCTCCAGCTAAGGAGGACAGACAGTTTAACATTTCATCCGAAAGACGGCACCTGACAGTGCAGCAGAGCGCTCCCTCAGCCTAGATTTTGGTGCTCAAGTCTTTGGTGTGGGTCTTGAATCCACGACATCCTGACTCAGACACTGGCCCAGATATTCCGATCCCTACGGGTGTACACGCGCTGTGCACCCACCCGTAGGGACATCGGAAATGCCGGTTTCATGCATGCACAGCGCGTGCGATGAAAACCGGCATTTCCGATCAGTCAAGAATGGTCTTGACAGATCCTCCGGCTGCCCGGGAGAAGGGCCTCTGCGGGCGGATAGTTCCGCTTTTTGGAGACCCTCCGCCAGCAGAAAACCCTTAGAATTCTTACGCCTGGCGTAAGGCCTGCTTTCACCAGGATAAGAGTAGACAAAAAAGTAAAAAAAAAAATTTTCACTGATTTATCATTTAAAAATACTTTAAAAAAAAGGTAAGTTTATTTTTAGCCCCGTAAAAAGCTTTAACTATTTTTTTCAAAAAATAAAATTGTTTAAAATACTTAATTTATTGTAGTTTCAAGTCATTTTAAAAATGTGATTTAAAAAAAAAATTATTTAAAGTTTGACTATGTTTTTGGAGTGATCTCCATTCATATATTTGACAGGTCTTCCTGTCAAGTGTATGAAGGGAGATTCCCTTCTCTGATTGGCTCCCCATGGCCCACGTGATCCCAGGGACGCTGCGAACTACATGCCCTGCGCACTTGGAGTTTGGTGAGGCCCAGGAGCGGAAGCGTGTGCGTCCCGGGAGCCCTCAGGTAAGGGCATAGATTTTTCCAGATCGCAGGCCTCCGCCCGCGGGAGACCTGCGATCGGAAAATACAGGCCACTGAACCAAGGCTGACACCTAATACGTACTTTGCAATATTTAAGAAGCCTGCTATAAAGATGCCCGGTGACATAACCTCTTCACTGTACCAACAATTTGGCCCCTTTCACTCCACGAATCCAGTGGCGAACTCCTAAAAATTAAACATTGGAATCTGAATGGACCAATGGGGGTGAATACCCAACATTAACAAAATTTTTGCTGCGCCAAGACTGGAATTTCGTCCCTCTCGTTTTAGATTGAACAACATGGGAGAAACAAAAAATCAGGCAGTTGTACACAATTAGTTTTGCTCCCGGACTTACTGTGTTTACACTTGATTGACCACTCAAATGCTTTACCAACAGGACACTACTTTTCCTTTCATACAATTATGACTACAGCTACAGATATTCATAGTACAAACACCTAAACATATCGCCAAGCTTGTAGCGAGAGCAATCTCACGTCAGCATTATCGGAAACACCAGCGGGGAGAAATTCGCGTGGCCTGTGCCACACGTTAGTGCCAGGATGTCGTTGACAGCTGCAACGACAGCTGATGTCAGTTCCAGCCCCGCACACCATATCGGTGGTGCCGGTAGCGCTGCCGGTAACCTCGATCACCAGGGAGCTCGCCATGATTGAGATCGTGACGTCAGTGAGTGTAGAACGCTCACTGGACACCCAATCTCCAACATTGGATTTAGCCACTTACCCTAACGGCAGCGCAGAACAACGACAGGAAGAGTTGGCCTCTACAAGCAGGAAGCAGGCTGCAGCAGTGATGTTTAAAGGCACCATCCCTAATCAGCTGTACCTGACAGGGTGCTGCAGTTTCAGTGCTGGTTTGCTACTTCCTGCAACTTAAACAGCTCTCTTTAGTTATTTCAAGTTTTTTTGGTGACAGGGAGTGTTCATTCAAGTGCAGAAGTCACTCATTATTTGTTGAAGGCTTCTGCTCACAACACTTCCTCACAGTCATGGGGACTGCGAGATTACCTCAGGAGGACGACAAGGCAGAGGAGGAGGAGGAAGAGGACAAGGACGAGGATGAGGACCAGGAGGGAGGGCGGAGGCAGCAAGACAATCGGCCTTCTGGACGGGCTGTCCATGACCGGCTCATCAGACTCCAATTCGCATGAATGAAATTCCAGATCCTCGTCATACAATCCCTGTCTCATGCCATATCACAGCGTCCTCCTGGGCACAAAGGTGAAATGAGAGAGATGACAAAATATTCCAAACACCATTAATAAATATATCTATAAACATATCACACATATCACATGAATTCTAACAACTAATGACCCTTGTACCTGCCATAGTTGAATAGCTGTCATTGTGTGCAAGGTGTGAGTGTTGCTAGGCAGAGATTGTTGGTGGGTGAGTGCTGAGGATGTGGTACATTGAGCAGTGTGTGAAGCTCGTGGTACAGAATGTAGCATTTGTTGAAGTATTCACTCACCCTGACCACCCGTGTGAGCTCGTTAAATTTCCTCCTGCACTGGGTGTGGGACCTGGGGAGAACAGTGCTGCCCGTGACGTGGTGTGCCACCTCCCTCCACATAGTCCGGCAGACTTGTGGCGATGGCCTCCTGCCAGTTGGTACAGGACTGCCCGCCTTCTCTCCACCGCTAAAACCAATGCCTCCAAAGCTTCCTCTGAAAACCCCCAGGCTCTCTCCCTGGGGTGGCGATCTGCCATCAGGATTTGTAAATAAGTGCTCCTTCTCTTGGTCCTTCTTCTTATGGTTGTTGAGGCAGCTGTACACCCAACAATGCTGAGAATGAGGTACTGCAGCATCAATGAACCTCCCCTTTAAGCAGTGAAAAAAGCCGGAGGCAATCATTACTTGCGTTTAGACTGCTCCCGATATTGGTCCACCTTTTCAGTGTAACACCAGTGAGCTTGGGTTTTTAGACAAGAATCATGGCTGCAATCATTTTAATGAGGAGTGAGGACGAATTTTGCATGCAGCCGAGATGATTTTCACCTGGCGCTACTTAACCATTTTAAGTCTAAACACCACCCATTCCTTGGCTATAACCAATTTCTAGCCCCAAACTCTTCCCTGGAAGGGGGAGGGGGGGGGGGATTATTGGGTAGCTCTGACTGTAAGATTGCTCACCTCGCGGCCTGCCCTTACAGGCTCGGTGAGGTAGCTTCCACATTTCCAGCCGGTATGGAGTTTCTCCTGATATCCGCGAAGGCCCCACCCAGACTGTTAAAGCCGCACGGTCATGAGGTACATTCGCGCGGCGTTGTTTTAAAGTCGCTTTCAAAACTTCATTGTAAGCAACACGTGTTGCGGACTGCTGCTGAATCTACCCCAGAATATAAACCTCCCTCTGGAAGCAGTTCCAGAATACATGTGGGTTCAATTTACAAACATTACATTTCTAGCCTACGGCTCCAAAAATTCCCCAGATCCGGTGCGGCAGAAATCGTAATTACGGTTGGTTGGTTGTTTACAATCTTGGATTCCCGAATCCAATCCCTCGATACAGTTTAGATTGAGTTTATGTTCTCATTCTCACAGAATGATACATTTCCTGACAAACTTTAGACAAGTTATGCTCCCACATGTCTACTGGCAAGAAGACTAAACGTGTCAAAGCATTTTCCTTTAAGAATTCTAACTGCCAGCAAAGGAAATAATCCTACCTCCAGACTAAGAGCACACCTGAATCCTAAAATAAAATACCAACGCTTCAGAAGAAACAATGCGCAATGCATACGGCTACTTAATAATAGCATTTCTTTCTTTACACAATATGCATTCCTTAAGGCAAGTGAATGCCTCAATGCCAATCATTGCTGAATCTTCAACAGTAGGCTCCAAAAAGCAGAGACTTAAATTTATATTGCGCCTTTTATGACGTCAAGTGCCTTAAAACCGATTAAGTACGTTTTGAAGTGTTGCCACTGTTGGAATGTGGGAAACGCAGCGGACAATTTGCTGAAAGCAAAGTCCCACAAACAGCAATGAGATAATGGCCAGATAATCTGTTTATAGTGATGCTGATTGAGGGATAAGTATTGGCCAGGACACCAGGGAGAACTCCCCCTGCTCTTTATTTGAAATAGTGCCCACGGGATCTTTTGTGTCCACCTCAGAGAGCAAATGGGGCCTTGGTATAACGTCTCATCCGAAAGACGGCGCCTCCGACAGTGCAGCAATCCCTCAGTACCGCACTGGGCGGGTCAGCCTCGATCATGGGTTCAAGTCACTGGAGTGGGGGGTTGAACCCAGAACCCTTTGGCTCAGATTGCAAATACTCGCTCCAGTGTCGCTGAAGCTCTGTTCCAACCTGCAGAGTTTTACAACAAAAAAACCTCTGCACCCTGCAAAAAGAAAGCATGTTCGAAATTTTATAAAAACAGAAAATGCTGCAAATACTCAGCAGGTCAGGCAGCATCTGTGGAGAGAGAAACAGAGTTAACGTTTCAGGTCGATGACCCTTCGTCAGAACTGGAAAAAAGCTGGAGATGGAACAGGTTTTTAAGCAAGTGCAGAGGCAGGGAAAGGGGGGAGGGGAGGAAAGAACAAAAGGGAAGGGCTGTGATAGGGTGGAAGGCAGGAGAGATTAAGAGATATTAAGAGAGGTGCAAGGCAAAAGGAGATGGTAATGGGACAAGTTAAGAAACAAAAGATGGCTCTAGATGAAGTGTAAATGGCACTGGCAGAATGATCGACAACTGCCATGTGGGACAGAGAAAAAAAACTAAGAAAATAAATAAATAGATAGAAAAAAAGGATAGGAGCAGAGGTAATGGTGAAAAATTGTTGAACTCGATTACAAAAAGAAAATACTGCAGATGCTGGAAATCCGAAATAAAAACAGAAAATGCTGGAGATACTCAGCAGGTCAGGCAGCATCTGTGAAGAGAGAAACAGAGTTAACGTTTCAGGTTGATGACCCTTCGTCAGAACTGGAAAACAGCAGGAAATGGAACAGATTTTTAAGCAAGTGTAGGGGCTGGGAAATGGGGGAGGGGTTGAAAGAACAAAAGGGAAGGTCTGTGATAGGATAGAAGGCAGGAGAGGTTAAGAAACATTAAGAGATATTCAAGGCAAAAGGAGATGGTAATGGGACAGGTTAAGAAACAAAGGATGGCTCGAGATGAAGTGTAATTGCGCTGGCAGAATGAAAGACAGCTGCCATGTGGGAGAGAAGAACAGAAGGCACAAACAAAAAGTGTGGATAAAAAATATATATTTGATGGGGGCCAGGTTATGATCTGAAATTGTTCAACTCTATGTTGAGTCCAGAAGGCTGTAAAGTGCCTAATCGAAAGATGAGGTGCTGTTCCTCGAGCTTACGCTGAGCTTCATCAGAACAGTGTAAGAGGCCGAGGACAGTGAGGTCTGAGTGGGAGTGGAGAGGAGAATTAAAGTGACAGGCGACCGGAAGCTCGGGGTCCCCCTTACGGACTGAACGGAGGTGTTCCGGCAAAGCGGTCACCCAATCTGCGTTTGGTCTCCCCAATGTAGAGGAGACTGCATCGTGAGCAGCGAATACAGTATACTAAATTGCAAGTAGTACAAGTATATCGCTGTTTCACCTGGAAGGAGTGTTTGGGGCCCTGGACAGTGGGAAAGGGGGAGGTATAAGGGCATGTGTTGCATCTCCTGCGCTTGCACGGGAAGGTGCCGGGCGAAGGGGAAAGGGTGTTGGGGGTGATAGAGGAGTGAACCAGGTTGTCGCGGAGGGATTCGAAATTTAATGCTGCTTTTCTGAATTCAGGCGAACAGAAACAAAACAATCAGTTTAAGTCATGGAGATTGTCGTTATTTTATTCTTTAGAACATGGGTTTCTTCCTCAACAGGTTGTTCATTTTGGTTCACGAACAATTTGTATCCATGTAGCTCATAGAAAATGTGCAGAGCAGGAAAATAAATATAAATAAAAGGAACAGACGTAAGCCACGATGGGAGAGTTAGGAGGAGTGACAAAGCTTTGTTGCAAGGATTATTTTCCTCAAAAGAGAGAAGTGTTGTGATAAGGTAAATGTTTCCGGTGATCAGAGAGACTGTAATGAAAAGGAATTAAAGATAGAAATAATTTATTTACAGCAGCTTGATTAGAATGTGGAATTCTCTGCCACAAACTACTGTTAAATAGGGTCCATAATTTTATCGAAACATACAACACAGAAGGAGGCTTTTCAGCCCATCACGCTCTTTGTAAGAGCCATCCACTTAATCCCACTCCCCTGCTCTTTCCCCATAGCCCTGCAAATTTTTCTTTGCAAGTATATATCTAAATCCCTTTCAAGCAGTGTATTCCAGATTATTCACTGCATAAAAAAAATGCTCATCTCCCCTCTGGCTCTTTTGCCGATGACCTTAAATCTGTGCGCTCTGGTTACCGACCCTCCTGCCAGTGGAAACAGTTTATCCTTCTTTACTCTATCAGAACCCCTCATGATTTTGAACACCTCTATTAAATCACACCTCTATTAAATCTCTCCTTAACCTTCTCTGCTCTAAGGAGAACAACCCCAGCTCCTCCAGTCTCACCGCGTCACTGAAGTCCCTCAGCCCTGGTACCATTCTAGTAAATCTCCTCTGCAAGGCCTTGACACCCTTCCTAAGTATGGTCCTCAGAAGTGGACACAATACTCCAGCTGAGGCCTAACCAGTGAGTTATAAAGGTTTTATAAAATCTTTAAAAGGGAATTAGATAGGTGCTTGAAAAATAGTTTAGGGGGTGTGGGACCCAGTAGAAGCGTGAGCATAGACCAGATTAGACCATAAGGAGATAAACATGGGTGCAGAGTCGCTGGACCAATTACTGTGCTGTAATATTCCATGAGGGAGAAATTGGCCTCCGTTGCGCCTCCCGTTAGCACCTCCGGGGGGCGATAACGGGGCGCTAAGGGCTTACCAACTGGGCGCGGTGAAATTACCGATGCCCGCGAACTTCCATGGCGGGTTAGCGCTGGCACTAAAACTTACTGCCTCGATCTCCAGTGCCCCGTTATCGACCCGGATGCAAAATTCGCTTCCGCCCCCTGCAACATCGCCGGGCGTCAACAACGGCAGCTGCAGGAGGCGTCGTCACCGCGGATGGCCGCTTGGGGAGCGCTAATCGGGTAGGCCAAAATTTTATAATGTCCCCAAGTGTGCTGTATTTTGATTTTTTTTCCAGCCCACGATTGATCAGCCCTGCGCTCTCTTACAATGCTTGGGGCCGCTATGCGCGTATCGTAGGTGCAGTCGGCAACCATTCCCAGCCTCAGCCTTCAAAGACCGCGGCACTGGCCCTTCCCTTTAAGGGAGTGAAGGAGCCTGTAAAACCGGCAGCGCTGCACGGAACATTGATCAGCGCTCTGCCGCTCCCACCCCTCTCGCTCCCTTTAGCGCTCTCAGGGAAGTGGTAGCGCTTGTTGTAGCACTCCACTTCCCTCTTGGAGCGCTAAACCGGAAGTTTCCATTGGAATCAATTGTGTCGCGCCCGGCGATACTTCTGCACTCCCGCAAAAGTTATCGCCCCAAACGGGGCACTACGCAATTTCTAGTCCGATGATTCTTAAATTCAGCCTGAGTGAAGACCGTACACTTGCCCCTTTATTCCAATGCACTCCTGGTTGGCCTCCCACATTCCACCCTACGTAAACTTGAGGTCATCCAAAACTCGGCTGCCCGTGTCCTAACTCGCACCAAGTCCCGTTCACCCATCACCCCTGTGCTCACTGACCTACATTAACTCCCGGTTAAGCAGCGCCGGATATCAAAATTCCCATTCTTGCTTTCAAATCCCTCCATGGCCTCGCCCCTCCCGATCTCTGTGTAATCTCCTCCAGTCCCACAACCCCCCGCCGAGATATCTGCGCTCCTCTAATTCTGCCCTCTTGAGCATCCCTGATTGTAATCGCTCAACCATTGGTGGCCGTGCCTTCTGTTGCCTAGGGCCCTAAGCTCTGGAATTCCCTCCCTAAACCTCTCCGCCTCACTACTTCTCTCTTTCCTCCTTTAAGACGCTCCTTAAAACCTACCTCTTTGACCAAGCTTTTGGTCACCTGCCCTAATTTCTCCTATGTGGCTCGGTGTCAAATTTTTTGTCTTATAATACTCCTGTGAAACGCCTTGGGCCGTTTTACTATGTTAAAGGCGCTATATAAATACAAGTTGTCGTTGTTGTTTGAACTTAGGCGTTGCAATACCCCAGGCCGCTGCCCCAGTGAAACACACGTGGCCATCGTCAACTAGGTAATAACAATATTAATTGGCTGGAACTGCTGTCGCACTTTTACAATGAGATGCAATTCTTCTTTCATGTTGAACTTCAGCCCATACCTGACGGATAGATATTCTGTATAGAAATCTATATTTTTTATATATACACACACAGGATTATTAATCACCTTGCTGACAATCCAAGTTATGTCCCAATTTGGATAATTACACTCGCAGAACAATAACAACTTGTATTTATATAGCACCTTTAACATTAAAAGGTCCCAAAGGTGCTTCACAATTAAACAATGCAGCTTGAGACATTTTAACATTCGAGGTGCTATATTAATACAGGTTGTTGTTGTTCTGTTAGTTATATTATCCCAATCAAGCCAGGAAGGGAGAGATTAGGAGGGTTGACAGAAAGCTTGGGTGAAAAGATTGGATTCAAAATGGCTTCAAGATGTGGCAGTAAAGGCCCAAACTTTCCACCATTGGAGGGACAGGGCCTTGTAGCAGCCTTCTCTCCTTCCGGGCAGCCCAAGCAACTTATCTGCTGAAGGCCTCGATCTAGGCCAAGGCCTTCAGCAGGTGTCTTCCTTCCGACCTTCAGGGCACCACAGGTCCCTCATTGCCTCTTCTGGAGAGGAATTTTTCCAGAGTATTTTTTCCTCTGGATTTTTGCCTCTCCCAGGAGATGACATGGATACAGGGGGGTGGGGAGGAGGGTAAGGAAGTGCTTAGTCATGATGCTCCAGCCATCATGGTGCGGGGCAGGCTTGATGGACTAGCTGGTCTTTTCCTGCCCGGCAATTTTGTGCGTTCGCAGCACTGCCAGGAACATCTGCTTTTGCTCCGGCGGGCTTCCTCACGATGGGGTTTCCTGCAGGAGCCCATGTAATGAGCCCTAACCCAGAAAAATGGCTCAGGCCGATATGGAAGAGCCCCACTGTAACTCTATCCTGAAAAAGAGGATCTTCCCTCCCCTGACCTCCCCCCAAAGTCTGCATCAGGTATTCGACACAGATTCCAACACAAGCATCGTGAGGGCTTTGTATAATTTATTTTTTTTTTTAAATAAAAAGCAACTCTTTTTGAAGTTAAGAGATCGATATTTAAATTTTCTTTGTCCCAGTCAAAAACTTTTTCTCCATCTGTCTTGTTCTAAATGAGTACTCCATCTGAAGCCAGTCGAGAGATACAGGCAGGCCAGAAACACTGTGGAATGTTAAGAGTGAACCATCACATCAGGTGAACTCAAGAGACTTTGAGCCGGGTGCAGTTCACATTGAAGCTTAGCCCAGCAGATGTGACTCTGTGTTATTGTCAATCTTCCAAAGCAGCCTGTAGCTACTGTAAACCCACAGTGTAAGCTCTGCTACTGTTCACTTATCCATTTACAATTTAAGGTGGACGTCAAAGATCCCACGGCACTATTTCGAAGAAGAGCAAGGGAGTTCTCCCCTGGTGTCCTGGTCAATATTTATCCATCAATCAACGGAACAAAAACAGATGATCGTGGCATTCATCTCATTGCTGTTTGTGGGATCTAGCTGTCCACAAATTGGCTGCTGCTTTCCTACATTACAACAGTGACTACACTTCAAAAATACTTCATTGGCTCTAAAGCGCTTCCTGAGGTCATGAAAGGCGCTATATAAATCCAAGTTCTTTCTTTTCTTCAATAAATCCGTTTGACAGTTTGTAGTCCAAACCAAACTCAATGGAATGTTTATTTTAACCACTTTCTGAAGACAAGGCAGATCATTGCGGGCATGCGATATAACCAGTAAGTCAAAATATAACCATGAAGGTTTTTTATTCCATTGTTGGGTTGGCTACAAATTACCTTCTTACTGGGCGAGTAAAACCTGTAGGGAACAGGGATCTCACCAATGCGAGTCTGAAAAGCAGCACCCAAAAAAGGTAAGAAAGCAGAATTCCAGTCGGCTTCCTACGCCAACCCCCAGTGAGGCTCTCCCTGCTTTTCAGCTTCAGTTCCGTAACTGGAGGTCATATTTGGAATGCTGCACACAACATTGGACAACCCACCTTCAAAAGAGATTAATTAATTGGAAAGAGTTCAGAGAAGAGTGGGACTGTTGGCTCCCAGTTACAAAGAGAGACTCCCAGCATTAAAATTGATCTCATTAGAGAAAAGAACATTAGAAGGGGCTTGATTCAGGTTTCTGAAATGATGAAAAGCATGCAGAAGGTGACTATAAGCCAGATATTTAAGGCTGCTTTTAATCTACAGATAATGTTCTGAAACTGGTATCTGGGACATGTGATGCACGTCCAATGAGTAAACAGAACCATCTGCTTCGCTCAACAACTTGTATTTATATAGCGCCTTTAACGTAGTAAAACGCCCCAAAGTGCTTCACAGGAGCGATTATCAAACAAAATTTGACACCGAGCCACATAAGGAGCTATTAGGACAGATGACCAAAAGCTTGGTCAAAGAGGTAGGTTTTGAGGAGCGTCTTAAAGCTGGAGAGAGAGGTAGAGGGGTTTTGGGAGGAAATTCCAGAGCTTGGGGCCTAGGCAGCTGAAGGCACGACTGCCAATAGTGGAGTGATTAAAATTGGGGATGCGCAAGATGCCAGAATTGGAGAAGCACCGAGATCTCGGAGGGTTGTGGGGCTGGAGGAGATTACAAAGATAGGGAGGGGCGAGGCCACGGAGGGATTTGAAAACAAGGATGAGAATTTTAAAATTGAGGTGCTGCTGGACCTTGGAGCCAAGGGGTGATGGGTGAACGGGACTTAGTGTGAGTTAGGACACGGGCAACAGAGTTTCAGATGAGCTCAAGTTTATGTGGGGTGGAAGATGGAAGACTAGCCAGGAGAGCATTGGAATAGTCAAGACTACAGGTAACAAAGGCATGGATGAGGGTTTCGGCAACTAATAAGCTGAGGCGGGCAATGTTACAGAGGTGGAAGTAGGCGGTCTTGGTGATAGAGCGGATATGTGGTCGGAAGCTCATCTTGGGGTCAAATACGACACCAAGGTTGCGAATGGTCTGGTTCAGCCAAAGACAGTGGCCAGGGAGAGGGATCGAGTCGGTGGCTAGGGAATGGAATTTGTGGCGGGGACCAATGGCTTCGGTCTTCCCAATATTTAGTTGGAGGAAATTTCTGCTCATCCAGTACTGGATGTCAGACAAGCAGTGTGACAAATCAGAGAGAGTTGAGGAGTCAAGAGAGGTGGTGGTGAGGTAGAGCTGGGTGTCGTCAGCATACGTGTGGAACCTGACAGTGTGTTTTCGGATGATGTCACTGAGGGGCAGCATGTAGATGAGAAATAGGGGGGGGCCAAAGATAGATCCTTGTGGGACTCCAGAGGTAACAGTGCGGGATCGGGAAGATAAGCCATTGCAGGAAAACATTGTAAAACGTCTCAAGGTGCTCCATAGGAGCGTAATCAGAAAAAATATTGACACTAACCTAAAGGAGGAGACATTAGCTCAGGAGAGGTAGGTTTTAAAGAATGTATTAAAGGAAGAGAGAGAGGTCGAGAGGCGAAAAGATTTAGAGAGGCAATTTCAGAGCTTTGGGCCGAGACAGCTGAAGACACGGCTGGCAATGGTAGAGCGAAGGAAGTCAAGGAGGCCAGAATTGGAGGAACTTACAAGTTCCCAGAGGGTGGTAGGGCCGGAGGAGGTTACGGAGATAGGGAGGGGCGAGGCCATGGAGGGATTTGAACATGAGGATGAGAACTTTTAAATCAAATTGATTTTAGGTTCTTGCAGTGTGCAAATTGGTTGCTTAATCGAACTACGCAACAACTTCAGAGAAGTAATTCGTTAACTCGTGAAGTGCTTTGTGGTGTCCTAAGAATGTGAAAGGTGCTATATCAACGCAAGGTCTTTTCTTGCTTTCTTCCATTCCGTAAATTCCGCTATTTTGCTCCTCCGATCCGCACAGTACTTTTTCCCAAAAATGACACACCAAAGCCATAAACTCCTTCATAAGCAGCACCCTGGAGAATACGCAATATTGCAATCATTTCGAGATTCCATAATATTTAATAAAGCTGCTGCTACCTGCATAAGTTATGTAAATGATGTGGCAATAGCTTTTTTTGTAAACCAAGACATTTACTCTAAAGATTTATTCCTCATGCACATCTCTGATGTAGTAACATGCACCAGGCACTAAATAATAAATAATCCTTTTTGAATTATAAAGTAAAAGTTAAGAGGACCACAACTTTCCTGCGGATTTTCCCCACTCTGATGGCTGCAGCCAGTATCCCTTGTGCATGCTGACCTCACAATACAAAGAAGCACATCACTGGCAAAACATCCACCCCACAGACTTTATCACCTTCGGAATAATCAATATTTGTGCTATTTTTTCAAACACAATATGGTTTGATAAAATCTTATGATTTAACACCTTCAGAATAGTTCCCATCTATTTTTTTCTGACATTTACATGGCAACAATATATAATATATAGAATATCACACCAATGGCAATGTATTGTGCTAGAGCCCTCCAATCTCTCTAACCACTAGCTATTTACATCTCCTCTTTCTCTCCAAAATTCCTGAACCCATCGTCACCACCGAACTCCTCGTCCATTTTTCCCTGCATTCTCTTTTTTGAGTCACTTCGATTTGGCTGACAGTGCCAAGATTGGCCTCGTCAAAGTCAGTAGCTGCATCCTCTGTGACTGTAATCATGGCTTATTGTCCACATTAATCTCTCAGCTGCCTTTGACACTCCATTCTTCTCCACTCTTCCGTGGTCCATCTTCATTTTTTTCTTGGAAAGTTGACGACGCTGACAAGACCATATTTAACACCCAACCCGCGTTGCCCTGAGAAGGTTGTGTGGGCCTTCGAATGTTTGTGCAATTGAGTGACCTGAAGGCTTTAAGAATCAACCATGGTGTGGATTAAAGTCACATGTAGGTCAGACTGGGTAGGGGGTAGACATCTGTGAACCAGTTGGGTTTGTACAATGAAACAGGAGTTTTCCCGGTAATCATTCTGGTGATAGTCCACAAATTACAAGGCTTATTGAATTTAATTTCACAATTTGCCATGCTAGGATTTGAACTCTCAATCTCTGGGTTGCTCATCGAGTACCATAATCACTGCAGTACCATACCTCTGGTACCATGCTCTCCTGGTTTCAGTTCTTCCTTTCCAAACTGACATATCACAGAGTGAATGTTACAAATGTGCACTCCCAGCACAGACCCTTGCCTTCCAGAGTGTTGCAGAAATTCACACACATATATCCCATGATTCTCCATCTGCTACAATGAGATTTCCTCAATTTCTCTTCTGCCCACATTCTCCCCTGCGGTGCACCCCTTAAGACTTCTCATTATCTATACACGAGCATATGAAAATGACGGACAGGAAAATCATGACTAGACATTTCATATTGCCCTGCCCCCACCCCCCCAGAAGCCATGTAACCTCCTGGGAGAGGCAAACAACCAGAAATATGCGACTCCACCTCAAGCACATATACACTGGTAACACCCAGCTCCAATTCTCTAATACCACCTTCAATTCCAAGATTGTTGCCGTACTAAACAAGTTTCCTTCAGGCTCAATATTTGGAAAACCAAAACTGTCCTTTCTGTTCTCACCAAACTCTCTGTGCCTCTGGTTCCGTTCCAGCTCCATCGGCCCACCCCAGCCTTCCGTGGTAGAACCAGTTCATGGATAACTTGGCGTTGAGCTGTATTTTCTACCTCAGTCACAAAAATTATATTTTGCCATTCCAAGAATGCAGCTCAACAGAATGTGGTGAACAACAGCCAACATGGATTCAGAAAGGGGAGGTGCAGCCAGACCAAACTTCAAAACCTTTTTAAAATCGAGGAATCGGCATCCCAAGTGGACTGTAGAAAGTCTGAAGAAGGGTCATCGGCCTGAAACATCGGGCACGATCTTGCCAGCCCTGGGGAGGCAGGTATGGAGGCAGGACTGCCGGGAAAATGGCAGAATTTGGGGGCGAGTGCCCAACCCGCCCCCAACCCGACTCCGTGCCATCTTGCCAGGAGGCGGGTAGCCAACCCGCGCCGGGTCCGTCTCCTTGGCGGTGGGAAGGGGATTAGTGCCACTTATCTGCCTGTTAACAGGTGGTTAACAGGCAGATAAGAGGATTATCCCCATTTTCCCCACACAGGTGCGGGCTTCCCGAAGGCTCCGAACCCCGCCAGGGTCACCGAGGCGAGCAGTGGGTCTGCGGGGTGCAAAAGTGCACTGTGGAGGTAAGTGATGGGTGCAAGTGTGGAGAGGTGAGTATCTGAGGTAAGTGGAAAGTGTTAGTAAAAGTTTACTTACCTTTGTTTCTTCCTGCAGGCTTCAATCGGTGGGTATGCGGAGAGTCTCGCACCTCCGCGGCAGAGATGACTGATGGCCGCTGCATTCTCAGATGCAGCAACCATCTAATTTCGGCTAAATAGAGGTTTGATGAGTCTTGAATTCAAGAACTCATCAAACTACAGAGAATGTCAGTGTTTGGCAGCTTCACAGAGTTGTCAAATGATGACAATTCATCTGTCAAAAATTTGACAGATGAAACGTCATAGGTTGACGTTCTCTGTAACCGGCTTTCCCTAATTCGCCTGCTAAGCCCGTTGGGCGGGCTTAACAAGGTCAATTAAGGGAAAATAGCGTGGGTTGGCCAGAAGTTGATGGAGGCGAGACTGAAAGCCAACAAGTGGGTGTCCCGCCTCCAAAAGCTCCCCATTGGCAAAATCCAGCCCCTTAACTCTGTTTCTGTCTTTACAGATGCTGCCAGACCTGCTGAGTATTTCCAGCATTTTCTGTTTTTGATTGTAGAAAGTCTCCTGGACTTGCAAAAAGCCTTGGTCAAAGTTCTGCATGAAAGGCTGCTGCTGAATCATACGGCAGTGGGAATTCAAGGTACAAGTTGAAAGAAGCAGGGACTTATTAGGAAGATGATGCTGAAGTGGTGGGGATGTCTCGAGTGCCTGTGCCCCAGGGATCAGTTTTTGTGAGTCTCTACTGCTTCTAATTCCCGTTAACTTGAATTCAGAAGCTCAATGCAAACCGATGAAATTCAAAGGCAATACTAAACTGGGAGGGGAGGGGACAGTCAAATCTCATAGCGGAGACCTAAAAAAAAAAGTTAGACACAATTTTACATGGGGGGGGGGGGGGGGGGGGAGGGTGCAGATGAAATGTAATATGGGTAAGTGTATAAATTAAAGCTGGGGGACACACATGTATGGTGTTGAACTAGCCAAGGAAAAATTGATGAGATTTGCAGTATTTCCACCTATAGAGTCGTAACGGCACAGAAGGAGACCATTCGGCCCATCGTGTCCATGCCGGCTGTCTTTAGAGCAATCCAGTCAGTCCCATTCCCCCGCTCTATCCCCATAGCCCTGCAAGTTTATTTCCCTCAAGTGCCTATCCAATTTCTTTTTGAAATCATTGATCGTCTCTGCTTCCACCACCCTCGTCTGCAGCGAGTTCCAGGTCATTACCACTCGCTGCGTAAAAAGTTTTTCCTCACATCTCTTGCCCAAAACCTTAAATCTGTGTCCGCGAGTCCTTGTACCATCAACTAGTGGGAACAGCCTTTCCCTGTCTAGCCTATCCAAACCAGTCATAATCTTGTACACCTCTATCAAATCACCCCTCAACCTCCTTTGCTCCAATGAAAACAAATCCAGCTTCTCCAACCTGTCCTTGTAGCTAAGATCCCCCATCCCTGGATCCATTCTGGTAAATCTCCTCTGCACCCTCTCAAGGGCCTTCACATCCTTCCTAAAGTGTGGTGACCAGAACTGGACGTAATGCTCCAGTTGTGGCCTAACCAGCGCTTTATAAAGGTGCAGCATAACTTCTCTACTTTTGTACTCAATACCTCTATTTATGAAGCCCAAGATCCCATATGCTTTGTTAACCACTCTCTCAATATATCCTGCCACCTTCAGGGACCTATGCACATTAACTCTCAGGTCCCTCTGTCCCTACACACTCTTCAAAACTGTGCCATGAAGTGGAGATTGCCTCTCCCTGTTCCTTCTGCCAAAATGCATCACCTCACACTTCTCTGTATTAAATTCCATCTGCCACTTGTCTTCCCATTCTGCTAGCCTTTCTCTGTCCTGTTGCTGTCGATTGATATCATCATCACTGTTTGCCACACCACAAAGTTTGGTGTCATCGGCAAATTTAGAAATTCTACTCTGTATTCCAATATCCAGGTCACTCATGTATATCAAACAAAGCAGTGGCCCCAGCACTGACCCTTGGGGAACACCACTGTCTACCATCCTCCAGTCTGAAAAACAGCCATTTACCACAACTCACTGTTTTCTGTCCTTAAGCCAATTCCTTATCCAAGCTGCCACTGACCCATCTGTTCCATGAGCCTCAATTTTGTTAACCAGCCTTCTATGTAGTACTTTGTCAAACGCCTTCCGAAAATCCATGTAGACAACATCCATTGCATTCCCTTCATCAACCCTCTCTGTTACTTCATCAAAAAATTCAATTAGATTAGTCAAACACGATCTGTCTTTTACAAACCCGTGTTGGCTCTCCTTACTTAGCTTAAACCTCTCCAAATGCCCGTTAATTTTTTCCTTGATTATTGTTTCTAACACTGTACCCACCACTGATGTTAAACTGACCAGCCTGTAGTTACTAGGATTGTCCTTGCACCCTTTCTTGAACAATGGTGTCACGTTTGCCACTTTCCAATCCTCAGGCACCTCCCCCGCATCTAGGGAAGATTGGAAAATTATGGCAATTAGCAACCTGGGATGCAAGCCATCTGGATCAGGCGACTTGTTCATTCTAAGCATACCCAGCCTTTCTAGTACATCCTGTCTATCAATTTTCACCCCTTCCATTGCTTCTACCTTTTCCACTTCTACCGATATTATGTCAGCACCCACCTCCTTAGTAAACACCGATACAAAGTACTCATTGAATATTCTAGCCTTGCCCTGCGCCTCTGAGCATATATCACCTTCTTTGTCTCGAATAGGCACCCCCCCCCCCCCCTCTTACTACCCGCTTACTGTTTACATGCCGGTAGAAGATTTTTGGGTTCCCCTTTATGTTAACCGCCATTCCACTGTCATATTCTCTCTTTGCCAATCTTATTTTCATCTTCACTTTCCCTCTCAACTTATTGTATTTGGTCTGGTTCTCCCTTGAAGAATTCACCTGACATGCATCATACACCCTCTTTTTTTGTTTCATCATCTTCTCTATCTCCCTCGTCATCCAAGGAGCCCTTGCTTTGGTTCCCTTACCCTTCCCTCTTGTTGGAATGTACCTAGCCTGTACTTGGAACATCTCCTCCTTAAAGATCACCCATTGTTCCATTACAGTTTTTCCTGTCACTCTTTGGTTCCATTTTACCCTGGCTAGATCCTTTCGCATCCCATTGAAGTTAGCCCTATTCCAGTTTAGAAGTTCCACTCCTCTCCATTGCTAATCTAAATCTTATGATACGATGATCACTCGTACCCAAATGTTCTCCCACAGACACTTGGTCGACCTGGCCCACCTCATTCCCCAGCATCAGATCCAGCAATGCCTCCTGACTAGTTGGGCCAAGAACATATTGGTCAAGGAAATTCTCCTGAACACATTTCAGAAATTCCTCCCCCTCCTTTCCCTTTACCCTAGCATTGTCCCAATCGATATTTGGGTAATTAAAGTCCGCCAATATCACCACTCTATAGCTCTTGCATATCTCTGCAATTTCCCTACAGATTTGCTCCTCTACCTCCCTCTCACTATTTGGAGGCCTATAGAATACCCCCAATAGTGTGATCATACCCTTTTTGCTCCTCAACTCTAACCAAATAGATTCTGTCCTTGTCCCCTCAAGAACATCCTCCCTTGCCAACACTACAATGTCTTCCTTAATCAGCACTGCCACCCCACCTCCCTTTTTTCATTCCCTATCTTTTCTGGACACCTTGTACCCTTGAATATTAAGTGCCCAGTCCTCACCGTTTTTAAGCCATGTTTCCGTTATTGCCACACAGCTAATTGTGCTTGTAGCTCACCAACCTTATTCACCACACTTTGTGCATTTAGGTACATGCATTCTAAACCCATTTTAGAATTTTTCGTAGTCTTTCTTAGTCTGCTCCTATCTGATATGGTACTACTACCGCCTCTAGTACTATCTTCTCTAGTACTATCCAACACATTCACTCTTTTATGCATCTTATTCCTCTTTTCTACTCCTATATGCTGGTGCCCATCCCCCTGCCAAGCTATTTTAAACCCTCCCCAACAGCACTAACAAATCTCCCCACGAGAATATTGGTCCCGGCTCTGTTGAGGTGTAACCCGTCCAGCTTGTACAGGTCCCACCTTCCCCAGAAAGGGTCCCAATTCCTCAGGAATCTAAATCCCTCCCTCCTGCACCATCTCTCCAGCCACGCATTCATCTTTTCTATTCCTATTCCTGTACTCACTAGCACGTGGCACTGGGAGTAATCCGGAGATTACTACCTTTGAGGTCCTGCTTTTTAATCTCTCTCCTAGCTCCCTAAACTCTGCCTGCAGGACCTCTTCCCTCTTTCTGCCTACGTCGTTGGTACCGGTATGACAACGACCTGTGGCTGTTCACCCTCCCCCCTCAGAATGTCCTGCAGCCGCTCAGTGACATCCGTAACATCACCCGTCTCCGACCTTGCCTCAGCTCATCCACTGCTGAAACCCTCATCCATGCCTTTGTTACCTCTAGACTTGACTATTCCAACGCACCCCTGGCTGGCCTCCCACATTCTATACGTTGCCCGTGTCCTAACTCGCACCAAGTCCTGTTCGCCCATCACCCCTGTGCTCGCTGACCTACATTGGCTCCCAGTTAAGCAGCGCCTCAATTTCAAAATTCTCATCCTTGTTTTTAAATTCCTCCATGACCTCGCCGCTCCCTATCTCTCTAATCTCCTTCAGCCCCACCCCGCGAGATACCTGCGCTCCTCTAATTTTGCCCTCTTGAGCATCCCTGATTATAATCGCTCAACCATTGGCGGCCGTGCCTTCTGTTAGCAAGGCCCTAAGCTCTGGAATTCCCTGTCCTAAACCTCTCCGCCTCTCTTTCCTCCTTTAAGACGCTTCTTAAAACCGACCTCTTTAACCAAGCTTTTGGTCACCTGCCCTAATTTATCCTTATGTGGCTCGGTGTCAAATTTTTTGTCTTATAATACTCCTGTGCAGCACCTTGGGACGTTTTACTACGTTAAAGGCGCTATATAAATACAAGTTGTTGTTGTTGTTGTTATTAGTAGACTTGCTGCTGAATGTGACCCGTCACTACGGAACAGCGATTAACAATGTAAAAGTATTGCGAAATGTGAGAGACAAAGACATGATGGGCAATAGTTCCTTGGATCAGGGAACGTCAATACATGTTATGGTTTTTTTTTAAATTTTCTCTCTCCCCATGTGCACCACTCCCCAGCCGAGGGGACAGGTCCAGTCCCCCACCCAGGTAGGCTCAGCCTTAACCCTGTCAATCATCAGTTCAGTTACTGTGCAGAGAATCCCAGGCACAAACCTGTGACCTACTTGTGGAACAGTGTGTTAGTAAACCAAAGGACATTCATGCCATTGTCAGATTAGAACATCTACCCAATGCATTCTGCAAGGTGGAAAAAAAATCTGGAAAAATTAGCAGCAACTTCACAGAAAAAAAATCTAACTCTAGTCGCCCCTCTCTCCTGCACAAACGCGATGGGCCAAATGGCCTCCTTCTGTGCTTGTATCATTCTATGATCCTCCCAGCCCCGCTGAAGAGGTTAGCCGTATAACTGTTCCATGAGGTAATGTTGGAAATAAGGCAGGGTGTGAACATTTTTAACTCTGAAGATTTTTCACTTTCGCAACAATTTTCGAAACAGTTCTTCGCCTCTTTCTAAAAAAAAATCAAGAAGGTACGCACTGCTGTCGAGGCATCAGAATGAACAAATAAAAAGCGACAAACATTTAAAAAAATACACAAATTATACATGCTGCATGAAATTACTATCGCGTATTGCTGATTGTATTCAAGTATGCATGCCAAACATATTTGTAGGACATTCCTCTGCCAAGTATCTTAGCGCAGGAGCCAACCGACTTATTTTAAACTGGGTTAATGCCTTTTGCTAAAACTGCAAGACAGAGGAATGTGATGCAAATGCACTAATTGCATGTATCTGCTAATACGGTTGACAGTAATTTCTACACCTAGGTGTACATTGTAAGATATTAAGAGATTAATGCCAGCAAACCTAAAGGTCAATTCAATCTATTACTATTTTACTAAAACAAGCAATGGAATTTAATTGAGCACAATCACATTATAGATTGATTGTTTAATGGTGCAGATCCCCAGAAGCAAACTCCAAGTAATTTAGCCACCAGAGGGGGGCTATGAATAATAGCTTAATTTACATTCAACATTTATTATGTTTCTATATAGATAAGGCAGGTTCTTTATTATTTATTTCAGTCCTTGGGTTCCAGCCGCTAATGTGAGTTCATTCAACTGGGAGTGTCAGTCTGCGCCATGGACCTTTCCCTGGCTATTACCCATGATACAGGAGATGCACCCGTGTGCCATGTACTAATGCCATGTTCAAATAAAGCTTTCTAATTCAAATTAAATCTTACCGAGTTAACAATCAATAAAATTATCTTTGAAGAACCAGGAATCACTGTCATTGGGGGGCAGTTTGTGCCCACACTGTAGCAAAGACCGTACTGCTCCTCGTGATGCTTGCAAGGAGTTCCTCGTATCTCAAATTAGCACGCTCAAATCCGCACTTGTCAGTTGTCGAATGACCAAATGGTTATTGAAAGAGATTATGGGTTGGATTTTGCGGGGGGGTCAGCGGGCGCGATCGGTGGCAGGTCGGGTGGGAAAGTGTTTTTTTTTTTCCCCCCAGCAGATCGAGACCCCGCTGTGAAACCACCGCCACGCGCCTTTACCAAATGTCAGGTCTGCCAGTGCTGAGCAGACCCGACAGGCAGCGGCGGGGGAGGCAATTAAAATCGTTAGAGGCTTGTTTACAGCCCCTTATCAATGGTTTTTCCCCCAGCTTTTTGGATTTGGCAGGTCGCCCACCGGTTTCCTGCTGTGCCTAGACCTCGTCTGTGAAGCTGAGGCAGGAGGTCACTTGTCTTTGTTTCAGCTGATGAGTTGACAGCTTCAAATGTCAAGTCAAAGCTCCCAGCTGATTGAGAAATGTTCCCTTAACCACTAGCTTCTCTAAACTCCATTTCTACTACAGATTCAGGATGCTGCATGTTATAGAACAAGAGGCTAAAAAGATGGTTATACATAAAGTGAGAGGAAATCCTATTAAAAATTAGTTAAACTGTCTGTACAGCAATGCACACAGCATCCGAAATAAAACAGGGGAGCTGGAGGCAATCATGCGTTAGGAGGAATCAGACATAGTAGGGATTACTAAGACATGGCTACAGAAAAACCAGGACTGGGAATTAAACATTGCAGGGTATAACATATTTAGAAAAGATAGAGAGGGAAAAAGGGGAGGTGGAGTAGCTGTACTTATTAGGGATAACAGAATGGCAGTAGAAAAAAGGGATGTAGATATTAGCAAGACAAAAAAAGAATCCATATGGATAGAGATAAAATATAATAAAGGATCAATCACACTAATAGGCGTAATCTACAGACCACTTAATAGTGGAAGGGAGGTGGAGGAAGAACTATACAGACAAATTAGAGCAACGAGTAAAAAACATAGAATAATCATGGGGGATTTCAACTACCCAGATATTAATTGGACAGAAGACACAGGTAAAGGGGATAAGGAAATGGAGTTCCTACAACGTCTACAGGACTCTTTTCTAACCCAATATGTAAAAAGCCCAAAAAGGGAGGATTCGCTATTGGATCGAGTAATGGGGAATGAGCCAGAGCAGATAAGAAGTACAAGTAGGGGAACATATAGGCAATAGTGACCATAATATAATATGCTTTAAGACGACAATAGAGAAGGACATAAGAATGACAAAAACCAAGTTAATAGGTTGGAGAAAAGCTGATTTTGAGGGGCTGAGAATAGAACTTGGGAAGATAAAATGGGCAACAATATTGGCAAACAACGATGTAGAACGACAATGGGAAACATTTAAAACAGTGTTCAACAGAGTGCAGGAAAAATATATTCCACTAAAAGGAAAGAACAAACTAAACACTAATGAGACTCCATGGATGAATAAAGACATAAGGAAACAATTGAGGATAAGGAAAGAGGCATACATTAAGTATATGGACAGCGGAGGAGTGCATGATAAGAGAGAATACAAAGGGATTAGGAGAGAAGTCAAAAAAACAATTAGGAAGGCAAAGAGGAACTATGAAATTAAATTATCAAGGAACATAAAACAAAATAGTAAAATATTTTAAAGGCACATCAATAAAAAAAAGGTTGGGATGGGAATAGCACCATTAAGGGATGGACAGGACAATACCACAGGTAACGATAGGGAGATGGCAGAAATATTAAATCATTATTTCGCTTTGGTATTTACCGGGGAGATAGATCAGGTGGACATGACATTGGATGATGAGATGAGTAATGAGATAAGTGCATTTAAAATAAAAAAAGAGGGGATATATTAAATAAACTAAATCAAACTCAGGATAAAACCCCTGGTCCGGATGGATTGCATCCACACATTTTAAAAGAATCTAGGGAAGCGATAGCAGAGGCATTACTACACATATTTAATAATTCATTAGAAAAAGGTGTAGTGCCAGAGGACTGGCGGATAGCTAACGTAATACCTATATTTAAGAAGGGGGATAGAACATGTCCAGGGAATTATAGACCAGTCAGCTTAACATCGGTGGTAGGAAAAATAATGGAATCCCTACTAAAGGAGAGAATAGAAGAACATCTAGAAACGAAAAGTATAATAATGACTAGTCAGCATGGATTTCAAAAGGGAAAATCTTGCTTGACCAACCTTATTGAATATTTTGAAGAGGTAACAGAGAGAGTAGACAATGGTAATGCAGTAGATGTAATTTATCTAGATTTTCAAAAGGCCTTTGATAAGGTACCCTATAATAGATTAATGAATAAGGTCAGAGAATGCAGAGTCAGGGGACAAGTAGCAGAATGGATTGCTAGCTGGCTTCAAGACAGAAAGCAGAGAGTAGGAGTAAAGGGTAGCTATTCACAGTGGCAGAAAGTGGGTAGTGGTGTTCCACAAGGATCAGTGCTGGGACCACTGCTGTTCACAATTTACATGAATGATTTAGACTTTGGAATCAAAAACACAATTTCTAAATTTGCGGATGATACCAAATTGGGCGGGGGGGGGGGGGGGGGGGGGAGAGATAGTCAATACTGAGGAGGACTGCAACAAATTACAGGAGGACATTAATAAACTTGCAGAATGGGCATATAATTGGCAAATTAAGTTCAACACAGACAAATGTGAGGTATTGCATTTTGGTAGGAAGAATAGGGAGGTCACATCACTTGGAGGGTGCAAGTCTAGGTGGGGTAGAGGAACAAAGGGATCTCGGAGTACAAATACACAAATCACTAAAAGTTGAGCCACAGGTTAGCAAGGCCATAAAAAATGCAAACCAAGCACTAGGGTTTATTTCTAGAGGTATAGAATTGAAAAGCAGGGAAGTTATGCTAAACCTATATCGAACCTTGGTTAGACCACACTTGGAGTACTGTGTGCAGTTCTGGTCGCCATATTATAAAAAGGATATAGAGGCACTGGAGAGGGTGCAGAGAAGATTTACAAGGATGATACCAGAAATGTGAGGGTATACCTATCAGGAAAGGATGAACAGGCTGGGTCTCTTTTCTCGTGACAAAAGAAGGCTGAGGGGTGACCTAATAGAGGTCTTTAAAATTATGAAAGGTTTTGATAGAGTGGATACAGAGAGAATGTTTCCACTTGTGGAGAAGAGCATAACTAGAGGCCATCAATATAAGATAGTCACAAAGAAATCCAATAGGGAATTCAGAAGAAACTTCTTTACCCAGGGAGTGGTGAGAATGTGGAACTCGCTCCCACAGGGAGTGGTTGAAGCGAAAAGTATGGATGCATTTAAGGTGAGGCTGGACAAACATATGAGGGAGAAGGGAAGAGAGAGTTACGCTAATAGATTTAGATGAGGAAAGACGGGAGGAAGCTTGAGTGGAGCATAAACGCCGGCATAGACTGGTTGGGCCGAATGGCCTGTTTCTGTGCCAGAAATCCTATGTAATCCGATGTAATATGTAATCTTTACACAAGTCTCCATCCAGTCTGACCTCATTACCTCTCTCACCATTGACAGATCGCTTCTGTCATCTCTACTTCACCTGCCATCTATTCCATCAGCATGGGCGCCCTTGAAACTCTCTCACCTTGGTCCTCATATGCCTACCACAATCAGCCCCAACACCAGCAGCACCAGGCACACCAGCAGCACCAACCTTGTCCGCAATCAACTGATGCTGCACAGGACACAGGGCATCAGCACCCAACCACATTGCTGCCCGGGAGGCCAGGGATGGCCTCGCTTGACGCTGTACACCCAGGTTGCACGTGATGCGTTAGGTTGGCACCACCCCACACCAATATCATATGGCATCACTACAATGCCCAAGCCAGAGGGGGATGGGTGGAGTTGCAAAGTAAGTTGGTGGAAGGATGTGCAGAAGTAGGGGAGGGAAGGCAGAGTAATGGGGATGTGATGAGAGGCACAGCAAGATGAAGGCGAGTGTGGCTTTGCAGTAACGTTTCACGATCCACTGAGATCATTGAAAGGTTTGCGCCACTGCAGCCAGGTCCTCCTGTCCACATCCCTGCTTGTCCCCTCCTCTGTAATGTGCAACCAGGCTGTGTTGATCTCCAAGGGAGGTCTCTTCCATCCAGGTGTGCAGTGACTCCCTCCATAAGCATATGGAGGGAGTCATGGGAGAGCCTGAGTGCAGCCCTGCACCTCTGTGCAGTGATTATCAGTGTTTGCAGCAGCTCGATGCTGTAGTACACGGACAGCACAAATGTCAAAGTAAATTTGGCCACTTCCTCTAATTGGCCGGGCTTAACAAGCCCAATCTCGGGGAAATTCATTTCAGAGGCCGGGATGGAGACAGCAGTGGGGTCAGGACTCGCCACCGACGTCGCCCACCACGGACCCGCCAAGGTTCGTAAAATCCAGCCCTATAGTTGGGAGTCTTTTGGAGATCAAGTTAACTCCAGCATGACACGCCTGATGATGGAAAATTGGAGCCAAGTCAACCTTCTGTGGTCATCGCAGTAATCCGATACCTGAGCAGTCATATCTGCAACGCTCCAGAGAACTATTCAAAAAGAGGACAGATGAGCAAGGCCACATGGCTCATCTCGCTCATCTTTCCGTTGAAACCTCTGGTCTCATTGCATCCAGCTGCCTCTTGAATGATTGCAGCATCTGTGCCTTGACTAGTCCCCCCAGAAGACCACAGATGATTGAACAGCCAGCCTCGCTTATTAATAGGATCTATCACAATGGACCAAGATTCTTCCCAATTGGATTCAGAATACCCTCCAAGCTATTGTACTAACAGATAGGGCGGTCCTGGCTGGACAAGTAGAAGACTGATGACCAACACGCTCTGCTAGCAAGTTCCATGGTTTCAGCCGGGTAAACTTGAGTAATAGCCCTGGCAAACACTGACAGACCCTCGGCCTTTACAGTTCCCAACCTGCAGCAAAACTCTCTGGATTTGGGTAGGTAGTACATCTCCTTGCAGAGGGGTAGTATCAGGCAGACAAGCAGAAACTCGACTCAACTACTTTTTCTCAGACATTTCCATAGTGTGTCAGGCACCGAAATGATCAAAAAATCAAAAGTCAATTCGCTGACATCAAAGGTAAGAATAGGGTTATTCTTTTCAGAATGATTTAATGTTTTGTACATCTATTATTTCAGATCTTTATTTAAATAGCTTCTTATTTAGCTGTCAGAAATCAAAATGATGACTGAAAACAGTTTGAAACAATACATTGAAGGTTGTGACTGGTTCATTGGTGTAGATCTTAACTGTGCAATAGTATAAAACGAGTGACACTGATTTACATTTCTCCTGATTTTTATTTCAATGGAAGTCAATGGAAATAAAAATGAGAGAGATGTAAAATAGGCTGCCAACTCACCACACCTGGAGTATTGTGTACAGTTTTGGTCTCCTTACCGAAGGAAGGATATATTTGCCATAGAGGGAGTGCAACCAAGGTTCACCAGACTGATTCCTGGGATGGGGGGATTGTCCTATGAGGAGAGATTGAGTAGACTAGTCCTATATTCTCGAGAGTGTAGAAGAATGAGAGGTGATCTCATTGAAACATATACAATTCTTACAGGGCTTGACAGGGTAGATGCAGGGAGGATGTTTTCCCCTGACTGGGGAGTCGAGAATCAGGGTTCACAGTCTCAGAATAAGGGGTCGGCCATTTAGGACTGAGATGAGGAGAAATTTCCTCACTCGGAGGATGGTGAATCTTTGGAATTCTCTACCCCAGAGGGCTGTGGAGGCTCAGTCGTTGTGTATATTCAAGACAGAGATCGATAGATTTTTGAATATTAAGCGAATCAAAGGATATGGAGATAGAGCAGGAAAGTGGAGATGAGGTAGAAGATCAGCCATGATCTTATTGAATGGCGGAGCAGGCTCGAGGGGCCAAATGGCCTATTCCTACTCCTATTTCTTATGTTCTTATGTGTCACTGCGTGTCATGCAATCTGGGTGATGTGGCTGTCATGGTTGAATAACTGGCAGTGTGTGCAAGCTGAGAGATGTGGGTGCGAAGCTTGCAGCAGTGCTGAGTGTGTGAGGGTGAGGTGAAGCTATGAATGTTTGGTACGAGTCCTGATTAATAGTGATTGTTGGTCGGTGAGTGATGGGGGTGGTGAATCGAGGAGTGTCACCATATTCATACACAGCATACATTCCAGGTTTCAAGGAAACCTTCCAATGGTATGGCTTACTTATCAGAAAACGTAGGATTGACAATATTGCCACTCTAGACTGACACTCCAGTGCAATCGGTGAAAACTCGTCATTCCGACCTGGGAGCGTGGCCAGGTTTGTGGGCGGGAACTGCTTCAGGAGAATGGACATGGTAAAAGATCACGATACTCCCGCTTAAAGTGGTTATGGACGCAACTCGCGTTTAAAATTCCGTAATCTTTAGCGTTATTTCATTCATTTCCGACCAGATTAGGGCGAAAATCAAGCAGAAACTCCATGCTGTGCATATATTTCTCTAGACACGGTGTTCCCACAGGCATTTGCAATTCTTAGCCATTTAGTATCTCACAGTTCTGTCTTGCTACTGAGTCCATTATAAGGACTCTCTTAAATCAATTTTCAGGCATTGTGCCTACAAATCCCCCCACTCCCGCCAACCCGGAAAGAGGAGATAATATGTCCTTCATCGCAGAGTACCCAACATCTGTCCTGCTCTCGTAGCCGTGCTGGTGCTTCACTTGCCAGACTCCATTTCTTGCCTTCACATTTGCTACGCCTTCCTTTGGTTTGTGCCAGCCAATCTTTTCTCCCCATACAGCTTTCAGAGCGGCTCAGAAACACTGGTCAGATATTTGCAGCCTTCGATAACAACTTTTGTCCCGTATGTGCAGTCACTTACCGTTAAGTGGACAAATCCCAAAGTCTTTCCACTATCTACAAGGCACAAGTCAGGAGTGTGAAGGAATGCTGTCCTCTTGCCTGGACTCTAGGAGAATCAAGGGATATGGGGATCGGGTGGGAAAGTGCAGTTGAAGTTGAAGATCAGCCATGATCTTATTGAATGGCGGAGCAGGCTCAAAGGGCCGAATGGCCTACTCCTGCACCTATTTCATATGAGCTTATGATCTTATAACTCACTAGCGCAGAAAGTCAAAATCTACCCCATTGTGTGGCAACTGTTGTCATCAGATTGGTGACTTCAGATATAATTTGAGGAATTGAATTGATTGGCTCTGTCCCGATTACACATTCCTTTTTAGTACGTGCCAACCGTGGCTCAGTGGGTAGCGCTCTGACCTCTGAATCAGAAGTCTGTGGGTTCAAGTCCCACTCCAGACACTTGAGCACAAAAATCTAGGCCGACACTCCAGTGCAGTACTGAGGGAGTGCTGAACTGTTGGAGGTGCCACCTTTCCGATGAGACGTTAAACCGAGGCCCCGTCTGCTCTCTCAGGTGGACGTAAAAGATCGAAGAAGTGCATGGGATTATACCCGGTGTCCTGACCAATCTGTATCCCGCAATCAACATCACTAAAAAAAATATTATCTGGTCATTATCAAATTGCTGTTTGTGGGAGCTTGCTGTCTGCACAAAATGGCACTATTCTGAAGAAGCATTCTCCCCGTACCAATATTTATCCCTCACCCAACATCACTAAAAAGAGAGAAATTATCTGGTCATTATCACAGTGCTGTATGTGGGAGCTTGCTGTGCGCAAATTGGCTGCCACGTTTCCTACATTACAACACTTCAAAAGTACTTCATTGGCTGTAAAGCGCTTTAGGACATCCGGTGGTCATGAAAGGTGCTATCTAAATGCAAGTCTTTCTTTCCTTCTCTTCATATCGGTGTATATTTCAGCAAATCAGTATAGTTAATTAAACAGCGGTGACTTGAGCCAAGTCAGAAAAGCGCGACAGATATTTTTTTTTAGTGCACAGACATATTAATGTGTGGCACATGCTTAGACAAAGTTTTGAGTTGTTGGACTGGATTTTGGGGGGCACAGCAGGTTGGCGCTCAAGTCATCCGTATTGTTTCCAAAAACCACCAACACTACTCTATTGTGCTCAGGCATGTTGCCCTACAGGGAGCTCCCAAGTTCTCTGGTTTAGTTAGCCCCTGGTCCAGGGACAACCCTCTGAAGTGCCTTTCCAATGCAGGATTCTCCGAAACCTTGGCAACTCGCACTTTATAAGTCATAGAGTCATAACGGCACAAAAGGAGGCCATACAGCCCATCGAGTCCGTGCTGGCTCTCTGTAGAGCAATCCAGTCAGTCCCATTCCCCCGCTCTATCCCCGTAGTTTATTTCCCTCAAGTGCCTATCCAGTCTCCCCTTGAAAACATCGAGTGTCTCCGCTTCCACCACTTCCGTCGGCAGCGAGTTCCAGGTCCTCACCACTCGCTGCGTAAAAAAGATTTTCCTCATGTCCCCCCTGTATCTCTTGCCCAATACCTTAAATGTGTGTCCCCTAGTCCTTGTACCATCAACTAGTGGGAACATCCTTTCCCCGTCTAGCCTATCCAAACCCGTCACAATCTTGTACACCTCTATCAAATCACCCCTCAACCTCCTTTGCTCTGATGAAAACAAATCCAGCTTCTCCAACCTGTCCTTGTAGCTAAGATCCCCCATCCCCGGAACCATTCTGGTAAATCTCCTCTGCACCCTCTCAAGTGTCTCCACATAACTGAAGTCCCACATCCACGGTAGATGGATTCCAGTACTTTCCCCACAACTGATGTTAACTGACAGGTCTATGGATTTACGCAGTTTCTACCCCCACCCAAATTTGTGGGAGCTTGCTGTGCACAAATTGGCTACTGTGTTTCCTACATTACAACAGTGACTACACTTCAAACAATACTTCACTGGCTTTGGGACGTCCTGTGGTTGTGAAAGGCGATATATAAACTCCCGTCCTCATTTCATTTCATTTCTTCCTTTCTCCGCACCCCCCTCCCCCTCCAATACAGATGGATAGGTCAATAGATTGGCTTCTATAAGCACTTCCATACTGGCTTGGTTGAAACAAAACTTGACTTTAGTTAAAAGGAGCCACAGTTAGATAGGAGACTGGTATAATACCATCCCAACAGCGATGTATGTGCTGCATATTATCCAGCTCCGTACTCGCTGGCTAATCCAGCTCGGAGATGAAGTTCAATTCTACGAATATGTGCGTGACGGTCTGTCTGTTTTGTGCGGTCCTCAAAGTCATTTATATGTTTAAAAATGTCATCTATTGCAATGTATCTCGCTCTTAAAAATAGACGCACCTCTGTGTGGTCAAATGAGTTTGAATAAACAGTCTCATTCTTCGTAATCTTAAATCTTGCTCCTGAATTTCCCCCAATGTTGATGGCTAAGAATACGATTATATTAAAATTATTTATCCCATTCTCTTTTGAAGGCTACTATTGAATCTGTGTCTACCCCCCTATCAGGCTGCGCATTCCAAATCCTAACCACTCGTTGTGTGGGAAACTTTTTCCTCATGTTGCCTCTGGTTCTTTTGCCGAACACCTTAAGTCTGTGTCCTCTGGTTATTGACCCTTTGGCCATTGGAAACAGTTTCTCTTTATTTACTCTATCTAAACCCTTCATGATTTTAAACACCTCTACCAAATCTCCTCTTAGCCTTCTCTACTCCAAGGAGAACAACCCCAGCTTGAAGCAGAAACCATATCAACATGGAAGATTGGATTGGATAGGTGGATGAAGGGATAGTGGAACAGGGGTGCAAAATGTGATAATTAGTTGCTTGCATGCAAGGTAAACACTGACGCTGCCCGGTGGGGCTGAATAACCTGTTTCTGGTTGGAACTTCTATACATTGCTATGATTATTTGAGAAGACAGAAGACCCATCCAGGGGTCATCTGAGGATGCAGCAACCTTCAAAAAAAAAAATGCTAGGGGGAAGAGGAATAAATTTGACTTTCGGATTGGAGTGGATTAAGCAAGAAAATAGCATGACAAAACCAAAGTCAGAGTGATATTCAGATAGTGGCAGGTGTTGTCAGCGATATTCCCACTTACAATGAATAATTAGGTTGCAGAACAACCCCTCAAGAAATAAAGGATGTAGCGTTACTATTGGGCTGACTAAATCCATTATTACTGGACACTTCATTAGAAGCTGTCTTGAAATTCGAGCAGGAGATTGAGGTCACATTGGCCCAAACCAGAAAGCTTGCCAAGGCTCAGAAAACATTGGAGATTCAATGAACAAAGCAAAATGGAAGTCGAGGCTCAGCTCGGGGAAACTTGTTGGAGGCATTTATAAGTTTAACACAGATAATTATATGGATATATTGATTTCTTTCCCCCGGAACTGTTTAATTTCTCATGTGTCTACTATGATAGAAACGTTATGCTACATGCCCTCTGGACATTTTCTACTCAAAAAATACACACGTGATGATAAGCGTTTAAATGGTGATGGCCCATCAAAGCTTCTGAATTATTAGGCACTGATGGTTTATCACAACATTAGCAGCGCACGTTGAAAACAATTAATATTAACCAATAATACTCTAAGTAGATTGATTGATCAAAATGAGTGCCCTATCTCTGTAACCTCCTCCAGCCCTACAACCCTCCGCGCCTCCAATTCTGGCCTCTTGCGCATCCCCGATTTTAATCGCTCCACCATTGGCAGCCGTGCCTTCAGCTGTCTGGGCCCTAAGCTCTGGAACTCCCTCCTTATACCTCTCCGCCTCTCTACCACTATCTCCTCCTTGAAGATGCTCCTTAAAATCTACCTCTTTGACCAAGCTTTTGGTTACCTGTCCGAATATCTCCTTATGTGGCTCAGTTGATAACGCTCCTGTGAAGCACCTTTGGGAGGTTTCACGATGTTAAAGGTGCTATAAAAATGCATGTTGTTGTTGTACGGTTAACATTTTTGAAAATACTATCCAACCACCTTAAAATGAGATCTAGTGCTTAGGACCTTGTGTCCATATGTTTTTTCTAAACTAATGGGTGGAAAAGAATTCTGGGTTTGCCGTATATTTTGATTTTAAACAGAGAATTCTGAGGATGAAGGTGTGAAGGAGCTGAATGAACATGGACCTGTTGAAATGACAAGATTGCTGATGTATTCTCGGTTAAAGTTATACCCGCTGCCGTTAGTTCAGCTCCTTCATGTATGTTCCTGAAGTCTCCCAAACATTCCCTCCCTGAAAATTCTTAGCGGTAATCACTTGTTCTGACAAAATGATTTAAAATCAATCATTTAGGGCGCTCCGGAGCAAGATCCCGATTGTTGGCAATTCACGAGCTCACTTGCCGATGTGGAAAATGACAGTCTAGGTGTTGATGGAAATTTTCAATTTTTTTTTTTTTAAATAGATTTATCATGGCCGAAAATCTTTGATGGCAGTGGACTGAAAACGTCAATTCAGCCAATTATGCGAGATGGATCTAGTTAACTATGGTCACACTGTATGGGAAATATTGCGTGGTGTACTCGACTCACTCTTAGACCTCCATCTTTGTGACCAGGTGGAAATTAATGGGCCAACTTTTGCTGTAGGAGTGAATCTAACGGCGTCTGCTGTTGGTTCGACTCGCCCTTGCACATTTTAGGTTTTTAATTTTTTTTGCGTGGCAAGTTGCTGGAAGTGCGAGCTGATACCGTCGCAGTGCGGAGAAACCAGGCATCTGGGACCCGAGTGAACAGGGAAAGCAACTGTGCATCTCCTTAACCAATAAGATTGAAAATAAACAGCACAAGGACTGAGAAGGAGGTGGAAATTAGAGTGGGTGAATTCAATGTCAAATCAGGTACAGAAAGAGAAATAAAGAGATGGAACGAAAGAATAGATTGAGAGAGAAAGGAAAAGTTTTTTTTTAATTAATTGGGCCGTATATTCCGATCCCTACAGGTGGGTACGCGCTGTGTACACACCCGTAGGGACATCGGAAATGCCGGTTTCAGGCATGCACTGCGCATGCGCTGAAAACCGGCATTTCCGATCTGTCAAGAATGCTCGACAGATCGGACGCCTGCCCTGGAGAAGGGCCTCTGCGGGTGGACAGTTCCGCTTTCTGGAGAACCTCCGCCCGCAGAAAACCCTTAGAATTCTTACGCCTGGTAAAAGCAGCGTAAGGCCTGCTTTTACCAGGATAAGAGTTGAAAAAAAGTTTTTTTTTAAAATTCTCACTCATTTAAAATTTAAAAATACTTTAAAAAAAGTAAGTTTATTTTTAGCCCCGTAAAAAGCTTTAATTATTTTTTTTTTTTAATTAAATTTTTGTTTAAAATATTTAATTTATTGTAATTTCAACTAATTTTAAAAAGGTGATTTAAAAAAAATTTATTTAATGTTTTACAGTGTTTTGGGGGTGATCTCCATTCATATATTGACAGGTCTATCTGTCAAGTGTATGAAGGGAGATTCCCTTCTCCTATTGGCTCCCCATGGCCCACGTGATCCCAGGGATGCTTGCGAACTGCCTGCGCCTCTGGGATACGTGGGCCCTGCGCATTTCGAGTTTGGAGAGGCCCAGGAGCGGAAGTATACGCACCTCGGGAGCCCTCGGGTCAGTTCATTGAAATAAACTTGCAGGGCTACAGGGATAGTGCAGGGGAAATGGGACTGACTGGATTGCTCGACAGAGACCCGGCACGGACTCGATGGGCCGAATGGCCTCCGTCTGTGCCGTTATAACAATGACTGGAGAAGCTGGGCTTGTTCTCCTTCGCGCAGATAAAGTTAAGGGGAGATTTAATATTACTGTTCAAAATGGTGCGGGGGTTTAGATAGAGTAGGCAGAAACTGTGTCTGCAGGCAGGAGAATCGGTAACCAGAGGACGCAGATTGAAGGTAATTGGGAAAAGAACCAGAGGGAAATGCAGAGACTTTTTTTTTTTTTTTATAACACTGCGAGCTGTTGTGATCTGGAACGCGCTGCCTGAAAGGGTGGAGGAAGCAGATTCAATAGTAACTTTCAAAAGGGAATTGGATAAATACTTGAAGGGGAAAACTTTGCAGGACGAAGGGGAAGTGGGTCTAATTGGCTAGCTCTTTCAAAGAGTCGGCACAGACATGATGGGCTAAATGGCATCCTGTGCTGTAAGATTCTATCCTGTTGCTGCAAGGAGCGTCCGATCCACTCATCAGGTTATTGCCCATGTGGCAGTGGTTGAAAATGACGCCCATTATATCTTCATCCATATGGGCGAATTTCAAAATGGCTGCTAATTTACGGCGCTGTGTGTGATACATGTTCTACGGCTCGTTAGGTTTTTGCTTGGTCGGCGGGAACACTCGTTTCATAATCATTGTTCTTTTCGGGCATAAAATATTCATTGAGCTTTTGCAAAGCTACAGCACAGTCAGTCATTCAGCAGTCCAGTTGCTGGCACCTGTAAAAAGCATGGCTCCTTTCCCAGTTGTGCCTGCGATATGAAATCTTCAATTCCGTGGCTCCATTTTTGCCATCGATTCTCAAACTGAAGTGAGGTCCGTCTTGGCATCAGATTCAAGGAATGAGACAGGCATTTATTTTTTGTTCCGTAAAGTAAGAAGTTTAGAGATGCTGGAGGTCATTCTGGTCACCCAATGCAGCGAATACTCAGGAATCGTCCAGTTCCAAATACTTCAAATGTATTGCTGGAAATGATAGCCCAGCTTCGAGGCACTGGTTGCTGCAATTCTCTCATTTTTTCCTCTCTCTCTCCTGATCTCTGATGAACAGACTGCTGGTATCAGATATAAAACACTGAACAGATCAACTAACTACATCTAAGATCAGATGCAAAAGATGGAGTGGATTAAAAAAACTGCATCCAACAACAACAACTTGCATTTACATAGCGCCTTTTAATGTAGTAAAACGTCCCAAAGCACTTGACAGGAGCGTTGAACAAAATTTGACACCGAGCCACATAAGGAGATATTTGGGCAGATGACCAAAAGCTTGGTCAAAGAGGTAGGTTTTAAGGAGGAGAGAGAGGTGGAGAGGCAGACGTGTTTAGGGAGGCAATTCTGGAGCGTAGGGGCACGGCCGCCAGTGGTGGAGCGACTAAAATAGGGGATGCGCAAGAGGCCAGAATTGGAGGAGCGCAGAGATCTCGGAGTGTTGTAGGGCTGGAGGAGGATCCAGGAGGGAGGGAGGGGCGAGGCCGTGGAGGGATTTGAAAACAAGGACGACAATTTTAAAATATAGAGGCATTGCCGGACCGGGAGCCAAAGTAGGTGAGCGAGCACAGGGGTGATGGGTGAACGAGACTTGGTACGAAATAGGACACGGGCAGCAGGTTTTTGGATGAGCTCAAATTTATGGTGGGTGGAAGATGGGAGGCCGGCCAGGAAAGCGTTGGAATACACATGTCTAGAGGTAACAAAGGCATGGATGAGGGTTTCAGCAGCAGATGAGCTGAGGCAAGGTTCAGGGAGGGAATTCCAGAGATTAAGGCTGAGGCAGCTGAAGGCACAGCCACCAATGGTGGAGTGAAGGAAATCGGGGATGCACAGGATGCTAGAATTGAGGAGTGCCAAGATCTCGGGGGTGGGGGGGGGGGGTTGTAGGGCTGGTTTTAGACGTCTGCACTCCCAACAAGGAGGTTAGTGCATACGAAGGGTAAATCAAGCATTCGGGTGTGGTCAGTAGGCTCTGCACCCCAGTTCCCAATGTGCATCCCCAGTGCAGAAACTTTGGGCAGGGAGGATGCCCTCAAGTACAGCAACAAAACAAGGAACAGTTGACCTTTTTCTTTGAAGAACAGCAGTAAGAGGAGAAACCTTCAGCACAGTTAAAAACACGGCAATTGTAAATGAAGAGAAATGTCATTTTGGCCGCCGGCTTTGGAAGTCGATTCCTTGATTCACATCATAGAATAGTACAGCACAGAAGGTGGCCGTTCGGCCCATCGAGTCTGCTCCGGCTCTTTCGAAGAGCAATCCAGTTAGTCCCACTCCCCCGCTCTTTCCCCATATCCCTGCAATTTTTTCTCCTTCAAATATTTATCCAATTCCTTTTTGAAGGCTGCTATTGATTCTGTATCCACCACCTGAATATGGAACAGTGTGAAAAATATGCTTTTTGAGATGAGTAGGATAATGATATCAAAAAGTCTCTCTACTTGCCTGGGTGAGTGCAGCTCCAACAACACTCAAGAAGCTTGACACCATCCAGGACAAAGCAGCCCGCTTGATTGGCACCCCATCCACCACCTTAAACATTCACTCCCTCCACCACTGGCGTACGGTGGCTGCAGTGTGTACCATCTACAAGATGCACTGCAGCAACTCACCAAGGTTTCTTCGGCAGCACCTCCCAAACCTGCACCCTCTATCACCTAGAAGGACAAGGGCAGCAGGCGCATGGGAACACCATCACCTGCAAGTTCCCCTCCAAGTCACACACCATCCTGACCAATCCTTCATCGTCGCTGGGTCAAAATCCTGGAACTCCCTCCCTAACAGCACTGTGGGAGTACCTTCACCACACGGACTGCAGCGGTTCAAGAAGGCGGCTCACCACCACCTTCTCGAGGGCAATTAGGGATGGGAAATAAATGCTGGCCTTCAACAAATTTTTTAAAAGTATCAAACTAATTTTTTTTTATCTCTTCAAAATTGTGGGAACAACTGAGTTGGATCTGTAACATTTTCGATGAAGTGTAAAACCTGGAGCCGCTGTAATCATACGAGCAAAAACATAAGGAAGGTCATGCTACACAACTACAGCTTGCATTTTATAGCGTCTATAACATCCCAGGGTGCTCCACAGGAGCCATTATCAAAACAAGATTTGAAACCGAGCTACATAAGGCAACACGGTGGCATAGTGGTTAGCACTGGTGCCTCACAGTGCCAGGGACCCGGGTTCGAATCTGACCTCGGGTGACTGTGTGGAGTTTGCACATTCTCCCCGTGTCTGCGTGGGTTTCCTCCGGGTGCTCCCACAGTCCAAAAATGTGCGGGTTAGGTTGATTTGGCTATGATAAATTGACCCTTAGTGTTAGGGGGGGATTAAAATGTGTGGGGTTACGGGGATAGGATGGGATATGTATGGGGGAATTAAATACGTGGGGTTACGGGGATAGGGTGGGATATGTGTCGGTGTAGGCTCGATGGGGATTCTGTGTGAGAAAGCAGGGACAGGGTACTGGATTTGGATGATCAGCCATGATCGTATTGAATGGTGGAGCAGGCTCGACGGGCCGAATGGCCTACTCCTGCTCCTAGTTTCTATGAGATATTAGGACAGGTGACCAAAAGCTTACTCAAAGAGGTAGGTTTTAAGGAGCATCTTAAAGGTGGAGAGAGGTAGAGAGGTTTATGGAGGGAATTCCCCTCAGGGGCAAGAGCTCTACTTGCCAAAAAAAAACCCAGCAATGAATGACTAAAGAGATAAGAGACAACATAAAACTAAAAGAAAAAGCATACAAAAATGCAAAACATAGCAGAGATCCTGGTGACTGGGAGAGTTACAAAGAACAGCAAAGGGTGACAAAACAGATAGTGAGAGCTACAAAAAGGGAGTATGAAAAGAAACTTGCAAGGGATATCAAAATCACTTGAAAATGGAGAACAACGTCAATGGGTGTCCTTGTACACCAGTCACTGAAAGCAAACATGCAGGTGCAGCAAGCACCTGGTAGGCAAATGGTATGTTGGCCTTCATTGCAAGGGGATTTGAGTACAGAAGCAAGGATGTCTTACTACAGTTATACAGGGACTTGATGAGACCACACCTGGAGTACAGTGTGCAGTTTTGGTCTCCTTACCTAAGAAAGGATATACTTGCCATAGAGGGAGTGCAGCGAAGGTTCACCAGACTGATTCCTGGGATGGTAGGACTGTCGTATGAGGAGAGATCGGGTCGACTAGGCCTGTATTCACAAGAGTTTAGAAGAATGAGAAGGGATCTCATTGAAACGTATAAAACTCTGACAGGGCTAGACAGACTGGATGCAGGGAGGATGTTTCCCCTGGCTGGGGGGTCTAGAACAAGGGGTCACAGTCTCAGGATATGGGGTAGGACATTTAGGACTGTGATGAGGAGAAATTTCTTCACTTAGCAGGTGGTGAACCTGTGGAATTCTCCACCACAGAAGGCTATGGAGGCCAAGTCACTGAACATATTTAAGAAGGAGATAGATAGATTTCTAGACAAGAAAGGCATCAAGGTATATGGGGAGAGAGCGGGAATATGGTATTGAGATGGAGGATCAGCCATCATCATATTGAATGGCGGAGCAGGCTCGAAGGGCCGAATGGCCGACTCCTGCTCCTATTTTTCTATGTTTCTAATGAAAATAAGGAAATGGCGGACATGTTAATAATGACATTGTGTCAGTATTTACAGTAGAGGAAGAGGACAGCATGCTGGACATCCCAAGGAAACTAATATTGAATCAGGGACAGGGATTCACCAAAATTAACATAAGCAAAATAACCGTAATGAAGAAAATAACGGCACTCAGGAGTGACAAATCCCCAGGACCAGATGGTTTCCATCCCAGGGTTTTAAAAGGAAGTAGGTGAGAACATTGCAGATGTCCTAACTATAATCTTCCGGAGTTATCTCGATTTGGGAACCGTTCCTTTAAAATGGAAAATTGCATGTCACTCCGCTATTTAAGAATGGTGAGAGACGGAAACCAGGAAATTATACACCAGTTCGCCTAACATCTGTTGCCAGGAAATTGCTCGAGTCTATAATTGAGAGAGTGACTGAAAATCTTGAACATTTTCAGCTGATCAGAGAGAGCCAGCATGGATTTGTAAAAGGTAGGTCATGCCTGATGAACCAGATGGAATGTTTTGAAGAGAGGTGACTAAAGTAGTGGATAGGGGAATGGCTATGGATGTTATTTATATGGACTTCCAGAAGGCATTTGATAAAGTCCCTCATAAGAGACTGTTAGCTAAAGCTGAAGCTCATGGAATTGAAGGCAAACTATTTACTTTTTAAAAATTCATTCATAGGATGTGGGCGTCGCTGGCAAGGCCAGCATTTATTGCCCATCCCTAGTTGCCCTTGAGAAGGTGGTGGTGAGCGGCCGCCTTGAACTGCTGCAGTCAGTGTGGTGAAGGTACTCCCACAGTGCTGTTAGAGAGGGAGTTCCAGGATTTTGACCCAGCGACGATGAAGGATCGGCGATATACTTCCAAGTCAGGATGGTGTGTGACTTGGAAGGGAACTTGGAGGTGGTGGTGTTCTCATGCACCTGCTGCCCTTGTCCTTCTAGGTGGTAGAGGTCGTGAGTTTGGGAGGTGCTGCTGAAGAAGCCTTGGCGAGTTGCTGCGGTGCATCTTGTAGATGGTACACACTGCAGCCACGGTACGCCGGTGGTGGAGGGAGTGAATGTTTAATGTGGTGGATGGGGTGCCAATCAAGTGGGCTGCTTTATCCTGGATGGTGTCGAGCTTCTTGAGTGTTGTTGGAGCTGTACTCATCCAGGCAAGTGGAGAGTATTCCATTACACTCCTTACTTGTGCCTTGTAGACACTCACCGGAGAATACCCAGTCTCTGACTTGCTCTTGTTGCCACAGTATTTGTGGTTGGTCCAGTTAACTTTCTGATCAATGGTGATCCCCCAGGATGTTGATATTGAGGGATTCAGTGATGGTAATGCCGTTGAATGTCAAGGGGCAGTGGTTAGACGCTCGCTTGTTGGAGATAGTCATTGCCTGGCACGAATGTTACCTGCCACTTATCAGCCCAAGCCTGAATGTCGTCCAATTCTTGCTGCATGCGGGCATGGACTGCTTCATTATCTGAGGCATTGTGAATGGCGCTGAACACTGTGCAGTCATCAGCAAACATCCCCTCTTCTGTCCTTATGATGGAGGGAAGGTCATTGATGAAGCAGCTGAAGATGGTTGGGCCTAGGACACTGCCCTGAGGAACTCCTGCAGTGATGTCCTGGAGCTGTGATGATTGACCTCCAACCACCGCAACCATCTTCCTTTGTGCTAGGTATGACTCCAGCCAGTGGAGAGATCCCCCCCCGCCACCGATTCCCATTGACTTCAGTTTCACCAGGGCTCCTTGATGCCAGACTCGGTCAAATGCTGCCTTGATGTCAAGGGCAGTCACTCTCACCTCACCTCTGGTATTCCGCTCCAGGGGTTAAATTACGAAGAGAGATTACAAAAACTGGGGTTGTATTCCCTGGAATTTAGATGGTTACGGGGTGATTTGATCAAAGTTTTCAAGATATTAAGGGGAACAGATAGGGTAGTTAGAGAGAAACTATTTCTGCTGGTTGGGGAGTCTGGGACTCGGGGGCATAGTCTAAAAATTACAGCCAGAACTTACAGGAGTGAAATTAGGAAACACTTCTACACACACAGGGTGGTAGAGGTTTGGAACTCTTCTGCAAATGGCAATTGATGATAGATCAATTGTTAGATTTTAAAACTGGTTAACAAAATCTATCAATCTCAAAGGTATTGAGGGATATGGGCCAAAGGTAGGTATATGGAATCAGGTCGCAGATCAGTCATGATCTCATCGAATGGCAGAACAGGCTCAAGGGGCTGAATGACCTCCTCCTGTTCCTATGTTCCTGCATCCCTAAACATGGCATCATTCATAGAAGTCACAGTGATGCACGATATGAATTCACTTTCATTCAATATCATTGATTAATAATGGAGAAAAAAATTCAGGTTTTCTGCATTGGTGCTTAGGGCAGTACAGCTATAAAAATTCATCAACTATTTATAAAGCGCAAGAGCTTCCTTACGATGTACACTTTACAAAAAAACATCCTGTAGCAATGATCAAATGTCAGCACAGAATATGCGTGAATTCCCTTTTGCCCAAACTCTCCATGACATTTCAAAGAATCTCCTTTTCACCCTCTTTTCAATACATCTCATGAAACTAGACTGTCATTGTGGTGCAGCATCAACTCTCAACAAAATGATGTCGAAGAAAATATAAATGTAAACAGAAAACACACAGACATCCCTTTGCCTGCAATCAACATACATCGCACACTGTGCATTCTCTATCCTATGTGTGAGGGAAAGGTTTCTAGATTTTAAACCTAAAAAAAACCTTTGTTTTACGCACAAGAGATTTTGTACAACCGTGCAACAAACAACATTTTCCGCTGTACCATGACCTCACAGGTGAAATTTTCCAAAACCCCCGTGTCACTATCAGAGTCTCTTTCATCTTTCAGATGAGACATTAAACCGAGGCCCCGTCTTCTCTCTCTCAGGTGGACGTAAAAGATCCCATGGCACTGTTTCGAAGAAGAGCAGGCGAGTTCTTGACCAGTGTCCTGGGCTAATATCTATCCCTCAACCAACATCACTAAAAAGATTATCTGGTCATTATCAGATTGCTGTTTGTGGGAGCTTGCTGTGCGCAAATTGGCTGCCGTGTTTCCTACGTTACAGCAGTGGCTACATCCCAATAGTACTTCATTGGCTGTAAAGTGCTTTGGGGCGTCCTGAGGTTGTGAAAGGTGCTGTATAAAAGTAAGTAAGTATGTCAGTCTTTCTCACACGCAGCAGATGGCTTAAATTACAGGTGCAGAATCAGCTGAGCGGGATCTCGTTAACTTATAGAATGTAGAGTGTTCACAGTTCCCTCACTGACAGAGAAACTGTAGACAGAAGCCTTTCTACAACATATTGAACAGTCCCATCAATGCAACCTGATACCCTATTTGTTTTGGCTAGGCATCTCGGTATTGCTCATGAACCTTTAGAGAATTACAAACTAGAACGCCAAGATCCTTGTCTCTCTCAACCAATTTCAGCTCTGTTCCTTGTAAAGTGTTCAGTATACTTGGTGTTGGGTCCTGCCCATATAAAAATCACTGCACTTATCCAAGTTAAATACCACTTGCCAGAGTTTATCCCATTCCCCCCAGCACACCTAAATCTGCATTCAGAAATTTGTTCTCCTCCACTGTCCCAACATTTTTATTTCCATCATCAGCAAACTTGCAAACCGTTCCACCAACACCTATATCTAGGTCATTAATGAAAATCGCAAATAGTGGTGGCCTTAACACCAATCCCTGCAGGACATCACTGGTAATCGGCCTGCAAGCAGACCCACAGGGGGCGATTTTGTTAATGGGGGCATGTTGGAGGCGGGACTGCTGCTTGGCGGGTCAATGTCCTGCCTCCATCGATTTGTGGCCAACCCACGCTATTTTCCCTTGATCGACCTTGTTAAGCCCGCCCAGCGGGCTTAGCAGGCCAATTAAGGGAAAGCCGGTTGCAGAGAACGTCAATGTATGACGTTTCATCTGTCAAAAATTTTTGACAGATGAATTGTCATCGTTTGACAGCTCTGTGAAGCTGTCAAACACTGACAATCTCTGTAGTTTTAGGAGGTCTTCAATTCAAGACCTCATCAAAACTCTTTCTTTTGCAGAAATGAGGTGGTTGTTGCATTGGAGAACGCAACGGCCATCTGTCATCTGCAGGAAGAAACAAAGGTAAGTACACTTTTACTAGCACTTTTGCACTTACCTCAGATACTCACCTCTCCACTTTTGCACCCATCACGTACCTTCACAGCGCACTTTTGCACGCCCCCCGACGACCCAGTACTCGCCTCGCTGACCTGGCAGGTTTTGGAGCCTTCGGGAAGCCCGCACTTGAGGGCAAAAAGGGGATAATCCTATTTTATGCCCGTTAACTACCTGTTAACAGGCAGTTAATAGGCTTTAATCCCTTCCCGCCTCCAAGGAGACGGGACCCGGCGTGGGACGGCTACCCACCTCATAGGACGATGGCATGGATGCGGGTTGGGCACCCGCCCCCAAATTCTGCCATTTTCCCGGCAGTCCCGCCTCCCCAGGGCTGGCAAAATCGCCCCCACAGTTTCCAAGAACAACTTTCTGACTTATGGGAACGATGCCAATTCATATTCCACTGCAGTAACTTCCTACTGATGCCACAAGATTCTGTCTTGTAGAGTAACCTGTTCTGTGGCACCTTATCAAAGGTTTACTGAAGATCCAGCGAGACAATGGCTACCCTCAACCATTAACCTAGTAACTTCCTCAAAAACTCCCAGCAAATTAGTAAGACATGACCTTCTTGGCCAGACTCTGTGTTGAGCGTCACTGATGATACCTTCTCTGTCCAGGTACTCATGAAGAGCATCTTTTCTGATCCGTTCAAGCATCGTACCTGTAACTGACATCAGACTAATGGGCCTATAGTTCCCTGGAGCTGATGTCACACTTTTGAAAAAGAATGTAATTTACGTATGAAACACCTGTATCTTACCGCAATCAAACTGCTCTAGAAGTGTCGGCTTTCTTTTCCATTGATGGTCATGCCAATTTCAGATCGGTTTCACAGCTGTAAACTCAGTGAACTCTGTGTAGAGGAGTTGTCCAGGGAACATCTGCAGTTGAAAACACAGAACATCTGTTAAGTATTGAACAAGAATACCAAGGTAAGTAAGTTAAGGAATTCTATAAGACTGAGTTTAGTCTATTTTAATTAACATTCAATGTACATTCAACTATAAAAAGGTCCAGAAAAAAAGATTGGTTCTATTTACATGAGGTCAAAAGGTCATTGGCCTCGCTTCCAACCCGGGCTTTTAAGCCGCCCAAAAGTTAAAATTTACCCCCATTACTCTGTATTGGTGTGAGCCGTGGTTCAGTGGTAGCACTCTCGCCTCTGAAGGTTGTGGGTTCAAGTCCCACTCCAGACTTGAGCACAATATCTAGGCTGGCACGCCCAGTGCAGAGCTGAGGGAGTGCTGCACTGTCGGAGGTGCCGTCCTTCGGATGAGATGTTAAACTGAGGTCCCGTCTGCCCTCTCTGGTGGACCTAAAAGATCACACGGCCACTGTTTCAAAGGAGAGCGGGGGAGCTCTCCCCAGTGTTCTGCCTGCTATTTATCCCTCAACCAACATCACTGAAAACAGGTTGGGCGAGAAATTCGTGGCCTTCGCGCCACTCCGCAGCGCCATTAAATGGCGCTAAAACAGCAGCTGCCGCTCTTTCACCAGCCACTGACTGTTCCCGTGGCACCCGGCATTTGGAGGGAGTCATGGGAGAGCCTGGGTGCAGCCCTGCACCTCTGTGCAGTGCTTGTAGCACCTCAATGCTGTAGAACACGGACAACAGAACAGTCAAAATAAATTTGCGCATGGTCCCTTTAAGAAAACCAGCTGATAACACGTCATCAAATGACGTCATCAGACCCGCTTCCTTCAATTGGCCGGGAAACACGGTGAGTGGTCAGAGGAAAATTCCTGGGATGGCAGGACTGTCGTATGAGGAGAGATTGGGTCGACTCGGCCTGTATTCACGAGAGTTTAGAAGAATGACAGGACTAGACAGACTGGATGCAGGGAGGATGTTTCCCCTGGCTGGGGGGGGTCTAGAACAAGAGGTCACAGTCTCAGGATATGGGGTAGGACATTTAGGACTGAGATGAGGAGAATTCTCTGTCACAGAAGGCTGTGGAGGCCAAGTCACTGAATATATTTAAGGAGATAGATAGAGATTTCTAGACAAAAAATGCATCAAGGTGTATGGGGAGAGAGCGGGAATATGGTATTGAGATAAAGGATCAACCATGATCATATTGAATGGCGGAGCAGGCTCGAAGGGCCGAATGTCCTACTCCGATGTTTCTAAAATCATTTCACAGAGCACCCCGCCCGACCCGGCCCCACTGCGGTAGGCGAAATGGCCGCCTTGGTCTTTCCTGAACATCAATTCTTTCTGTGGTCACTCTCCATGTCTTTTGGTGGTTCTGGGCTCTACTTTTCTCTTCCTCTACGACTCTCGGTCACTTTTCTCATCATCTATTTGTCTCCAAATCTTTTTCTCATTCTATCATTGTTTGTGTAAGTCTCTACTTTACTGCGTCTCCTCTCTTCTGTATCGTTCCCAATCGGTCTGGAAATGTTGCCTTACATGTCTACTCGATTTTTATCTGTCAAATATTTTTTTTAAAGCCCGGGTTGCACAGCAAGATGATGGTAACATTATTGGGGGGAGGAGGCAGACAGATACAGGAAGCAGGCATGAAGACGCTGTCTGGGAGGCAGTGGGATATGTACAAGAGAGAGAGAAAATGGTGGGGGTGGCACCAGAGAAAGCAGGAGGCAATGAGTCCCGGGGTTGATTCAAATGGCAATCAAGGCAGGATCCAAAGCCTGGGAGGGAGTTTGGGAGTAACTGTCCCTTGTGGCACTCTTGTGGAGGAAGCTTTTGGGACTTGCCAAAAGGAGAGTCGGACGGGGTGCATAATAGGTGGGCGATTCAGTCCCGCCGAAAGTGAAAATTACCCCCAAGGTCTTTTAGATTAACCAATTAAATTGACAAGGAAAGAGTTTGTAATGGGGAAAATAAAGAACAGAAGTTTGATTTGGAGGTGGGGTGGCAGTATTGGTCAAGGAAAATATTGCAGTGCTGGAGAGAGAGGATGTCCTGGAGGGGTCAAGAACAGAATCTATTTGGTTAGAGTTCAGAAACAATAGAGGTGCCATTACACTACTAGGTGTATTCTATAGGCCACCAGCTGGTGGGAAGGATATAGAGGAGCAAATTTGCAGGGAAATTACAGAGAGGTGCAAGAACTATAAAGTAGTGATAATGGGGGACTTCAACTATCCCAATATAGACTGGGATGGTAATATTGTACAGGGCAGAGAGAAGGAAGAATTTCTGAAGTGTGTTCAGGAGAACTTTCTTGATCAGTACGTTTCTGGCCCAACAAGGAAGGAGGCATTGCTGGATCTGGTTCTGGGGAAAGAGGTAGGTCAAGTGGAGCAAGTGTCAGTTGGGGAACATTTAGGGAACAATGATCATAGTATCATAAGGTTTAGATTAGCTATGGAAAAGGACAAGAAGCAATCTAGAGTAAAAATACTTAATTGGAGAATAGCCAATTTCAGTGGGTTGAGAGTGGACCTGGCCCGGGTAAATTGGAATCAAAGATTGGCAGGCAAAACTGTAATCAAACAATGGGCTGCCTTTAAAGAGGAGATGGTTCTGGTACAGTCGAAGTACATTCCCACAAGGGGGAAAGGTAGGACAACCAAAGCCAGTGCTCCCTGGATGATGAAAGAGATAGAGAGTAAGATGAAGCAGAAAAAGGGGGCGTATGACAGATGTCAGGTTGATAATACAAGTGAGAACCAGGCTGAATATATAAAGTTCAGAGGGGATGTGAAAAGGGAAATAAGAGGGGTAAACAGAGAGTATGAGAATAGACTGGCAGCTGAAGTAAAAGGGAAACCAAAAGTCTTCTATAGGGATATAAATAGTAAACTGGTAGTAAGAAGAGGGGTGGGGCCGATTAGGGACCAAAAAGGAGACCTATGCATGGAGGCAGAGAGCATGGCTGAGGTGCTAAATGAGAACTTTGCATCGGTCTTCACCAAGGAAGAAGATGCTGCCATAGACATAGTGAAGTAGGAGGTAGAGGAGATACTGGATGGGATAAAAATTGATAAAGAGGAGGTACTAGATAGGCTGGCTGTACTTAAAGTAGATAAGTCACCAGGACCAGATGGGATGCATCCTAGGATGCTGAGGGAAGTAAAGGTGGAAATTGCAGAGGTACTGGCCATAATCTTCCAATCCTCCTTATGGGGGAGGTGCCAGAGGACTGGAGAATTGCAAATGTTACACCCTTGTTCAAAAAAAGGTGCAAGGATAAACCCAGCAACTACAAACCAGTCAGTTCAACCTCGATAGTGGGGAAGCTTTTAGAAACGATAATCCAAGACAAAATTAACAGGTCACTTGGACAAGTGTGATTAATTAAGGAAAGCCAGCACGGATTTGTTAAAGGCAAATCATGTTTAACTAACTTGATTGAGTTTTTTGATGTGGTAACAGAGAGGATTGATGAGGACAATGCAGTTGACGTGGCGTACATGGACTTCCAGAAGGCGTTTGATAAAGTGCCACATAATAGGTTTGCCAGCAAAGTTGAAGCCCATGGAATAAAAGGGACAGTGACAGCATGGATACAAAATTGGCTAAGTGAGAGGAAACAGAGAGTAGTGGTGAACAGTTGTTTTTCAGACTGGAGAAAGGTACACAGTGGTGTTCCCCAGAGGTTGGTATTAGGACCACAGCTTTTCTTGATATATATTAATGACTTGGACTTGGGTGTGGAGGAATTTCTTCACTCAGAGGGTTGTGAATCTTTGGAATTCTCTGCCCCAGAGGGCTGTGAACGCGGAGTCTTTGAGTATATTCAATGCTGAGATAGATAGATATTTGGACTCAACGGGAATCAAGGGATATGGAGATCGGGCAGGAAAGTGGAGTTGAGGTTGATGATCAGCCATGATCTTATTGAATGGCGGAAAAGGATCGAGGGGCCATATGACCTACTCCTGCTCTTATTTCTTATGTTCTTATGTGCAGGGCACAATTTCAAAATTTGCAGATGACACGAAACTTGGAAGTGTAGTGAACAGTGAGGATGATAGTGATAGACCTCAAGAGGACATAGACAGGCTGGTGGAATGGGCGGACACGTAGCAGATGAAATTTAATGCAGAAAAGTGCGATTTTTTACATTTTGGTAGGAAGAACGAGGAGAGGCAAAATAAATTAAATAAAGGGTACTATCCTAAAGGGGTTGCATGAACAGAGACACCTGGGGGGTATATGTGCACAAATCGTTGAAGGTGGCAGGGCAGGTTGAGAAAGCGGTTAAAAAAGCATACGGGATCCTGGGCTTCATAAACAGAAGCATAGAGTACAAAAGCAAGGAAGTTATGAGGAACCTTCGTAAAACACTGGTTCAGCCTCAACTGGAGTATTGTGTCCAATTTTGGGCACCGCACTTTAGGAAGGATGTGAAGGCCTTAGAGAGAGTGCAGAAAAGATTTACAAGAATGGTTCCGGGGATGAGGGACTTCAGTTACGTGGATAGACTGGAGAAGCTGGGGTTGTTCTCCTTTGAGCAGCGAAGGTTGGGAGGAGATTTGATAGAGGTGTTCAAAATCATGAGGGGTCTAGACAGGGTGGATAGAGAGAAACTGTTCCCATAGGCAGAAGGGTCGAGAACCAGAGGACACAGATTTAAGGTGATTGGAAGAACCAAAGGCAACATGAGGAAAACCTTTTTTATGCAGCGAGTGGTTATGATCTGGAATGCACTGCCTGAAAGGGTGGTGGAGGCAGATTCAGTTGTGGCTTTCAAAAGGGAATTGGATAAGTTCCCGAAGGAAAAAATGTTCAGGGCTACAGGGAAAGAGTGGGGAGTGAGAACTAGCTGAAGTGCTCTTGCAGAGAGAGCAGACATGGGCTCGATGGGCCGAATGGCCTCCTTCTGTGCTGTAACCATTCTATGTTGTCAGTGTCAGCTGTGGCTCAGTGGGTAGCACACTCGCCTCTGAGTCAGAAGGTTGTGGGTTCAAGTCCCACTCCAGGGACTTGAGCACATAAAGCTAGGCTGACACTCCAGTGCGGTACTGAGGCAGTGCTGCACTGTCGAAGGTGCCGTCTTTCGATGAGACGTTAAACCGAGGCCCCGTCTGCTCTCTCAGGTGGACGTAAAAGATCCCGTGGCACTATTTCGAAGAAAAGCAGGGGAGTTATCCCTGGTGTCCTGGCCAATATTTATCCCTCAATCAACATAACAAAAACAGATTATCTGGTCATTATCACATTGCTGTTTGTGGGAGCTTGCTGTGCGCAAAATGGTTGTCGTGTTACCCACATTACAACAGTGACTACACTTCAAAAAAGTACTTCATTGGCTGTAAAGCGCTTTGAGACGTCCGGTGGTCGTGAAAGGCGCTATATAAATGCAAGTCTTTCTTTTAACGATTCTATGATTTCAATGGGCTTGCAAATGTCTTATCAGGATTTGTAGCAGATTTTGTATTCTTCAGACCAACAGCAATCGTATGGTCAACTACTCACTGATTTGGAAACCTTCCCAAGTGGGCAAGTAGTGAACACAGTTCAATTGCCCAGATATCTATCTGCTTCCCCCAGCTAGCCGACAAGAGTAGCTCTGTCAGTTAAGCAACTCATTTTATAATTGTCTTCAATCTGTTTTTACAGTCACCGAGTTACAAAAATTTGAGCGTGATAACAAAAAAAAGACGTACTTTGTGGCACAAATTGTCTCCCCACTCACAATTATCAAGTATCAGGCTAATAACTCAAGCGTTGAAGCTACCTCCTGTCAGCCACTCTTACAATAGTTTCTTCTCCCCGCTGGCTTCATTAGTTTGATTTCGGCTTCTCGAGAAACAAGCGTCTGTGACAGCTTCACATCCCACAGCACAGTAAAGGGCACCAACACGAGCCTGGGCAACCCAGTTTAACGTTAAGCTAAGCAACATCAAACAATCTAAAATGGTGCACCAAAATTCAAGTATTATGGTAATGCACTCCAACCGTGCTCATTTATCATTGCTGACAGTAAACAAAGACCTTTGTTGCCCAAAATGTACATTTTTTGATGGACATCAAAACCTACCGCAAGAAGTTTGTTTACCTAAGATCTGCGAACTCCGCTAACTCACTTGCGTTATAAATTTTTAACTGCAACACACAAATTTAGCGCATTATCTAACTCAGCTTTAAGTACGATATAACAACAACATAAACTTGTCTTTATATAGCACCTTTAACGAAGTAAAATGTCCCACGGCGCTTCACAGGTATATTATAAGGCAAAAAATGTGACACCGAGCCACATACGGAGAAATTAGGGATAGATGACCAAAAGCTTGGTCAAAGAGGTAGGTTTTAAGGAGCGTCTTAAAGGAGGAAAGTGAGAGGCGGAGAGGTCAGTTATATGGAGAGATTAGAGAAACAGGGGTTGTTCTCTTTAGAGTGGAGAAGGTTAAGGGGATTTTCTTTTTTTGTCTTGGGACGTTTTACTACGTTAAAGGCACGATTTAAATAAAAGTTGTTGATGCTGTTGCTACTATAAAATATTTTATGGCAAATAAATTTGGCATTCATTTCATTCATGCAAGTGTCAACTTGGCTCAGCTGGTAGCAGTCAGCTGCCTCTGAGTCAGAGGGATGTGGTTAAAGCCCCACTTCAACACTTGAGGACATAATCCAGGCCGACAGTTTGAGGAGCTGCACTGTTTGGACTGTCTATCGGTTGAGACGTTAAACTGAGGCCCCCTTCCGGCGGTTCCTGTGCATCTAAAAGATCCCACGGAACTATTCAAAGAGCCATAAAATCACATTTTCCCGGCGTCCGAGGCCACAATGACTCCACTTCAAAAATTACTTCATTGGCGGTCTTTCTTTCTTGCAACTACTCTCTCCAGTTCTACTCCAGTAACATTTACAGATCCCTGCATGTTTGGAGATACCATAGCATCCTTGGTTTCTACATAGAATGGACAGCAGAGGAACAGGCCATTCGGCCCAACAGGTCCATGCCGGTGTTTATGCTCCACTCGAGCCTCCTCCCACCCTTATTCATCTCACCCCATCAGCATAACCTTCTATTCCTTTCTCCCTCATGTGTTTATCTAGCTTCCGCCTTAAAATGCATCTGTGCTGTTGGCATCGACTGGCCAAAACCAATAAAGGCTGACAAAATGCCCCAAATAAAAAAATCTTGGAACGGGCGTTTATTCATTTACATTGGGGAAATAAATCAACGACAAATGGGAATGCGATTCTTGGTTATTGACGTATCCTCGCCATACTTTTTAATTCCAGTGTGAAAGATCAGCAGTATAAAGGGCGAGTGGGTACGTTACTTACAGGCACAGTACGCGCCCCCCATTCCCAACTCTCTGCCGGCCTTGCCTTGCTCCCCGGGCCATGCAGTGAAAGGTTGATATCTAGGCTTTCACCTGGTTTTGTTCCAATAATACTTAAGGTGCAAAAATGAAAGCACTGGTTAAAAAAAAAGTAGCCAAAATCGGTGCAAACAAAACATTATTAAAAATCAAACATCAAACTCCTGTCACAAAAAGGCACTGGAAATCCCAATAACACTGCAGATTCATCTTGTTGTACTAAAGCCAGGAAAATCACTGGTTAGGCCTCAGCTGGAGTATTGTGCACAATTTGGGGGCACCACACGTCAGGAAAGATGTCGAGGCCTTAGAAAGGGTGCAGAGGAGGTTTACCAGGATGTGACCAGGGATGAGGAACTTCAGTTATGAGGAGAGGTTGGAAAAGTTAGGACTGTTCTCCTTGGAACAGAGAAGGTTAAGAGGTGACCTAATAGAGGTTTTCAAGATGATGAGAGGTTTTGATAAGAGTAGATCGAGAAAAACTATTCCCTCTGGCGAGTGGTTCAATAATTAGAGGTCATAGATTCAAAATCATTGACAAAGGATCTAGAGGGGCGATGAGGAGAATTTTTTTCACTCAGTAATTTGTCGGGATCTGGAACGCTCTACCTGAAAAGGTGGTGGAAGCTGATTCCATCAATAATATTAAAAGGGAGTTGGGACTGGTACTCAAGGATGAGGAACTGACAGGGTCACGGACAAAAAGCGGGGGATGTGGGACTAAGCATGGCTGCTCTTTCAAAGAGCCGGCACAGGCAACGACAGGCCGAATGGCCTCCTTCTGTGCTGTAAATTTCAATGATTCTATGAATAGACTTTCCAGAAGCTCCAGTACAACGGCTGGTCATGATATATTAATTACTGTGAAATCTATGGGGAAGCAGGGCTACGGGGAAAGAGCAAGGGAGTGCGACTAATTGGACTCTTTCAAAGAGCCGGCACAGGCACGCTGGGCCGAATGGCCTCCTTCTGTGCTGTATGATTCCATTTAGATCCATGACACATCCAGAGGTCGCGAGGGTGGCCGAGCACAATTTGCCCAAATTATTAATGGTGGTTCCACAAATACAAAAAAAGAGACGGGAGGATTGACTCCAGAAAACTATTTTGGAAAAAAAATTATGCTGAGGAGAAAATTGGAGTTAAATCAATAATCCAATTACCGAATCAGAGGGCAAAACAATGACCCAAGAATCTTTGACCTCTGTAAAGGGAGAAAGTGGTGCAGGTTTTTCCCCCCCGCCAGAGTGAAGGGCGTACCGGAGGAGAGAAGGATACAGGCTGGACTACAGGACTTGTGTGAATCTGAAGATTGGGTATTTTAGCCTAAGGGCACTCAGTTGTTTAAACTCTTACTAACTTGTACACCAAAGTACATGATCTGTTGTACATAGATTTGATATCCCAATCTATAGACAAATATTTCCTGATAGAATGCTCCTTCACAATCCTCCTAAAAACTGCCCAGTCAAGAGCGATGGAAACACCCAGAGAATTAAATCTCCATCTTAAACAGTCTCTTCCAGAAAGTAACAGCAAGTGATCTCGAGAGCTGCTATTTTCTTCGCTCTTGATTATGAAGAAAAGTTGGAAGGAAAACCTTGTCTCATTTATCTTATTGCTATCAATCTCTTCGCAGTCACCCATAATAAGAAAGCCTTTTCATACAGAGATGTGCACGTTAGGCATTAAGATTAGGCCATGTTTTCTCATTCTGAGGAAAATATGCTTTGTTTAATTCTAAGATTTAATTGCTTGTCAAAACCAGCATTTATAGGTCAGATAAAACCGTACAAAGCTCACTGATAAAAGACATTAAGATATTAATTTCAAAGATATGTCTTTTGACTTCAAACATGTTTGAGGGCTTAAAGTTCATTTCAATTTTGTGATGATTTCCCTTCAGTCACTTGCAGAGAAAACTAAGTGTTTTTTTTAACCAAACAAAACTGCTTGCTTTTTGTAAAATGTCATTGCTAAAATTAGAGCGAGTGAGCAGTTAAATAGGACAAAGCTTTGCTCTCTTTAAAGAGACGCTGCGTAACGTCCTCTTCAGAGACCATCAGATGTGACACTCCTATAATATCTGAATTAACCATTAGAAGTTTAGAGCACGGAAAGGGGCCATTAGGCCCACTGTGTCCACTGCCAGAGCAATCCAAAATCTAATCCCACTTTCTCACTCTCTCCCCGTAACCCTGTCTCACTTGCTGTCTAAGAAGTAAAAGTTTCACGATTTGCTCTGGCCTCATTTCCCTAAAGTGTAAACAGTTTGCCTGCAGCACATGCAAATGGCACTATATCCAGTTTGTATGTCAAGGGGAGCGCATTGCCGCATTCCCCGGGTTACGGTATCATATCAGTTCAAATTGGGCAATTTCAGTCGACTCTGGCACACAAGAGACGTGCGATCTGCTCACAGAAGTGACCGACACTACTGAACGCGAGAAGGCACCTACCGCAGACCCAGATTTGCACAGCACAGTCCAATACCCCAAAAAGTCGACTATTTTGATATACTTATTGGACACAGATCATAGGGAGGCATTTTCACCTTAACCTGCAGCACTTTCGACCTTAGTGCAATGTGTGAATGCGGAAGAGCGTTGAACACGTCTTACACTCGCTAGATAAGAGCAGGTCAGAGGCTAGGTATTCTGCGGCGAGTGTCTCACCTCCTGACTCCCCAAAGCCTTTCCACCATCTACAAGGCACAAGTCAGGAGTGTGATGGAATACTCTCCACTTGCCTGGATGAGTGCAGCTCCAACAACACTCAAGAAGCTCGCCACCATCCAGGACAAAGCAGCCCGATTGATTGGCACCCCCTCCACTACCTTAAACATTCACTCCCTCCACCACCGGCGTACCGTGGCTGCAGTGTGTACCATCTACAAGATGCACTGCAGCAACTCGCCAAGGCTTCTTCAGCAGCACCTCCCAAACCCACGACCTCTACCACCTAGAAGGACAAGGGCAGCAGGCGCATGGGAACACCACCACCTCCAAGTTCCCCTCTAAGTCACATACCATCCTGACTTAGAAGTATATCGGCCGTTCCTTCATCATCGTTGGGTCAAAATCCTGGAACTCCCTCCCTAACAGCACTGTGGGAGCACCTTCACCACACTGACTGCAGCGGTTCAAGGCGGCGGCTCACCACCACCTTCTCAAGGGCAGTTAGGGATGGGCAATAAATGCTGGTGCTGCCAGCGATGCCCACATCCCATAAACAAATAAAAATAAATTTAAAAAATAATCCACAAAGGAAGTGGACCAGAGCTGCCACATTTGGCCCAGTCTTAAACCAGATGGTGGCGAGACCATATTTGCAAAAAAAAAATACTACGTGCTTGGAATAAAATTGGTTCATTCCCTCGTAGGGAAATCTAGAACTCGGGAGCATAGTTTCAGAATAAAGTGTCGTCCTTTTAGAACTGAGATGAGGAGGAATTTCTTCTCTCAGAGGGTCGTAAATCTATGGAAATATCTGCCCCAGAGAGCAGTGGAGGCTGGGTCATTAAATACAGAGATAGACAGATTTTTGCAAGATAAGGGAGTGAAGGGTTCTGGGGAGCGGGCGGGGAAGTGGCTTTGAGCCTAAGATCAACCATGATCTTATTGAATGGCGGAGCAGGCTCGAGGGGCCAGGTGGCCTGTTCCTGCTCCTATTTCTTATGTTATGTTCTTAGATCCACTTGGTGTCCATTCAGTGACCACACCCCAGCCCTCTACCCCTGCCCCCCACCAGCGGCATGATAATAAGGCCCAAGGCCTGGCCCTCAACGTGGACTGGATCCCCTCCCACTAACGCCATTGTGCGGCCGCTGGGCACGCTGGTTGAGCCGGCCACCTGAGAGTTAAAATCTACCCCTATGTCTCGAATTGAAATCAATTTAAAATCACACCTCCACAGCAACATAAAATATTTTATGTCAGCATTTTCTGCTCCAAATTAAATCAAGTTCATCCTCATCTGCATTGAAATCGATCTCTGCAGCCAAACATCTCAGCAAAAATTATAAGACCCGTGAAAACATGTATAATTGACAAAATAGGGCGGTCATTCAAAACACTGAAGTCATCGCAAAGTTGACTTTGTGATGTTACAGAATATGTTGTTTCGATTCAAGAGGATATTTGCTATTTTCCACTGTTAAAGGGCACTTGAAACAATCAAGTGTGACTTTTAAGTGCTGGGAGTATTTGCACATCGAAACATTGAAGCTTTGTGAATGTCCATCAACTGGGCATTCTCACCAGTCGTTGAGTATATTCAAGACAGAGATCGGTAGATTTTTCACTATTAAGGGAATCAAAGGATATGGGGATAGTTCAGGAAAGTGGAGTCGAGGTAGAAGATCAGCCATGACCTTACTGAATGGCGGAGCTGCTCGAAGGGCCGAATGGCCTATTCCTGCTCCTGTTTTTCTATGTTTCTAAGGCCAATGAGGTACTTTTGAAATGTAGTCACTGTTGTAATGTAGAGAAATTACCTTTTCAGAAAGGTGTGGCTTCAAGTCCCACTCTTAAGAGTTGAGTACATAATCTAGGCTGACACTTTAAAGCACTCTCTCAGTAATGTCGGAGGATACATGACGTCGAGGCATGTCTGCCTATTGATGTGGATGTAAAAGATCCCACAACATTTTACTGAGGAGAAACAGGAGGTTCTCCTGATGTCCAGGCCAAAATCATCCCTCAACCAACACTCGGCCTTGCTATGGCTGGTGCGTTTGCCCACAAAACAATAGCGGCTGTACTTTAAAAGTAATTCATTGGCTGTGAATTACGTTAAGAGGCCCTGACAACACGAAAAGTGCTCTATAAATGCAAATATTGCATTTTCCTTCTATAATGTTGTAATCAGACTTAAAATTCCCAGAAGCACAACTCGCACAACCAAAAACCTGGATCAAGGTTCCAGACGCCAGGAACAGGTTTGTGAAATGGTCGTGAAAACGTCAATTAAGTGATGAACACTTTGCCAAACGCTACAAGACGACAGCAACATGGATTATGCTGTTATTCGAGTTATGGTCGGAACACCAGAGGCCTGTTTACATGCATGTCCTATCCACATAGCTTTGCTTCAGATAATTGTCATTCTTGGCGATAAATATGAACAAAACTATCCAATTTAGTGGTTCTCAAGCTTTGTTGGGCTGGGCCTTTTATGCCCCTTTAGCTGAGAATATTGTTTGTGGTTAAGTCTACAAGTTAAGAAACAAAAGATGACTCTAGATGAAGTGTAAATGGCAATGTCAGAATGATGGACAGCTGCCATGTGAGAGAGAAAAAAAAATGAAAAAAAGAGATGGGGCAGAGGTTATGGTCTGAAATTGTTGAACTCGATGTTGAGTCCAGAAGGCTGTAAAGTGCCTTATCGAAAGATGAGGTGCTGTTCCTCGAGCTTCATTGGAACAGTGTAAGAGGCCAAGGACGGAGAGGTCAGAGTGGGAGTGGAGCGGAGAATTAAAATGACAGGCAACCGGAAGCTCGGGGTCACCCTTACGAACTGAACGGAGGTGTTCCGCAAAGTGGTCACCCAATCATTCTGCCATTATCATTTACACTTCATCTAGAGTCATCTTTTGTTTCTTAACTTGTCCCATTACCATCTCCTTTGGCCTCGCACCATCATCCCTTTGTCTCTTAATCGCTCCTGCCTTCCATCCCATCACAGACCTTCCCTTTTGTTCTTTCCTCCCCTCCCCCCTCTCCCTGCCCCTGCACTTGCTTAAAAACCTGTTCCATCTCCAACTTTTTCCAGTTCTGATGAAGGGTCATTGACCTGAAACGTTAACTCTGTTTCTCTCTCCACAGATGCTGCCTGACCTGCTGAGTATTTCCAGCATTATGTGTTTTTATTTCAGATTTACAGCATCCGCAGTATTTTGCTTTTGTAGTCCTGAGGGTTGGTTGTGCGAGTGCTCAGCAGAAGACAATATCCAAAGGGAAGGGTTTACAGGACCAGAAAGTCACACTCAAAAAGGAACAGACCAGCAGTACCCGGCCCGAGTGAGACAATTACTGAATTGGACCAAATGGTAGCTGATTAGATAGCAAGGGCGGTGGAAGCAGATTCAATAGTAGCCTTCAAAAGGGAAGTGGATAAACACTTGATGGGGAGAAATTTACAGGGCAATGGGGGGTGGCGGCAGGGGGGGGGGGGGGGGAAACAGCACAGGGGGGAGCGGGACTAACTGGGTAACTCTTTCAAAGAATCATAGAAAATAGGTACAGGAGTAGACCATTCGGTCCTTCGAGCCTGCACCGCCATTCAATGCGTTCATGGCTGAATATGCTACCTCAGTACCCCATTCCTGCTTTCTCGCCATACCCCTTGATCCCCCTAGTTGTGAGTGTTATATCTAACTCCCTTTTGAATATATTTAGCGAACTGGCCTCAACAACCTTCTGTGGAAGAGATTCCATAGATTCACCACTCTCTGGGTGAAGAAGTTCCTCCTCAGCTCAGTCTTAAATGGCTTCCCCTTAATCCTTAGACTGTGACCCCTGGTTCTAGTTTTCCCTACCATTGGGAACATTCTGCCCGCATCTAATTTGTCTAAACCAGTCAGGATTTTAAATGTCTCTATAAGATCCCCCCTCATTCTTCTGAACTCCAGAGGATACAAGTTCAGTTGACCCAATCTTTCTTGATATGTCAGTCCGGCCATCCCAGGAATCAATCTAGTGAACCTTCGCTGCACTCCCTCAATAGCAAGAATGTCCTTCCTTAAGTTAGACGCCGGCACAGTCACGATGGGCGGAATGGCTTCCTCCTGTGCTGTAAGATTCTAGGATTCTATTTGAGGGTCTCAGCTGTGACTATGTGTCACATCACTTTTATTTGTTTTTCTGAGAATACACATGCCAATCGCAGACTCAGCTGCTGTCATTTTTTTCAACCACTGGTTCAATTCCAATCACCTGGAACCGAGTTAGCTGGCAATAGCCCCAGAATAATTCCCATCTGGATTCAAGATGTGACTGCAAGTACCTTTAGAAGGTCCTTCAAAAAAAATAAAATTGCATGCTAACAACATGTTGCATTGTGTAAACTAAGGCAAAAGATGTCTCTGCTTTGTCATTATTGCCTCAATTTTCCCTCCATGGCCTCGTCCCTCCCTATAACCTCCTCCAGCCCTACAACCCTCCCAGATCTCTGCCCTCTTCCAATTCTGGCCTCTTGCGCATCCCCGATTTTAAATTGCTCCACCACTGGCGGCTGTGCCTTCCGCTGCCCAGGCCCTGAGCTCTGGAATTCCCTCCCTCAACCTCTCCGCTGCTCTACTTCTCTCTCCTCCTTTAAGATGCTCCTTAAAACCTACTTCTTTGTCCAAGCTTTTGGTCACCTGTCCTAATATCTCCTTCTGTGGCTCGGTGTCAAATTGTTCTCTGATAATCGTTCCGGTGAAGCGCCTTGGGACGTTTTACTACATTAAAAGGAGCTATATAAATGCAAGTTGTTGTCGTTATTTCCCATTCCTTTATTTAGCTCTAGGACACCACTGTAAAGATGCCACATCCTTTTGTCCTACTTGCATCTAGTTTTCAGAACAGTAGCTTGGGCGATTACAGTAGGTGCATTGGGGTTGTTACTAAAATCTGACCATGGACCTCCCCGCCATTCTCCAAGTGGTTATCTCAACCCAACAGTACTTTTTCTTTTAATTTTCTCTCCTCTTTGCCGGAACATAGTTCTCCTGGTGCCTCACCCAAGTGACCTTTCCTCAAGTCTGAGCCCCGAAAGGTAATGTCAGTAAGTCATCTGAGCACAGAATAAGGGGTCGGCCACATAGGACTGAGATGAGGAGAAATATCTTCACTCAAAAGGTTTTTTTGGAATTTCTCGACCCCAGCAGGTTGTGGATGCTCAGTCGTTGAGTATATTCAAGGCTGAGATCGATAGATCTTTGGATATTAAGGGAATCAAGGAATATGGGGGTAGTGTGGGAAAGTGAAGTTGAGGTAGAAGATCAGCCATGATCCTATTGAATGGAGTGGATAAGTCGCCTGGTCCGGATGGCTTGCATCCCAAGTTGCTAAGGGAATTGGAGGAGGAGATAGCGGAAGGGCTTGCCATAATTTTCCAATCTTCCCTAGATGCGGGGGAGGTGCCTGAGGATTGGAAAGTGGCAAATGTGACACCATTGTTCAAGAAAGGGTGCAAGGACAATCCTAGTAACTACAGGCCGGTCAGTTTAACATCAGTGGTGGGTAAAGTTTTAGAAATAATAATCAGGGAAAAAATGAACGAAAACTTGGAGAGTTTTCAGCTAATTAAGGAGAGCCAACACAGATTTGTAAAAGGCAGATCGTGTTTGACTGATCTAATTGAATTTTTTGATGAAGTAACAGGGAGGATTGATGAAGGGAATGCAATGGATGTTGTCTACATGGATTTCAGGAAGGCGTTTGACAAAGTACCACATAGAAGGCTGGTTAACAAAATTGAGGCTCATGGAATAGGTGGGCTAGTGGCAGCTTGGATAAGGAATTAGCTTAAGGATAGAAAACAGTGAGTTGTGGTAAATGGCTGTTTTTCAGACTGGAGGATGGTAGACAGTGGTGTTCCCCAAGGGTCAGTGCTGGGGCCATTAATGACCTGGATATTGGAATACAGAGTAGAATTTCTAAATTTGCCGATGACACCAAACTTGGGGGTGCGGAAAACAGTGAGAATGATGCCAATCGACTGCAACAGGACATAGAAAGGCTAGCAGAATGGGCAGACAAGTGGCAGATGGAATTTAATACAGAGAAGTGTGAGGTGATGCACTTTGGCAGAAAGAACAGGGAGAGGCAATATACACTTAATGGCACAGTTTTAAAGAGTGTGCAGGGACAGAAGGACCTGGGAGTTAATGTGCATAGGCCCCTGAAGGTGGCAGGACATAGTGAGAGAGTGGTTAGCAAAGCATATGGGATCTTGGGCTTCATAAATAAAGATATTGAGTACAAAAGTAGAGAAGTTATGCTGAACCTTTATAAAGTGCTGGTCAGGCCACAACTGGAGTATTGCGTCCAGTTCTGGTCATCACACTTTAGGAAGGATGTGAAGGCCCTTGAGAGAGTGCAGAGGAGATTTATCAGAATGGTTCCGGGGATGGGGGATCTTAGCTGCAAAGACAGGTTGGAGAAGCTGGATTTGTTTTCATTAGAGCAAAGGAGGTTGAGGGGTGATTTGATAGAGGTGTACAAGATTATGACAGGTTTGGATAGGCTAGACGGGGAAAGGCTGTTCCCACTAGTTGATGGTACAAGGAATAGGGTACACAGATTTAAGGTTTTGGGCAAGAGATACAGGGGGGATGTGAGGGAAAACTTTTTTTACGCAGCGAGTGGCGAGGACCTGGAATTCGCTGCTGACGGAAGTGGTGGAAGCGGAGACACTTGATGTTTTCAAGAGGAGACTGGATAGGCACTTGAGGGAAATAAACTTGCAGGGCTACAGGGATAGAACGGGGGAATGGGACTGACTGGATTGCTCTAGAGAGAGCCGGCACGGACTTGATGGGCTGAATGGCCACCTTCTGTGCCATTATGACGCTATGCCTCTATGAATGGCGGAGCAGGCTCGAAGGGCTGAATGGCCTACTCTTGCTCCTATTTCTTATGAGACCATCGCAAGTGACCCTGATTGTGTCCTCACCTGCTGTTTGCCTGTGCACCTGCATTTCCACTGGTGAGTTCGACTAACGGGGTGGGGTTGAAACATAGAAAAATAGGAGCAGCAGTCGGCCATTCGTCCCTTCGAGCCTGCTCCGCCATTCAACACGATCATGGCTGATCCTCTATCTCAATACCATATTCCCGCTCTCTCCCCATAGCCCTTCATGCCTTTTGTGTCTAAGTGATGCCTTTTGTGTCGAGAAAGGTGTGGTGGGGGGGGGTGGGAGAAGGTTTGGGGGGAAATAACACTGGCCAATTTCCCCCTCCCCAGCCCAAGGGTTGTGGAGGCCAACATAGGGCACCAACCATCACACCAGCTGAGAATCAGCTTGGTCAGTGCTGACAAGGGACTCAACCATACGGCTCAACGAGTCAAACTCAACAATTTTATGCAAACCCAGTCAGAAGCCAAGAAGGACTCAAGAAGGTGAATCAAAATACCTTGCAAGAATTTTACCACAGTACTGAAGTTGAATCAGGAAAAAAGCCAATCAGTAATATAGGATGTCGCTACATGTGGATCGTCACATAGCAGGAATGTGCAGGAGCGGAAAAGACCTTTTCAATCCATATGGCTGACCCAGGCATTTAGAAACAGAAGATACAGTTCACTACCTACATCACTCAAATTGATTTTCTCACCAAATGCCTGTCCAACTCACTCTTAGAACTTTTGATGTCATCAACCTCAATCACTTCCCTGGGCAGCTCGTTTCCGAATATTCGCCGCCCGCGTGTCTAACCTGTCCATTCTAACCTTCCCTCTTCCGAGCTTCATTCCAATGAAGATGAGGACAACTACAATGTACGCACGTACGTGAAAGCCTGACTGGGCAATGTGATGTTTGTTGCAGCTACTCGAGCTCCAATTTTCAAACAGCTAAAAAACAAATCAAAATGTGCAATGAAGCCCTGACGGCCCAGTCCACATCATTAGCCATCTGGTCTCTCTGGAAAGTTAATTCCCAGATTCGCAGAGAAAAGCATTTCAGAGGCGGCTTCGGAAAGCCAGGGTTCCAGAGTTTAATTACGCTAATTGGCTGCAAATCTACGTCCGTGAAAAATTCGAACAGTTTTAAGACAAACATCTCCCCGTCACTAATTCAGGTTCACAGAGAGAAGCAAATAAGCTAATCTCAACCGACGAAGCGTGCAGTTGTATTAGCTCGATGGCCTGGCTAACCTGGAAGAGCGACAGATTTCCAAAATGACTGTGCCTGGGCACTCATTTACGTTACTTGTTTTTTAATCTGCATTTTTAAAAATTATGCTCCTTAGTTAAAACAGCAGGCTATTTTGGAAAGCTCCATCAGTATCCATCTGGAACAGTGACCAACAAGTCCAATCAATGAATGGAAACAATTTACTCACTGTAACTGGCTAATTAATATTAATTTTGACTTCAAAATGTACCTGATATAATATCCAAATATTTACAACAATAATTACAGTGCATCCACAAGTGTGGGGCTATGGTAGCACAGTGGTTATGTTACTGGGCTAGTAATCCAGAGGCCTGGACTTAATGATCCGGAGACTGGAGTTCAAGTCCCACCACGGCAACTGGGGAATTTAAATTCAGTTAATTAAGTAAATCTGGCATGAAAAGCTGCTATCAAATTGTAGTATAAACCCCATCTGGTTCACGAATGTCCTTTAGGGAAGGAAATCTGCCGTCCTTACCCGGTCTGGCCAATATGTGACTCCAGACCCACAGCAATGTGGTTGACTCTTAACTGCCCTCTGAAATGGTCGAGCAAGTCACTCAGTTGTATCAAACCGCAATAAAAAGAATAAAACTGGACGGACCACCCAGGCACCAGATTCGGACATGACAACGGCACACCCAACCCAGTTGACCCTGCAAAGTCCTGCTCACCAACATCTGGGGATTTGTGCCAAAATTTGGAGAGCTGTCCCACAGACTAGTCAAGCAACAGCCTGACATAATCATTACTTACAGAATCATATCTTTCAGCCAACGTCCTAGACTCCTTCATCACCATCCTGGGGTATGTCCTGTTCCACCGGCAGGACAGACCCACCAGAGGTGGCAGCACATACAGTCGCGGGGGGGGAGTGGACCTAGGAGTCCTCAACATTGACTCTGGACCCCATGAGGTCTCATAGCAAGGAAACTGCCTGCTGATTACCACCTCCCTCAGCTGATGAATCAGTACTCCTCCATGTTGAACATCACTTGGAAGAAGCAGAGGGTAGCAAGCACACAGTCCTTGGAGGGTGTCCTCAGTGTGAAGACTCCACATCATGTTGTGTGTGGCAGTACCACTGTGCTAAATGGGATAGATTCAAAACAGATCTAGCAGCTCAAAACTGGGCATCCATGAGGTGCTGTGGGCCATCAGCAGCAGCAGAATTGTATTCCACCACAATCTGTAACTTCATGGCCCAGAATATTCCTCACTCTGTCATTACCAACACTGATTCAATAAGGAGTGTAGAAGAGCATGCCAGGAGCAGCACCAGGCGTACCTAAAAATGAGGTGCCAACCTGGGGAAGCTACAACACAGGACTACATGCATGCTAAACAGCGGAAGCACCTTGCTATAGACAGAGCTAAGCGATTCCACAACCAACGGATCAGATCAAAGCTCTTGCCATATCCAGTCATGAATGGTGGTGGACAATTAAACTACTAAACGGGAGAAGGAGGCTCCCATGAACATCCCCATCCTCAATGATGGCGGAGCCCAGCACGTGAGTGCAAAAGACAAGGCTAAAGCATTTGCAACCATCTTCAGCCAGAGGTGCCGAGTGGATGATCCATCTCGGCCTCCTCCTGAGGTCCCCAACATCACAGAAGCCAGTCTTCAGCCAATTCGATTCACTCTGCGTGATCTCAAGAAACGGCTGAGCGCACTGGACACAGCAAAGGCTGTAGGCTCCGACAACATCCCGGCTGTAGAACCAGAACCAGCCGCGTCTCTAGCCAAGCTGTTCCAGTACAGCTATAACACTGGCATCTATCCGACAATGTGGAAAACTGCCCAGGTATGTCCTGTCTACAAAAAGCAGGACAAATCCAATCCAGCCAATTACCACCCCATCAGCCTACTCTAAATCATCAGCAAAGTGATGGAAGGTGATGTCGACAGCGCTATCAAGCGACACTTATTCACCAATAACCTGCTCACCAATGCTCAGTTTTGGTTCCGTTAGGATCACTCAGCTCCAGACCTCATTACAGCCTTGGTCCAAACATGGACAAAAGAGCTGAATTCCAGAGGTGAGGTGAGAGTGACTGCCCTTGACATCAAGGCAGCATTTGACCGAGTGTAACATCAAGTAAAATTGAAGTCAATGGAAATGGGGAAAACTCTGCACTGACTAGAGTCATACCTAGCACAAAGGAAGATGGTTGTGGTTTTCAGAGGACAATAATCTCCGCTGCAGGAGTTCCTCAGGGCAGTGTCCTAGGCCCAACATCAGTGACTTTCCCACCAACATAAGGTCAGAAGTGGGGTTGTTCGCTGATGACTGCACAGTGTTCAGCGCCATTCTTAACTCCTCAGATAATGAAGCAGTCCGTGCCCGCATGTAGCAAGACACGGATGACATTCAGGCTTGGGCTGATAAGTGGCAGGTAACATTCTCGCCACACAAGTACCAGGCAATGACCATCTCCAACAAGAGAAAGTCTTAACCACCTCCCCTTGTCATTCAATGGCATTACCATCATCGAATCCTCCACCATCAACATCCTGGGGGTCACCATTGACCAGAAACTTAACTGGACCAGCCACATAAATACTGTGGCAACAAAAGCAGATCAGAGGCTAGGTATTCTGTGGCGAGTGTCTCACCTCCTGACTCCCCAAAGCCTTTCCACCATCTACAAGGCACAAGTTAGGAGTGTGATGGAATACTCTCCACTTGCCTGGATGAGTGCAGCTCCAACAACACTCAAGAAGCTCGACACCATCCAGGACAAAGCAGCCCGCTTGCTTCCCACCCCATCCACGACCTTAAACATTCACTCCCTCCACCACCGGCGCAGTGTGTACTATCTACAAGATGCACTGCAGCAACTCGCCAAGGTGTCCTCAACAGCACCTCCCGCAACCTTTACCACCTAAAAGAACAAGGGCAGCAGGACAAGGGCAGCAGGCGCATGGGAACACCACCACCTCCAAGTTCCTCTCCAAGTCACACACCATACTCACTTGAAAATATATCGCCGTTCCTTCATCGTCACTGGGTCAAAACCCTGGAACTCCCTCCCTAACAGCAGTGTGGGAGTACCATCACCACACGGACTGCAGCAGTTCAAGAAGGCAGCTCACCACCACCTTCGAGGGCAATTAGGGACGGGCAATAAATGCTGGCCTTGCCAGCGACACCCATATCCCAAGAATGAATAAAAAATAAGTAACACAATATATCTGTAACTCTTCATTATTATTGTTAATACAGAATAGATTGAAAACCTTATAGGAAATCTTTAATATTGATGAATGGATGCAATTTTGTCCTGTTCCGGTCACAACTTTGTCATTGAGGATTGTTTAATGAATAAATTAATGAGAGTTTTTGCTGAGAGTCGGTAAGGAAGTGAGTTTGGCCAGAATAAGAGTTCAGCCCTTGACAGAATCGGCCTGTATCTGCAACACCAACTACATAAGTTGAGAATTAACCCCAATTAATGAAGTCTAGGTTAGGATAGAAGCTAGTATCGTAATGGCAGAGACGAGCGAGACCAGTGTGCGTGCATCATACATAGGAACAACAACAACTTGCATTTATATAGCGCGTTTAACGTAGTAAAACGTCCCAAGGCGCTTCACAGGGGCGATTATCAAACAAACCTCGACACCGAGCCACATGAGGAGATACTAGGACAGGTGATCAAAAGCTTGCTCAAATCGGTAGATTTTAAGGAGTGACTTAAAGGGAATTCCAGAGTTTAGGGCCTACGCAGCCTGAAGGCACGGCCGCCAATGGTGGAGCGATGAAAATCGAGGATCTGTAAGAGGCCAGAATTGGAGGAGCGCAGAGATCTCGGAAGGTCGTAGGGCTGGAGGAGGTTACAGAGATAGGGAGGGGCAAGGCCATGGAGGGAATTGAAAAAAAAGGCTGAGAATTTTAAAATCAAGGCGTTGCTGGGCAATGTTGGTCAATGAGCACATGGGTGATGGGTGAACGGGACTTGGTGTGAGTTAGGACACGGGGCAGCAGAGTTTTGGATGAGCTCAAGTTTACAGAGGGTGCAAGGTGGGAGGCCGGGCAGGAGAGCTTTGGAAAAGTCGAGTCTAGAGGTAACAAAGGCATGGATGAGGGTTTCAGCAGCGGATGAGCTGAGGCAGGGGCGGAGACGGCCAATGTTACGGAGGTGGAAGTAGGCGGTCTTGGTGATGGAGAGGATATGGGGTCGGAAGCTCAGCTCAGGGTCAAAGGTTGGGGTGGGTCTGGTTCAGCCTCAGACAGTGGCCAGGAACATAGGAACAGGAGGAGGCCATTCAGACCCCCGAGCCTGTTACAATTAGATCATGGTGATCTGTATCTTAACTCCATTTACCCACCTTCGTTTCATATCCCTTAATACACATGGCTAACAAAAATCTATCAATCTCAGTTTTGAAATTTCCAATTGACCCCCAGCCTCAACAGCATTTTGGGAGGAGAGGTTTCCAGATTTCCACTGCCCTTTGTGTGAAGAAGTGCTTCCTGATATCACACCTGAACGGCCTAATTTTTTGATGAGGTAACAGAGAGGGTTGATGAGGGCATTGCTGTATATGGATTTCCAAAAGGTGTTTGATCATGTGCTACATAATAGGCTTGCCAGCAAAGTTGAAGCCCATGGCCTCAAAGGGACAGTGGCAGCATGATCTTGACAGATCGGACGCCTGCCCTAGAGAAGGGCCTCTGCGGGCGGAGAGTTCCGCTTTCTGGAGACCCTCCGCCCGCAGAAAACCCTTAGAAACCTTACGCCTGGTAAAAGCAGGGGTAAGGCCTGCTTTTACCAGCATAGGAGCTGAAAAAAGTTTTTTTTTTTTAATTTCCACTGATTTATAATTTAAAAATACTTCTAAAAAAGTTTATTTTTAGCCCCGTAAAAAACTTTATTTTTTTCAAAAAATTTAATTTTTGTTTATATTTAAATTTATCGTAATTTCAATTCATTTTAAAAATGTGATTTAAATTTTGTTTTTTAATGTTTTGCAGTGTTTTGGGGGTGATCTCCATTCGTATATTTGACAGGTCTATCTGTCAAGTGCATGAAGAGAGATTCCCTTCTATTGGCTCCCCATGGCCCACGTGATCCCAGGGACACATGCGCCTCTGGGATACGTGGGCCCTGCGCATTTCGAGTTTGGAGAGGCCCAGGAACGGAAGTATACGCACCTCGGGAGCGTAAGTCCGTAGATTTTTTCCAGATCGGAGGCCTCCGCACGCAGGAAGCCTCCGATCGGAAAATACGGCCCAATAAGATTTAACTAAGAATAATTATACAGATGTTGCCTTCTGCCATTAATCGGGATTTTTGAACAGTGCTCCTTCAAATATCCTTCGAGCCACAATCTGTAGAAGGCTGCGCGCTCACGTGTTATCAACACATTCACTTAATTTCTCCGCCGTTAGTTCCTCACATTCTTTTTACTTTGCATGTCTCACTCCAACAAAAGAAGATCAATACCACCAGGCAATCATTCATGTTCAGTTAACAGCTGCAGCTTAACAGTTCTATCCAGTGAACGGTTCTTACACCTCAGCTCCCTAAAGCCAAAGTGCCAATTGCTATTTATTGATTTCTCACTATCTGTTTATGGTAAAACGTAACTGCAGAAAACACAAGTGCAACCCATATCAATCCCAGTCTCGAATAACACCTGCAAACCAGAAACAGCACGACAACTGTCCAATTTCCAGTGTCTTTTACAAGAAAATATAGTTAGAATTATAAAAATTAAGGTGTAGGTGGCCGTTCAGCCCATCCAGCACCTGTGGTGCTGCTCGTTCTTCAACTGGAGCTCTCTCTTCCACCTGTTCCCATGTAAACCAATCAATTCATGTTGGTATCAGTATTTGGGGGTGCATCCAATTAGAGTTCGCTGTTGAAATCGCCATGACTCGGCCATCAACTCTCTTTCCCTTGTGCCCCACACTTCCCATCCCCTCCTATCCAAGTCCAGCCGCTAATGGACCAGGTCACTCTGCCCTCAATGCCATTAATAGCATTGATTATGGCTGCTCTATACGGCAGGTGGAAACTCTCACTGATATCAACGCTAGCACTGGCATGGAGAGGAGTGGGGGAGGGCCTAGTTTGGTTCATTAGCGGCTGGACTTAAGGCAGGAGAGAGAATGGATGGCAATGAGCAGGTGACAATAGGAGAAATGGATGACAATGAAGGGGGGGGGGGGGGGTGGAGAAGGAAATTAAAGGGAAAGGAATGTTGCAGAAGCTGGGAGTGGTGCTTCGGGGGAGTGGGGAGACCGAGTGGCAGTATTAATGGTGGAGTGGGGAGATATATTTAAATGGCCAACCTGCCTCCTGGGAGTGGATTGGCTGCCCGCCCCCCTGTCCCGCCTCCGTTAAACGCGGAAGTGGGCGGGTTGGAGGCGGGTTTAAGATTTTAAAAATTAACATCTCACCCCACCCCAACCCACCTGGGGGTTAAAATTCACCCCCAGACTGGCAGTATTAATGGGGGAGTGGGGAGACCGAGTGACAGTATTAATGGAGAGGGAGGAAAAGAGTTACTTCATGAACTGGGGAGGGGAGGGATGTGAGTGCCTGCTTGAACAGAGGGTGGGAGTGGAAGTTGGGTAGCAGCTTGAGCAAGGTTGGAGGGGAATGATGTGCCAGTTTGAATTGGAAGGAGGAGAGTGTAAAGGTAAGTAGCGAGACCGCCTTTGCAACTTAATCCTCGATTTCAAGATTGCCCACCCAGCAAGAACAGGTTCGGGTCAGATGCCCGATTTAACGCTGCATTGTCACCAACGGTCAGCTCATAGCCTGTAAACCTGCAGGCTGGTACCATGAATGTTTTACAAAAATACAGGGCAAAAAAAAAGTTAAAATGTGCCGAATATTAGGATGAATGGGGATTTGGTGGAGAACCATTTACAGTACATTTAATTTTTTTAAGCTGGAAAACAAAATATTTATGTACATTAATTGAACATTTCGATCAGCGAATGAGTCAAAATAGAAGATGAGACGAAACTGCCGATTTGACAGAATTGATAAGATCACCATAAAATGAGTTATAGAAAAGACAGATATAGATGGATAATGGACTTTAAATGGCATTCATGTTCGACTTGCATTTCTACAGTGCCTTTCACGACCACCGGACATCCCAAAACACTTCATAGCCAATGAAGTACTTTTTGAAGTGTAGTCACTGTTGTAATGTAGGAAACGCGGCAGCCAATTTGCACACAGCAAGCTCCCACAAACAGCAATGTGATAATCTGTTTGTGTAACGTTAATTGAGGGATAAATATTGGCCAGGACACCAGGGATAACTCCCCTGCTCTTCTTCGAAATAGTACCGTGGGATCTTTTATATCCACCTGATAGAGCAGACGGGGCCTCGGTTTAACGTCTCATCCGAAAGACGGCACCTCCGACAGTGCAGCACTCCCTCAGTACTACACTGGAGTTTCAGCCTAGATTTTTGTGCTCAAGTCCCTGAAATGGGACTTGAACCCACAATCTTCTGACTCAGAGCCAAGAGTGCTACCCACTGAGTCACAGCTGACACTCACTTTATACATAACACCTGGCTTCCTGTGGTGTTGCTTGGGGTTACAAAGAGACAAAAAGTGACGTTTAGCTTCTAAAGTGGAGCTGAGTTTATCTGGTCCGTTCCTTTAAGGCCACTGCTCTGGTACTCCCTGTGTGGGAAGTGATCTGAATAGGCACATCCTGAGGTGAACTGGACCACAGACTGTAGCGGTTCAAAAAGGCGGCTCACCACCACCTTCTCAAGGGCAACTAGGGATGGGCAATAAATGCTGGCATTGCCAGCGACACCCAGATCGCATAAGCGAAAATAAATTAATTGTTGAGGAATATTTTCGTAGATTCGCAGTGAATCTCTCGCTCCTGATCTCGAGTAGATGTTATCAAGGTCAGAAATAAACAGCAGGAAATGGCTGGCTTTCTGTCTCTTTTTTTTTTTAAATACCTTTGATACTTTGAAGTGTGGTAGAGAAATGTGGGTAGCTAACAAAAATAAGCGCAACATAATTAAATATTAATTAATTTATTTTTAATTTGTGACATTATTTAATTGTTGTTTATCATCACAGCTCTGAATTTCACGATACGCCATATCCTTTGGTTTGACCAGACCCATGACTGTATGTCAACATTAACTGGCTTAATTAGCAGAACCGAACAAGTTAATGACACCTTACATGATTATTGAGCACTCTCCCTCATTTGAATTGCCTCAGTAATAAAAAAAAGCTTAGATTGAAAATATTTATCCTGAAAATCCAATTGTTACTGTAAGTCATCTTTTCTTTCACTTTTGGATCTTCATCAGACATGCTTATAACACAGCAAAATCCCGTTCAGGACCGTATACATTTCAGGGTTTTGGCTTGAGTTGAATAAGGAGGTGCTACTTTCAAATTGGCACCTTGATGCATTATCCACGCAATGTTTCTTGCAGGCTTCTGCCATTTTCCGCATTAAAACTGATGCAATATTATACTTAACTTCATCAATGTTGAAATCAGATATGTGAGTAGGGGGAAAGGGGGAGGTGGAGAGGCAGAGGGTTTTAGGGAGGGAGGGAGTTCCAGAGTGGGTGGGGCCTAGGCAATTCAAGGCACGGTGCTGATGATGGGGCAAGGGGATAGGGGGGGGCGGGTGCGGAATGTACAAGAGGTCAGAGTCAGCCTACTCCATAATATCCATCAAAAACCCCATCAACCATATCTTTACTTAAAAGATATATGTGTGAGATTATCATCACCAGGTACTCTTACTGTTGCAGACTTCTCAATATGCCTTGCTATATAATTTGATTGGACTCTACTTTCCCATGTAGAAATGGTAATCTCATTTACACAATGTTCCAACTTGACATATTGCACAAAGGCTACAATTTAGGCGCCCCTTTATCATTTTAACCTATTACTGAAAGTAAATGATTCATTACAGAATCACTAGTCATGTTCATATTCATCGGAGTGATCGGTCTTCTTACAGGTTTAATAATATACCCGAGACGACTTCTCATAAGGTTAGGAGAAATGAAAGAGAAAGAAAAAAAAAGAAAGAGAAAGAAAAAAGAGAGAAAGAGAAAGGAAAGTGAGAGAGAAAAAGGAGAGAGAGAGAGAGAGAGAGAGACAGAATAAGGGAGAGGGAATGAGAAAAAGAAAGAGAATGAGAGTTGCATTTATATAGCGTCTTTCATGACCTCAGGACATCTCAAAGCGCTTTACAGCCAATGAAGTATTTTTGAAGCGTAGTCACTGTTGCAATGCAGGAAACGTGGCAGCCAATTTGCACACAGCAAGATCCCACAATGGGACAATGACCAGATAATCTGTCTTTAGCGATGTCGGTTGGTGTTGAAATGGAGGTTTCCCCACTAGTTTTAGTTTTCCTGAGCCCTGGTTTGTCACGTGTATCTTGAGAATATGTCAGGAACGTCAATGTTGGCAAAGAGCACAGCTGCAACTTCTGAGTCACTGCAAGTTCCATCACAGCAGTACTCTGCCTCATCGCATTGGGTCATAGTGCTCTCTGCTCCACAGATCGGAGCTTGTTTCAGGCATCACCTCTGCACTTTGAAAGGTTTGGAGTGGCAATTGGTATCATGTGGGTAACACTGTTCCACCTATTGTCAGTTTGGGTTCTGCTGCGTTTAGTTTGCACCCTATTCAATATAGGAGGAACGTTGGCAAGTCAAAAATCATATCTGGGACATTGAAAAGACCTGGCCCAAGATAGCAGATACAGCATTAGGTCATAAAAAGTCTTCGCTGAACTACAAAATTAATGTTTCTTGCTATATAGTAATGTGAATATATCGTATGACAGAGATCATACAAGAGGCTTGAAACATACAAGATTCTGAGGGGGATTGACAGGGTAGAGGCTGAGAGGTTGTTTCCCCTGGCTGGAGTGTCTAGAACTGGGGGGCACAGTCTCAGGCTAAGGGGTAGGCCATTTAAGACTGAGATGAGGAGGAATTTCTTCACTCAGAGGGTTGTGAATCTTTGGAATTCTCTGCCCCAGAGGGCTGTGAATGCTGAGTCTTTGAGTATATTCAAGACTGAGATAGATAGATTTTTGGACTCTAGGGGAATCAAGGGCTATGGAGATCGGGCGGGAAAATAGATCAGCCATGATCTTATTGAATGGTGGAGCAGGCACGAGGGGCCGTATGGCCTACTCCTGCTCTTATTTCTTATGTTCTTATGTTCTAATTACAAACATATTGGAAGGGCCCTGGCCAATAAATGATTTCCACTTCCAAATTGGAAGAGAAGAAAGGATGGATCAGATAATTAAGACAACAGGAATTTGTGTGCAAACAGGAATTGTCAATTCTACATAATAATGATATGGCAGCTTTGTTCAATACTGTGTATGTATTTTAAGTGAGAAATCCCTGATTTTTTTGTTGCAGGTTTTCACACTTACGGCAGATGGAAGCTCCGTCCTGTCCCATGTTACAAAAAAATGGTATCTTTCCATTTTTATGGCAGATGCTGGGATTTTTTTTTCCAATGGAAACCATGGCACAGTTGTTTTTTTTTGTCCTTTTATCGTGAGAGTTTGTCGATAGAGCGCGTACACAGTCATTGTCGAAGACATTTAATGTTCGCGCCTTTTCATTCCATTCCATTCATTCATTCCAACCCACGAGACATTTGATGGCTTGCAGGCCGGGAAATTCCCTGGAGCTCGACCCGCTCTTCCGACGTAACTTCACCGGAAGTGCGACGGAAATGGGGCTTCTGCCGCACTTACGGCAGTGAAGCGGGACCGGCTCGGAGGAATTTCCCAGCCATAATGTTTCACAGAGTGGGGTAATCTGCCCAGATATAAAATTTGAATGCGCTTTGTCTCAAGCCTGATGTGATAAACAAACCCAGATAAAGAATCCCCGTAGAGGGCCTCTCTGATTTCCCAACTATACCAGGTAATAAGAATAACTGATGGCCCAGAAATTGCGGTCTGGATGACGGCGAACTGGCAGCGTTCGCGGTCATTCTGCCTTTGAAACTGACCGCAGCTTTGGGATTTGGCAAGACTGAAGTTGCGGTCTGTCATTCGCTGCTCCTCCACTGGCTGCGCAGTGACCCCCACCCCCACCCCTCACCACCCCACCCTCCGCCCACAGAGCCGGCAATCAGTGAAATCACTCAAATCGGGAAAATGACAAAAACGTCGGCTCTTCCGCAGTAATACCGCTGTTAAATTCCCCACTAAAAGTTAGACCCTAAGGGATTTGGTGTAACTGGAGTTTTAACAGCATATTGACTGCTAAACAAAGGTTATGGCCCTGAAAAACTAATTTTAATTTTGTGCAGTGTCAAATTTGTCCATTTTAATAAAAATTTAAATTTAAGAAACTATTTTTTTTAATTAATTTTTTTTTTTTACAGTTTGTTCATCTTTATTTCAGGTTTGCCTTTTCCCCATGTGAAAGCCCCAATCTTTGTTCTGCTCGCTCTAACATTTATAAAAAGTTACAATTTTAAGGGCTTACTCACTTCCTTGTTTGCTGTCTGTGGGAATTCTGAATTTTGATTGGCTGCTTAGACAAGTTATTGATGTCACAGCAGCTCGTGCACTAGGGAATCCCAACCAACGGTCCCTTTTTTTTGGGTGCGCGGCCCATTCACAGTTTGCGCGAAACTTTACTTTGAAAATGCCGGTCCCGGGCTGCGTGGGGCAAGCAGAGAGGTGCGTGGCCCCACACCTTATAGGGAACGTTGATCCCAACTATACTCCGTTGATTTGAACTACGCGTCGGAAAACCCGAACTTCTCGGCACAGGGATCGCGAGATCTTTTTGCGAAGCTTACTTTGGGGCCAGCGCAGAACGCCTTCGCTTCGCCGCTGACTGCAAATTCTGGGCCAACGTTGATTACCGGACCGCTGAGATTTCCTCTCAGACACTTGCTTGATGCGACAGGTCTGCTTTGATCTTGAGATGTTAGAAGCTGCCTGGACCAGGTATGATTACTGCAGCCTTTCACTGTCACTTCAACTCATTTGCGCAAACGATATCTCTACGTCACTGTGGTGAGAAAGAACTCTATGGCGGGCATGGAAGAAACAATAAATGGCTCAGTTTAAGGAGCCTGAAAAAAAGATACTCTTAACATGATCTTGTTTTGGTTTAGATAATGGTTTCAAACCATGGCTAAAAATCATCTGTCGTATTATTCTTTATCTGATAATTTATTCTGTTTACATTTATATTTTACAATAAGCATGGGAGAGGTATTTTAACTGCCAATGGGTTTCCAGCAGGTGGGTTTCAGTTTGATTCCTGACCCCAGCCCTCGACCGCCCCCCCCACGTACAGGAAGTGGGTATGATGCGGAGATGCCGGAGTTGGACTGGGGTGGACAAAAGTGAGAAGTCGCACAACACCAGGTTATAGTGCAACAATTTTATTTGAAATCACAAGCTTTCGGAGCTGCTGCTCCTTCGTCAGGTGAAGTGAAGAAATACGAATCGGCAAAGCATATATAGACAGAGAACAATGCCTGTGCAGCGTACAATGTCAGACGACTACAGTTAATCTTTCTGACTGCCTTTTATCACACCTCGGCAGAGAGACAATCAGGTCAGTCAGGAAGGCATTATATCAAAGACATAGCAAGATACAACTAAGACAATGAGGTGGGGTCACAGGGGGTCTAATGTGTCAAATGCAGTCTGTATGGAAAACCATAAACTTTAAACTTTTTACTTTTTTTTTTACTGGAAATCACATCTGTGAACAAGCCAACGACGACTCGAGTCTGGATGAAGTGGATAGGAAGTGGCTGATGGCCGAGGGCTGCCCACCAGCACTCAGCCAAGTGTGGGGCCCGGAGTGGGGTGGGGTGCGGGCGAGGGGAGATAGGGGCCTTGCGGTATGGAAAGGGAGGCGGGGGGGGGGAATTCCTGGACAGAGGAGGCCGAAACGTTTCTCGTGGGGCCCAAAGGGCCACTCCTGCTCCTCCTCACTCCGCAGAAGAGAAGTTTAAAACATGACCTTGAACAGCCCCCTTCTGCTCCCGATCCTTTTCTCGTTTGGCTTTACCTGGCGGGAGAGGCACAGCCGCTTTCTCACTCTGGTCAGAGTTCAAATGGCAGTGTGGGGTAGGGGGGAGGGAGAGGTCAGAGTACAACATGGGACCCCGATCTGCGTATTTAAAAACAGACCCCGCCGGGGTTTCAGGAAGGTAACTGTGTCGCGGAATAAGATTGAAAATTGCGGATACCAGGCGGGACATCGGCAGGTACGTTACCCGGTCGATCTTAAACGCCCAACTCACCCGGATTCCACCAGGTGGGTAGGGTGAAAATTGACCCCATAATTTGCATGTTAGCCTGAAATACATGGCCCATCGGTGCAGTAATTTTTTTTTTTTTTTTTTTTTTTTACGGTGAGCATCCTGTACATGGATCGCTTTCATAGAGTGAGTAGGGAGAAACTGTTTCCACTGGCAGGAGGGTTGGTAAACACCAGAGGGGAGAGATTTAAGATAACTGACAAAAACAGTTCCCCAGAGGGAAAATGAGGAGAAATGTTTTCTTCACGCAGCGAGTTATGATGATCTGGATCGCGCTGCCTGAAAGGGCGGTGGAAGCAGATTCAAAAGTAACTTTCAAAAGGCAATGAGATATATATTTGAAAATGAAAAATTTGCAGGGCTATGGGGAAAGAGCAGGGGAATGAGCAGGGGAATGGAACTAATTGGATCGCTCTTTCAGAGAGCCAGCACAGGCACGAAGGGCCAAATGGCCTCCTTCTGTGCTGTATCATTCTATGATTCTGGGATATTTCCAGTCTGCAAGTCGAGAAAAAGCTCACCATTAATCCTGCACCTTGGTGGTCCGTTCACTCCGTACGCAATGTGTATGAGTTTCAGTTGACCGTAGATGCAGGCCTCCCCATGGAAGCTGCCTTGCTGCTGCAAACATGAACACAGAGTGTTGGGAGTAGCTGGAGGTGGTCATTGCTCATGGGTGGTCGTTGACAGCGATGCAGTGACTGCGAAAGGCAGTGCGGATAAACCCAATCCTTTCCCTTATCTGAAGTCCACACACCTGCACTTCCGACAGGAGTCACTGAATAGCAATCGGGAGTTGAAGCCATGACTGATTTTGCCCTTCCTAACCCAGGTACCTTACACAGGAACATAGGAACAGGAGGTGGTCATCCAGCCACTCCAGCCTGTTCCAGATTTCCACTACCCTTTGTGTGAAGAAGTAGGAAAGAAAGAACTTGCATTTCTATAGTACCTTGCATGACCTCAGGACGTCTCAAAGCGCTTTACAGCCAATAAAGCGGGGGAAGTTATAATGGGGAACAAAGAAATGGCAGCCCAATTAAATGCATATTTTGGTTCTGTCTTCACAAAGGAGGACACAAATAAGCTCCCAGAGATGTTGGAGAACATACGGTCTGATGAAAGGGAGGAACTGAAAGAAATCAGTATTTGCAGGGAAATGGTGTTAGGGAAATTGACGGTATTGAAGGCCGATAAATCCCCAGGGCCTGATAATCTACATCCTAGGGTACTTAAGGAAGTGGCCCTAGAAATAGTAGATGCATTGCTGATCATCTTCCAACATTCGATGGAATCTGGAACTGTACCCATGGATTGGAGAGTAGCTAATGTTACCCCACTATTCAAAAAGGGTGGTAGAGAGAAAGCGGGGAATTACAGACCGGTAAGCCTGACATCGGTAGTGGGGAAAATGCTAGAGTCCATTATAAAGGATGTAATAGCTGAGCATTTGGAAAACAGTGACAGGATCGGACAAAGTCAACATGGATTTACAAAAGGTAAATCATGCTTGACTAATCTACTGGAATTTTTTGAGGATGTAACTGGGAAAATAGATAAGGGAGAACCAGTAGATGTGGTGTATTTAGACTTTCAGAAGGCTTTCGATAAGGTCCCGCATAAGAGATTAGCGGGTAAAGTTAAGGCACATGGGATTGGGGGCAAGGTATTGACTTGGATAGAGAACTGGTTGGCGGACAGAAAGCAGAGAGTAGGAATTAATGGGTCTTTTTCCGAGTGGCAAGCAGTGACTAGTGGGGTACCGCAGGGATCAGTCCTTGGACCCCAGCTATTCACAATATACATTAATGATCTAGATAAGGGAATTAAATGTAATATCTCCAAGTTTGCAGATGACACAAAGCTGGGTGGGAGTGTGTGCTGCGAGGAGGATACCGAGAAACTCCAGGATGATCTGGACAGGTTGGGTGAGTGGGCAGAAGTGTGGCAGATGCAATATAACGTGGATAAGTGCGAGGTTATCCACTTTGGTGTCAAAAACAGAAAGGCAGATTATCTGAATGGCAATAGATTGGGAGAAGGGGAAGTGCAACGAGACCTGGGTGTCCTTGTGCACCAGTCGCTGAAAGTAAGCATGCAGGTGCAGCAGGCGGTGAAGGCGGCAAATGGTATGTTGGCCTTCATAGCGAAAGGGTTTGAGTACAGGAGCAGGGATGTCCTGCTGCAGTTGTACAGGGCCTTGGTGAGACCACACCTTGAGTACTGTGTGCAGTTTTGGTCGCCTTATCTGAGGAAGGATGTTCTTGCCATGGAAGGAGTTCAGCGAAGATTCACAAGGCTGATACCTGGGATGGCAGGAATGACATATGAGGAGAGATTGGGTCGATTGGGCTTATACTCACTGGAGTATAGAAGAATGAGAGGGGATCTCATCGAAACATATAAAATTCTGACAGGTCTGGACAAACTAGATGCAGGAAGAATGTTCCCGATGGTCGGAGAGTCCAGAACCAGGGGTCATAATCTACGGATAAAGGGTAAACTATTTAGGACAGAAATGAGGAAGAATTTCTTCACCCAGAGAGTGGTGAACCTGTGGAATTCTCTACCACAGAAGGTAGTTGAGGCGAAGTCATTAAATATATTCAAGGTTGAGTTAGATATATTTCTTAAAGCTAAAGGTATCAAGGGATATGGGGAGAAGGCAGGTACAGGGTACTGAGTTTGGATGATCAGCCATGATCTCATCGAATGGCGGAGCAGGCTCGAGGGTCCGAATGGCCTACTCCTGCTCCTATCTTCTATGTTTCTATGAAGTACTTTTGAAGTGGAGTCACTGCTGTAATGTGGGAAACGCAGCAGCCAATTTGCGCACAGCAAGCTCCCACAAACAGCAATGTGATAATGACGAGATAATCTGTTGTGTTATGTTGACTGAGGGATAAACATTGGCCAGGACAACGGGGAGAACTCCCCTGCTCTTCTTCGAAATAGTGCCATGGGATCTTTTACGTCCACCTGAGGGGGCAGACGGGGCCTCGGTTTAACGTCTCATCCAAAAGACGGCACCTCCGACAGTGCAGCGCTCCCTCAGCACTGCACTGGAGTGTCGGCCTAGCTTTATGTGCTCAAGTCTCTGGAGTCGGGACTGTGAACCCACAACCTTCTGACTCAGAGGCGAGTGTGCTACCCACTGAGCCACAGCTGACAGCCACAGGGAGAGCTCCCCTGCTCTTCGTCGAAATGCTTCCCGACTCCATCCCTGAACGGCCTAGCTCTAATTTTATGCCTTCTTGTCCTGGACTCTCCCACCAGAGAAAATAGTACGTAACATGACTAAGAAACTTGTAGATCTCCCTACTACCACCACCCAACAAACTGAGCTCAAACCTCGCACTTCCCTGACCTGCGTGGCTCAGCTACTCACTGGATCAATGGGGAAGCTGACCACAGCAACATCCAGTTTACCTGCCACACAATCTATACGCTGTTACCAGCATGATATCATTGCCGTATTATTTGGAGGCAGTCCTGTGTTTATTTGCATGCAACAGTATGGAAAAAAAAAATATGAATGAATTAAAAATAGACAGGGAGAACCCCCAGTTGTCCTCCAACTTCTATCTCATAGACTCATCAAATCTTACAGCACAGAAGGAGGCCATTCGGCCCGTCGTAGCTGTGTCGGCTCTTTGAAAGAGCCGTCCAATTAGTCCCACTCCTCCGCTCTTGCCCGGCAGCCCTGCAATCGCACCAGCAAGGTCCTGAGGGCTCAGGAGTTGAGTGTGTTGGGGGCAGGGGGGGGGGGGAAAAGAGGAGGCAAATATTACTATGAGAGGCAAGAGCCTAATGCAAACACTGGCGATGCCACTGTTGCTTCTTTCATCCCTGTACTGCGTCAGAGTAAACAGCTAGCACTTAAATGTGCCGGGCGATTTTAACTAGAGAATAACAACGTGCATGGGGATTCAAACTACATTAAAAAAAAACACATTGTCTAAAATAAGAAATGTGTTTTTTTGTTCCTGGCCTATTCATGATTGATTTTTTTCTTCATTCCTTTGTTGGTAATAGGCTTTTCTTCAAACTTAAATGGAGATTTCCAGCCCAGATTTCAGAAAAAAAAACTCACGTTTAATTGTAGTGACTTATCATGTCTCTCGGGATGTCTTGAAGAGTTGACATCCAATTAGTTACTTTTGAAGTGCAGTCACCTTTGTTACAGAGGAGGACATCCTCAAGAATGTATCGCACACAAAGTACACCAGTGGTGGTATCGACACAAAAGGAGAAACTGACCATCCGCCAGACCAAATCATAAGAACATAAGAAATAAGAGCAGGAGTCGGCCATACGGCCCCTCGAGCCTGCGCCACCATTCAATAAGATCATGGCTGATCATCGACCTCAACTCCACTTTCCCGCCCGATCTCCATATCCCTTGATTCCCCTAGAGTCCAAAAATCTATCGATCTCAGCCTTGAATATACTCAAAGACTCAGCATTCACAGCCCTCTGGGGCAGAGATTGCAAGCTGGGCCCAAACTGGACGCAGGGAGTGATCCCAATCCGAAACAGATAGGCCCGAGGTCCGACTGAAATTGGGCCTCTGGCCTCATTTAAATTAGACGGGCAAGCTGCGGACGCCTGCTGCCCTTCCCCCCCGCCAGGCCACTCGCCGGTGAAGCGGAAATCAATGTCGGACCTCTGCGACACCAGCAGCAGCCCTCGGGCAAGTCCCGGGGAAGGGACGGTCACAACACCTGTGGAGTTGGGAAGAGCACTCCTGCTCCTCCGGGCTCCCCAGCAAGGGTTTTTCAAACAAACAAGTGTATAACTTGCCACTCGTTAGCAGCCGCAGGGGGGCAGCTGAAGAACCGTGAGCGGGCAGGCCCAATGCCTACCCCGCTCATCACTGACTAACTTTGAAAAGGAGGTCTTTTAACGGCAATGCGCCTGGGACACCGATACAACAGGCCCCACAAATTTAAATTGGTCTGCTTTGCGCCCATTTTACGCTCGAAAAACGGGCATAACGCACACCAATTTCTACTCCATCGTATTTTTGGCTAAGTTGTGTAGTTGGGCAACATATGCACAGAATACATGACAGGCATTCTCAGCACTAGCCAGGACTAATCTATCCAGTTCTTTTTTTTCTCCAACTTGGTAGGAGAATTAGCTACAAAGTTATTGTGATCAATTTGCTGTTTATTTTGATCAGGTTAAGAACATGAAGTATGCAATTAGTCAAGGCCAATAGATTCAGCAAGCTCACGCATCAAGATACTGAGAAGTCTAGAGGAACAGAGTGACCTTGGAGTGCATGTCCACAGATCGCTGAAGGTAGCAGGACAGGTAGATAAGGTGGTTAAGAAGGCATATGAGATACTTTCCTTTATTAGCCGAGGCATAGAACATAAGAGCAGGGAGGTTATGCTGGAATTGTATAAAACACTAGTTAGGCCACAGCTAGAGTACTGCGTGCAGTTCTGGTCACCACATTACAGGAAAGATGTGCTTGCACTAGGGAGGGGACAGAGGAGATTTACAAGGATGTTTCCAGGACTGGAGAATTTTAGCTATGAGGAAAAATTGGATAGGCTGGGGTTGTTTTCTTTGGAACAGAGGAGGCTGAGGGGGAGACTTGATTGAGGTGTATAAAATTATGAGGGGCCTGGATAGAGTGGATCGGAAGCACCTATTTTCCCTAGCAGAGGGGTCAATAACCGGGGGCATAGATTTCAAGTAATTGGTAGAAGGATTAGAGGGGAGTTGAGGAGAAATTTTTTCACCCAGAGGGTGGTGGGGGGGTCTGGAACTCACTGCCTGAAAGAGTGATAGAGGCAGAAACCCTCATCACATTTAAAAAAGTACAAGAAACTCTCGTTTAAACGGCACCTAAATATCCGGAATTCTCTAATAACCGGCAGAATTCCTACTCCGAAAACTACAGTATAGTCGTTTATAAGTTTTGTTTTACTGTTAAGTAATTAAAGAGTTATGGATTACCCTCAACTGGCATTACTGTATTTAATCAAGCATCTTCCACCATCCATTTAACACAACATTCTGTAGGGGAGTACCCAATTATACTGCACATTTCTTGATTTTTTTATTTTTGTTTGTTAAAAATAGCCTTGTTAGATATACCTCTCCGTTATCCAGAATTTTTAATCAACCGGCACCATCCCGGTCCCATCGGTGCCGGATACCAAAGACTTTCCTGTACTTGGATATGCACTTGAAGTGCTGTAATCTACAGGGCTACGGACCAAGAGCTGGAAAATGGGATTAGGCTGGATAGATCGTTTTTCGGCCAGCAGCCACGATGGGCCGAATGGCCTCCTTCTGTGCCGTAAATTTCTATGATTCTATGACTCCTGCCCTTTTCCATTTTACTTAGCAGCCTTTTGGCCGAGTAGTTATATACTTTTTATATAAAGGAACTATGAAAATACAATCATGACCTTTCGGTCGAATCCTTGCTCTGATCACGGACTCCAGCTGGTTATTTTATTTCCTTGTTCGAGAGGGGAAGTAGCTACAGATGCAGCTTTGTGAAATTTCAAGCTAATCTCCAGGTTAGCCCCAGAGATGCCAGTCTAACATTACAACCTGTGTTATTCAACCCAGACCAACCACATTCCACAGATAATCTTTCTAAGGTCCCGGCAGCACAGGAGCGATTGTGGCCCATACAGTATTTTATTATCTACATCTGAACTTGTTCTTGCAACCTTCAACTGTGTTCTTAACGAGATATTGAATCAACGCTCATACAAACGTTTAACACACTCGCATCAAATTCCCCTCTCGGCTGCGGTAATGGAGGTGTTGACCCATTTAAAATAACACTTTCATGCAGAAATTGGCTGCCACGTTTCCTACATTCCAACAGTGACTTCAATTCAAAAGTACTTCATTGGCTGTAAAGCGCGTTGGGACATCCTGAGATCGTGAAAGGCGCTATAGAAATGCAAGTTCTTTCTTTTATTAAAATAATGGATGGGTGTTTTCACACAACTGGGTTAAATGTCACATAGTATCATCAACAATTATTTCTCATCTCAAGTGTTCTGTTTACACCTCCATTATCAGAGAAGCATACAGCACAGAAGGATGCCATTCGGCCCATCGTGCCTGTGCCGGCTTTTTGAAAGAGCTATCTAAGTAGTCCTGCTCCCCCGCTCTTTCCCCGTAGCCCTGCAATTGTTTCGTTTCAAATATTTATCCAATTCCCTTTCGAAAGTTATTATGGAATCTGCTTCCACCACCCTTTCAGGCAGCGCATTCCAGATCATAGCAACTCGCCGTGTAAAACAGACTCTACACCTCTCCCCTCATTAGGTCTCCATTTTTTCTTGCAATGAACACAAAAGATTTTCCCACCAATTCACCGCCAATCAACTCCATTCAGTTTTTTGAGTCTGAAGTATTATATTTTCATTGCTCGAATTGAAAACAAACTCCAATGGGAGACTGGTGACTGCTGTCACTGAAGGCCAACAATTCTGATCAGGAATGTTGGGGCGTAATTTTAACCCAACTGGCTGGACGGGAATCTCACGGGATCGGGTGGAACCGGTTTTACACCCCGCCCAATATTGACCTCAATGGAGAGCAAAATCAAGTGAAGTGTAAAACCAGTGTTGCACCCGATCCCGTCAGTTCCCTGACGGGTGGGAGCTGTTCAAAATTATCAACGGTTTCAGTAAGAGTAAATAGGGAGAAACTCTTTCCACTGGCAGCAGGGTTGGTGACCAGAGGACACAGATTGAAGATGATTGGTGAAAGAACCAGAGGAGGAGATGAGGAGTATTTTTTTTTTTTAAATGCAGCGAGTTGCTGTGATCTGGAGCGCGCTGCCTGAAAGGGCGGTGGAAGCAGATTCAATAGTAACTTTCAAATGATAATTGGATAAATACTTGAAGGAGAAGAATTTGCAGGGCTACGGGGAAAGAGCAGGGGAGTGGGACTAATTGGATAGCTCTACCACAGGCACGAAGGGCCGAATGGCCTCCTTCTGTGCTGTAGGATTTCAGGGCTGGTACCTATATTTAACGGTATAATTAAATCTTACCACGAAAGAATAGCGATTGAGGCAGCAAAGCACGGTGCACCTCCCAAACCCGCGACCTCTTCCACCTAGAAGGACAAGGGCAGCAGGCGCATGGGAACACCACCGCCTCCAAGTTCCCCTCCAAGTCGCACACCATCCTGACTTGGAAGTATATCGCCAATCCTTTATCGTCGCTGGGTCAAAATCCTGGAACTCCCTCCCTAACAGCACTGTGGGAGTACCTTCACCACATGGACTGCAGCGGTTCAAGAAGGCAGCTCACCACCACCTTCTCAAGAATAACTAGGAATGGGCAATAAATGCTGCCCTTGCCAGAAACGCACACATCGCATAAACAAATAATTTAAAAATTCTCACCGGCATTAGATCAGACACTTATGCTGCTGCTGTTGCGATAGCATGTTTCCCATGTGTTTTTTTTATAAAGTTAGTGAGACGATGGTGATCTGAAACCTGCAGTCAGATTCGGACAATTACAGAAAGGTTCTGAGAGACTAAGAGGGATATTTTGAAGGAGAGAACAATGAAGACATTTAGGGGGAGAAATTCAGTATCGCCCCATTTGGGGCGCAATTATCGGCCGGGCGCAAAGATTAGCGCCTGGCGCTAATTATCGCCTCCGACTGCAAATTTGACTTTTATCGCCCCTGGAGGAGATTGGAGCGCTAAATCAGACGTTTCACAACTGTCTTAAGGCGCAAAGGCCGAGGAGCGAGGCGCTACCTCAGAGCGCTGGTGAAGCTCATGTGATGTCAGTCAGCAATGGAACACACACACAATGGCACGGGCCAGTTCTTAAAGGGGAGGGTTGATCTTGCTTTCCATCCACATCCTGCTCATTGCAACCTTGAATCTCGGCCTCGAGAGACTTGTACATCAAATCTGCTGGAATGAACAATGGAGAGTACCAGGGAAAGAGCTCAGAGTGCAGCCCCCACAGTCTCTTCTAAATCGATACAAGGGCAAATCAAAATGAACCTGCAAAGTGCTGCTCAGTACCCAAAACTCCTTCACACAGCGTTGAATCTCTCCAGAAGTCTCTCTCTCTCTCTCAGAATGCGTGGTGCAAAAATGTCACCAACAATAAAAGGCAGGAAGCGGTCACCTTTAAATAGCGCTCCCTCAGTCCCTTCCGGACTGCAAAACGCTCCCCTCAACCTGTCGTTGCTAGCGGCAGGCGGTAAGGCAGGGGGCGCCACTTAATATCTGTTCCGGGGCACTACCGGGGCGTTGCGCACTCAACTGACGTCACGATCTGCCGGCGCAGGAGATCGTGGCGGTAGTCTTTAGCGCCGCCGCAAAATGTCTAGTTAATTTCGCGAGCCCGGGCGCTAGTTACTTTGTGCCACATTAGCGCCCTCTTAAGGCGCTAGCGGGAGGCGCAACCAACTGAATTTTCCCCCCTTAATACATCAATAAGGAAGAAAGGAGAGAAAAAAAAAACTGACCTTTACAATTAAAGACTTGGTTTTATAACAGAGGGGAGAGAATGACAATCAATCAAAAAGGGGAGAAAATAGAGAAAAGTAGAAAAAGGATGACACCTCCAACCTTCCATCAAGTACACCTTTCTTAATGTTTTTTTTCACCTCAACCACCTTAGCCGTAGGAGAAATTGTAACACCCGGTTTCCGATTTCTGTCCTTTAAGTTTTTTTGCACAGTCAGGAGACTTGTCTTCCAACTAAAGTTAATTTCTTTCAAGTTATTGCTATCAGGTAGCAGAAGATTTTGCAGCTCGAAATAACCTGCTTTTGAGCTTGAAAATTCATAATAGTAGCTATTCTAACAGTGAGACGTTTAGCAAGGAGATAGAACAGATAGCACTGTACTCCTGAACCTCCTCAAATAATAGTCAATCTCACATTGGACCAATGTTTTCATTCTTCTTCTTCGGCAGTTCCTCGGAATCGAGGATGACTTGCTTTCACACTAAAAATAAGTTCTCAGGTGACTGATGAGTCCAATGTGGGACAGACGATAGTTAAAGGGGCGGGTGGGTGGGGTGCTTGGGTTGACGTGTGCTCCTTGCGCTTGGCTTCCGCTTGCTCCCGGTGAAGAGACTCGAGGTGTTCGGCACCTTCCCGGATGCTTCTCCTCCACTTTGTGCGGTCTTGGGCCAGGGATTCCCAGGTGTCGGTGGGGATGTTGCACTTTTTCCAAAGGAGGCTTTGAGGATGTCCTTGAAGCGTTTCCTCTGCCCACCTGGGGCTCTCTTGCCGTGTCGGAGCTCCGAGTAGAGCACTTGTTTTGGGAGTCTCGTATCGGGCATGCGGACGATGTGGCCCTTCCATCGGAGCTGATCGAGCGTGGTCAAAGCTTCGATACTGGGGATGTTGGCCTGAGCGAGAACACGGACGTTGGTGCGCCTATCCTGCCAATGGGTTTGCAGGATCTTGCGGAGGCAGCGTTGGTGGTACCTCTCCAGTGCTTTGAGGTGCTTGCTGTACATGGTCCATGTCTCTGAAGCATACAGGAGGGTGAGTATCACTACTGCTCTGTAGGCCATGAGCTTAGTGCCGGGTTTGAGGTACTGGTCTTCAAACACTCTCTTCCTCAGGCGACCGAAGGCTGCACTGGCACTCTGAAGGCGGTGTTGGACTTAGTCATCGACATTCACTCACTGCTTATAAACAACTTTCTGTTCTAAATGATTATCTGTGTTAAACGTGCAAGGAAAAGACAGACTTTTATACAGTGTCTTACAAAATCTCAGGATGTCCCAAAGCACTATATAGTCAATAAAGTACTTTTGAAGTGTAGTTAGTGTTGTAATGTAGGAAACGTGGCACAGTTTACGCACAGCAAGGTCCCACAAACAGTAATGTGATAATAATGTTGGTTGAGGGATAAATGTTGGCCAGGACACTGGAGAGACATCTCCTGCTCTTCTTCAAAATAGTGCCCTGGGATCTTCCCTGGGCCTCGGTTTAACGTCTCATCCGAAAGACAGCACCTCCGAGAGTGCAGCACTCCCTCAGCACTGGGAATGTCAGCCTAGATTTTGTGTTCAAGTCTCTGGAGTGGGACTTTGAACCCACAATCTTCTGACTCAGAGGCGAGAGTGCTACCCACTGAGCCACGGCTGACACCTTGGCAAGAGCCAAGCGAGCACATCAGACGATCGTCTGTGTCATTTTCCATCACCCGCTGTATGGTTAGAAACACGCAATACTCTTGGTGATTTTTGCCCAAGTACTTTTTGCAGTCGACACACACAAGTGCTTTGTGCTCTGTAGTGTGGAAGAGGCCACTGCAAATTAACCGTTCGTGGCCTGAACTCTGCCCAAAACCACTGCAAGACCGCAACGAGAAAGTGCAATCCAGATCCGAGCTTCGCCGTGCAGTGTATCGTCATTCCACAAAATCTAACATTAAACAGTTAAAATGCAACAGTCTCTCCACGCACAATTGATGCCGGAAGACATTGGGGCCATTCTTATTCTGAAAAATCATATTTTTGATATGATTATGGAAAACATGAATTTCATCCTTTTTTTATGATTCCGTGTCTCATCTATTTTCAATTTCTTCTTTTTCCCCCAAAAATATTTTTCTCTGCCTCAAAATCACTGGCAAGAACATTAGTTGCCCAGCCCTCAACATCTGGATTTCCTGAATCTATCCAAACAATCCACTGGCCATCTCTCCGGCGAGTGGAAGTCACTCAGAAGTTTGTTAAACCAATTTGATTATTTATTCTTTCAATAATTGGAGATTAAAAACTTAATATCTTTCAAATTGTGCCGTGGAATTATTTAAAGTAAATGGGTTAACCATCGGATCATAGAAATTTACAGCTCTGAAGGAGGCCATTCGGCCCGTTGAGCCTGTGCCGGCACTTTGAAAGAGCAGCCGTGCTCAGTCCCACCTTCCCACTTTTTCTCCGTGACCCTGTGAGTGCCTTATCCTCCAGAACCCGTCCAACTCCCTTTTAAAATTAGTGATGGAATCAGCTTCCACCACCTTTTCAGGTAGAGTGTTCCAGATCCCCACAACTCAGTGAAAAAAATTCTCCTCATCTCCCCTCTAGATCCTTTGTCAATGATTTTGAATCGATGATCTCTAATTATTGAACCACTCACCAGAGGGAATAGTTTTTCTCGATCTACTCTTATCAAAACTTCTCATCATCTTGAAAACCTCCATTAGGTCATCCTTTGATCGCTTCTGTTCCAAGGAGAACAGTCCTAACTTTCCCAACCTCTCCTCACAACTGCAGTTCCTCATCCCTGGTAGCATCCTGGTAAACCTCCTCTGTACCCTTTCTAAGGCCTCTACATCTTTCCGGAGGTGTGGTGCCCAGAATTGTCCATAATACTTCATCTGAGGCCTAACCAGTGATCTATAAAGTTCCAGCATGATCTCTTTGCTTTTATATTCTATTCCTCGATTTATAAACCCAAGTGGGCCATCAGCAGCTGCAGAATTGTATTCCACCGCAATCTGTAACCTCATGGCCCGGCATATCCCTCACTCTACCATTACTATCAAGCCAGGGGAGCAACCCTGGTTGAATAAGGAGTGTAGAAGAGCATGCCAGGAGCAGCACCAGGCGTACCTAAAAATGCAGTTCCAACCTGGGAAAGCTGCAACACAGACTACATGCATGCTAAAAAGCAGAAGCAGCATGCTATAGACAGGGCTAAGCGATCCCACAATCAACGGATCAGATCAAAGCTCTGCAGTCCTGCCACATCCAATCGTGAATGGAGGTTGTCCATTAAACAACTAACGGGAGGAGGAGGCTCCATGAATATCCCCATCCTCAATGATGGTGGAGCCCAACATGTGAATGCAAAAAACAAAGCTGAAGCGTTTGCAACCATCTTCAGCCAGAAGTGCCGAGTAAATGATCCATATCAGCCTCCTCCTGAGGTCCCCACCACCACAGAAGCCAGTCTTCAGCCAATTCGATTCACTCCACGTGATATCAAGAAACGGCTGAGCGCACTAGATACAGCAAAGGCTACGGGCCCCGACAACATGCCGGCTGTCGTGCTGAAGACTTGTGCTCCAGAACTAGCTGCGCCTCTAGCCAAGCTGTTCCAGTACAGCTATAACACTGGCATCTATCCGACAATGTGGAAAACTGCCCAGGTATGTCCTGTCCACAAAAAGCAAGACAAATCCAATCCGGCCAATTACCGCCCCATCAATCTATTCTCAATCATCAGCAAAGTGATGGAAGGTGTCGTCGACAGGGCCATCAAGCAGCACTTACTCACCAATAACCTGCTCACTGATGCCCAGTTTGAGTTCCGCCAGGACCACTCGGCTCCAGACCTCATTAGAACTTGTCCAAACATGGACAAAAGAGCTGAATTCCAGAGGTGAGGTGAGAGTGACTACCCTTGACATCAAGGAAGCATTTGACTAAGTGTCCCAGGAGCCCTAGTAAAACTGAAATCAATGGGAATCGGGGGGAAAACTCTCCATTGGCTGGAGTCATACCTAGCACAAAGGAAGATGGTTGCGGTGGTCAATCATCACAGCCCCAGGACATCGCTGCAGGAGTTCCTCAGAGCAGTGTCCTAGGCCCAACCATCTTCAGCTGCTTCATCAATGACCTTCCCTCCATCATAAGGTCAGAAGTGGGGATGTTCGCTGATGACTGCAGAGTGTTCAGTGCCATTCGCAACTCCTCAGATAATGAAGCAGTCCATGCCCGCATGCAGCAAGACCTGGACGACATTCAGGCTTGGGCTGATAAGTGGCAGGTAACATTCGCGCCACACAAGTGCCAGGCAATGACTATCTCCAATAAGCGAGAGTCTAACCACGGCCCCTTGACATTCAACGGATAACCATCGCCGAATCTCCCACTATCAATATCCTGGGGGTCACCATTGACCAGAAACTTAACTGGACCAGCCACATAAATACTGTGGCAACAAGAGCAGGTCAGGGGCTGGGTATTCTGTGGCGAGTATATCACCTCCTGACTCCCCAAAGCCTTTCCACCATCTACAAGGCACAAGTCAGGAGTGTGATGGAATACTCTCCACTTGCCTGGATGAATGCAACTCCAACAACACTCAAGAAGCTCGACACCATCCAGGACAAAGCAGCCTGCTTGATTGGCACCCCACCCACCACCTCAAACATTCACTCCCTCCACCACCGGTGCACCGTGGCTGCAGTGTGTACCATCTACAAGTTGCACTGCAGCAACTCGCCAAGGCTTCTTCGGCAGCACCTGCTAAACCCGCGACCTCTTCTACCTAGAAGGACAAGGGCAGCAGGCGCATGGGAACACCACCACCTCCAAGTTCCCCTCCAAGTCACACACCATCCTGACTTACAAGTATATCGCCGATCCTTCATTGTCATTGGGTCAAAATCCTGGAACTCCCTCCCTTACAGCACTGTGGGAGTACCTTCACCACACGGACTGCAGTGGTTCAAGAAGGCGGCTCACCACCACCTTCTCGAGGGCAATTAGGGATGGGCAATAAATGCTGGCTTGCCAGCGACCCCCACATCCCATGAACGAATTTTTTTAAAAAAATGCTTTTTTAACCACCTTATCAACCTGCCCTGCCACCTTTAAGGATTTGTGTACATGAACACCAAGGTCTCTCTGCTCATCAACACTTTTCGAAATTATGTCAATTGTAGTGTACTGGCTTTCTATATTAGTCCTCCAAAAGTGCATCATTTCACACTTCTGTGCATTGAACTCCATCTGCCATGCTTCTGCCCATTTCACCGTCCTGTCTATGTCAGCCTGAAGTTTACAACTATCCTCATCACTATCTAATACGTTGCCAAATTTCACATCATCTACAAAATTTATAATGCTACTCCCTACACCTGACTCGAGGTCGTTTATAAAAAAAGTTAAAAGAGTAATGGACCCAAAACTGACCCTTGGGGAACACCACAGAAAACAGAGTAGGAATAAATGGGTCATTTTCGAGTTGGCAGGCTGTAACTAGTGCGGTACTGCAAGGATCAGTGCTTGGGGCTTAGCTATTCACAATCTATAACAATGATTTGGATGAGGGGACCAAATGTAATATATCCAAGTTTGCTGATGATACAAAGCTGGGTGGGAATGTAAGTTGTGACCCGTGACCTCTTCCACCTAGAAGGACAAGGGCAGCAGACACATGGGAACACCACCACCTCCAAGTTCCCCTCCAAGTCACACACCATCCTGACTGAGAAGTATATCGCCGATACTTCATCGTCACTGGGTCAAAATCCTGGAACTCCCTCCCTAACAGCACTGTGGGAATACCTTCACCACACGGACTGCAGCGGTTCAAAAAGGTGGCTCACCACCACCTTCGAGGGCAATTAGGGGTGGGCAATAAATGCTGGCCTTGCCAGCGACGCCCACATCCCATAAAAAAAATGAATTTTTAAAAAAAGATGCAAAGAGGCTTCAAGGGGATATAGACAGGCTAATTGAGTGGGCAAGAACATGGCAAATGGAATATAATGTGGAGAAATGTGAAGTTATCCACTTTGGTCAGAAAAACCGAAAAGCAGAGTATTTTTTAAATGCTGAGAGATTGGGAAAGTTTAGTGTTCAGAGGGACCTTGTACACGAATCACTGAAAGTTAACATGCAGGTACAGCAAGCAATTAGGAAAGCAAATGGTATTTTGGCTTTTATCACAAGAAGATTTGAGTACAAGAGTAAAGATGCCTTACTGCAATTATATAGGGCCCTGGTGAGACCACACCTGGAGTATTGTGCACAGTTTTAGTCTCCTTACCAAAGGAAGGATATACTTGCCATAGAGGGAGTGCAACCAAGGTTCACCAGACTGGTTCCTGGGATGGGGGATTGTCCTCTGAGGAGAGATTGAGTAGACTAGGCCTATATTCTCTAGAGATTAGAAGAATGAGAGGTGATCTCATTGAAACATACAAAATTGTTACAGGGTCGATGCAGGAAAGAGGTTTCCCCTGGCTGGGGAGTCTAGAACCAGGGGTCACAGTCTCAGAATAAGGGGTCGACCATTTAGGACTGAGATGAGGAGAAATTTCTTCACTCAGAGGGTGGTGAATCTTTAGAATTCTCTACCCCAGAGGGCTGTGGAAGCTCAGTCGTTGAGTATATTCAAGACAGAGATCGATAGGTTTTTGGATATTAAGGGAATCAAGGGATATGGAGATAGTGCGAGAAGGTGGAGTTGAGGTAGAAGATCAGCCATGATCTTATTGAATGGCGGAGCAGGCTCGAGGGGCCGAATGGCCTACTCCTATTTCTTATGTTATGTTCACTGCAAACCACCTGCAAGTTTGAAAAACTTCCATCCACCACCACCCTCTGCTTCCTGTCACTGAGCCAATTCCATATCTATACCGCCACTTTCCCCTTAATTCCATGGACTTCCATCTTCTTAACAAGCCTCCTGTGTGGCACTTTGTTGAATGACTTCCGAAAGTCCATATATACAACATCTAGTGCACTACCTTGATCAACCTTCTCTGTTATCTCATCGAAGAATTCAATCAAGTTTGTCAGACATAATTTGCCTTTAACAAATCCCTGCTGACTCTCCTCGATTAACCCATGCCTTTCCAAATGAAAGTTTATATTGTCCCCGATAATGGTTTCCAATAACTTCGCCACCATCGATGTTAGGCTGACTGGCCTGTAGTTTCCTGGTTTATCCCTCTCCCCTTTCTTGAATAGTGGTACAACATTAGCAACCCTCCAGTGCTCTGGCACTGCTCCTGTATCCAATGAGGATTGAAAGATAATAAAAACAGAAAATGCTTCTTTCAGCAACCTTGGATGCATTCCATCCAGACCAGGTGACTTACCAACTTTCAGTAATGCTAATATTTTTATTACATCTTCCCTATCTATTACTATCCTGTCCATAACTTCCCTCTCCTCATTTAGTGTAACCTTCACATCATCCGTTTCCTTTGTGAAGACAGACGCAAAGTACCCATTTAATACTTTAGCCTTGTCCTCTGCCTCTACATGAAGATTTCCACTTGGGTCCTTAATAGGCCCAACTTGTTCCCTCGCTAACCTCTCATACTTTATACAGTATGTCTATAAAATGTTTTATACTGCTGGCTAATCTTTTCTCGTAACCTCTCTTTGCCTCCCGTATTAACTTTTACAATTCCCTCCTGTACATCCCATAATCTTCCTGGTTATTAACTGAATCTTGCTCCTGACATTTGTCATAAGTCTCCAATATGTCCTGTTTTATTTTAACTTTTATTTCCTTGGTCATCCAGGGCACATTAGCTTTGGCTGCTCTAACTTTCCCCTTCAAAAGGAATATGCCCAGTTTGTATCGGAGCGATCTGTTCCCTGAATGCCTTCCATTGCTGCTTCACCCTGCAGTCGCCTTTTCCAATCTAACTGTGCGAGCTTCCTTCTTAAAATCACTGAAATTAGCTCTTCCCCAGTTGAGCATTTTTACCTTTGATATTTCCTGGTCTCTTGCCATAATTACTCTCAACCGAATTGTGCTGTGGTCACTGTTAGCTCGATGATCTCCGACTGTAACTTGCCCTGCTTCATTTCACAGAACCAGAACCAACACTGCTTCCTTCCTTGTTGGACTGGAGACATATTGATCGAGAAAGTTCTCCTGGTACAGATGTCAGAGATTTCTCTCTTTCCCTACCCTTAGCACTGTGTATTTCCCAGTCTGTATTAGAGTAATTAAAGTCTCCTCAATATTACTACTCTATTTTTGTTAAACGCCTTTGAAATTTGCCAAAATATTTGCTCATCCATCTCCTCACTGTTTGGTGCTCCATAAAAAACTTCCAACAATGTAACAGCTCCCCCTCTGTCCATTGACTCAAGCCAAATAGATTCAGTACTCGAACCATCTGGTAGATCCTTTCTATTTAAAACTGTAAAATCATCCTCAATCAATATTTGCCCCCCCCCCACAACCTCCTCTTTGTCCTTCTCTATCGCTCCTGAACACTTGATAACCAAGAATAAGAACAACCCTTCCCTGGCCTTGTTTGAGCCATGTCTCCGTTAATGCAACCACGTCATAATCTCATGGGGCAACCTGCGCCTGCAGCACAGCAACCCTATTAGTCACAGTACGGACATTGTCGTACATACAATTTAATACACTCCTTTGTCACTTTTGCTATTTTCCTCAATCTGGTCCCTGTAATTTTTGGGGATATTTCTAATTGTACTTCACTCAGAGGGTGGTAGGTCCATGGAATATGCTGCCACAAAAAGCTGTAGAAGCTACAACATTAATTAAATTTAAAACAGAAATAGACAGTTTCCTAGAAGTAAAGGGCATTAAGGGTTACGGGGAGCGGGCAGGAATTTGGACATGAGTCTAGGTTCGGATCGGTCATGGCCCTGTGGGTAGTGGAGCGGGCCCAGGGACCGTGTAGCCTGATTCTGCTCCTATTTCGTGTGTGCAATTCTGTTAGATGCAGGAGATGGTTCTGTGATAGATAGTAGATTGGCGGTTAGGATCAGATCAGCCATGATCTTATTGAATGGCGGAGCAGGCTCGAGGGGCCGATTGGCCTACTCCTGCTCCTATTTCTTATGTTCTTATGTACTGCTGCTTATATCTCTCTGTCCTCATTGCTGCTCCCTTCTGCCATTTTCTGGTTCCCCCTCCCCCTCCACTAAAACAGCAGCGAAGAATTTCAGTCATACTTATTATCCCAAAGTGCAATTTCATGGCCAGTTTTATCACCATGACATTTTCATACATGCCTGACAATCTCTGTTATCACTGCACATTCTATATTAGAGAACTGTGAAAATAATATAAGGCATGACTGTAATATCAAAACACACATTGGCAATCCTCCCAGTGCCAAGAGGAATAACCTTGTCTCTAGCACTAGAATGGTTAATAATGAATAACTTGTTGACCTTCATCCTTTACTTAATTTAAGGGTTTTTCAACTTTTGCCGTGTGGGAGAACTGCAAATATTGACAGTCCAGGGGAGCCCCTATCTTAAATCCCAAAGGCATTTATCAGGTATCTAAAAAGAAAACCGTGGTTACATTACAAAATATGTTCTTTGTTTGTTAGTGTGAAGCAACAGAGATAACATGGTAGTACATAGAATTACATCGAATTTACAGCACAGGAACAGGCCCAACTGGTTTATGCTCCACATAAGCCTCCTCCCACCCCTCTTCAATCTCACCCAATCAGGGTTGGTAAGTCTAACCCAATCTAGAAAATACACCAATCTGATGACCAAGTGGATTCATCGGAACATTAGAACAGGAGTCGGCCATTCAGCCCCTCGAGCCTGCTCCACCATTCAATTAAATCACGGTTGATCTGAAATTCAACTCCATTTACCCGCCTTTGCTCCATATCCCTTGATACCCAAGTTCCCACATTGAGTCAGCCAACAGTGGGAGCCTGGAGGTTGCAGGCAATCGTGGGGAAGGTGGGGGTGGGGGGGAGGTGGAAGCGGGGCGGGGGGAAGGTGGAGGCGGAGCTCGCACAGGCCTGCAATGAGCCAGAGTTTTTTCATGGGCCCAGAAGGAGCACTTCTGCTAGTCCTGGCCCCACGATAATAAAAAGCTTAAAATATCCTCAGCTGTTCATTGCGCGGCCTCCATTGCAGTGTTGCGCGGCCTCCATTGCAGTGTTGCCAAACCAACAGGATTGTCCTGGAGTCTCCAGGAATTGAAGATTAATCTCCAGGACACTGCTGCGAGCAACACCCGGGAGAAAATCATAGGGACCCATTAAAAAAATTCCATTTTTTCATTTTCTTCAAACATTTCTGTTTATTAGTTATAAAAATATCGGAGACGGGGAAAAGAAGGCTGTTTGGCTGAGAATGAAGCATCATCCAATTGGGTAATGTAGAGGCTTTTCGCTTTCCAATTGGCGCAGGAAGGCGGGGCGCCGCAAGGATGGGCATTATCTCCAAGTCACACACCATCCTGACTTGGAAGTATATCGCCGATCCTTCATCGTCGCTGGGTCAAAATCCTGGAACTCCCTCCCTAACAGCACTGTGGGAGTACCTTCACCACACGGACTGCAGCGGTTCAAGAAGGCGGCTCACCACCACCTTCTCGAGGGCAACTGGAGACGGGCAAAAGGTGCCGGCCTTGCCAGCGACGCCCACATCCCGAGAACAAATAAGTCACAGTAACCCCGATTTGCAAGTTACATGTGGTCTCCCGCCTGAAACACATGGGCGCTCAGTCCACCCATCTCAGGACCCGACCCAAAGATGGCAGCAACCAGAGTGCCAGCATAAACAGGGCGGTAAGTGACCCTGCGCCATTTTCTGGCCACCGCCGCTTGGTTTACACCAAGTGCAGGCGCTTAAAATCGGTCCCAGCTCATTTTTCCTCTGCATTCAAAAACCTGATGCAACACATCCTCTATTTGTGACATGAAAGTAACACACACACTCGTGTGTAAGACAACCCACGTGTAAGCCTGCATTACTCTCCTGCCAAAATACAATCTTGCGTGTTACATACGAGATGCCCCAACAGTCAACGTGGCTCTGGAGAGCGGGGAAAATTTGATTTTCACTAAAACTGATCAGCTTGTCATTATCACAATGCTGTTGTTGGGATCTTGCTGTCCGCCAGTTGGCTGCCGCGTTTCCCGACATTACACCAGTGATGACACTGGAAAAGTGTTTCACTGATTGTAAAGCACTTTGGGTTGCCCTGCGGTCGTGAAAGGTGCTACACGAAAGCAAGTTCTTTCATGCGTGCCGACTGTTCCATGCTGTGCCAATATCCTGCACAGACAGCTGTGAGCTGGAGACACTTCCTGTGACAGAGCCAAAGACAGGCTCGGAGCACGAGAGAGTCCATAACAGACAGGAGAGCAGGATCAGGCTAGGTCGGTGAGTGCACTACGCAGAGGAAGCTACAATACTGTCCCCACCACAACGACTAACTTGCCAGCTACCTCACCTCCCACTTTCAAACCCCAACTAGTGAGGAAAGTGTCTGCTTGTAGATACAGTATCATTAAATATTAGAGCCAATAGAATTTTGTTCTATCACTGGTCAGTCTCCTGTGGTGTGCACATGGGGAGTCAAGACCAAGTGTGAAGCAAGGTTAGAGAGAGTGGGACAATTGGACCATGGCATGTAGGTGTAATCCAGTCCCGATTTTAAAGTTAGACATTCTGTAAAGAACAAAAGACTAGCATTTATACAGAATCTTTCACGACCTCATAACGTAAGAAATAGGAGCAGGAATAGGCCATTTGGCCCTTCGAGCCTGCTCCGCCATTCAATAAGATCATGGCTGATCTTCTACCTCATCTCCACTTTCCCAGCACTATCCCCATATCCCTTGATTCCCTTAATATTCAAAAATCCATCGATCTGTCTTGAATATACTCAACGACTGAGCTTCCACAGGCCTCTGGGGTAGAGAATTCCAAAGATTCACCGCCCTCTGAGTGAAGAAATTTCTCCTCATCTCAGTCCTAAATGTCTGACCCCTTATTCGGAGACTGTGACCCCTGGTTCTAAACTCCCCAGCCAGGGGAAACATCCTCCCTGCATCTACCCCAGTCGAGCCCTGTAAGAATTTTGTATGTTCAATGAGATCACCTCTCATTCTTCTGAACTCCAGAGAATATAGGCCTAGTCTACTCAATCTCTCCTCATAGGACAATCCCCCCCCATCCCAGGAACCAGTCTGGTGAACCTTCGTTGCACTCCCTCTATGGCAAGTACATCCTTCCTTAGGTAAGGAAACCAAAACTGTACACAATACTCCAGGTGTGGTCTCACCAGGGCCCTATATAATCGCAGTAAGATGTCTTTACTCTTTTCCGCAAACATCTTGTAATAAAGGCCAACATACCATTTGCTTTCCTAATTGCTTGCTGTACCTGCATGTTAACTTTCAGTGATTCTTGTACAAGGACACCCAGGTCTCTCTGAACATCAACATTTCCCAATCTCTCACCATTTAAAAAATACTCTGCTTTTCTACTTTTCCTACCAAAGTGGATAACTTCACATTTCTCCACATTATATTCCATTTGCCATGTTCTTGCCCACTCATTTAGCCTGTCTATATCCCCTTGAAGCCTCCTTGCATCCTCCTCACAACTTACATTCCCACCCAGCTTTGTATCATCAGCAAACTTGGATATATTACATTTGGTCCCCTCATCCAAATCATTGATGTCGATTGTGAATAGCTGAGGCCCAAGCACTGATCCTTGCGGTACCCAACTAGTTACAGCTTGCCAACCCGAAAATGACCCATTTATTCCTACTCTCTGTTTTCTGTCCGTTAACCAATCCTCAATCCATGCTAGTATATTACCCCCAATCCCATGAGCATTAATTTTGTTTAATAACCTCTTGTGTGGCACCTTATCGAATGCCTCCTGAAAATCCAAATACACCACATCCACTGGTTCCCCCTTATCTATTCTGCTAGTTCCAACCTCAAAAAACTCCAACGGATTTGTCAAACACAATTTCCCTTTCATTAATCCGTGTTAACTCTGCCCAATCCTATTAGTATTTTCTTAGTGCCCTGTTACCACGTCCTTAATAATAGATTCTAGCATTTTCCCTATTACTGATGTCAGGCTAGCTGGTCTGTTGTTCCCCGTTTTCTCTCTCCCTCCTTTCTTAAATAGTGGGGTTACATTTGCTACCTTCCAATCCGCGGGAACCGTTCGAGAATCTATGGAATTTTGGAAAATGACAACCAATGCATCCACTAGAACTTCGCCAACTCTTTCAAAACCCTAGGATGTAGGCAATCAGGTCCAGGGGATTTCCGTCCACACCAGTCTTTGAGCCACGCATTTAAACCTCTAATCTGTTTGTCCCTATGCCAAATTGTGTGTGGCTCAGGTAACAATCCAGAGATTATTACTTTTGAGGTTCTGCTTTTTAATTTGGATCCTAGCTCCTCAAACTCCCTCAGCGGAACCTCATTCCTAGTTCTACCTATGTCGTTGGTTCCTACATGGACCACGACAACTGGATCCTCCCCCTCCCACTCCAAGTTCTTCTCCAGCCGTGAGGAGTTGTCCTTAACCCTGGCACCAGGCTGGCAACACAACCTTTGGAACTCTTGGTCGCGGCTGCAGAGAACAGTATCTATCCCCATGACTATACTGTTCCCTACCACAACTACATTCCCTTTCACTCCCCCCTACACCATGGTGCCATGGTCAGCTTGCTCATCCATCCTGCAGGCTTTTCCCTCATCCACACAGGCAGCAAGAACCTCATACCTGTTGGACAAGGACAAAGGCTGAGGCTCCTCCAGCACTGCACCTGGGGTCCCCTTACTTGCCTGAGTTGCATTCACACCCTCCTGTCCCTGACCACTAACCAGACTTGTACCACTACCTAACCTCTATAAAATTATGAAAGGTTTTGATAGAGTGGATACAGAATGTTTCCACTTGTGGGGAGGAGCATAACTAGAGGCCATCAATATAAGATAGTCACCAAGAAATCCAATCGGGAATTCAGAAGAAACTTCTTTACCCAGAGAGTGGTGAGAATGTGGAACTTGCTACCACAGGGAGTGGTTGAAGCAAATAGTATAGATGCATTTAAGGGTAGGCTAGACAAGCATATGAGGGAGAAGGGAATAGAGGGTAATGCTGATAGATGAGGAAAGACAAGAGGAGGCTCGAGTGGAGCATAAATGCCGGCATGGACTGGTTGGGCCGAATGGTCTGTTTCTGTATGTAATCCTATGTAACCGAAGGGGTGTGACTGCCTCCTGGATCAAAGTGTCCAGGTAACTCTCCCCCTCCCTGATGCCCCGCAATGTCTGCACCTCAGACTCAACTCAAAAACTCTGAGCTGAAGTTCCTCAAGATGCAGGCACTCACTGCAAGCGCGGTTGTCTGGGATCACAATGCTCTCCACAAACTCCCACATGCTGCAGTTGTGGCGCACCACCTGCACTGCCATCCCTTTATGACCTTGTTTTATTTAATTAAATTTGTAATTGGGTAACTTAGTTTACAGTGCAGTTTCTTGACTACTTACTTGATCTAAATTAAGTTAAGGCTACTAAAATTAAATATCTACCTGTAACACTACAATAGTGTAGGCAAAAAGCAGCAACTCCTTCCCCCTCTTCGCCGAATTCCCACTATTTCCAAATTCCCAAATAAAACACTGTTCAAGTCCACTCCGTTTAATCCCACACTGTGCAGACCTCAGGACCTCCCAAAGCGCTTTACAGCCAATGAAGTACTTTTTGAAGTGTAGTCACTGTTGTGATGCAGGAAATGTGGCAGCCAATTTGCGCACAGCAAGGTCCCCTTATTAGCTAATTAAAAGCTATCTCTAATATGCTAAAAATCGTATATCTGCGCACAATTGGTGTCAACTTTTTCCCAATATACAATTCTATGTCCACATTTATAATGGCCACTGCCCAAGTCAGCGTCTCGTGCTGTGATTACACCCTCCTACCAGTGGTGACACTGCGGTGCCCCCATGGGGGAGGATGGGTGCGACTGCAGCTGGACAAGTCTCGGCAGTTTCCATTATGAATGTGGACACTGGAATTTCAAATGGAAAAGTTGACGGGAAGCAGTTGTAAGATTTTAAGTATATTAGAAATAGATTATTGTTAGATGAAGCTGGCAAATTAATCCCATCGTGGGAAACACTGCTGTTTTTTCTAAGTTCTTGTTTAAAAAAAAATCTTCATCAGCTAATGGCACACATATCACAGTGCTTGGATTTACCATCTATCTGTCAAGAATTTTTATGCATCCAACAGCAGAACAAAAACCCAGCAGCTTTTTGGCTGCATAACCAGTCTGAGATGAGTAACTGTTCAGTGCAAAGCACTGCCAGCTAGACCAGAGTTATACTGTGGGTTGCGACTCACGCGCCTGCCCACCAGGACAGTGATCTCCTGGGACAAGAGTAGAGCTCTGCTATCCCATTGGCTAGATCCACTTCCATAATGTTAAAAAGACTCACTACTAAGTTTGGTTTTTCTGCCTAGGAGGTCTGATGGAGCAGCTGAGTATATATGCCACCTGGTGCTGTGCCAACATGGTGCGAGGTGGCGTCCTGCAAGCGGTCTCATGCCACACAGTGAAAATGTGCTTGGGGCGTCAGATCGGGACCTAGCTTAGAAGTTCTGACGAAAGGTCATCGACCTGAAACGTCAACTCTGTTTCTCTCTCTCCGCAGATGCTGCCTGACCTGCTGAGTATTTCCAGCATTTTCTGTTTATATCCCAAGTTATACTGTCAGTTTAAAAGTAAAAAGTTTAAAGTTTTTGGTTTTCCATACAGACTGCAGCATCTGCCACATTAGACCCCCTGTGACCCCACCTCATTGTCTTTGTTGTATTTTGCTATCGTCTTTGCTGTAATGTCTTCCTGACTGACCTGGTTGGATTTGATTGCCGTGATTGTCTCTCTGCCGAGGTGTGATAAAGGGCAGTTAGAAAGATTAACTGTAGTCATCTGGCATTGTTCTCTGCACAGGCATTGTTCTCTGTCTATATATGCCGTGCCCATTTGTATTTCTTCACTTCACCTGATGAAGGAGCAGCGCTCCGAAAGCTTGTGATTTCAAATAAAGCTGTTGGACCATAATCTGGTGTTGTGCGACTTCTCACTTTTGTCCACCGCAGTCCAACACCGGCATCTCCGCATACTGTCAGTTTGGCATCAGTATTCATCATCAGCAACTTGCATTTATATAGTGCCTTGAACGGAGTAAAACGTCCCAAGGCACTTAAACCATCAACAAAACCAGTGATGTGGAATTTTGCAGGCTTAGTTCGTGGGTGCACTAATTGCTGGATTTACAGGACTAGTGAAAGCAGTGCACAGTTGCTTCTGCCTTCCACAGCTATGCTGACACCCATTGGCTTGTTGTGCTGACGCACGCCACCCGAGAACAGTGGAGCTCAAGTCTGAAACTCAGATTCTCCCTCTCACAACGAGCAGCATGTGGGCGAGTCGTCAGGAAAAAATATCCAAATGTCTCCCCAGACTGAGGGGCAGAAAAAGGATGAAAATTTAACCCCAACCAGCTGGTGTGCAATATTGTCGGTGGAGGGTTGGATTAACTTGCTGCGGGGAACAACTGATCCACTGAGGAACTGACACAGCAAAGGAAATATGTGAAATGTAATAAATTGAATACTTAATATCACAAAGGGAAAACCATTAGCAATTTTTTCATATATAACTGCTAAATATAAGTTTTCACTGCTGCCCACATGCGCACCATGAAGACTCTGAATATATTAACACTTCCTTGCACAGTGTGCAGCAGACTCATATGTTAAATGAACACCAGCTGATTCAGGGTGTACTTGTTTTTTTGGAGTTAAAACATTAATTTTCCACCCAATAAACGAAGGAAGAAAAATTTATTATTGCACAAAGATTATATCATTGTGGTTAACATTCGCACCAACAATGGTTCGATAACTTACACTGTGCACAGTTACCACAACACGGGACCGGAACACGGTGAATCACATTATTTCCCACATTGCAACAGTGACTCCACTTCAACAATACTTCATTGGCTGTAAAGCGCTTTGAGACGTCCGGTGGTCGTGAAAGGCGCTATACAAATGCAAGTCTTTCTTTCTTTCTTCTTTCAGACATGGCTCACGGGTCAACAGTAGATTAGTTCAGCAGCTTGTCAGAAACCAGTGCAACAAATGATCGCGAAACACACACAGCATCTCACAAATGTGTACATTTTTGTTCTCCTTACCTGAGGAAGGATATACTTGCCTTAGAGGGAGTGCAAGAAAGGTTCAGCAGACTGATTCCTGGGATGGGGGGATTGTCCTACGAGGAGAGATTGAGTAGACTAGGCCTATATTCCCCAGAGTTTAGAAGAACGAGAGGTGATCTCATTGAACATGATGCTGGAAGAATGTTTCCCCTGGCTGGGGAGACTAGAACCAGGGGTCACAGTCTCAGAATAAGGGGTCGGCCATTTAGGACTGAGATGAGGAGAAATTTCTTCATTCAGAGGGTGGTAAATCTTTAGCATTCTCTACACCAGAGGGCTGCGGATGCTCAGTTGTTCAGTATATTCAAGACAGAGATCAATAGATTTTTGGATACCAAGGGAATCAAGGGATATGGGGATAGGGCGGGAAAATGGAGTTGATGTAGAAGGTCAGCCATGATACCAGACCTGCGCGGTTATACCGATCAGGAAAGGATGAACAGGCTGGGTCTCTTTTCTCTTGAAAAAAGGCTGAGGGGTGACCTAATAGAAGTCTTTAAAATTATGAAAGGTTTTGACACAGAGACAGTGTTTCCACTTGTGGGGAAGAGCAAAACTAGAGGCCATCAATATTAGATAGTCACCAAGAAATCAAATAGGGAATTCAGAAGAAACTTCCTTACCCAGAGAGTGGTAAGAATATGTAACTCGCGACCACAGGGAGTAGTTGAAGTGAATAGTATGGATGCATTTAAGGGGAGGCTGGACAAGCATATGAGGGAGAAGCGAATAGAGGGTTATGCTGATAGATTTTGATGAGGAAAGACGGGAGGAGGCTCGAGTGGAGCATAAACGCCGGCATGGACTGGTTGGGCCGAATGGCCTGTTTCTGTGCCGCATATCCTATGTAATAACAGTTTTATTTACCCCTTCAGCAAGACCAGTCAAAGTAATTGTGCAGAAGATAAAAGAGGCAGGTTCTTTGTAAACTAAAAGCTGATGCTTTAATGTATTCTGACAGTGCCTTGCTCTTACAGGTGCAGAGCATATGGTGCGAATAAATAACTCCTTCTTTTTCTCTCAAACCTCTTGATGCTGAAATTAATCTGCCTTATTTACGCTTGCCAAACTATACAGGTCACAATCCAGCTCTTTAATCAGTGGGCACCACTTTGCTGGAAATGACTTAAGATCACAAGAATGTAGCTAACGGTTTAAGAAGTAAATAATTAACGCACCAGCCAAGATAGCCTGGCGCACACACAAAACAACTGAGCATCGGTGAAGTCAAAACTTCATTCCCAGTCTGACACAAGGCAAATTATTTAGCTAAATCTTTCAGAAAACAACCCAAGTGAAACTCTTTGATAGGCCTGATGGAAAAAAGTCACAATGCCGTGGCTCAGTTGGTAGCACACTCGCCTCCGAGTCAGAGGATTGTAGATTCAAGCCCCACGCCAGAGACTTGAGCACAAACTCTAGGCTGACACTGCAGTACTGAGGGAGTGCCGCACTGTCGGAGGTGCCGTCTTTCAGATGAGACGTTAAACCGAGGCCCTGTCTCCCCTCTCAGGTGGTCGCAAAAGATCTCACGGCACTATTTTGAATATCAGGGGAGTTATCCCAGGTGTCCTGGGCCAATATTTATCCCTCAATCAACATCACTAAATCAGATTATCCGGTCATCATCAGATCGCTATTTGTGGGACCTTGCTGTGCGCGAATTAGCTGCCTCGTTTCTTCAATGAGGAGGAGGAGGAGTACAACAACTTGTATTTATATAGCGCCTTTAACTTAGTAAAACATCCCAAGGCGCTTCACAGGAGCGTTCTCAAACAATACTTGACACCGAGCCACGTAAGGAGATATGGGGGCCGATGACCAATAGCCTGGTCAAAGAGGAAGGTTTTAAAGAGTGTCTTAAAGGAGGAGAGTGAGGTAGAGAGGCGGAGAGGTTTAGGGAGGGAATTCCAGAGCTTCGGGCCCGGCCGCCAATGATGGAGCGATTATAATCAGGGATGTGCAAGAGGCCAGAATTGGAGGAGCGCAGAGATTTCGGAGGCTTGTAGGGCTAGAGGAGGTTACAGGAGAGAGGGAGATTCAGATATTGCCCACTACCTGTATCTGATGGAGCTGCCTCATTATCTGGTACATCTGTTGTTGCGGTCACTGTGGGGCTGAGTGCTTTTGGAGCAGTGCTTACCGAATCGTGTGCAGGGCTGTGGGATAGCAGAGGATGGTCACTGGCAGAAGTGCCAACCAGTTGCTCCTGCACTATTCAGAGAAACATAGAAAAACAGGAGCAGGAGTAGGCCATTTGGCCCTTCGAGCCTGCTCAGCCATACAATAAGATCATGGCTGATCCTCTATCTCAATACCATATTCCCGCTCTCTCCCCATACCCCTTGATGCCTTTTGTGTCTAGAAATCTATCTGTCTCCTTCTTAACTATACTCAGTGACTTGGCCTCCACAGCCTTCTGTGGTAGAGAATTCCACAGGTTCACCACCCTCTGAGTGAAGAAATTTCTCCTCATCTCAGTCCTAAATGTCCTACCCCGTATCCTGAGACTGTGACCCCTCGTTCTAGACCCCCCAGCCAGGGGAAACATCCTCCCTGCATCCAGTCTGTCTAGCCCTGTCAAAATTTTATACGTTTCAATGAGATCCCCTCTCATTCTTCTAAACTCTAGTGAATACAGGCTGAGTCGACCCAATCTCTCCTCCATGTATTGCACCAATGGATACCAACTGATCTGAGGGAGGACAGAACACTGCCTCTTTGCCAGTTCTCTGAATCCCACTGTGGTTGGTTGCCTCTGGTCATTTTCCAGATGAGCTGAAGCCAGTCATAAACTGCAGGTCAGGTTTCTGGATTTTTTTTGTCCATTTTTCCTTCCAGCAGAAATAATTTGGAGAATTAGTTAAATCTAATGCTGGGTTTTTTTTTTCAATATAAAAGCAACATGTATTGTTCTGAGTTTTTTTTTAAATAAGAGGCACCCAAATGAAAGGTGATTAATATGCTAAGCGGAAGTGGTTTCCCCCCCCCCCCCCCGAGATCAAATACAGGAAACTCTCGTTTAAACGGCACCTAAATATCCGGAATTCTCTATTAACCGGCAAAATTCAGGAGTAGGTCCAGGTAAGTTTTACTGTATATTAGTGGCCATGTAACCGGGGACTCCTGGATCTGTGGCCGTGTAACCGGGACTCCTGGATCTGTGGCCGTGTAACCGGGACTCCTGTACCTGTGGCCGTGTAACCGGGACTCCTGTACCTGTGGCCGTGTAACCGGGACTCCTGCACAAGTGGCCGTGTAACCGGGGACTCCTGTACCTGTGGCCGTGTAACCGGGACTCCTGTACCTGTGGCCGTGTAACCGGGACTCCTGTACCTGTGGCCGTGTAACCGGGACTCCTGGATCTGTGGCCGTGTAACCGGGACTCCTGGATCTGTGGCCGTGTAACCGGGACTCCTGGATCTGTGGCCGTGTAACCGGGACTCCTGGATCTGTGGCCGTGTAACCGGGACTCCTGTACCTGTGGCCGTGTAACCGGGACTCCTGGATCTGTGGCCGTGTAACCGGGACTCCTGGATCTGTGGCCGTGTAACCGGGACTCCTGGATCTGTGGCCGTGTAACCGGGACTCCTGGATCTGTGGCCGTGTAACCGGGACTCCTGGATCTGTGGCCGTGTAACCAGGGCTCCTGCACCTGTGGCCGTGTAACCGGGGTTCCTGCACCTGTGGCTGTGCAACGGGGCTCTCGTACCTTGGTAGGTATACATCTCCGTTATCCGGAATTTTTAATAAACCGGCACCATCCCGGGCCCGTACGTGCCGGATACCAAAGAGTTTCCTGTAATAAGCAATTCACTAGCTTATCTGTACAATCAAAAAGACACCCGTCGCCATGGTGTTGGAAAACCCTTTGATCTCTGCTGATTTGCGAGAGGAACAGGCTTTTTGACAAAGGGTAAGAAGGGTTTAAAAATCAGAACACAGTTATTAAAATGGCAGTGTAGCTTTTGGACACAGACTACAAAGGTCAGTCAGGGCACGGACGCTGAGGGCTGCAAGACTTAAAGAAGGACAAGAGACTTCAGGGCGAGGGACTCTGCCCTGGGGTTTAAGACAGGATGCGGAGATGCCGGTGTTGGACTGGGGTGGACAAAATTGAGAGGTCGCACAACACCAGGTTATAGTCCAACAGTTTTATTTGAAATCACAAGCTTTCGGAGCTATCGATTGCTCCTTCCGCTGTTTAAGACAGGATACAGAGGGGTTATTCTGTCCCATTGTGTGAATGGTAAAGTGAACGATTTGAACTAAGCAACTCCAATCATACGTGCTGATCTGCACTTTGAGCCTTACTGTGGAACACAGCAGCTTACAATTCCAACCAAGCTTCGCCTCATCTAGTGTTAACTGCCTTTAGCCAAATTGAAGAAACGTAAGTGCCAAAGATATAATTATCCAGTCCAGATCGCAAGAGGATGCTACTGTTATATCCCCGGGTCCAGCTAGATATAGGGCAGTGAGTCAACTCCCATAAAAGAAGTGAGACACTCAGACTGCCTATGAAAAGAAAGAAAGACAGACTTGAAAGACTTGCATTTATATAGCGCCTTTCATGACCACCGGACGTCTCAAAGCGCTTTACAGTCAATGAAGTACTTTTGAAGTGGAGTCACTGTTGTAATGTGGGAAACACGGCAGCCAATTTGCGCACAGCAAGCTCCCACAAACAGCAATGTGATAACGACCAGATAATCTGTTTTTATGATGTTGATTGAGGGATAAATATTGGCCAGGACACCAGGGACAACGCCCCTGCTCTTCTTCAAAATAGTGCCATGGGATCTTTTACGTCCACCCGAGAGCGCAGACGGGGCCTCGGTTTAACGTCTCATCCGAAAGACGGCACCTCCAACAGTGCAGCACTTCCTCAGTACCGCACTGGAGTGTCAGCCTAGCTTTATGTGCTCAAGTCCCTGGAGCAGGACTGTGAACCCACAACCTTCTGACTCAGAGGCGAGAGTGCTACCAACTGAGGCACAGCTGACACTATGCAAGTGACTGACAGCACTGAACCAGAGGAACTATCTACGCCAGATCCAAATTCATAACACTGCACCTTGGAGTTTCAATCCCAAAGCCTCCACAGCAGGACTGTGAGGATTCATGATAGATGCTCCTGATGTGCACCTGGCCTGCAGATGTGAGGTGTTCAACTGCTGATGCCATTGGTGTTGTATGTGCTCAACAGCAGACTCGAGTGCAAAGATACTCCATGCCATCACTCATGTGGGGGATGCTGGTACGTTTCAGGCTGTTGGACTTGTCTATACTACCCAAACCAGTTTCCAATGTTAAGTGGGAGGAGACATGTGACTCACTGTTTTGGTGCCGCTATTGTACTCGTCCCTTTTGTTCTTTCCTCCCCTCCCCCCTTTCCCTGCACTTGCTTAAAAATGTTACATCTCTAACTTTTTCCAGTTCTGACAAAAGGTCAGCGACCTGAAGCGTTAAATCTGTTTCTCTCCACAGCTGCTGCCTGACCTGCTGAGTATTTCCAGCATTTTCTGTTTTTATTATATAAGCAAATTCCATTCTCTACGATTCGCTCATCAATGAAAATCAATGACTTCAGCCTGCACTTACTCAGCAAGTAGACTCTGGCCCTAGGGACACAGCAACACCTTAGCAGCAAGGTATTAAGTTGTGAGTTAAGTGCTAACCTGCTCCCTTTATTACAAAATAGCACATGGTCCGACTTAGTGTGGGCAACACTACAGGGATCTGCTTTAGTAATCCTAAATTTTATCAAGGGAAATCTCTGTACATTTATTCGCATTGCTCATTCAGTCTTGTTGCCCTATTTAATACTTTGGAATTACTGGTTAGAGGTGCCTGGGAACAGATAGTTTGTATAGAACTTTCCACCCACAACATAATTAAATTCTGTTGCGGTGATGCTATGACTGGGGAGTTATCCTGAATCCACTCTCCCCGACAGGCACTCAATTCAATTTCTTAGCTTTCCATTCCTAATTGTTTTCTTTTAAAGCAGAAGATGCCAAAAAGGAGCATGCCTCATGTAAAGTGTTTACCCATCCTGGTTCATACAGGCAGTATTTAATTAACTACAAGAATCATCCGCACAGTTAGGAGTGAAAGGATATTCCATTGCACCATTGGCCCGGAATTTGTGGTCAGCGGTGAAGCGAAGGCGTTCGCCGCTGGCCCCTGAAGTGCACTTCGCACAAAGATCTCACGATCCCAGTGTCAAGAACTTCGGGTTTTCCGACCTTCAATTCAAATCAACGGAGTATAGTGGGGATTCCCTTGTTCGAACTGCTGTCTAAGCAGCCAATCAAAAGGCAGAATTCTCCCAGACAGCGAACAAGGAAGTGAGTAAGCTCTTTAACTATTGTAAAAAAGTTAGAATTTTGAGAGCAAAGCAAAGATTGGGGCTCTCACATGGGGAAAAGGCAAACCTGAAATAAAGGACTAACTTTTAAAAAAAGGTTTAAAAATTCGATGGAATCTGGAACAATACCCATGGATTGGAGGGTAGCTAATGTTACCCCACTATTCAAAAAAGGTGAGAAGTCGCACAACACCAGGTTATAGTCCAACAGATTTATTTAATTTTACAAGCTTTCGGAGCTATCGCTCCTTCGTCAGGTAAGTTGCTAACTTACCTGACGAAGGAGCGATAGCTCCGAAAGCTTGTAAAATTAAATAAATCTGTTGGACTATAACCTGGTGTTGTGCGACTTCTCATTTTTGTCCACCCCAGTCCAACGCCGGCATCTCCACTTCAAAAAAGGTGGTAGAGAGAAAGCGGGGAATAACATCGGTAGCCTGATATCGGTAGTGGGGAAAATGCTAGAGTCCATTATAAAAGATGTAATAGCAGAGCACTTGGAAAACAGTGACAGCATCGGACAACACAACATGGATTTACAAAAGGGAAATCATGCTTGACTAATCTACTGGAATTTTTTGAGGATGTAACTGGTAAAATAGATAAGAGAGAACCAGTGGATGTGGTGTATTTGGACTTTCAAAAGGTTTTCGATAAGGTCCAGCATAAGAGATTAGCGTGTAAAGTTAAGGCATATGGGATTGGGGGTAAGGTATTGACTTGGATAGAGAACTGGTTGGCAGACAGAAAGCAAAGAGTTGGAATAAACGGGTCTTTTTCCGAGTGGCAGGCAGTGACTAGTGGGGTACCACAGGGATCGGTCCTTGGACCCCAGCTATTCACAATATATATTAATGATCTAGACGAGGGGACTAGATGTAATATCTCCAAGTTTGCAGACGACACAAAGCTGGGTGGGCGTGTGTGCTGTGAGGAGGATGCAGAGAAACTCCAGTCTGATTTGGACAGGTTGGGTGATTGGGCAGAAGCGTGGCAGATGCAATATAACGTGGATAAATGCGAGGTTATCCACTTTGGTGTCAAAAACAGGAAGGCAGATTATTATCTGAACGGCAATAGATTGGGAAAAGGGGAAGTGCAACGAGACCTGGGTGTCCTTGTGCACCAGTCACTGAAGGTAAGCATGCAGGTGCAGCAGGCGGTTAAGAAGGCAAATGGTATGTTGGCCTTCGTAGCGAGAGGGTTTGAGTACAGGAACAAGGATGTCTTGCTGCAGTTGTACAGGGCCTTGGTGAGACCACACCTTGAGTACTGTGTGCAGTTTTGGTCGCCTTATCTGAGGAGGGAGGTTCTTGCCATGGAAGGAGTTCAGCGAAGATTGACCAGGCTGATACCTGAGATGGCAGGAATAACGTATGAGGAGAGATTGGGTCGATTGGGCTTATACTCGCTGGAGTTTAGAAGAATGAGAGGGGATCTCATTGAAACTTATAAAATTGACAGGACTGGACAGACTAGATGCAGGAAGGATGTTCCCGATGGTCAGGGAGTCCAGAACTAGGGGTCACAGTCTAAGGATAAGGGGTAAGCCACTTAGGACTGAGATGAGGAGGAATTTCTTCACCCAGAGGGTGGTGAACCTGTGGAATTCTCTACCACAGAAGGCAGCAGAGGCCAATTCATTAAATATATTCAAGAAGGAGTTGGATATATTTCTTAAGGCTAAAGGGATCAAGGGATATGGGGAGAAAGCAGGGACAGGGTTCTGAATTTGGATGATCAGCCATGATCGCATTGAATGGCGGAGCAGGCTCGAGGGGCCGAATGGCCTACTCCTGCTCCTATCTTCTAAAATTTGTTTGAAAGGTTCCTTAAAAATTTTAATTTTTATTAAAATGGACAAATTTCACACTGCACAAAATTAAAGTTAGTTTTCCAGACCCTTAACATTTGTTTAGCAGTAATAACGCTGTCAAATCCCTGGTTACACCTAATCCCTTTGGCTCTAACTTTTCGTGGGGAATTTAACAACGTAATTACTGCGGAAGAGCCGACGTTTTTGTCAGTTTCAATGATTTGGGTGATTTCACTGATTGCCAGCTCTGTGGGGCCGGGGGGGGGGGCGGGGGGGGGCACAGCGAAGCATGTTTCGGAGCTCTCAATGACAGACCGCAACTTCAGGATTTCCATAAGCGCCTGCACCAAATCCCGAAGTTGCGGTCAGTTTCAAAGGCGGAATGACGGCGCACGCTGCCAGTTCGCCGTCATCCCGATCGCAAATTCCGAGCCTATATCTCGTCAGGGCAGGTGACGTCAAGCAACAGGTCTCATCAGCAGCCATTTCTTCCAGGAAGATATCAACGTTATTTTCACCCCTATATATACACATGAACAAACGAAATGGACGGGCAGGAAAAGACCAGCTGGTCCATCAAGCCCTCCCCACACACCACGATGGCTGGAACACCTTGACTAGACATGCCGATCAAAGTAGCTGAGGTTCTTTAAGCTAGGAATCATTCCCATAGTTATCCTCTGGACCCTTTCCAAGGCCACTATATCACCCGCCATGTGGTGGGGGGGCCACAACTGGGCACAGTACTCCAGGACTGACCCATCCAGCGACATTTCGAGAGAAAAAGTATGCTGATCAAGGCCTTTGATTTGTTTCTCAAGCCAGTTCCAGCTTCGGTCTGGTCTTTTAAATCAGCCAGCTCATTCTCCGTTCCTGACACATTTTGTGTTATTTAAATTTCCAGCAGAGACCTTTGCATTTATATTTTGTAGCCATGTGATAATACAGCATGTATTCCAGAAAGATAACAATATTACTCAAGATTTTAATAAGGAATTCTAAACAGTATGCCATATAATATGATGCAGGTTTAACACAAGTAGAGGTTGTCTGAATATGTTTCAACACAGAAGTGTGTCCACATGCTATTAGAAACTGTTACACAACATTTCTGGTTCTCCCCACTTAAAAGTACTATTTGTTCAAACGTCAGATGACACCCTTACGGTGAATTTATACCACAACCGTCAAACACACAGGGAAGTGTCATGCGAGTGGGTCTCTCTCTGACCAATTGTGTACATACAAGCACAGGAAAGCCCGGAGTCAGAAAAGACCATTCAAGCCATCAAGCCCATTCTTGACAGATCATGTACAATTCACTCGATTGTAGACTCTATCCAACCTATTTTCTTCCCTGAAAAAAGGTTCTGTAAAATTTCACCCCCACAAGGTAAATCAAGTTTATCGGGAACGGTAGCATAGTGGTTATGTTACTGGGCTAGTAATCCAGAGGTCTGGACTAATGATCAGGAGACATGAGTTCAAATCCCATGACGGCAGCTGGGGAATTTAAATTCAGTTAATTAAATAAATCTGCAATAAAAAGCTAGTGTCAGTAATGGTGACCATGAAACTACTGGATTGTCGTAAAAACCCACCTGGTTCACTAGGGAAGGAAATCTGTCGCCCTTACCCAGTCTGGCCTACATGTGACTCCAGACCCACAGCAATGTGATTAACTCTTGACTGCCCTCGGAAATGGCCGAGCAAGCCACTACAAAGAACAATGGTTCAAGAAGGCGGCTCACCACCACCTTCTCAAGGGCAATTTAGGGATCGGCAATAAATGCTGGCTTTGCCAGCGACGCCCACATCCCATGAACGAATAAAAAAAGTCGTCGAACGTCGCAATATCCAACCAACCTCATGTCATACAGAACCTCATCCAATCACTACTCATCTTGGATCAGATGTCTTTCTTGGGGTGACATAGTTCCAGCAAACTCCAGAACCACTGTGTTTGAAATGCAGCATTGAATTATCTTGATTTGGCATTTTCTTCAACCCCACTCCAGCTAGCTCTATTTTAAAAGATGCTAATTGACACTGCAGTGGTGGCTCTCATTGGGACTCAATAGCGCCATTACCAGAAATAAATTCATTCCAATCTCCAGTCTTGCCTGGGGCTTAATAATTCTATACTCACATTTGCGCTCTCAGTTCAAGTCAACAACATGTTTGCATGTATATTATCTGTGCTGCTCTTCAGATTAAAACCTGGAACACGTCCCCTCTCTTTTCTCCAATTAAAATATAAGCTCAGTTCCGTAAGTCCTCCTTCATAGCCTGGCAGCTTATTTCAAGCATTTCTGATGCTCAAGGGAGCATTTAGACTACAGTAGTAGCATCAGTACAAAGCTTTTTTTTGCTTTGCACAAATGCGGTTACAGTGTAATCCCAGAGTCGGGGGCCAGCTGATTCTGGAGCAATGCAGAGTGACACTCCTTGGGAGGAGGGGGGGTCTCACTCTACTTCACTCCGGAGTTAGGAGAGACCCTGTCTCGGAATTTACGCGACAAACTTTCGCATTGGCTCTCAATGGAACCGACGCTAGTTATAGCTTAAATCCACCCCAAAATTGTCAGCTGAGAAATAGCACTTCTAATTGTTCAGAACCGATGTAAAGATTTAGAAAGAATACATATGCTGTGGGAAGTAGGAGTGGGGATAAATTGCTCACTGAAGCATAAGGGAGAAGGTGGATGTTGTCAAAACATGCCCATACTATTTCTAATTCATTATTATTTATGTTCATCACATTAATCTGTTAAAATTCTTTCAGATACTTCAAGGGGAATTGGAAAATAATTGGCATTTTGCAACAAAGGGTGGGTCAAAAAAAATTGCAATTTGTGTTACAATTTGAAGGAATAAATTTTAAAAAGCACATGTTTTTAATAAACTGTAATATACCATTAGACTGGAGGATAATAACGTCAGATTATTTCATTGTCATTCTCCTTACAAACCTCACAGCAGAAAAGAAGTCTATTTCAGGTAAAGAGGACCTACCAATACTTCAAGCAGGAGCGCCTCAATATAAACCAATCACGCACTCCTTATTTGGGCATCACCATTCTGTGACATCCAGATCCCCCAAACTCCAAACCCACAGTATCACTGATGCACTCAGGAGGGAAATTCCTTTGGTCCTGACCTTCCATCAGCAACGCCGCAGGAGACCCGCTCATTTTAATGGAATTTGAAACGGTACAGACCGCAGAATGGGCAAGCTGAAGGCGAATTCCCCAACGACGCTCCCCGGCCTCTGGAACTCTGCACCGGCAACATCAAGTCATAAAATGTAGCCCAGAGCCCAACTTTACCCCCAGCTCTGCGCGGATTTTGTTTAGGCCACATGTTGGTTATGGGATTCAAATTAATGTGATGGTGGGATTAGTTTGGATTGATACAGGGCTATGGGAAGAGAGCAGAACAGTGGGGTTAGTTTGGGATTGAGTCAGGGTGATGGGGAGAGAGCGGAGCAGCGGGATTAGTTTGGATTGATACAGGGCTATGGGAAGAGAGTGGGGCAGTGGGATTAGTTTTGGATTGATACAGGGCTATGGGAGAGAGCGGGGCAGTGGGATTAATTGGATTGATACAGGGCTATGGGGAGAGAGCGAGGCAGTGGAATTAGTTTTGGATTGATACAGGGCTATGGGGAGAGAGTGGGGCAGTGGGATTAGTTTTGGATTGATACAGGGCTATGGGGAGAGAGCGGGGCAGTGGAATTAGTTTTGGATTGATACAGGGCTATGGGGAGAGTGGGGCAGTGGGATTAGTTGGATTGGTACAGGGCTATGGGGAGAGTGGGGCAGTGGGATTAGTTTTGGATTGATACAGGGCTGTGGGGAGAGTGGGATTAGTTGGATTGATACACGGCTATGGGGAGAGTGGGGCAGTGGGATTAGTTTGGATTGATACACGGCTATGGGGAGAGTGGGGCAGTGGGATTAGTTGGATTGGTACAGGGCTATGGGGAGAGTGGGGCAGTGGGATTAGTTTTGGATTGATACAGGGCTGTGGGGAGAGAGCGGGGCAGTGGGATTAATTTTGGATTGATACAGGGCTGTGGGGAGAGAGCGGGGCAGTGGGATTAATTTTGGATTGATACAGGGCTGTGGGGAGAGAGTGGGGCAGTGGGATTAGTTTGGATTGGTACAGGGCTATGGGGAGAGTGGGGCAGTGGGATTAGTTGGATTGGTACAGGGCTATGGGGAGAGTGGGGCAGTGGGATTAGTTTTGGATTGATACAGGGCAATGGGGAGAGCGCGGGCAGTGGGATTAGTTTGGATTGATACAGGGCTATGGGGAGAGAGTGGGGCAGTGGGATTAGTTTGGATTGATACACGGCTATGGGGAGAGTGGGGCAGTGGGATTAGTTTTGGATTGATACAGGGCTGTGGGGAGAGTGGGGCAGTGGGATTAGTTTTGGATTGATACAGGGCTGTGGGGAGAGAGCGGGGCAGTGGGATTAGTTTGGATTGATACAGGCCTATGGGGAGCAGGACAGTGGGATTTGTTTGGATTGATACAGGGCTGTGGGGAGAGAGTGGGTCAGTGGGATTCACCTGTTTTTCAGTATATAATTTCAACATTTTCTCCTCCAATTTTCCTTTCTCCTGCTTTACCCCTTCTTTCCTGGCGTGATGACGTTTGCCGTGGTACTGCTCCATTGTCACCAGTACAAACAATGTGCCACCAATCTCACCGTTCCTTGGGCCTGAGTGAGTGCAAGTGGCCCATCTCACTAACAACTCACTTTTATAAAGCAGGCTCCGATTTGCAGGGAACAAGGATCTCACCTTTGGGAGTCTGAAAAGCAGAACCCAAAATTCAAAAGAAGCCATAATTCCAGTAGGCTTCCTCTGTCAACCCCCAGAGAGGTTCTCCCTGTGAGAAGCAGATCCATTGCTGGTTTTCAGCTTCAGTTCCATTCCTGTATGCAGAGCGGTGGCCACATTTGGAATGCTACACGCAACATAAGACAACCCACCTTCAAAAAGGATATCAATTAATTGGAAAGGGTTCAGAGAAGAGTGGGACTGAGGCCTCCCAGTTACAAAAATTTGACTCCCAGAACTAAAACTGATTTTATTTGAGAAAAGAACATTAGAAGAGGCTTGATTCAGGTTTCTGAAATGGTGAAAAAGCATGGAGAATGTGACTATAAAGAAAGACTTGCATTTATATAGCGCCTTTCACGACCTCAGGACATCCCAAAGCGCTTTACAGCCAATGAAGTACTTTTTGAAGTGTAGTCACTGTTGTAATGTAGGAAACGCGGCAGCCAATTTGCACACAGCAAGCTCCCACAAACAGCAACGTAATAATGACCAGATAATCTGTTCTTTTGCGATGTTGATCGAGGGATAATTGTTGGCCAGGACACCAGGGAGAACTCCCCTGCTCTTCTTTGAAATAATGCCATGGGATCTTTTACGTCCACTTGAGAGAGCAGACGGGGCCTCGGTTTAATGTCTCATCTGAAAGACGGCACCTCCGACAGTGCAGCACTCCCTCAGCATTGCACTGGGAGTGTCAGCCTAGATTTTTGTGCTCAAGTCTCTGGAGTGGGACTTGAACCCACAACCTTCTGACTCAGTGGCGAGAGAGAATGCTACCCACTGAGCCACATATTTGAGGCTTCTGTTAATCTACAGATAATATTCTGAAACCGGTATCTGGGAAATGTGATGCACCTCCAGTGAGTAAACAGAACCATCTGCTTCGCTCAACAACTTGCATTTATATAGCATCTTTAACATAGTAAAATATACCAAGGCGCTTTACAGGAGCGTTATCAAACAAAGCCACATAAGGAGATATATGGGCAGGCTTGGTCAAAGAGGTATTTTTTAAGGAGCATCTTAAAAGGAGGAGAGTGAGGTAGAGAGGCGGAGAGGTTTAGGGAGGGAATTCCAGAGTTTAGGGCCCAGGGCAGCTGAAGGCACGGCCGCCAATGGTGGAGCGATGAAAATCAGGGATGCGCAAGAGGCCAGAATTGGATGAGTGTAGGGATCTCGGAGGGTTGTTGGGGCTGGAGGAGGCGACAGAGATTGGGAGGGGCGAAGCCATGGAGGGATTTGAAAACCATCCAGGCGTTGCCATGGCAGTTTCACAGTCAGTCAATCTACAACAGGTGCCCTCCCAATCAGATGAAGTAAGAAAAAATATTTTTACGGACATTATACTAACAGAATAGACTTGCATTTCTGCAGTGGCTTACCACATTGAAACTGCTCAGAGGGTTGGCTTCACTCAATGGTATAGTGCAGTGACTATAATGTTATGAAATGTGAACTAAATTCACTTCTCAGCAATAACGGCCCAGTCGAGCTTTCTGTGCCTCTCCTGCGACGCTCTTTATAATCATTCTGTGCTTGCTGTTGTCAATTGGACTTTTGCACCAAGAGCCTCAGCTAGTTGGACCGAACAGAAAGTTTCTTTTGAGCGCCTTCTAGTGGCGACTTGTGTTGTAAGCAAACTTCACAGACATTTCAGACATGTTTAAAAACGTCTGAGAAGAACCTCAATTGACAAGACAACCCATATTGGAAAAGAATACATTTAAATGCACCAAAGATTATTGATCACTAAACAGTCTGATTTTTTTTTTGGGGGGGGTGAGGGTTGCAATTAAACAAATTGAAGTCCACAATTAAAGCTTTCCTGTGAAATGTGTTTGGTGGGACACCACCCCGAACACCGTTCGAGCTTTTTTATTCCAAGGTTTAAAGCACCTGAAAGAAATACACCAAGAATTCGCAGGGATATGACTGAAGGTATAAAGAGAAGGTGTATAAAGGTGGCGGAGGCTTCAAACTCAGCTGGGTTTAGTTACAGGGGGCAGACTGGAGCTGTGCAAAGTGCTGACACCCAATGACCCAGCGCTCACACTGACCGTCTGATCGAGACCTTGCTGCCCCATTGCAACTCCCCTCCCTTCTCTCTCCACCATCCCTTTCTCTTCTCTTCATTTGCTTTCGCGAATAAATATTATAAAGTACGATATGCAAAAAAATGTGGGCTTTTTAAAAAAAAAAATGCCCAATTACCCTGTCGTGCAACACGGGTTTTGTTGGTCAGTTCCTATCGCCGAGGTCTTTACTTACCCTTCGTGACAGTCAGGTGCAAGGTGGACCGCGGTCCCAGCTTTCTCCGGCCTCTCTCCCCAGATGTGCGAGGACTTTGCAAGACAATTGACCGTCGCCCCCCAGGGGGGGAGACGGAGAGGGATTCCGAGTTGAAGCCTTGTGCCACCGGGGCGGTGCAACTCTTCCTTTAATCCCACCGCGAAGTTCTTGATCCTCACTGCCCAGCCCAGCCCAGAACCTGCGCCGAAAGCTTCCCGTCTCCCTCTGACTGATAATGAATGGGACGCGATCGATTCTCGCCTCCCCTGGAGACCCAGGGAGGGAGGGAAAGGGGGGAACTTACCCGCCTGAACAGCTTTGGTTGGGTAAAGTAAATAAATCATCCACTTATTGACACTGACTTAAAGTATAGCTGAAAGAAAAAGACAAATGCCTTTGTTGGGCTCCCCATACTTGCTTTAACCAGCTTGCTTCAACAGTAATCCTGTAATTGTCGTTACCTGCAATTCAATCTCACTGTTGGAAGCCAACACTTTTTAACCCTTTGTAATGCTGGCATCAAACTTGCTACTCTGTACTGGGGCACGTTGCAATGGCCCTGGCGTTATTCCTTGGGGAATAACACTGTGATGGGTTGAGGGTTTTTTTTTTAAGTGGAGGCACTGTTGTAATGTGGGAAACGCGGCAGCCAATTTGTGCACAGCAAGCTCCCACAAACAGCAATGTGATAATGACCGGATAATCTGTTTTTAGTGATGTTGATTGAGGGATAAATATTGGCCAGGACGCCGGGGATAACTCTCCCTGCTCTTCCTCGAAATAGTGCCACAGGTTCTTCTACATCCACCCGAGAGAGTAGGCGGGGCCTCAGTTTAACATCTCATACTGAAAGACGGCACCTCCGACAGTGCAGCCAGCACTCCACTGCAGTGTCAGCCTAAATGTTTGTGCTCAAGTCTCTGGAACGGGGCTTGAACCCACAACCTTCTCGACTCCGAGGTGAATGTGCTGCTAAATGAGCCACAGCTGACACATTGCAGGTGAATGTGTTACGTGTCCATATTCTAGTATCACGTAATTTCAAGGTCAATGTTTTTAACCCATGTGAGATCTTTGGTATATGAGTGTGTGTAGTAATATAATGGCCACACACACACACAGAAACCGACAGCTGCTCTGGAATCCGTGTTAATAGAAAATAAGCAAAATCAGCAGACTCTCCCGTGGCATTGCTCGCAGTAGGGGCAATTTCCCTCGGTCACAGGCAGTGCATGTTGCAAATTTGAAACACGCGCTTCTCTCGATTTATATGTGGGGGAGACTCCCGCCGGCAGTGCAGGTTCATATTACCCCTGGTGACTCAGACTAAGAGAGAATACAAGAAGGTGTAAGATAGGTTTACAGTGCATGTGTGTAAATGCATGAAGTGTGGTAAATAAGGTTGGTGAGCCGCAGGTGCAAATAGTCACATGGGAATATGATGTCGTGGTGATAACGGACACCTGGCTCAAAAAAGGGTAGGATTGGGTACTAAATATTCCTGGATATAAGGTATTCAGGAAAGATAGGGAAGGAAAGAAAGGAGGTGGGGTGGCATTATTGATTAAGGAGAATATTGCAGTGCTGGAGAGAGAGAATGTCCTGGAGGGGTCAAGGACAGAATTTATTTGGTTAGAGTTAAGAAACAACAGGTGTATTCTATAGGCCACCAACTAATAAGAAAGATATAGAGGAGCAAATTTGCAGGGAAATTACAGAGAGGTGCAAGAACTATAGAGTAGTGATAATGGGGGACTTCAATTATCCCAATATAGACTGGGATAGTAATAGTGTAAAGGGCAGAGAGGAGGAAGAATTTCTGAAGTGTGTTCAGGAGAAATTTTTTGATCAGTACGTTTCCGGCCCAAAGAGGAAGGAGGCATTGCTGGATCTGGTTCTGGGGAATGAGGTGGGTCAAGTGGAGCAAGTGTCAGTAGGGGAACATTTAGGGAACAGTGATCATAGTATCATACGGTTTAGATTAGCTATGGAAAAGGACAAGTAGCAATCTAGAGTAAAAATACTAATTTGGAGGAGGGCTAATTTCAGTGGGTTGAGAACGGATCTGGCTCAGGTAAATTGAAATCAAAGATTGGCAGGCAAAACTGTAATCGAACAATGGGCTGCCTTTAAAGAGGAGACAGCTCATGTACAGTTGAGGTACATTCCCAGGAGGGGGAAAGGTAGGGCAACCAAAGCCAGAGCTCCCTGGATGATGAAAGTGATAGCGAGTAAGATGAAGCCAGAAAAAGGGGGCGTATGACAGATGTCAGGTTGAGAATACAAGTGAAAATCAGGCTGAATATAGTAAGTTCAGAGGGGAAGTGAAAAAGGAAATAAGAGGGGCAAAGAGAGAGTATGAGAATAGTCTGGCAGCTGAAATAAAAGGGAATCCAAAAGTCTTCTATAGGCATATAAATAATAAATGGGTAGTAAGAGGAGGGGTGGGGCCAATTAGGGACCAAAAAGGAGACCTACGCATGGAGGCAGAAGGCATGGCTGAGGTACTAAATGAGTACTTTGCATGTGTCTTTAACAAGGAAGAAGATGTTGCCAAAGTCACAGTGAAGGAGAAGGTAGTTGAGATACTGGATGGGCTAAAAATTGATAAAGAGGAGGTACTAGAAAGGTTGGCTGTACTTAAAGTAGATAAGTCACCAGGGCCGGATGGGATGCATCCTAGGATGCTGAGGGAAGTAAAGGTGGAAATTGCTGGGAGGTACTGGCCATAATCTTCCAATACTACTTAGATACAGGGGTGGTGTCAGAGTACTGGAGAATTGCAAATGTTACACCCTTGTTCAAAAAAGGGTGTAAGGATAAACCCAGCAACTACAGACCAGTCAGTTTAACCTCGGTAGTGGGGAAGCTTTTAGAAACGATAATCCGGGACAAAATTAACAGTCACTTGGGCAAGTGTGGATTAATTAAGGAAAGCCAGCACGGATTTGTCAAAGGCAAATCATGTTTAACTAACTTGATTGAGTTTTTTGATGTGGTAACAGAGAGGGTTGATGAGGGCAATGCGGTTGACGTAGTGTACATGGATTCCCAAAAGGCGTTTGATAAAGTGCCACATAATAGGCTTGCCAGCAAAGTTGAAACCCATGGAATAAAAGGGACAGTGGCAGCATGGATACAAAATTGGCTAAGTGACAGGAAACAGAAAGTAGTGGTGAACGGTTGTTTTTCGGACTGGAGGAAGGTATACAATGGTGTTCCCCAGGAGTCAGTTCTCGGACCACTGATTTTCTTCATATATATTAATGACTTGGATGTTGGTGTACAGGAAGCAATTTCAAAATTTGCAGGCGACACAAAACTTGGAAGAAAAGTGAACAGTGAGGAGGATAGTGATAGACTTCAAGAGGACAGAGACAGGCTGGTGGAATGGGCGGACACGTGGCAGATGAAGTTTAATGCAGAAAGGTGCGAAGTGATACATTTTGGTAGGAAGAATGAGGAGAGGCAATATAAACTAAAGGGTACAATTCTAAAGGGGGTGCATGAACAGAGAAACCTGGGGGGTATATGTGCACAAATCGTTGAAGGTGGCAGGGCAGGTTGAGAAAGCCGTTAAAAAAGTAAACGGGATCCTGGGCTTCATAAATAGAGGCATAGAGTACAAAAGCAGAGAAGTTATAAAACACTGGTTCGGCCTGAACTGGAGTATTGTGTCCAATTCTGGGCACCGCACTTTAGGAAGGATATGAAGGCCTTAGAGAGGGTGCAGAAAGATTTACAAGAATGATTCCAGGGATGAGGGACTTCAGTTATGTAAATAGACTGGAGCAGCTGGGTTTGTTCTCCTTAGAGCAGAGAAGGTTGAGAGGAGATTTGGATAGAGGTGTTCAAAATCATGAGGGGTCTAGACAGAGTAGATAGAGAGAAACTGTTCCCATTGGCAGAAGGGTCAAGAACCAAAGGACACAGATTTAAGGTGATTGGCAGAAGAACCAAAGGCGACATGAGGAAAAACTCTTTTACACAGCGAGTGGTTATGATTTGGAATGCACTGCCTGAAAGGGTAGTCGAGGCAGATTCAATCGTGCCTGAAGGAAAAAAATTTGCAGGGCTACGGGGAAATGCGGGGGAGGGGGACTAGCTGACGTGCTCTTACAGAGAGCTGGCACAGGCTCGACGGGCCAAATGGCCTCCTTCTGTGCTGTAACCATTCTATGATTCTATGAGTCAGGAAAAAGGTTATTTTTTATGACAATGTGCTATCATATAATACAAGGGCCCAAAAATTCATCCCGGTGCGCGAGAGTACGCACTGCGTACTCTCGCGTATTCCCTCTGCAATTGCCGGTTTTCTGCATGCCCTGCGCATGCGCTGAAAACCGGCAATTGCTCTTTTGAAAAGGGGGCGGTTCCTCGGTGCATCGCGTGCGCGCTACAGGCTGCGCGCACGCTGTGCACTTCATGCTTTGGACGCGCAGGTAAGTACTGAAGATTTTAGAAATGTAAAAAGGAGGAGTAAGACCCACTTTTAACAAGGTAAGTAGTGAATTAAGTATTTTTTTTACAGGTATATCTTTTTTAGAGACTTTAAAGACAGGTAAGTTTATTTTTATAACTTTTTAAAAGATTTAAAAAAATTTCAAAAATTTAATATTTTAGTTAAAATGGTTAATTTATTTAACTGTACTTATTTTATTAATGTGATGGTTTTTTTTTATTTAATTGAGGTTTAGCTGTTATTTTGGGGGGGTGTAAGATTCATAGATTTCACAGCCGTGCTGTGAAACTTATGAATGGAAGATGGTGTGCTGCCATTGGCTCTAACTGAGTCACGTGATCCCACAGCTCGCACGAATTCACTACGCCGGTGGGATACGCAAGCACTGCCCGGCTGATGTCTGGAACATCAAGTTCGTGCGAGCTGGATCTGAAAAAGCACAAGCGAGGTGAGAGATCGCGGGGAAGGCTTACCCCCGCGGGAACAGAGCGAGATCAATTTCTGGGCCAAGGTGTTATACCATATAACACACAATATGCTATTGTATCATATATGGTGTTATACCATATAATACACAATGTGCTTGTATAATACAAGGTGTTATACCATGTAACATAATATGCTATTGTAGAATAAAGAAAATAAAGATTTGCATTTATCTAGCACTTTTCAAAACGTTAGGACATCACAAAGCACTTTACAACAACAACAACTTGTATTCATATAGAAACAAAGAAAAATAGGAGCAGGAGTAGGCCATTCGGCCCTTCGAGTCTGCCTCGCCATTCAATATGATCATGGCTGATCCTTTATCTCAATACCATATTCCTGCTCTCTCCCCATACACCTTGATGCCTTTTTTGTCTAGAAATCTATCTATCTCCTTCTTAAATATATTCAGTGACTTGGCCTCCACAGCCTTCTGTGGTAGAGAATTCCACAGGTTCACCACCCTCAGAGTGAAGAAATTTCTCCTCATCTCAGTCCTAAATATCCTACCCCATATCCTGAGACTGTGACCCCTCGTTCTAGACCCCCCGCCCCCCAGCCAGGGGAAACATCCTCCCTGCATCCAGTCTGTCTAGCCCTGTCAGAATTTTATACGTTTCAATGAGATCCCCTCTCATTCTTCTAAACTCTAGTGAATACAGGCCAAGTCGACCCATAGGGATGGGCAATAAATGCTGGCCTTGCCAGCGACGTCCAGATCCCATAAACAAATATTTTTTTTAAATCTCTCCTCATATGACAGTCCTGCCATCCCAGGAATCAGTCTGGTGAACCTTTTCTGCACTCCCTCTATGGCAAGTATATCCTTTCTTAGGTAAGGAGGCCAAAACTGCACACAGTACTCCAGGTGTGGTCTCATCAATGCCCTGTATAACTGTAGTAAGACATCCTTGCTTCTGTACTCAAATCCTCTTGCAATGAAGGCCAACATACCATTTGCCTTCCTAACTGCTTGCTGCACCTGCATGTTTGTTTTCTGTGACTGGTGTACAAGGACACCCAGGTTCCTTTGTACATCAACATTTCCCAATCTATCACCATTTAAATAATACTCTGCCTTTCTATTATTCCTACCGAAGTGGATAACTTCACATTTATTCACGTTATACTGCATCTGCCATGTATTTGCCCACTCACTCAACTTGTCTAAATCGCATTGAAGCCTCTTTGCATCCTCCTCACAACTCACAATCCCACCTAGTTTCATGTCATCAGCAAACTTGGAAATATTACATTTGGTTCCCTCATCCAAATCATTGATATATATTGTGAATAGCTGGGGCCCAAGCACTGATCCCTGCGGTACCCCACTAGTCACCGCCTGCCACCCGAAAAAAGACCCATTTATTCCTACTCTCTGTTTCCTGTCTGTTAACCAATTTTCAATCCATGCCAGTATATTACCCCCAATCCCATGTGCTTTAATTTTGCACACTAACCTCTTATGTGGGACTTTATCAAAGGCCTTCTGAAAATTCAAATACACCACATCCACTGGTTCTCCCTTATCTATTCTACCAGTTACATCCTCAAAAAACTCCAGTAGGTTTGTCAAACACGATTTCCCTTTCATAAATCCATGTTGACTTTGTCTAATCCCGTTGATATTTTCTAAGTGTCCTGTTATCACGTCCTTTATAATAGACTCTAGCATTTTCCCTACTACTGTTTTTAGGCTCCCTCCTTTTTTAAATAGTGGGGTTACATTTGCCACCCTCCAATCTGCAGGAACTGTTCCATAATCTATAGAATTTTGGAAGATGACAACCAATGCATCCATTATTTCCATGGCTACCTCTTTTAGTACTCTGGGATACAGATTATCAGGCCCTGGGGATTTATCGGATTTCAGTCCCATTAATTTCCCAAGCACTATTTTTTTACTAATACTAATTTCCTTTAATTCCTCCTTCTCACTAGACCCTTGGTTCCCTAGCATTTCTGGGACGTTATTTGTGTCCTCTTCCGTGAAGACAGAACCAAAGCTTTTGATTAATTGCTCTGCCATTTCCTTGTTCCCCGTTATAAATTCTCCCATTTCTGACTGTAAGGGACCTACATTTGTCTTCACTACTCTTTTTCTTTTTACATACTTGTAGAAGCTTTTACAATCCGCTTTTATGTTCCTTGCAAGTTTACTCTCATACACTATTTATCCCCTCTTAATCAATCTCTTGGTCCTTTTTTGCTAAACTCTAAACTTCTCCCACTCCTCAGGCTTGCTACTTTTTCTGGCAACTTTATATGACTCCTCTTTGGATCTAATACTATCCTTCATTTCTTTTGTTAGCCATGGTTGGGTTCCTTTTCCTTTTGTATTTTTGCATCAGAAAGGAATGTATAACTGTTGCAATTCATGCATTCATTACTTAAATGTTAGCCATTGCCTATCCACCGTCATGCCTTTTAGGGGGAGAGGAGCTAAACACGATCAAAATCACTAAGGAAGTGGTACTCGGTAAAATAATGGGACTCAAGGCGGATAAATCACCTGGACCTGATGGCTTACATCCTAGAGTCTTGGAGGAAGTGGCGGTAGGGATTGTAGATGCATTGGTAATAATTTTTCAAAACTCCCTGGATTCCGCTAAGGTCCCGGCAGACTGGAAAACTGCTAATGTAACACCCTTATTTAAAAAGGGCAGTAGACAGAAGGCTGGTAACTATAGACCGGTTAGCCTAACATCTGTGGTAGGTAAAATTTTGGAGTCCATTATTAAGGAAACAGTAACAGGACATTTGGATAATCATAATTTAATAGGACAAAGTCAGCATGGTTTTACGAAGGGGAAGTCATGTTTGACAAATTTGCTGGAGTTCTTTGAGGAAGTAACATATAGAGTGGATAAAGGGGAACCAGTGGACGTACTGTATTTAGACTTCCAAAAGGCATTTGACAAGGTGCCACACAAAAGATTATTGCTTAAGGTAAAAAATCACGGGATTGGGGGTAATATTCTGGCATGGATAGAGGATTGGCTATCTAACAGAAAGCAAAGAGTTGGGATAAATGGTTCATTCTCAGACTGGCAATCAGTAACTAGTGGTGTTCCACAGGGGTCAGTGCTGGGTCCCCAACTCTTCACAATCTATATTAACGATTTGGAGGAACGGACCAAGTGTAACATATCAAAATTTGCAGATGATACAAAGATGGGAGGGAAAGTAGTGAGTGAGGAGGACATAAAAAACCTGCAAGGGGACATAGACAGGCTAAGTAAGTGGGCAGAGATTTGGCAGATGGAATACAACACTGGAAAGTGTGAGGTGATGCACTTTGGCAGGAAAAATCCTAGAGCAATTTATTATCTTAATGGCAAGAAACTGGAGAGTACTGAAGTGCAAAGGGATCTGGGGGTCCTGGTGCACGAAACTCAAAAGGTTAGTATGCAGGTGCAGCAAGTGATTAAGAAGGCAAATGGAATGTTGGCTTTCATTGCTAGGGGGATAGAATATAAAAATAGGGAGGTATTGCTTCAGTTGTACAAGGTATTGGTGAGACCGCACCTGGAATACTGCATACAGTTTTGGTGTCCTTACTTAAGGAAAGACATCCTTGCTCTCGAGGCAGTGCAAAAAAGGTTCACTCGGTTAATCCCGGGGATGAGGGGGTGGTCATATGAGGAGAGGTTGGGTAGATTGAGACTCTACTCATTGGAGTTCAGAAGAATGAGAGGCGATCTTATTGAAACATATAAGATTGTGAAGGGGTTGGATCGGGTGGATGCGGGGAGGATGTTCCCGATGACGGGTGAGACGAGAACTAGGGGACATAGTCTTAGAATAAGGGGCTGCTCTTTCAAAACTGAGATGAGGAGGAACTACTTCACTCAGAGGGTGGTAGGTCCATGGAATATGCTGCCACAAAAAGCTGTAGAAGCTACAACATTAATTAAATTTAAAACAGAAATAGACAGTTTCCTAGAAGTAAAGGGCATTAAGGGTTACGGGGAGCGGGCAGGAATTTGGACATGAGTCTAGGTTCGGATCGGTCATGGCCCTGTGGGTAGTGGAGCGGGCCCAGGGACTGTGTAGCCTGATTCTGCTCCTATTTCGTGTGTGCAATTCTGTTAGATGCAGGAGATGGTTCTGTGATAGATAGTAGATTGGCGGTTAGGATCAGATCAGCCATGATCTTATTGAATGGCGGAGCAGGCTCGAGGGGCCGATTGGCCTACTCCTGCTCCTATTTCTTATGTTCTTATGTTCTTATGAGGCCTAACTAGTGTTTTATACAGTTGAAGCATAACTCCCCTGCTCTTGTATTCTATGCCACAGCTAATAAATGCAAGCATTCCATATGCCTTCTTAACCATCTTATCTACCTGGCCTGCTACCTTCAGGGATCTGTGAACATGCACTCCAAGGTCCCTTTGTTCCTCTACACTACTCAGTGTCCTACCATTTAATGTGTATTCCCTTTCCTTGTTAGCCCTCCCCAAATGCATTACCTCACACTTCTCCGGATTGAATTCCATTTGCCACTGTTCTGCCCACCTGACCAATTTATTGATATCTTCCTGCAATCTACTGCTTCCTTCTTCAGTATCAATCACACAGCCGATTTTAGTATCATCTGCAAACTTCTTAATCATACCCCCTATATTCAAGTCTAGATCATTGATATATACCACAAAAAGCAAGGGACCTAGTACTGAGCCCTGCAGAACCCCACTGGAAACAGCCTTCCAGTCACAAAAACACCCATCAACCATTACCCTCTGTTTCCTGTCTCCAAGCCAGTTTTGAATCCAACTTGACACTTTGCCCTGGATCCCATGGACTTTTAACTTCGTGACCAGTCTGCCATGTGAAACCTTATCAAAAGCCTTGCTAAAGTCCATATACACTACATCAAACGCACTACCCTCCAAGTTTGTCAGACACGACCTTCCCTTAACAAATCTGTGCACAGGGACCCGACTCCTAGTGGCGGGAAGAGGATTACAGCCATTTAACTGCCTGTTAACGGGTAGTTAACAGGCAGTTAAGAGGCTTTTTCCCATTTTGAGACTTCTGCTGCGGGCTTCCCGATGCTACATGTTCCTTTAAGAAAACCGGCAGATGACGCTTCATCAACTGATGTCATCTGACACCGGCTTTCCCTTTATTGGCCGGCAAGCCCGCAGGGCGGGTTTAACAAGGCCAATCAGGGGAAAATAGCGTCTGTGCGTCGGACGACGCTGGGGGCGGGGCCAGAACCCGGAAGGCAGCAGTCCTGCCCCCAACTCGTCTCGGCAGGTAAAATCCAGCCCAAAGTGCGGTTCAGGCTAAGAAAGAAAGGAAAGACCTGCATTTATATAGCGCCTTTCACGACCACTGGATGTCACAAAGCACTTTACAGCCAATGAAGTACTTTTGAAGTGTGGTCACTGTTGTAATATAGGAAACACAGCAGCCAAATTGCGCACAGCAGGATCCCACAAACAGCAATGTGATAATGACCAGATTTTCTGATTTAGTGACGTTGATTGAGGGATAACTATTGTCCAAGACATCGGGGAGAACTCCCCTGCTCTTCTTCGAAATAGTGCCGTGGGATCTTTTACATCCACATGAGAGAGCAGACGGGGCCTTGGTTTAACGTCTCAGGAAGTGGGGGGAGAGGCTGAGAGAAAACAAAGGGGGTGCTAGTCGTGGTGGTGGTGATGGTGGTGGAGGAGGGGCAGAGACGGACGATGTTACTGAGGTGGAAGTCGGCGTTCCTGGACTAATGATCCAGAGACATGAGTTCAGATCCCACCACGGCAGCTGGGGAATTTAAATTCAGTTAATTAAATAATTCTGGAATTTAAAAAAAAGCTAGTATCAGCAATGGTGACCATGAAATTACCAGATTGTCGTAAAAACCCATCTGCTTCACTAATGTCCTTCAGGGAAGGAAATACTCCACCCTGATCCGGTCTGGCCTATATGTGACACCAGACCCACAGAAATGTGGTTGACTCTTAACTGCCCTCTGAAATGGCGGCTCACCACCACCTTCTCAAGGGCAATTAGGGATGGGCAATAAATGCTGGCCTTGCCAGCCATGCCCACATCCCGTGAATGAATTAAAAAAAGATGGAGTGGATGTGGGGTCATAAACGCATCTCAAGGTCAAATAGGACGCTAAGGTTGCGAACGGTGTACACCTGCGTATCTTTGAATGAATCAGCATGTTTAACATAAGAACATAAGAAATGGGAGCAGGAGTCGGCCATTTGGCCCTTCGACCCTGCTCCGCCATTCAATAAGGTCATGGCTGATCTTCTACCTCAACTCCACTTTCCTGCTCTATCCCCATATCCCTTGATTCCCTTAATATTCAAAAATCTATCGATCTCTGTCTTGAATATACTCAACGACTGAGCCTCCACAGCCCTCTGGGGTAGAGAATTTCAAAGATTCACCACCCTCTGAATGAAGACATTTCTCCTCATCTCAGTCCTAAATGGCCGACCCCTTATTCTGAGACTGTGACCTCTGGTTCTAGACTCTCCAGCCAGGGGAAACATCCTCCCTGCATCTACCCTGTCGAGCCCTGCAAGAATTTTGTATGTTTCAATGAGATCACCTCTCGTTCTTCTAAACTCTGGAGAATATCGGCCCAGTCTACTCAATCTTAACTTAAGTGCTTATTTGAGCCATTGGCATCCAAGTGTGGCAGGCACTTTGCATGTGTGAGACTTTTCAAGTGTGATACGTATAAGCATGGCATGTGGATTCAAGACCATGTTGACAGATTGTTTTATATAAATAAATGGGACAAGGCAAACGGTAGTTGCTTAACTATTTCCTTTGTGTATGTCTGTGAGCATTGGGGATGGCAATCCATGCATTGAAAATAAAGAATATATTGAATTTTTGTGTTGTACTGGTGCCTTGTCTTTTTTTAATATAGCGACTGTGTTTTGTTTTTTTTGTGTTTTGTATAATAGGAAATCTAGCAGAAAGAGGGCAATACAACTCTCTTGCGACTGCTCCCCTCCCAACACACCATGAAATTGTTTGTTTGACAATAAAAATAAATTTCATTACATGGCTGGAGTAAATCTTCTGTTTGTACCAGCAGTGGACCTGAAAATACATTTGAGGCACAAGAGACATGTTTTTGCACTCAGTGCAAGCACTTTGGCGCATCTTATTATGTCAAGGGCACTGCTACATGAGTGTATGTTGTTATTTTCCAGTTGCCTGCTGAAGCACGGAGCTAAAATATCTAATCGCACAATGCTCTTAATCTTCAGGTCACCTCATAGAGTCACAGAGTTATACAGCACAGAAAGAGGCCCTTTGGCCCATCGTGTCCGCGCCGGTCATCAAGCCCTGTCTATTTTAATCCCATTTTCCAGCACTTGGTCCGTAGCCTGTCTGATAACCATTTCACTTCTGTATAATGTTAGATTCTCTCCACTGTGACCCAGCTTGGTGGGACTGCACTCACCTGGTTCCATTCTTATCTACCTAATCGTAGCCAGAGAATCACCTGCAATGGTTTCTCTTCCCGCTCCCGCACCGTTACCTCTGGTGTCCCCCAAGGATCTATCCTTGGCCCCTCCTATTTCTCATCTCCATGCTGCCCCTCAGCGACATCATCCGAAAACACAGCGTCAGTTTCCACATATACGCTGACGACACCCAGCTCTACCTCACCGCCACTTCTCTCGACCTCTCCACGGTCTCTAAATTGGCAGACTGCTTGTCCGACATCCGGTACTGGGTGAGCAGAAATTTCCTCCAACTAAATATTGGGAAGACCAAAGCCATTGTCTTCGGTGCCCGCCACAAACTCCGTTCCCTAGCCATCGACTCCATCCCTCTCCTTGGCAATTGTCTGAGGCTGAACCAGACTGTTCGCAACCTTGGTGTCATATTTCACCCCGAGGTGAACTTCCGATCACATAACCGTGCCATCACTAACACCGCCTATTTCCACCTTCGGAACATTGCCTGACTCCGGCCCTACCTCAGCTCATCCGCTGCTGAAACCCTCATGCATGCCTTTGTTACCACTAGACTTGACTATTCCAACGCACTCCTGGCTGACCTCCCACATTCTACTCCACGTAAACTTGGGGTCATCCAAAACTCAGCTACTCGTGTCCTAACTCGCACCAAGTCCTGTTCACCCAGCAGCCCTGTGCTCGCTGACCTACATTGGCTACTGGTTAAGCAACACCTCGATTTAAAAATTCTCATTCTTGTTTTCAAATCTCTCCATGACCTCGCCCGTCCCTTTCTCTGTAATCTCCTCCAGCCCCACAACCCCCCGAGATATCTGCGCTCCTCTAATTCTGCCCTCTTGAGCATCCCCAATTTTAATCGTTCAACCATTGGTGGCTGTGCCTTCTGTTGCCTAGGCCCTAAGCTCTGGAACTCCCTCCCTAAACCTCTCCGCCTCGCTACCTCTCTTTCCTCCTTTAAGACGCTCCTTAAAAACTACCTCTTTGACCAAGCTTTGGATCACCTGCTCTAATATCTCCTTATGTGGCTCAGTGTCAAATTTTGTTTCGTAACACTCCTGTGCAGCGCCTTGGGACGCTTTACTACGTTAAAGGCGCTATATAAATGCAAGTTGTTGTTTTTGCTGTTGCATTAATAACGGTAACTATTGCTTTCACTGAAATACCTTACAGGCAATATCGAAAACAGATGGGAAAGGAACTGTCCAATTCGCAACGTATCCACTCCCTTCCTTTCTGTGTCTTTTTTATTTCTGTTTCTCAAAACACACAATCTTAATGCTGTATCTGTGAACTGGTTCACTCCAGTTGTGTACTTAATTAATTATATGGGATGACCTACTTGGATTCCAACAGGTACAAAGAAGGTAATGTTCCTGTTTGTCTGGTCTAGCTTGTGCACATGGAAATATTGTGAACGGTGAACGCAATCATTTAAATTCTATATTTGCATGCTCAGTGCATTACTGCGCCATCCCAGTGCACAGTCTACATGGACAGTACATTATTTTGCTATTTTAAGGTACACGAGGGATATAACTGCACTGAGGTGTGAAATTTTACGCAGCTGTTAAGTTTTGCTGTGGAATATCTCATAGGGGTATATATCTTGCCCGATTTCAACATGACAATCCAAAACTTGCAATAAACTGTACAGGCAGAAAAAACAGAAAATGACAGTTCCAATTCACTTAAACAACCACTTGCCCCCCCCACCCCCGACAATAATTTAAACCGTGATAATTGATGCTGCTTCTTAATGACCATCTCCTTTCCTTCTTCTGTGGAAATGGACAGCTCCCAGCTCATGTACTCGTGTAGGCACCATGGATTTAAGATGCATACAGAATTTGTCAGTCGGTTGATATTCCCCTCATGGGGGAATCTAGAACTAGGGGGCATAGTTTCAGGATAAGGGGTCTCCCATTTAAGACGGAGATGAGGAGGAATTTCTTCTCTCAAAGGGTCGTGAATCTTTGGAATTCTTTCAGAGAGCTGTGGAGGCTGGGTCATTGAATATATTCAAGGCGGAGATAGACAGATATTTGAGCTACAGGGGAGTCAAGGGTTATGGGGAACAGGCAGGAAAATGTAGCTGAGGCCAAGATCAGATCAGCCATATTCTTATTGAATGGCAAAACAAGCTTGAGGGGCTGAATGGCCTACTCCTGCTCCTATTTCTTATGTTCTTATGTTCTTATTAGTGTACTTCACTACAATTTCATTTTACTGACAAAAGCACCTTTCACGACTTCTCTAAGTGCTTTACAGCCAATGAAGTACTTTTGGAGTGTAGTCACTATAGGAAACATGGCAGCCAATTTGCACACAGCAAGGTCCCACAAACAGCAATGTGATAATGACCAGATCATCTGTTTGTGATATTGGTTGAGGGATAAATATTGGCCCAGGACACCAGGGAGAACTCACCTGCTCTTCTTCGAAATAGCACCATGGGATCTTTTACGTTCTCCTGAGAGGGCAGACGGGGCCTCGGTTTAACGCCTCATCCGAAAGATGGCACCTCCGACGTTGCAGCACTCCCTCAGTACTGACCCTCTGACAGTGCAGCACTCCCTCAGTACTGACCCTCTGACAGTGCAGCGCTCCCTCAGTACTGACCCTCCAACGTTGCAGCACGCCCTCAGTACTGACCCTCTGACAGTGCAGCACTCCCTCAGTACTGACCCTCCGACAGTGCAGCGCTCCCTCAGTACTGACCCTCCAACGTTGCAGCACGCCCTCAGTACTGACCCTCTGACAGTGCAGCACTCCCTCAGTACTGACCCTCTGACAGTGCAGCGCTCCCTCAGTACTGACCCTCCGACAGTGCAGCGCTCCCTCAGTACTGACCCTCCGACAGTGCAGCGCTCCCTCAGTACTGACCCTCCGACGGTGCAGCGCTCCCTCAGTACTGACCCTCCGACGTTGCAGCACGCCCTCAGTACTGCACTGGAATGTCAGCCTAGATTACGTGCTCAAGTACCTGGAGTGGGACTTGAACCCACAGCCTTCTGACTCAGAGGTGGGAGTTATACCAACTGAGCCAAGGCTGACACCATTACTTAGATATTAGTTCACGTGAGCTGTAACTCCTTAACGAATTGTAATTGTGAGTTTGAGTTTCTTCCACACTTATTTGAGAACACTCAAATTGGTTGCAGAATACAGCACGAACTAACAAAAAGACTATCACTTCCACTCTCTGGAGTGCATTAAAGCAAGGTCCAGGAGGTTTAACTACAGTGTTCTAATCAAGCATGTCCCAGATGGGGTCTCAGTTAATGTAATTATTAATTTTGACAGGTTGACCTTCAGATTGCTGGAGATTTCATTTGAATAAACAGCAGAGCTCCACATGCAGCAGGCAAAACGATAATTACCTGGTATTTGTGAATAGTCTATAAGACTTCAATTCTGGAATCCTTCAGCAGTGCCCAACAGTCAGATTCAAGTCAGTTTGCATTTTTATTAGTGGAGGTATGGGGAAGAGGGTTAATGGCACTTTCAGCTTGTGTCCAACAAAAGTGCATCAATTACCACTGTTCATTTTGTGTCGATAATGCAAGAACTATTAAAATATAATTGACATTTGAATGCATTTCAATCATTTTTATTGACAAGCACATCTGACAAATGTACGACCTGTACATTTTTTCCAATATCACTCGTTTCACTGTTTGCGATACTAGTTATTGACATTTTATTCTTCATTGTGTTTATCAATAGGCAAGCATCATGAATCCACTACGTGATCACACTACACACCTGGATCAGATTTCTCACAGTAATGAATGAGCAAACGGGATCAATGCACTCAAGTCTGCATTTTCCAATCAGTTTTACCCAATAAACAGGCAGATGTTGGGTGAAACTGATGAGAAACTAGGATGGAGATTTGTGCTGTTGGATTTAACACTGCAGCTAATTCCCTGACATTGGCCCGGAGTTTACATAGGATATACAGCACAGAAACAAGCCATTCGGCCCAACCAGTCTATTGCGGTGGTAATGACGGTGAAACTGTCAGCGTTCGCCCTCATTATTCCTCTGAAAGTGACAGCAACTTCTGGAGTCAGTGCGTGCGCAGATAAACACAGAAATTCAGAAGTGGCTGTCTGTCATTCCCTGCTCCGCCACAAGTTGCGCTGTGGAGTCCCCCAGAGCCGGCAATCAATTCAAATCACACTGAAGGCTGAAACCTTCCTCTGTTACATTGGAATGTCACTGTCAAACCACCCACCCCCCACCCCACCACCCACTTCGAAAAAGTTAAGTCTTGTTGAAAGAGCTGTAACTGGGTTTTTAACGGTATATTGACTGCTGAACAACCATTGGAGCCCTGAAAAACTAATTTTATATTTGTGGAACATCAAATTTTTCCATTAAGATGATTAAAAATTACATGGTTTTTTAAAAATGTTTATGATATTTTAGCTTCTACCTTAATCCTATGTGTGTGTCCCAATCCTTATTTCGCTCTCTGTAAAATTTATAAAAAGTAAATTAGAATCTGTGCATTTTACTTCCTGGTTTGCTGTCTGTGGGAACTCTTCAATGCGATTGGCTGCTTAGTCTGCTTGATGAATTCACCATTGCTGGATGCTGGAGATTCGCTTGATTTGGCACCAGAATCAAATTAACGTCGGGAGAGGTGAAATTCACGCCACAGAAATCGCTAGATCTTTGCAGGCAGCTTTCTTCGAGGTCAGCGGCGAGCGCCATCGCTTCACTGCTGACCGCAAATTCTGGGCCATTAAGTTTGAAGGACACCCAAAACAGGCACCAGTTTATGAGTGCATCCATGCAAATTAGGTTAAAATTACCTCTCAGAATTGTGTTCACAATTTCCCTATAAGACTGATAAGAAAAAATTTGCAGTTACATAGAAAGAAAAAAGACTTGCATTTCTATAGCACCTTTCACTCCCTCAGGATGTCCCAAAATACTTTACAGCCAATGAAATACTTTTGAAGTGTAGTCACTGTTGTAATGTGGGAAACACAACACCTTTCAAGTCATAAGGATTGTTCAAAGTGCTTTACAGCTGATGAATTTAAAATGTAGGCAAACATGGCTGTCTACTTGCACACAGCTAGGCTCCACAAACAGCCATGAGATAAGTGACAGGATAATCAGTTTTAATGGTGTTGGTTGAGAGATGAATATTGGCCAGGAAACTGGAAGAACTCCCTCAACTAATTGCTCATGTGTATTGGGTGGATTGAAGGGTTGGAAAGTGGAAACATATAGCTTGTAATGAAATGACCAGAAACAGGTGGCAACTGGCGGTTTCTCAAACGCCTTCAAAATCCTGAGGGGTCTAGACAGAGTAGATAGAGAGAAACTGTTCCCATTGGCGGAAGGGTCGAGAACCAGAGGACACAGATTCAAGGTGATTGGCAGAAGGTCCAAAGGCGCCGTGAGGAAAAACTTTTTTACGTAGCGAGAAGTTATGATCTGGAATGCACTGCCTGAAAGGGTGGTGGAGGCAGACTCAATCGTGGCTTTCAAAAGGGAATTAGATAAGCACCTGAAAGAAAAAAAATTGCACGGCTACGGAGAAAGGGCGAGAGATTGGGACCAGCTGAAGTGCTCTTGCAGAGAGCCGGCACGGGCTCAACAGGTCGAATGGCCTCCTACTGCGCTGTAACGATTCTATGATGCGATGGTCACGATTTTGCCGGCGCTCAGAGGGCGGGTTCGGAGGCGGGTCAGCTGTTAAATTCAAAATGATTGAGGCGGGTTGTCAACCCGCCGCGATCCCGCCTCCATGTGAGTTTCAAGAGTGTCGGGTCTGCAATTTCACAACAGACCCAACACCAATCGGCGGGTAAGGGATTTAAGGCACTTAACTCCTTGTTAAGTGCTTGTTAACTGCTATTTCGACAGCCTTTTCCTATTTTCCAACATTTTATTCGGGGTTCACGACGTTCGGTGATCACGCCAGGTCTGTGTATCGGGAGGACCAACGAGCTAGATACTTCACAGCTGCAACTGCAGTCTAAAACTTGAACTCTCACATCTGATCACTTTCAAATGTCAGAGGTGTCTGATTTCAGTATTTGGATGACACATTTGATCTGTCTGGAGGCTGTAATTGTGTGGTGTTAACTCTATATGCACTATCACCTTCTTGGAGCAAGTTCTCTCACCATTGACAGATCACTTCTGCCATCTTAACTTCAGCTGCCATCGATTCCAGCAACATCGGTGCCCTTGAAAAAATTTTACCATGGTCCTCTGAATCCCTCCACGATCAGCCCCAACACCAACATCACCAGGCATACCAACATCACCAACAACAACAATTGCCTTCTGCGCAATCAACTGATACTACACAGGACACAGGGCATCAACACACGACCACATTGCTGCCCGGGAGGCCAGGGATGGCCTCACCGTGGCCAGGCTTACTTCACTTGACGCTGTACACCCTGGCTGCCACATGATGCGCCAGGTTGGCACCACTCCACACCAACACCATAAAGCATCCCAACAATGTCAAGCCATTCCTTTCACACTCATCGCCATTGCGGGGGGTACCGTTATGTCTCAGCATTCACTACAACTCACTAAGGCACTTCCAAAGGTGCACACAAATCTGTCCAAGAATGCAAAGTGTTGAAAAGTAAGGTTTCAATGTTTGACACCACATTAACAGAAACTTTACATGAACATTGCATAAAACACCCAAGTGGCTACCCTTGTGTGTTGTTAGTTGGTATGATTGCAGTAGGATGAGGGTGAGTGTGAGGGGTGGCTAGTGAGATGGGGAAGTGATAATGTAGATAGAGAGGGATGGGTGGAGGTCCAAGGTAAGTTGGTGTGAGTAAGGATGTGCAGGAGTAGGGTAGGGAAGACAGAGTGATGGGGATGTGATGAGTGGCACTGCAGGGTGAGGTTGAGTGTAGCTTTGCAGTAACGTTTCGTGATCTACTGAGATCATTGAAAGGTTTGCGCCATTGCAGCCAGGGACTCCTGATGACGTCTCTGCTTTTGCCCTCCTGTGCAATGTGCAACCAGGCTGCATTGGTGTCCATATGGAGGGAGTCATGATGCGAGAGACTGGGTGCAGCCGTGCACCTTTGTGCAGTGCTTGTCAGTGTTTGCAGCACCTCAATGCTGTAGAACACTGACAGAACAATTGTCCAAATCAATGTGGCCGTGGTCCCTTTAAGGAAACCGGCTCATGATGCATCATAAAATGATGTCATCAGACCCGCTTCCTATTAATTGGCCGGGAACCCCGCAGGGCGGGCTTAACGAGGCCAATCTACGGAAAATCACTTTCAGAGAGCGGCTGCAGACGGTAGTGGGACCAGAACCTGCCAACCAGCTCTCCCGCCGCCATCACACCTCCGCAGGGAAAATCCTGCCCTATGATTCTGACTTTATGGGCAGGAAACAAAAAAAAACTAAAGAAACAGTTAAAAAGGTGAAAAGGATTTTTTTTTAAAGAAAATTGAGACAGAAATGGAGCTTCTACCTTAACCCCATGTGTATGTCCCAATCTTTATTTTGCTCACTGTAAAACTTTTAAAAAGTGAATTGAATCAGTGCTTTTTATTTTCTGGTTTGCTGTCTGTGAGAATTCTTTAATGTGATTGGCTGCTTAGACAGTTTGATGACATCACTGCTACTCTGCACTGGGGATACCCTTTTGACAGCGCCACAATCAATTTAACGTCAAGAAACCTCAAGTTTCCGCCACAGAGATCGTGAGATCTTTGTGGGCAACTTTCTTCGAGGTCCGCGGCGACCGCCTTCGCTTCGCCGCTGACCGCAAATTCTGGGCTAATGAAATGAGTCGAGAATAGTGGGAAAGAAAGCAACACAAGGAAACTCACTGAATGAAATCTGAAAGAGGAGCAACAAGGAACAGTGCAAAGCAACACATTTTCTTCATGATAAAATTTACTTTAAAAGAACCATTATCATACGGTGGTGAAGTATAAATGTCTTTAGCCAAGAAATGACCAGAATACAAAATACCGACTTCAGAAATGTTAAGGCTTGCGGTAGGTCAAACTCACAAACATTAACATTTATCTCACTATAACAGCCACCAAAGAGTCAACACAGCACTTGTGCAGACAAGTACTATTAACCTATCAACTCTCTTTGCGTCACTAAAGTTAATTGAAGGTCAACTGCAAATTCATTGCAGAAGCTTTACACATCACCTGCCTTCCTTGCACCATTCCAGCAAAGAACTCCAGATTGTCTTCTCCCAAAGCTCACCGCATCCTATATTATTACAATATAACAAACCACTAGGACTCCAGAACATCTATATCGTATTAAAAGTCGACGGCAATTCCTGTCTACACGACATGCCTTCTTTTTCCACCCTTTCTGTGTCAACTTTTCATCATTTAAATTGCTATGTCTGCACTTATAACGAGTTTTGCCCATGTAAGCTTATCGCTCCGATGGCACACTGGTTTCCCACATATCGCTCAAAATGCTTCTTAACCATAGTGTCAGCTGTGGCTCAGTGGGTAGCACACTCGCTTCTGAGTCAGAAGGTTGTGGGTTCAGGTCCCACTCCATGGGACTTGAGCACAAAAAGCTAGGCTGACACTCCCAGTGTGGTGCTGAGGGAATGCTGCACTGTCGGAGGTGCCGTCTTTCGGATGAGACGTTAAACCAAGGTCCCGTCTGTCCTCTCAGGTGGACGTAAAAAATCCCATGGCATTATTTCGAAGAAGAGCAGGGGAGTTATCCCCGGTGTCCTGGGCCAATATTTATTCCTTAACCAACATAACAAAAAACAGATTATCTGGTCATTCACACATTGCTGTTTGTGGGAGCTTGCTGTGTGCAAATTGGCTGCTGCGTTTCCCACATTACAACAGTGACTCCACTTCAAAAGTGCTTCATTGACTGTAAAGTGCTTTGAGACGTCCGGTGGTTGTGAAAGGCGCTATATAAATGTAAGTCTTTCTTTCACACAGGTCTTTAAGATTACGAAGGGGTTTAATAGGGAATGACTTAGAGAAGATGTTTCAACTAGGGGCTATAAATAGAAGATAGTCACTAATAAATCCAAGAGGGAATTCAGGAGGAACTGCTTTACCCCGAGAATGTGGAACTCGTTACCACAGGGAGTGGTTGAGGTGAATAGCATAGATGCATTTAAGGGGAAGCTGGATAAACACATGAGGGAGAAAGAAATAGAAGGTTCTGCTGATAGGATTAAATGAAGAGGGGTGAAGGAGGCTCATGTGGAACATAAACACTGGCATGGACCAAATGGCCTTTTTCTGTGCTGTAAATTCTGTGTAATTCTATGTAAAATGTTTTCATTTGACTATTTTTTTTCTCAGTAACTGAAATTTCTAATATCCAAAATAAGGGTTTAAATAAAATTAAAATCAAATCAAAAACTGCATATTTCATGATAACATAATTAAACCTATCCATTAGGTGGTCTTTTGTGTGTTACACAAAATTTTTGTCTTAAAATACTCCTTGGGATGTTTTACTATATTAAAGGCGCTATATAAATACAAGATGTTGTTGTTGTTGTCAAAGTTTTTACTTGAAGGCCCCATCAACCTTCCTGAAAAACCTTGGCTTGGACTTTATGTTTTACCTGGAGTTGTGATGCTGTGAGATGAATTTGGATTGTGCAATCTGAGCATGCGCGGTATACTTAACTTCACGGATGCATCAGCACTGTTGAGTCAGTTGTATTGATGGAATATTTCTCTTCAATTCCTAGCAATTTCTGCTCAACAGTTTTCCATTCTTATTTGAAGAAAAGCTATAGGATAAATTTCAAAAACTTTATTCATGGAAAGCTTATTTTGAATGGTTTTTTTTTGAACAGGGAGAATGTGTGTGAGTGAGAGAGAGAGAGAAAATGAGAAAAATGAAAATGTACTGCTACACACCTGTTGTAGCTTTTGTTTTGTGGTCTATAAACTTCCAAAAGTGGAATAAGCTGAGAGAGAATGTGCCTTTCCTCATGTTTATAGTTTATTTTTTGGAAAAAAACGTAATATTTTGAAGTCATCTAATGATCCGAAAAATCGGAAAAAGTAAACATTCTAATGACTTGGCCTGTGAGAGAGATTCTAATTGTTTTCAGCTATGAAACAGAGCGAGGCAGACAGAGTGTCTTTCCTTATTGTAATTTGATGTTCTTTAAAATAAAGGGGAAGAAATTCATTATCGCCCCGTTTGGGGCACTAATTTTTCTCAACTTTAAAAAAATTCGGTTTTGCGCTCTAGGAAGGAAGTGGAGCACTAAATGAAGCACTCCACTTCATTCCTGGAGCGCAACAGGCAGCAGGTGGGGCGGTAGGTGAGCAGCGCTGAACACTGAGCCGTGCAGCGCTGTCGTGTTGGAAGGCTCCTCCCCTCCCTTAAAGGGAAGGGCCATCGCTGCAGGCTCTGCAAGGGAAAGCAACTTACCTGGTCCCCGACGACAGCTGCGATGCGGCCCGATCAATCCAATGCACTGCAGCAGAGTGCCAGGCTGATCGATGGGTGGGAACGAAACAAAAAAAAAACGCAAAGAGCATTTCAGATTTTTTTAACCTACCTCGGCCACCTCACCTGTAAGTATCACCCCCGAAGCGCCATGCCTCCCGATCAACGCCTCCTGCAGCTGTCGGTGTCATTGCTCGGCGATGCTGTAGGAGGCAGAAATTAATTTCGGGTCCGGGGCGCTACCGGAGCAATGCACAGCCAGATGACGTCACGATCTCCGGGTGCAGGAGATCGTGGTGCTAGGGGTTACTGCCACCACAAACCGCCAGGTGAATTTTGCGGGCGGCAGTAACATCACCGCGCCCAGGCAGTAAGACCTTAGCGCCCCATTATCGTCTCCCGGAGGCGCTAACGGGAGGCGCTAACCCACCGAATTTCTAGCTCAAAGTGTTTAACTTTGAAAACAAACAAAGCCTCTTTGAGGGAAATTGATAGAAAGGGAGAATAGGAAAGAAAGGAGAGAAGGAAAACAGATGGATGGTGAGGGATGCTTGGCTTCTTTCTCCCATCCCCTCCGCCACACTTGGATGGAGCAGGTGGGAGTTGAGTGGAATGGGTAGAAGGCTAAGGATGAGGTGAATGATAGAGTGAGGGGGAAGGGTGCATACAAGGGTTGAACTGGTAGTCGAGAGGTGAAATGGTGACTGCAGTGAGGAAGAGGTAGGAAGGGAACACAGCAGTAGGAGGTTGAAGGGGCAGGTGATACAATGGGAGTGAGGTGGGTGGGCGGAAGCATGAATGATTGGGGAGGAGATTGAAAACCACATTTTCCCTACAATCCCCAACCCAAATGCAGTCTGCGGCTGTCAGTGGCTTATTTCCCTTTCATACCACAACACACCACCCACCAGCTCCCACCTGAAAGGAAAGAGGAAGTGAAGAAAAGAGCATGATTGATGCCAATGGATGGCACCCATGACTTTCCAGCAAGTTGCTTGCTCTGTGCAAAGCCTCATGGGTGATACAGAGACTGGGAAAAGTCTGCCCAGAGATCAGGTATAAAAGCAATTCCATCTTACAAGTTAAACACCACAATCCAGACTCTGAAGTATGAGCAGGAAATGCCATGGTAGCTATGCCAGTACATCATAGTAAAGAAATGGGAGTGGAGCTCCGCCATCGTAGCTCAATCTTCAATTTCTATGTTGCTAGTACGACCTTTATGGAAAAAAAAGGGCTTTTCTTTCGCCTTTGAACTGTAGGTGGGTCACATTCCCCCCTCCCCCGCCATCACTCAGAGGATCATGGACGATGATGAGCAGGGACAATCAGATTTACTGAAGTTGGGAAAGGCTTTCATTTTCATCTCCTTAGCTGTCTGACTACGATGGCGTCTACGTTCAAACCCCCAGTTTGTGCTGTTGTTGCGATAAATTGCACTGATGCTTTTGAAGCTTGCAGGCTAACTTGTACATGCAGTCTACTCCACTTATGGTAAATGTCGGATTGATCTCAAAGGAATTTCTGGGTCACACAATGGCAGTACACGCAGCTATGATCCTTCTCCAAGGAGCCGCGGGGAAATCACTTCCAGTGGTTGACAGGCACGTTGAATTTCTTTCAACGGTATTTCTCATTTATCGCTCGTTCCCTCTTTTTCTTTTTCTTGCTGCAGATTTTTTGTTGCAGCTTGTGGCTGAAGGGTGTTCTGATGGAGCAGATGGGCAGGAACTGTTTCCACTGGCAGGAGGGTCAATCAGCCAGAGGACACGGATTTAAGATCATCGGCAAAAGAACCAGAGGGGAGATGAGGAAAAATCTTTTTACGCAGCGAGTTGTTGTGATCTGGCACGCGCTGCCTGAAGCAGATTCAATAGTAACTTTCAAAATGGAATTTGGATAAATACTTGAAAAGGAAACATTTGCAGGGCTACGGGGAAAGAGCAGGGGAGTGGGACTAATTGGACCGCTCTTTCCAAGAGCCGGCACAGGCACGATGGGCCGAATGGCCTCCTTCTGTGCTGTATCATTCTATGATTCTAATTTAATTTATATGTTGCCTTTCTCTTTTCCTCTTTGCTTCTTTCTTTTCTCTCTCGCTCTCTCTCTCTCTCTGTATAATGCCAGACAACAATGGAGCAAAGAGAGAATGATATGCCCAACCCGCAGTGGAACAAGAAGAACAGGCATGGCCTGAATAAGTGAATGCAGTTTCTACATTTGCAACTGAATTTGCCAACAGTGGAATGAAGACATTCAGTGACAGTGGATATGACACAGATGTTCTCGAGAGTGTGAAAAGGCCGACTGTATTCCTTTGAGTATAGAAGATTGAGGGGTGATCTGATTGGAGAAAGGCTGTTCCCACTAGTTGATGGTACAAGGACGAGGGGACACAGATTTAAGGTTTTGGGCAAGAGATACAGGGGGGACATGAGGAAAAACTTTTTTACGCAGCGAGTGGTGAGGATCTGGGACTCGCTGCCGATGGAAGTGGTGGAAGCGGAGACACTCAATGGTTTCAAGGGGAGGCTGGATAGGCACTTGAGGGAAATAAACTTGCAGGGCTACGGGGATAGAGCGGGGGAATGGGACTGACTGGATTGCTCTACAGAGAGCCGGCATGGACTCGATGGGCCGAATGGCCTCCTTCTGTGCCACTATGAACCTATGACTCTTTGACGATGACTCTATGATTGAGGTGTTTAAAATGCGAAAGGGATTGATCGGGTATATACGCAGAAACTATTTCCTCTGCTGGGAGAAATCAAGAATAAACAGGCGAATATTAAAATTATCAGCCGTTATCATAGAGTCATAACGGTACAGAAGGAGGCCATTCGGCCCATCGAGTCTGTGCCAGCTCTCTGTAGAGCAATCCAGTCAGTCCCATTCCCCCGCTCTATCCCCGTAGCCCTGCAAGTTTATTTTCCTCAAGTGCCTATCCAGTCTCCCCTTGAAAACATTGAGTGTCTCCGCTTCCACCACTTCCGTCGGCAGCGAGTTCCAGGTCCTTACCACTCGCTGCGTAAAAAAGTTCTTCCTCACATCCCCACTGTATCTCTTGCCCAAATCCTTACATCTGTGTCCCCAAGTCCTTGCACCATCAACTACTGGGAACAGTCTTTCCCCGTCTAGCCTATCCAAACCCATCATAATCTTGTACACCTCTATCAAATCATCCCTCAACCTCCTTTGCTCTAATGAAAACAAATCCAGCTTCTCCAACCTGTCCTTGTAGCTAAGATCCCCCATCCCTGAACCATTCTGGTAAATCTCCTCTGCACCCTCTCAAGGGCCTTCACATCCTTCCTAAAGTGTGGTGACCAGAACTGGACGCAATACTCCAGTTGTGGCCTAACCAGCGCTTTATAAAGGTTCAGCATAACTTCTCTACTTTTGTACTCAATACCTCTATTTATGAAGCCCAAGATCCCATATGTTTTGCTAACCACTCTCTCAATATGTCCCGCCACCTTCAGGGAACTATGCACATTAACTCCCAGGTACCTCTGTCCCTGCACACACTTTAAAACTGTGCCATTAAGTGTATATTGCCTCTCCCTGTTCCTTCTGCCAAAATGCATCACCTCACACTTCTCTGCATTAAATTTCATCTGCCACTTGTCTGCCCATTCTGCTAGCCTTTCTATGTCCTGTTGCAGTCGATTGGTATCATCCTCACTGTTTGCCACACCCCCAAGTTTGGTGTCATCAGCAAATTTAGAAATTCTACTCTGTATTCCAATATCCAGGTCACTTATATATATGAAAAAAATTTATATATATCAAATCAGCTCGTACCTCCAACATTCTGTAGTGCAAATTTTTTATTCAAGCTGAACCGTGAGTGATAAGATCCAATGCATGATGTTCCGCTCCCGCTAATTCTGGGCCAATATATTTGCAATACTTCACCAATTCTCTTTCATTTGTAGGGGGTGGTGTGTGGGGTCAGCCTTCACCTCTGACTCAGTGAGCGGTTCGAATCTCTCCCTCGCCCCTGGTTCTAGACTTTGGACTTATTTAGGGGTTGTGAACAAAGATGCAGTAGACAACAGGTTCTGATGAAAGAATTTTGACTTTATTAAAAGAAAAAGGTAACAAACTTAAAACACACTTAATACTTAAACACAGGTTGGGGAACACACGGTACAGGCGAGGGAGAATGACAATATACAAAAAAACCTTATCCCTCCCAAAAATCCCACTATCTAGCTAGGTTTTGGTTTCAGGAGATCAGGGATAATGCTCACCAAATGAATCCTTGACAGTTGAGAGTTAGGGTTTAGAGTCTTTTGAGTAAAAGGTTTCGTAAGGCCCTTGTTGCCGCGAGGTGTCCGATGGTCACTGAGGCAGTCGCTCTGGTTTCTCCTTGCGTGTTGGTCTGCTTGTGAAGTTGTTGGCCTTCTTTCCTCCTCCTGCTCGTGGCTTGTGGTGTCTTGCTGGAGCAGAGCTGAGAGAGAGGGCTGTGCAAGCGTTGAGAGCGTTGTCAGAGAGTCCAGAGAGACTGTCTTGGAGGATTAGGCCCCCAATTTTACTGTTCAGCCCCTTTGTCCTTTTCGTGCCCAAAACCCCTTACTAAAACGGTTTCCTTTAGATTTCAAATGAGCCCTGTTTATTCCACTGTCTTAGTTTTGGCGGGCTTGTTAGTTTCGATGGCTTTAACTTGGTGTTAAACATGTCCTGATGGCTTCCGATGTTTCCATTTGGGCAGGGCCTTTATCTGTGTGCCAAATCTTGTCCCTATTGTCCTAGGTTTTTTGAAGGGCTTGTAAATCTGTCCCTGTGGATACCTGGTTGATTGGTTTTTGATGAAGTAATCGGGGTACTAAATGTTTTATTGATTTCAGGCTTCTGGTATCCTGTTTGGGCCTGGGAATTTCAAAAGACGTCTTGGATTATTCAGATTTCCATGTGTGTGTGAGGCTTTGGGTTTGTCTCTTCCGCCTTGGTAGGAATGCAGTGTAAACAATTCCCAGACAGCTTGATTGGGCCCCAATACCCAAAGCTGTCCACTGCCTGGCCACGCCCCTCCACAGCCTGTCTGTGTCTGTGAAAGGTGTCTTTCCCAACAGTAAGATTCAAAAGTCATTTTCCTCAGGGTTTTTTTCTTCCCTGATCTTTAAAATGTCCAAAACTGAGGTTTTTACCTCAAATCACTTCACTTAGGTCCCAGCATCCTAAGTTTGTATGAAAGGTCCAAAAATCACTCCCTTTAGGGTTCTGTTCGAGTTTCTGGGGGATTTTGCGAAGCCTACACGTTCAAACTAAATATGTTTTTATCCACCCTTTTGGTCCGTGCCTTTTTCCTTTTTTTCTCTCTCTCCCCCCACGGCAGCTGTCTCTCATTCTGCCAGCATTTCACACCTTACCTTTTGTTTCTCAACCTGTCCTATTACCATATCGTCTTGCCTTGAGCATCTCTCAATGTCTCTACTCACTAAAGACCATCCCTTTTGTTCTTTTATTCCTCCCCCCAGCCTCCCCCTTGCATTTTTATCTGTTTATTTCTTGCTCTTTCAGTTCCGACGAAGGGTTTCGACCTGAAACGTTAACTCTCTTTCTCTCTCCACGGATGTTGCCTGGCCTGCTGAGTTTTTCCAGCGTTTTCTGTTGTTATTTCGGATTTCCAGCATCCGCAGTATTTTGCTATCGTAAATATGTTTGCCGTTCACTTCCTCCTGTAGCGCTCATGAATGACATTTGTGGAGGAACAACAAACATGCATTTAGATGGCGCCTTCAACGTAGTAAAACGCCCCAAGGCGTTTCACCAGAGCGTTCGTTACCGGATAAAACTTGGAACCGAGCCACCTCAGGAGATATCAGGAAGATTGGTTGATGGCTTCAGTCCTGGCACAAATGCGAGCTTCCTGCTAATCAGGCAGTTTACACACAACCTGCACAATGTTTAATTATTTAATACGATAGCAAAATCAACAATTTCAGATCATAACCTCGCCCCTACCATATTTATATATTTTCTATCCACACTTTTGGTTTGTGCCTTTTCTTTTTGTTCTTCTCTCGCACATGGCAGCTGTCTTTCATTCTGTCAGCGCATTTCACACTTCATCCAAAGCCATCTTTTGTTTCTTAACCTGCCCTGTTACCATCTCGTCTCGCCTTGAGCATCTCTTAATGTCTCTTTACTTCTCACAGACCTTCCCTTTGTTCTTTTATTCCCTCCCCCATTTCCCAGCCCCCAAACTTGCTTTTTCATCTGTTTCATTTCCTGCTTTTATCTCAGTTCTGACGAAGGGTCTTCGACCTGAAACGTTAACTCTGTTTCTCTCTCCACGGATGTTGCCTGGCCTGCTGAGTTTTTCCAGCGCTTTCTGTTGTTTAAATTATTTAAAATACTTTTCCAGCTGCTCCTCCATTATCTTCCCCTGGAGGGACAATCAAAAATGATCTAGAAGCCTGTTGACTGTTGAGTTCAAGTGCACTCAATCAATGCCTCTATATTGTCATCTCGTTCAATTAACAAAATTATTTTAATTTCAACTGATCAAAGTGCTTGTTTACTGATGGCTATTTCAAGAAAGAACACACATTTATATAGCACTTTTATCACATCCTCAGAACATTCCAAAAACTCTTTTCAAGTAGTGAGTTAGTTTCGAAGCGCAGTCCCTGTTGTTGTGTCGGCAAACAGTGCAAGCAACTCGCACACAGCGAATGAACGAATGATCCATCAGTTTTTGATGGTGTCAGTCGAGGGAAGAATGTTGGCCCAAACAGCAGAGAAACTTCCCTGCTCTTCTTCAAATGCTGCCATGGGATTTAGTTTCAGCTGTGGCTCCGTGGGGTAGCATTCTTGCCTCTGAATCATGAAGGTCATGGGTTCAATCCCCACTCCACAGACTGGAGCACAACATCTCGGCTGACACGCCAGTGCAGTGCTGAGGGAGTGCTACACCGTCGGAGGGTTTTTTTAAATTCATTCACGGGATGTGAACATCGCTGGCCAGCATTTATTGCCCGTCCCTAATTGCCCTTGAGAAGGTGCTGGTGAGTCACCATTTTCGAGGGCAGTTAAGAGTCAACCACATTGCTGTGGGTCTGGAGTCACATATAGGCCAGACCGGGTAAGGATGGCAGATTTCCTTCCCTAAAGGACATTCGTGAACCACATGGGTTTTTACGTCATGGTCACCATTACTGACACTAGCTTTTTATTCCAGATTTATTTAATTAACTGAATTTAAATTCCCAGCTGCCATGGTGGGATTTGAACTCACGTCTCCGGATCATTAGTCCAGTCCTCTGGATTACTGGTCCAGTAATACATACCGCAGTACACCCATTGCATTTATATAGCGCCTTTCACGACCTCAGGTGCCGTCTTTTGCATGAGAGTTCTCCCCGTTGTCCTGGCCAATATTTATCTCTCTGTCAACATCACCAAAACAGATTATCTGGTCATTATCACATTGCTGTTTGTGGGAGCTTGCTGTGCGCAAATTGGCTGCCGCGTTTCCTACATTACAACAGTGACTGCACTTCAAAAAGTACTTCATTTGCTGTAAAGCACTTTGGGACGTCCTGAGTCCGGGAAAGGCGCTATAGAAATGCAAGTCCTTTATTTTCTTTCTACCTGAGCAGGTAGGTGGGCTGGCGGGTGGGGGGGTCGGGGTGAGGGAGTGGGGTGAGGAAGGGCTCAGTGTCTCTTCCAAAGACAGAAGAGTGCTGGAACACAAGAAAGCATTGTTTTCAAAACCATCCTTCTTAGCTTCACTTGCTAGCCCTGTGCGTTGACATATCCATTTCCTACCTCCTCAGTAAAATGGAGCATAATTTCATAATGGCCTGTCTAAAAATTGACAAAGTGACTTTAAGTGACAAAAATCTCAAATTGTAGGCATTCAATCCTCTGCACATTTGGTTGGGAAACAGTGTTCGTGTCACTGGGCTGCAGAGTAAAAAGCCTTGTCTTATTTTTTATTTTACTTCTAAAACTTTTCTGATGACTCCAGTCGAAGGTTGTAACGTATTCTACTCCCTGGGCTGTGGAAAACCACCGCAAAGTGTCAGATCTTATATAACAATGGTTTCATTCATTCTCATAAGAGTTCTTGCTAATTAAATTTCTCAGCCGAATGTTGACTGTATTGCCATAAAGAATTAATTGCGCTTGGATGCATTGTCGAGATTAGCACCTTGTAAGTGACAGGTTAGGTAGAAAAACTAGCTCACTGGAAAGATGAAGATGAAATTATTACATTGCAAGTCAAGTCATTTCAAACATATTTGCATTTTTTAAAAACTTTTAATACGCAGGCATCTGGTGTAGAATTTGGCATGTGCGGTTGTGCATGTTGTTTCCTATCATGTTCACTTCACATCCTCACAAAATGTTGGTGTTCACTAAAACGTTCATGAAAAACCAACCAGAAGTAACGGTATTACTGTTTCCTCTTCGTAAGCTGGAAGTTCATTTGCATGTCGGATATAAATAAGACTGCTTCTTTAATTGTTCTTTGAAAATGTTTCTCTCTCCCATTTTACTTTCCCGACGCTCCGCTTGTTCTAGATGTATCTCGCAACGAGCCAAAAACAAGAGGCAATGGGCCTCAATCAACATCACAAAAAAACAGATTATATGGTCATTATCACATTGCTGTTGGTGGGAGCTTGCTGTGCACATTTCCTACATTACAACAGCGACCACACTTCATTGGCTGTAAAGTGCTTTGGAACGTCCTGACCTCGTCTTCCATGGTTCTGTAGAAGCTCCTGTTATTGATATTGGACCTCAGCGCTTTGCCCACGATGTTCTGCTCTCTAATCCTTCATGAAGCAAGGCTGTCCTGTGCCTGCCAATGAGGAGGAGCTGTCACTAAAAATGAAATGGCCTTGCACATATATAGCGCCTTTCACGAGGTCAGGAAGTTCCAAAGCGCTTTACAGCCAATGAAGTGTAGTCGCTGTTGTAATGTAGGAAATGTGCACAGCAAACTCCCACCAACAGCAATGTGATAATGACCATATTTTGTGATGTTGATTGAGGGATAAATATTGAGCAGGTCACCAAGGATAACTCCCCTGCTCTTCTTCGATATAGTGCCATGGGATCATTTACATCCACCTGAGAAAGGAGACGGCCTCGGTTTAACTTTTGATCCTAAAGACAGCACCTACCGGCAGTGCAGCACTCCCTCAGTACTAACACTGGAGAGTCAGCCTGGACTTACGTGCTCAAGTCCCTGGAGTGGGACTTGAACCCACAACCTTCTGACTCAGAGGCGAGAAGGGCCACCCACTGAGCCACAGCTGACTAGAATAACTAACTTGAATAACTGAGCAGTGATTAAACCGAGCAGGTATGTCCACTAGGTATGTCTTCACAGTTTGAATTAGAATGTCAACTGATGTCCTTAATCTAAATTGTCTGACATGAGTTTGCAGTCCACACCTACCAACATGTTTTACCTGACTCCCCTTCTTCCTATCTGCAATTTACGTTAATCCCGCTCAGTCTATTGAAAAGTTATATACTTTTTTCATTCCCTCTGTTAACACACAATATCAAAAAAAAAATCGGAAAATAAAGATTGTGCTTAACACACTCAACTGCAAAGAGCAATATTTGAGAGGACATGGCAGTGAGGCAAAGGCCCAGCCTTTCAAGACAGCTCTAACCAAGCCTATATGAAGGTCTAGCAAATTAACCATCCATTTCGATATTATGTACTTTCAGCAGGTAGGTAAGTCGCTGTTTGGCAGATCTCTAAGTGTCTGAAGGAGGAGAAACATTGATAGATGGTGGAACACAGCCCAGAATCAATAGGTTCTCAATGTGCGAGGCCAGGAATGCCCTTGCAGTATCCCCAGAGACACTGTTTCTGTGGTTACTGGTTTCTTTGATTGTCACCACCAGTGTAGTTAGAATGTTTTCAAGCAGCATAGATACCAGTAGGTGATGATTATATATTGTAATCAATGAAAAACCTCTTCGACTGAAAGGATTGTGAAGATTAGCTATTGCTCTATCAAGCTCAAAAAAAGGCAGCCGTAACTATTGTACATCTACATCCATTTTGAATATTATACGTTAAATGTTAAATGTTAAACAGATAACATATGTACTGTATAGACACTGATAGCTTTGCTGAAAGTCCCACAAGTGCAAAACCTTCCCAGCTGTGGCTCAGTGGTGGCGTTCTCGCCTCAAAGTCAGAAGGCCGTGGGTTCAGAATCCCACTCCATGAGATTTGAGCACAAATCAAGGCTGGTACTTCCCTGCAGTGCTGAGGGAGTGCTGCACCATCGGAGGTGCCGTCTTTCGGATGAGACGTAAAACCGAGTCCATCTCTCAGGTGGAAGGAAAAGATCCCATGGCACCATTTTGAAGAAGATTATGGGCAGTTCTTCCCGGTGTCCTGGACAATATTTATCACTCAAGCCATGCATCACTATAAAAAGATTACCTGTTAATTTTCACATTGCTGTTTGTGGGAGCTTGCTGTGCGCAAATTGGCTGCCGGGTTTCCTACATTACAACAGTGACTGCACTTCAAAAGTGCTTCATTGGCTGTAAGGCGCTACATAAATGCAAGTCTTTCTTTTATTAATTAGCTCACACGGGAAATATTTACAACCTGCGTGTGTTAACTGCTAAACCTAAACTGCATCAGCTCCTGTGCCTTCTGGAGTATTCAGATTTTGGAAAGCGCTCGCCGTTGAAAAATAAAATTCATTCTCCTCTCTGATGTCACCTGTTTGAACTGTGGCACCAGGACCTGACTGGGGGTGCCAAAGGGACTGCGAGAATCCAATCCTACTGTGAAACAGAATGAAAACGAGTCACTTTTGTTTTTAACTCTATTCCTTTCCATCACCGATTTGATGACCACCTGAGCCTGCAAACTACGACTGACGACCTTACCCGGCTTAGATTTGTATCACATTCCTCTGTCGACTAAAGTAGCGTTAAACATTTGTCCGCTAATCTCACTGACTGTCAGGCTCTGTTCAGGTAAAGACGACATTCATGAAAAAGGTTCTGAATTGTTAGGGCAAGAAAGTTCCTTTTGGGTGTGACCCATATTATTAAATAGGCTCGAGGGGCAATGAGATGCGTTTCTGGAGAGAGGAGGGATTGAGGGATGTGGCGAGAAGCCAGGTAACTTTGCTTGATCCGTGAAGAAGAGGTGAGCTTTTAAAAAATGGTGGAAAGAAAGATCCAGCATAGATTTGATGGGTCAAATAAAGTTATTCTGTGCTGTGTTACTCTTTGCCTTTAGGAAATGGAGTAGAATCAATGTCCGACTACAATTGGGTGCAATTTAATCAAACTAACCATTTTACTGTTGTTGTGTTTCACTTTCCCACGTTATGTTGTACAATTGTAACATAGGAATAGAAAAGGGAACCATTTCTCCATCAATTAATTTAACGCTTACTGGCGAGACTCAGCTGCACAGCACAGTAAGTTAACTCATTAAATTAGTCACAAAAACAGCTCGGCTTCAGAAATCCTTTTACGGTCTTGTTAACCGGTGACCCATATTCTCTACATCCAGCCAGCTGGGGGGAAAAAATTAGTTCTTCCATAGAATTGTGTTAAACATTGCTATAAAGCTGAACATCTCATCCAGCTAAAGGATATTTTGCTGTTCTCTGCATGTGTTTTCAAACAGCTGTTCTTTTCTACCAGGTTGAAGTTGCCAAACTGTTAAATATAATCTCCAAACCACACGACTGAGCAGCAGATCAGCGAAACATCTGTCAACTCCGAGAATAAAACAGAGGACAGACAGGTGAATATGGAACACATAAGCCCTGGAGCACGGCTTTTAAAGTCTTACCCAAGCCTTGACTTCTGGTGGAGTACAGATGTCATTGCCGAGCATCTGAGCATCAGGGGATTCTTTTGTTTACACACAATAGAATGACTGTTTACAAATTGCATCAAACAGGCATTGGTTCAGGACACGAAACAGACTTCCTCGCAGTTGGTGAAACTCAGCTACTTCAACTAGAATGCTAAAGGGGTTCCACCAAAATCCTTTTAGAAAAGAGACCATTAGCTGCACAGTAGCACAACAGCATCGCTACTATTACAGCTTACTGCCTGACGTCCATTGACTGGTGTTGGATAAATCCTTTGCCCATTAAATAGATTCGTACAACTGGAGACAGCCTTTAAGTGACAAAAAAACTCAACTAGCAGGCAGTCTTGGATTCAATCCTCTGCACATTTGGTGGGGAAATAGTGTTCGTGTCACTGGGCTGCAGAGTAAAGCCTCATAATTCTTACTCCTAAAACTTTTTTGATGACTCCAGTCACAGGTTATAATGTATTCTATTCCCTAGGCTGCGAAAACCACCACAAATTGTCAGATTTAATATTACAATGGTATCATTTATTCTCGTAAAGTAAGGGCAGTAATATGTTTGATAATTCACTTCATTTATTATTGACAAAACATTCATCTTCAACCCATAGAGTGGCGCGCATTAGCCCGCCGTCCAAAACTCACGTGCGTGGATTTAATGAGCCTGTTCACGTCACCGGGTGTCGAAGGTAGCAAAAGGTCACTCTCTTTCTTCTGACTAAGTCAAAACATTTCATACCATTTGCTTTTATGGTTCTTCTTCCTATTGGATGCAATCCTATCTGATGTTTTATGCCCAGCCAGTTGCTCAAACCAGAGATGGGGAGGACCCATGCCTTTTCACACCAGACAGGCTCGAGTGTAGCACATGGAATGTTGGCCTTTATTGCAAGGGGGATAGAGTATAAAAGCAGGGAAGTCCTGCTACAACTGTACAGGGTATTGGTGAGACCACACCTTGAGTACTGCGTACAGTTTTGGTCTCCTTACTTAAGGAAGGATATACTTGCATTGGAGGCAGTTCAGAGACGATTCACACGGTTGATTCCTGAGATGAAGGGGTTGACTTATGAGGAAAGGTTGAGCAGGCTGGGCCTATACTCACTGGAATTTAGAAGAATGAGAGGTGATCTTTTTGAAACATATAAGATACTGATGGGGCTCGACAAGGTAGATGCAGAAAGGATGTTTCCCCTCGTGGGGGAATCTAGAACTCGGGGGCATAGTTTCAGAATAAAGGGTCGCCCTTTTAGAACTGAGATGAGGAGGAATTTCTTCTCAGAGGGTCGTAAATCTGTGGAATTTTCTGCCCCGGAGAGCCGTGGAGGCTGGGTCATTAAATACATTTAAGGTGGAGATAGACAGATTTTTGCAAGATAAGGGAGTGGAGGGTTATGGGGCGCGGGCTGGGAAGTGGCTTTGAGCCCAAGATCAGCCATGATCTTATTGAATGGCGGAGCAGGCTCGAGGGGCCAAGTGGCCTATTCCTGCTCCTATTTCTTATGTTCTTATGTTCTTATAAACGCCAGCATGGACTGTTTCTGTGCTGTATATCCTATGTAATACTAGTTACTTCCTATCATTGCTTCTTCCAAGCCATGGCTCTGTTGCAGACAATCTTTTGATGTTCTTCTCATAGGAGCACATAATTTTTTATCTTGCCCACCCATTACACTAACCCCCTGTGCTTCAAAAGCTTTGTCTCATCAACATCATTGAGGGGAAAAGACAGGCTTTTTCGAGAACACTCTGTCTACATCACTGTTTCGTCTTTATTCGAAACAAAAAGTGATACAAAACATATTGATATTCTTACAACTGGCTTCCATATTGGTTAGGTTGCTCTTGTTAAATGGCCTATCATCTTCTATGTTCTCATCAAAAGGTAAACATATAAGAACCAAGGTTTTAGTGAATTGGATGGCTCAGTGAGTTTGTACAGTGTTCTTTCATCTCTGGGACTTGGGTTTGGATTCAGCCCAGCTGGATTCAATGCAGGGTTGGATTCTCCTTCCATTGCTGGCTGTAAAAGGTCATAAGTGAGATGAGTTTGGGAAGCCTCTAACCATTTGCTGCTCAGCATGAGTCCACAGCAGGTATTGTCCCTAACCTACCTCTGGGAAATCAGACCTTTCCGGCAAAGCAGAGCGAGCCTTATTCTGCATTTCAAGTGAAAGTGGAGCAGGGGGGCGGAGGCAGTGGAGGAAGGAAAAGGGAAGAAGAGGAGGAAGTGGTGGAAGAGGGGAAACAAGGGGAAGGGGAAGATGACCAGGGGGAGTGGGAGAAGGAAGAAGGAGGGAGAGTAACAGAGGGAAGGGGAGGGAAAGGGAATGAGGAGGGGAGGGGGATGGAGGAGTGAGAGGAAGCAGGGAAGGGAAGGAGAAGGGGAGGGGGATGGAGGAGTGAGAGGAAGCAGGGAAGGGAAGGAGAAGGGGAGGGGGATGGAGGAGTGAGAGGAAGCAGGGAAGGGAAGGAGAAGGGGAGGGGGATGGAGGAGTGAGAGGAAGCAGGGAAGGGAAGGAGAAGGGGAGGGGGATGGAGGAGTGAGAGGAAGCAGGGAAGGGAAGGAGAAGGGGAGGGGGATGGAGGAGTGAGAGGAAGCAGGGAAGGGAAGGAGAAGGGGAGGGGGATGGAGGAGTGAGAGGAAGCAGGGAAGGGAAGGAGAAGGGGAGGGGGATGGAGGAGTGAGAGGAAGCAGGGAAGGGAAGGAGAAGGGGAGGGGGATGGAGGAGTGAGAGGAAGCAGGGAAGGGAAGGAGAAGGGGAGGGGGATGGAGGAGTGAGAGGAAGCAGGGAAGGGAAGGAGAAGGGGAGGGGGATGGAGGAGTGAGAGGAAGCAGGGAAGGGAAGGAGAAGGGGAGGGGGATGGAGGAGTGAGAGGAAGCAGGGAAGGGAAGGAGAAGGGGAGGGGGATGGAGGAGTGAGAGGAAGCAGGGAAGGGAAGGAGAAGGGGAGGGGGATGGAGGAGTGAGAGGAAGCAGGGAAGGGAAGGAGAAGGGGAGGGGGATGGAGGAGTGAGAGGAAGCAGGGAAGGGAAGGAGAAGGGGAGGGGGATGGAGGAGTGAGAGGAAGCAGGGAAGGGAAGGAGAAGGGGAGGGGGATGGAGGAGTGAGAGGAAGCAGGGAAGGGAAGGAGAAGGGGAGGGGGATGGAGGAGTGAGAGGAAGCAGGGAAGGGAAGGAGAAGGGGAGGGGGATGGAGGAGTGAGAGGAAGCAGGGAAGGGAAGGAGAAGGGGAGGGGGATGGAGGAGTGAGAGGAAGCAGGGAAGGGAAGGAGAAGGGGAGGAACAGAATGGAAAAGGGAGGTGAAAGGAGAGGAAAAATAGTGAGGGGATACATGAGAGAGGGAAGTGAACATAAGGGGGAGGGCATAAGGAGAGTGAGTCTTTCTCATTATATGCCGAGTTGTCCTATTCAAAAATAATTAGAACAGGAGCACCTGTGATGGGCCGATGGAGCAGGTGGCTGTAGGGAGGGAGGGAGCCATGCACAGACAATGGTGGGCCCTCGGGGCAGGGGGGGTTTGCACATGCTGGCTGGAGGACGTTGCTTGCACAGTTATTGCACATCAGCCAAGGGCAGACGCAGTGTTGGTGGTGGGGCTCAGTCGGAGAACAGCGTGTGAGATATTGACCCAGATGGAAGGCACTGGACACCGGAGCTGGTGAGGCGGGCACTGCGTGGGTGGCCAGGCACAAGCTGAGGGCTGCCAACTCTGGTCGGTTCCTGGAGGTTTCATCACATGACGTCCTGCCTACAACCGCTCCTACGCTCCTCCGCCATTGGTCACCGGCCATGTCCATCCTCGCGGCGACTCGCCTTCCCGCATCAATTGCAAAGCTGACAGGCTCTTCATTACCCAATTGGAAAATGCTCGACTGTCAGTCAAACTGTCTTTTTAATCACATCTCCAATATTTTTATAACTAATAAATGTTCAAAGAAAATGGGAAAAAAAACAATTTTTTAAAATATCTCTATGATGTTTCTCTCGGGTATCCTCGTAACAGTGTCTGGGAGATTAATCTTTAATTCCTGTAGACTACAGGGCAATATTGGAGGTTTTATTTTAATTCACTCATTTATGGGATGTGGGCATCGCTGGCAAGGCCAGCATTTAATGCCAATCCTTAATTGCCCTTGAGAAGGTGGTGGTGAGCCGCCATCTTGAACCGCTGCAGTCCGTGTGGTGAAGGTACTCCCACAGTGCGGTTAGGGAGGGAGTTCCAGGATTTTGACCCAGCGGCGATGAAGGAACGGCGATATATTTCCAAGACAGGATGGTGTGTGATTTTGAGGGGAACTTGGAGGTGGTGGTGTTCCCATGCGCCTGCTGCCCTTGTCCTTCTAGGTGGTAGAGGTCGAGGGTTTGGGAAGTGCTGCAGTGCATCTTGTAGATGGTACACACTGCAGCCACGGTACGCCGGTGGTGGAGGGAGTGAATGTTTAAGGTGGTGGATGGGGTGCCAATCAAGTGGGCTGCTTTGTCCTGGATGGTGTCGAGCTTCTTGAGTGTTGTTGGAGCTGCACTCGTCCAGCCAAGTGGAGAGTATTCCATCACACTCCTTACTTGTGCCTTGTACATAGTGGAAAGGTTTTGGGGAGTCAGGAGGTGGGTCACTCGCCGCAGAATACCCAGCCTTTGACCTGCTCTTGTCACCACGGTATTTATGTGGCTGGTCCAGTTAAGTTTCTGGTCAATGGTGACCCCCAGGATGTTGATGTTGGGGGATTTGGCGATGGTAGTGCCATTGAATGTCAAGGGGCGGTGGTAAGACTCTCGCTTGCTGGAGATAGTCATTGCCTGGCACAAATGTTTATTGCCCATCCCTAATTGCCGTTGAGAAGGTGGTGGTGACCCGCCTTCTTGAACCGCTGCAGTCCATCATAGGCAGTTTTTTTTGATATGAGAGAGCGGCTTGCTAGGCCATTTCAGAGGGCAGTTTAGAGTCAACCACATTGCTGTGGGTCTGGAGTCACCGATAGGCCCAAACCAGGTAAGGATGGCAGGTTACATTCCCTAAAGGACGTTCGTGAACCGGTCGTTTCAAGGTCACCATTACTGATACTAGCTTTTTATTCCAGATTTATTTAATTAACTGAATTTAAATTCTCCAGCTGCCATGGTGGGATTATGAACTCACATCTCCGGATCATTCGTTCAGCTTACTAGTCCAGTAACATAACCACGATGCTACCGCACCCAAGATTTTGGTCATATTGGGAGCTGAGGCTTTGGCCATAAGCCGTATTGCTGTTCGTAAAACATCCTCCCCAGTCAGTGTTCACCTGGCTTTTAAAAACATCCTGGTCTCTGAGCTGAAGCAATTCTTTCAACTCTTGTATGACAGCCATTTTGTTAAATTTAAAAGACAGCAAGGCATTTAAACGCCACAAAAACTTAATTTGTTTTTAATCCAAAACACTGGCAGTCCGGAGTTCGGTTTGGTCACTGTTTGATTGACTTCTCGGCAAAAAAAAAACCCTTGCTAAATAGTTGATAACCTGCAAATGTTTTGCTTAAAACCCTCAGCATGGTGGGTTACTAGATCAAGGAGACGGTTAGTGAATGTGTTTTTGCAGACTGGTAGGCTGTAAAGACTGGATGAGAAATACATTTGGGAACAAGGCAATTATTTCTAGAAGGAAAAAAAACAGCTAAAGTGAAGACACAAGAGAATTCACTGTGAGGGAAAGATTGGCAATAATTCTGCTGAAGCTCCTGCAACACCAGTACTTGTGGAACTGATTAGCAATTGGGTCAACAGGAATAAGAAAGATTTCAAAATGACGGCACAAAATGTAAGATAAAATAGAAAGCTAGGCCACAAGTAAGTATAACTTTTATTTCATCACGTGTTTCGAGTGAAAACCAGCACAGCACTCGGGTCCCCTCCCTCACCTCTTTTTCCGGTACATTGATGACTGTATCGGTGCCGTCTCCTGCTCTCGCCCTGAACTAGAACATTTCATTCACTATGCTTCCAATTTCCACCCTTCCCTCACCTTCACATGGACCATCTCCGACTCTTCCCTTCCCTTCCTCGACTTCTCCATCTCCATCTCTGGGGATAGGTTATTGACTAACATTCACTACAAGCCCACTGACTCCCACACCTACCTGGACTACACTTCCTCCCACCCCGCCTCCTGTAAGGACTCTATTCCATTCTCCCAGTTTCTCCGTCTCCGCCGCATCTGCTCTGATGATGCCACCTTCCATACCAGTGCTTCCGACATGTCTTCCTTTTTCCTCAACCGAGGATTCCCCTCTACCGTGGTCGACACGGCCCTCGACCGTGTCCGTTCTATCTCCCGCACTTCTGCCCTCACCCCTGCCCCTCCCTCCCGGAACCACGATAGAGTTCCCCTTGTCCTCACCTTTCACCCCACCAGCCTCCACATTCAACGGATCATCCTCCGCCATTTCCGCCACCTCCAGCGTGATCCCACCACCAAACACATCTTCCCCTCACCTCCCCTTTCAGCATTCCGCAGGGACCGCTCCCTCCGCGACACCCTAGTCCACTCCTCTACCACCCCCAGCACCCCTTCCCCTTCGGCCGGCACCTTCCCGTGCACGCGCAGGAGATGCTACACATGCCCTTACACCTCCCCTCTTCCCACTGTCCAGGGCCCCAAACACCCCTTCCAGGTGAAACAGCGATTTACTTGTACTTCCTGCAATTTAGTATACTGTATTCGCTGCTCACGATGTGGTCTCCTCTACATTGGGGAGACCAAACGCAGATTGGGTGACCGCTTTGCGGAACACCTCCGTTCAGTCCGTAAGGGGGACCCCGAGCTCCCGGTGGCCTGTCACTTTAATTCACCGCTTCACTCCCACTCTGACCTCACCGTCCTCGGCCTATTACACTGTTCCACGGAAGCGCAGCGTAAGCTCGAGGAACAGCACCTCATCTTTCGTTTAGGCACGCTACAGCCCTCTGGACTCAATATCGAGTTCAACAATTTTAGATCACAACCTCAGCTCCAATCACATTTATATTTTATTTTTTCCACCCTTTCATTTGCCCCCCCCCCCCACCTTTTTTTTTTCCTCCTAGAAGCTGGCAGCTGTCCTTCATTCTGCCAGTGGATTTCACACTTCTTTCAGCCTTAATCTGTCACATTAACACCACCTCTAGCCTTGCATATCTCTTAATGTCTCTTAATGTCTCTTCATCTCCTCCTTTGTTCCTTTATCCCCTCCCCCTTTTCCCAGCTTTACTCTGGCCTTAAATCTATTTGATTTCCGGCTCTTCACAGTTCTGATGAAAGGTCATCGACCTGAAACGTTAACTCTCTTTCTCTCTCCACGGATGCTGCCTGGCCTGCTGAGTTTTTCCAGCGTTTTCTGTTGTTATTACAGTAAAAAGTTATCTGTGAGAGGTGAGAATGGTCAGTGTTAATCAGAAGTCCACACACAGAATACAGTAGGCCCAACCCTTAAGACATCTACTGGCCTGAAATACAACACCAAATTAAATTAGGACACCAGCTTCAGGCTTGGCTACTGAGTTAGAAATTGATATGTTGCAGTCCGTCATTAGAAAGTGGGTTAGCTGCCATCCATGATCTGTAAGTGTCAGCTGTGGCTCAGTGGGTAGCACACTCGCCTCTGAGTCAGAAGTTAGTTGTTGGCTCAAGTCCCACTCCAGGGACTCGAGCACCGTAAATCTAATCTGACACGCTGAGTCAATGCTGCACTGTCGGAGGTGCCGTCTTTCAGATGAGACGTTAAACCGAGGCCCCGTCTGCTCTCTCAGGTGGATGTAAAAGATCCCATGGCACTATTTCGAAGAAGAGCAGGGGAGTTATCCCCGGTGTCCTGGCCAATATTTACCCCTCAATCAACATAACAAAAACAGATTATCTGGTCATTATCACTTTGCTGTGCGCAAATTGTTTCCCACATTACAACAGTGACTCCACTTCAAAAGTACTTCATTGGCTGTAAAGCGCTTTGAGACGTCCGGTGGTCGTGAAAGGCGCTATATAAATACAAGTCTTTCTTTTTCTTTAAGTGGAAGCGTACCAGTAACAAATAATGAAGCCCGAAGGACAACTGTTGGAGAGTTCGGCCATGTCGGAGGTGTAATACAAGGATCAGGTGGTTAATAAAGCAGAAAGAAGGCTCCATTTGATACAGGTCTACATCAGGCCTGAACCCAGCGGCAAAATCCGCCCACGGCCGCGTCGAAACCGATGGGCACCAGGACCACGCGGGTTTGGTCCAGTCGCGTCATCGGGCATCAGGAGGCAGTTTGCCAGTCGTGAAGAGGACGAAGATCGGACGAAAGGGACGCTGGCACTGAACCCACCGCCAGTCAAGGAAGGTGTGGAGCAAGGGTGGGGGAAGGGGAGATCGGGAGGCGGGGGGGGGGGTGGCGGGCAGCGCCCACAGTTTTAATGTGGAGACAGGAGGAGCGCGTTTTGGCAGTACCGCTCGCCAGTCCCTTTGAAGACCGCTGGTTCGCCTGAGAAAACTGACGGCAGCATATATGGCGCGTGCTGCAGTCAGTCACAAGGCAATACCCGAAAGGGGCCTGAAACAGGGCCTCGTTTTGCACAGGGAATGTGCCGAGCACCTGTTTCAGGCGGGTGCCCTGGACGACGACAAGGGCGCCCGAACCAATATAGCGTGCGGCTCATTGCCAGCGTAGAATGAGCGCGCGCCATATGCCATTCAATGCCCGATCATCGCCTGAAAAATGGGCACTGAACGTTCCAATTTCTAGGCCAGCGAGTTAAATACTTGGAACGAAAAAAGATTATCTCCTCTCAGCACCAGTAAAGAACATTCAGATCGATCGGCCTCCAAATGATGAATGTGCAGACCGGGTATCTGGAAGGGATAAACTGAGTGAGGCAGTAACTTGAGCTTCAGCACGCATTCATTTACGACTGGTTTCATTATTTCACTTCCTGTCACATCAGTCCACCAAATTTTCCATTTCTTCCCATGATCATTTTTCTCACTTGTTATTGGGTAAGTGAGCCTTTTTGCTGTTGTTTGCCTCCACTGCGTTGACTGAAGGTTTCCAGAATAAACCTTTCAAATCATTAAGGCTGCACGGGAGAATGCCGTGCTGCCCATGAAGTATTGTCTCGTATTTACAGTACAGAAACAGGCCATTCGGCCCAACGAGTCCACGCCTGTGAAGGAGTGGGTTTGAGATGCAGTGCAAAACTGGTTTCTAACAGGGCCGTGCATGACCTCCCGTGCTGTTGCGTGCTCGATGGATAAGGCAGCGTAGAAAGGGATTGACCAGAGAGGTGATGCGTGTCTGGTGACTGAAATAAGATAGTCATGTCAGGTATCTGACCGGGATTGCGTCGCTAACAGTTGCCATGGGAACGGCCCCCGTGCTACTGGCAAGTGCCATCAATGGAAAGGCTGACAAAAGTTCAAGCTATTAAAATGAAGGCAAGGAAAACCAGCCCACTAGCAGCTGATGCTGGAGAAAGATAGCTGGGCAACATGAAGAGAATTTGCTTTGCTCCGCCGTGAGGTGAGATTGGGATCGGAAGGGTGAAATAACATTGAAGGTACCAACTTTCTAACCTCGCTTCAGATTTCCCGGTGGTAATCAGACGGTCACTAAAACATGAAGGAGGCATGGTTTAAAGTTCCAGAACAATTCATTCTCCATTGGTGTTCAGTTTGAAATAGAAATTTCTTAGGAGTGTGGGTGGGGATGGATGGGGGGGGGGGTGGCGGTGGGAGGAGAAACTTTGTCGGTGAAGTTGCTCACCGTTTTATGTGTACTTACCTACAGTGGATTTTCAAGCGAGGAAATTCAGGCGGAATCCATTTTTAGCCATGTGTGCACCTTTAAAATGCTTCCCCCCCACCCACCCCCACAACGAGATTCCTCGCGTGTTTTGAGCCTTTCCATGATCTGCCCGCCACTGGCCTCGTGTCCATACATCAGGGTGAGGGTCAGAGGCCGAGCACCTGAGTTTCCTGGGGTAGCACAGCTATTGCACTCTGGGCATATTAGACTGGGATAACCAGGCACAGCAGCTGTCAGGATCACCCGAGCAAGGCGGCAGTGAGGAGTTTGAGAGTTTGAAGGGTTCGGAAATTTTATACAGCGATTGCCGACCCACATTGGCTCCCGGTCCAGCTACGCATCCCTATCTCTGAAACCTCCTCCAGCCCTACAACCCCCTGCGATCTCTGCATCCCTTCAATTCTGGCCTCTTGCACATCCCCGATTTTCATCGCTCCACCATTGGCGGCCGTGCCTTCAGCTGCCGAGGCTCTAATCGCTGGAATTCCCTCCCTAAACCTCTCCGCCTCTCTCCTCCTTTAAGACGCTCCTTAAAACCTACCTCTCTCGACCAAGGTTTGGTCACCTATCCTGATATCTCCTTACGTGGCTTGATGTCAAATTTTGTCTGATAACACTCCTGTGAAGCGCCTTGGGACATTTTACTGCATTAAAGACGCGATATAAATGCAACTTGTTGTGGGAAATGCTTTTTGAACCTTTTTTTTGCGCTGCTTTTCTACAAAGACTTGCACTTCTGTCTGACTGCCTCTTACAGGCTCAACCCAGCAGAAGATTTTCAGAGCTCCCAGCCATCACCTGCAGCCAGGACCTCTCGGGGACAGGTATGGCTTTCCCTACGGGCAGCCTATGCCCTTACCATAGAGGAGGAGCAGCACAGGATGGAGTTACAGAGAGTCAAGGAGGACGCAGCCCACCAGGTATTACCTGCTCCAAAGAATATACTATACATGCAGCACAGGTCATATCAAGAACTCTCTGAGGATCTCTGCTCCAGAAGAATGCATTTTACCAAATGGGACTGGGACTTGAACCCAAAACCTTCTGACTCAGAGGCGAGAGTGCTACCACTCTCCAAGGGCGTGCAGATGCCCAGAGTGGGCAAGGAAGAAAAGGAAAGGAGTGCCCAGTGTGTTACCTTGCCAGTCAAGGTGAGGTCATTGAATTTTTTCCAGCATTGTTCTATAGCCCTTGGCGGGGGTGAGGGGATTGGCACTCAGTGCCAGTCCCACTTCCCTGCAGGCAGCACGAGTTACATTCCTGGCAGGCTTGGTGGAACCCACACCCAGGGCACTGTGCCTTCCGTCTCCTCAAGGAGGTCTACAGCAGTGCAGTTTTGTGTTCCCGCAGTGAAGTTATTTGAGAAGCGAAAGAGCCAAGCAGTCTTCCTCTCTTACTTACCGGTCCCACAGTCTGTTCCTGAAGAGTGTAGGCTGAGCTGTCTTATTAAAGGCTGTACAGACGTTTCCAGGTAGTTCAGCTGCTTACACCCATTTTACACTGATTTTACACCAATGACTGAACTAATGCAGATGACCAGACCCAGGAAAGCTACATATAACTCCCTCCCAGACCACTGGCGAGTGCATTTTTTTTGGAAAAAGGGGCATCAGGAATGTTACTCATTGAACACATTCTCGGCCTGTATGTCATCGAGAAACCCATCCAACAGGAAGGAAAAGAAGAAGCACCCAGCTTTATTTTACATCTGTTTCTGCAAAACAGAAAACATTGAAGTGATTTTTTTTTTTGCTCTCTGGTTCCTACCCTTGAATCTCCAGGCTGAGGGAAGGCTGAAGTGGAGCTGTCGGTGAGGGGTGTTTGCAAATTGTCGCGGGCTTGTAAATTTCAGGCTCCAGGTCAATCTGCAACGGTAAATGCACCCTGTAAATTCACGAAATACACGGCATTATCAGTGAGCACCTGCACAGAGAGAGGTTAATGGTATGGGGAATAAAACCAAGAAAGGGTCGGAGGGCGGGCGTTTTATACCTGAAACCTTAACCCGGTTTCTGACCAAGGGTCACCGGCCTGAAACCTTTACCCGGTTTCTCGCTCCACAGATGCTGCCTGACCCGCTGAGTATTTCCAGCAATTTCTGTGTTTATTTCAGCATAAATACAGTTCCCAGGTTTTACAATTATAATCCTTATGTCCAGCTTGAAAAAAAGAACATTGCACCCACTCTCTGGTACTTAGAAGCATATGTCGATGGGGTTTGATGAAGAAGGGTGCGAGGAGACTCTTGCGGAGCATAAACACCAGCATGGACCTGTTGGGCCGAGTGAAGTCTTTCTGTGCTGTAAATATGATGTAACACTTTTGTCATTGAAGAGCCGTCCGATTTTCCCCGTAATATTTTGAAAGCCTGGCTGTAAGCGCAGTGCAAGCTGCGTGTCATATACCTGAAAGCAAAATAAAAGAGTCTCTTGATTCCTCAACCGTAAAATATAGCACGAGTTGGCGGGCATGTTTTCTTCTTCACTTGGAGCTCTGAAAGGATCCTGGAAGGTTTGTGCTCGCCTCCACAACGTGGTACAGAGACTGTAGGTCCCGCATTGGACTCATCAGTCACCTGCGAACTCATTTTTAATGTGGAAGCAAGTCATCCTCGGTTCCGAGGGACTGCCTAAGAAGAAGAAGAAGTTACAGGCAGGGCCCTCGTTACCAGTATTTGTTTTCTTAAAGGCGGGACGTCCGCAATACATGGGATAAAGAATCTTCGATGGGCTTCTTATGACAACAGTGAAGGCCAGTGGGCCGTTAAAGATGCTAATTCCACAAAGCGGACGGTGAACTCTTTCGACCACTTGAATGATTTGCTTGCTGGGAAGTAGCTGCTTGGCTGCTCACCTCAAAAGCCAACCTTACCCTTGGCAACACTGTATTCCGAGATGTTGACCATTCTATTCATCTCGTCGCTCCTATTCATGAGCAATGCTGCTGCAGAATGTGATGTGTTCTTGCACTAGGTTACCATATCGCTTCAGCCCCACCATTGGAACTAGCTTTTCTTCTCCCCGCCCCCGCCACCACCTTTCTTAGTTCAACGATAACCATAACTTTGGAGTAACCATTACCTCTCAGGTCATGTTCTTGTGCCACACTGCAACAAGCGATTGAACAAATGCTAGTGCGTTAATCCACCACATAAATCCCCACCGTAATTTGGAAGCATTTCCAACTTGGGAAAGCACTATAGATTTCCCAATGCTGAAATGTGGAGCATTCTAAATGCAGACTACAGTATTTCCATGGCATGTATCCATCTATGTATAGCAACATTATATACTGCTTGTTGAGCTGCGCCAGCAGATTAACTGAGCCAAAGCTGTATAATTGAGGACAGATTGCTTATAGGAGTACAGCAAAGTCCTTTTGATCCATGCAGGATCCCAAAATTTCTCAGTCAATGATTTTACAATCTGACCTCTTCTTTTACGTGCTTTAATCACATTTCTTTTTAAATCTTGGGCCCAGGAATGTTTTACCTGTCAGGTGATCAGATTGCATTTGCATTGTGTTTCATCACAGCATTCACTGAAAACTGAAGTACACGTGTCAATGCCATCAGTTCCAAGGCAACATGCAGTTTTCCTTCCCACTCCTGTCCCCATGGTTACTCAAGGGAGCGACTGGAGAAGCAGGAGTTTTGATGACAAACCATCAATCGTGCCTCTCTTCCGCGGCTACATTCGCGCCCGGGTGTCCCTGGAGATGGAGCACGCGGTGTCCACCGGCACACTTCAGGCCTTCCGCGACCGGTGGGCACCGCAGGGACTGGAGTGCATCATCACCCCAAGGAATAGTATTTTAATTCAATTTGTTAAGTTTCCTTTCATTTTTGATTAAGTTACAGTTTCATTACTTGTACCCAGTGTCAGCTGTGGCTCAGCGGGTAGCACTCTCACCTATCTGAGTCATGAAGGTTGTGGGTTCAAATCCCACTCCAGGACCTTGTAGCACATAAATCTCGGCTGACACGCCAGTGCAGTGCTGAGGGAGTGCTGCACTGTCGGAGGTGCCGTCTTTCGGATAAGACGTTAAACCGAGGCTCTGTCTACTCTCTCAGGTGGACGTAAAAGATCCCGTGGCACTATTTCGAAGAAGAGCAGGGGAGTTCTCCCCGGTGTCCTGCCCAATATTTCTCCCTCAACCAACATGACAAAAACAGATTGCTGTTTGTGGGAGCTTGCTGTGCGCAAATTGGCTGCCGCGTTTCCTACATTACAACAGTGACTCCACTTCAAAAATACTTCATTGGCTGTAAAGTGCTTTGGGACGTCCGGTGGTCATGGAAGGCGCTATAGAAATGCAAGTCTTTCTTTCTTACCCCTTTAAGAAGGGGCCACGTGAAAAATTCAGCACTTGTAACTTGGTGAGCTTGGCCCCAGATAGCCTGATCTGTAGGTGCTGAGAGAAGTCTCTCTGTAGCTGTGAGTTTCACCTTGTAGTTGGAGTGAGAGGAAGAGGTATGTTGCTGCTGAGACAGAGACGGAGAGAGAAGGAAGGAAAATACCAGAAGGGAGCAATTGTACGATTGTGCTTTGCTTTCCTGTTAGCTCTCCATATTGGGAGAGGAAAGAGAGGAGGAGACTACAACAACAGGGCTACCCGAAATAAACTATCAATCGTGCGCTCGTGAGGAAGTACGCTGTGTTGATGCACAACTCAGAACCCCGACATCTCTGCAGCCTGATTGCTCAGAATCGCCATTTCAATCAATCAGTTTCCTGATGTTCAGAAGCAGTGAACGTCAGCGGTGGCAGCTGTTTAGGATAAGCACAGCAGTTTCCAATCCTGCTGATAGCAGGCACTCATCAGGGCTCTCTCTGTCTAAAGTGCTTTGAGCTGTGAGTACAGACTCGAATAATCTCTAAATGCTGGCTTTCTTCACAACACTAAATAAACACGGGCAAGCCAAGTCATTACTTCTGACGTTGTTGCATCTTTTACTTTTGTAAAACAAGAGGACGTCTTTCGGATAAGACGTTAAAATGAGGCCTCGTCTGCTCTCTCAGGTGGACGTAAAAGATCCCATGGCACTATTTCGAAGAAGAGCAGGGGAGTTCTCCCCGGTGTCCTGGCCAATATTTATCCCTCAATCAACATAACAAAAACAGATTATCTGGTCATTATCACATTGCTGTTTGTGGGAGCTTGCTGTGCGCAATTTGGCTGCCACGTTTCCTACATCACAACAGTGACTACACTTCAAAAGTACTTCATTGGCTGTAAAGCACTTTGAGACGTCCGGTGGTCATGAAAGGCGTTGTAGAAATGCAAGTCTTTCTTTCTTTCTTCTTTAAGCTATTGACTCATTGACCAAAAGCTCATTGAGGTAGAAAATTATCTTTGGCAGTTGCGCAAAGTGGGCGGTATCGCATCAATGGAAGACAACGGAGCTGAATATCAGCCGTATAACGGGCGGTCGATGTGGCACCACCCAATGCGAATTTCTACCCCAGCTACGTTCAGACTCCCCCAGTTCTTTTAAAAGGGAATTAGTTGGTTTGAAAAGAGGAATACTGAAGGATATTGGGAGCAGACAGGTAGACGGGATCACACCAGGTTGCGAATGCGGAGATAAACATCGGCACGGACTTGATGGCTCAAATGGTTTGTTTCTCTGCTGTAAAATTCGATGACTTAATAAGCTGTTCAACGTTTGACACTGGACCGAAGTTAAATGCTCGAATATTGTTCAGATACCCATAGGCACTATTTGAAGTTGCATAAAATGTATGTACAGTCACTGAGTGATTTCTTACCTCATTGCGTTCCTACCGATCTCTCAAAATGGTCTTTCTGTGCTGCAGTTGATAGCTCCTCCTAGTCATTTAATAGCTCATTAACTTGCTGATGCTGACCTCTTGCCCATTCTGTTCCTTCTTCATAGCGATACCCTCCTCCACTCATCATCCAACACTCTCCACTTGATCATTCCTCTCTGCATTCATCAACTTCCTTCAGATCACACTGCTCAGAACACAAATGCACCATTCCTCTTGCAATTCAATCACTGATTCACAGTCTCTTGTCGGTCTACTCTACAGTTACCACCTCTTACCTTGATGATCCACCATGAATTCTTCTTCATCAATTGGCATTCTTGGCCTGACCATCTCCTCTGCTCTCAAACTGATCGCCCACATTCCCTGCATTACTAAAGGTGCTTCAAGCAAGTTATTTTTCCTCTTCTGTGCCAAAGTCTTCATTTCCCCTGAACTATCTTATAAACCCTAAGATTATCCGAGATTTGAATACCCCTGGCATATTTGCGACGGCTCATCCAACATCTCTCACAATGCTGAAAAAAAACGTGCCCTCTGATAGGCAATAATTTTCTCACCTCTAACCTCCAAGTGTGCAACAATGGAAAGCGAGAGACAGACTTGCATTTATATAGCGCCTTTCACAATCTCAGGACGTCCCAATGCGCTTTGCAGCCAATGAAGTACTTTTGAAGTGTAGTCACTGTTGTATTGGAGTTGCTTCGAGTCAAAGATAAACCAGGAACTGTTCTCCCCCACTACATCCCATGTAAATTATAGTATGATGATAATGGTTGCGGTGGGAAGAATAAATAACAATAAAACTTTGGAGATGCAGTGCACTCTGTACACAACTAAAAATGTGGGTTACTAAGCGATCAAGTCAAAGTTCTTGTGATTGCAAATAAAAGGCAATGGTGACTCACATCTCACCACATTTTCTTTCAATAATTTTAACGTCACATGTAACGGAGCATTAAACCAACTAACATTTTAAACGAACTGCTAAAACATTTTTATTTAAAAAATGAGACAAGTTTATTTTTGCAAGATGTTCGTTAATGATGTTTACTATTGCACCACACACCACACTACCCAGGACAAGCTTCTTAAAGAGCAGGGGAGTTCTCTCCGGTGTCTGAATATTCAGGGGTATTTGACATTTCGGATGGATAGACAGAAAGGGAAAGGAGGTGGGGTGGCTCTGTTAATAAAGGATGAGATCAGTGCAGTAGTGAGAAATGATATTGGCTCAAAAGAGCAAGATGTAGAATCAGTTTGGGTGGAGATAAGAAATAATAAGGGAAAGAAGTCACTGGTGGACGTAGTCTATAGGCCCCCTAACAGTAGCTACACTGTTGGACAGAGTATAAATCAAGAAATAATGGACGCTTGTAAGAAAGGTACAGCAACAATCATGCGTGATTTTAATCTTCATATTGATTGGACAAATCAAATTGGCCAAGGTAGCCTCGAGGAAGATTTCATAGAGTGTATCCGGGATGGTTTCCTAGAACAATACGTTGTTGAACCAGCCAGGGAGCAGGCCATCTTAGATCTGGTACTGTGTAATGAGACAGGATTAATAAATGATCTCACAGTAGAGGATCCTCTAGGAAAGAGTGATCATAGTATGCTTGGATTTCAAATTCAATTTGAGGGAAGAGAAAGTTGGGTCTCAAACCAGTGTCCTGATCTTAAATAAAGGCAATTACAAAAGGTATGAGGCAGAGTTGGCTAAAGTGGACTGAGAAAATAGATTAAAGGGTAAGACGGTTGATAAGCAATGGCAGACATTTAAGGAGATATTTCATAACTCTCAACAAAAATATATTCCAGTGAGAAGGAAAGACTTTAAGAGAAGGATGAACCATCTGTGGCTAACTAAGGAAGTAAAGGATGGTATCAATTTGAAAACAAAGGCATACAATGTTGCCAAGATTAGTGGGAGGCCAGAGGATTGGGAATTTTTTATAAACCAGCAAAGGACGACTAAAAAAATAATATAGAGAGAAGATGGATTATGAGAGTAAACTAGCAAGAAATATAAAAACAGATAGTAAGAGCTTCTACAGGTATATAAAAAGGAAGAGAGTAACTAAAGTAAACGTTGGTCCCTTAGAGGATGAGACTGGGGAATTAATAATGGGGAACAGGGAAATGGCAGAGACTTTAAACAAATATTTTGTATCAGTCTTCACAGTAGAAAACACGAAAACCATCCCAATAATACATAATCAAGGGGTTATAGGGAGGCGGAACTTAAAACAACCACTGTCACTAAAGAAAAAGTACTCAGTAAAATAATGGGACTAAAGGTGGACAAGTCCCCTGGTCCTGATGGCCTGCATCCCAGGGTCTTAAAAGAAGTGACTGCAGAGACAGTGGATGCATTGGTTGCAATATACCAAAATTCCTTGGATTCTGGAGAGGTCCCAACGGATTGGAAAACCGCCAATGTAACACCCCTATTCAAGAAAGGAGGGAGACAGAAAGCAGGAAACTATAGGCCAGTTAGCCTAACATCTGTCATTGGGAAAATGCTGGAGTCCATTATTAAGGAAGCAGTAGCAGGACATTTAGAAAATCATAATACAGTCAAGCAGAGTCAGCATGGTTTATGAAAGGGAAATCATGTTTGACAAATTTGCTAGAGTTCTTTGAGGATGTAATGAGCAGGGTGGATAAAGGGGAACCAGTGGATGTAGTGTATTTGGATTTCCAGATGGCATTCGATAAGGTGCCACATAAAAGTTTACTGCACAAGATAAGAGCTCATGGGGTTGGGGGTAATATATTAGCATGGATAGAGGATTGGCTTACTAACAGAAAACAGAGAGTCGGGATAAATGGGTCATTCTCCGGTTGGCAAACGATAACTAGTGGGGTGCCGCAGTGATCAGTGCTGGGGCCTCAACTATTTACAATCTATATTAATGACTTGGATGAAGGGACCGAGTGTAATGTAGCCAAATTTGCTGATGATACAAAGATAAGTGGGAAAGCAAGTTTTGAAGAGGACACAAAGAATCTGCAAAGGGATATAGATAGGCTAAGTGAGTGGGCAAACATTTGGCAGATGGAGTATAATGTGGGAAAGTGCGAGGTTATACACTTTGGTAAGAAAAAGAAAAAAGCAAATTATTATTTAAATGGAGAGAGATTACAAAATGCTGCGATACAGAGGGATCTGGGAGTCCTTGTGCATGAAACACAAAAAGTTAGCATGCAGGTACAGAAAGTAATCAGGAAGGCAAATGGAATGTTGGCCTTTATTGCAAGGGGGATGGAGTATAAAAGTAGGGAAGTCTTGCTAAAACTGTACAGGCGTTGGTGAGACCACACCTGGAGTACTGCATTCAGTTTTGGTCCCCATATTTAAGGAGAGATATACTTGTATTGGAGGCAGTTCAGAGAAGGTTCACTAGGTTGATTCCTGAGTTGAAGGGTTTGTCTTATGAGGAAAGGTTGAGCAGGTTGGGCCTATACTCATTGGAGTTTTGAAGAATGAGAGGGGATCTTATTGAAACATATAAGATCCTGAAGGGGCTTGACAGGGTAGATGCAGAGAGGATGTTTCCCCTCGTGGGGGAATCTAGAACTATGGGGCATAGTTTCAGAATAAGGCGTTGCCCATTTAAAACTGAGATGAGGAGGAATTTCTTCTTTGAGAGTCGTGAATCTTTGGAATTCTCTACCCCAGAGAGCTGTGGAGGCGGAGTCATTGAATATATTTAAGGTGGAGATAGACAGATTTTTGAACAATAAGGGAGTGATGGGTTATGGGGAGCGGGCAGGGAAATGGAGCTGAGCCCAAGACCAGATCAGCCATGATCTCATTAAATGGCGGAGCAGGCTCGAGGGGCCAAATGGCCTACTCCTGCTCCTATTTCTTATGTTCTTATGTGTCCTAGACCAATATTTATCCCTCAGCCAACATCACAAACAGATTATCTGGTCATTATCACATTGCTGTTTGTGGGAGCCTGCTGTGTGCAAATTGGCTGCCGCGTTTCCTACATTACAACAGGTGGCTACACTTCAAAAAGTACTTCATTGGCTGTAAAGTGCTTTGGGGCGTCCTGAGGTTGTGAAAGTTGCAGTATAAATACGCAAGACTTTCTCTTTTTTTCTTTCAAATGATGGTACTTCACCTATAAAATCAGATCTGTTCTGGCGGTTGCTACACGTACTGGACCACACAATTCTCGTGGTTTTATGTCTTCAGCGCTAGCTGATGAACATCCGCAGTAGAAATCAATCCCTTTAACAGCAGAAAGCCCTAAACTGCTCTTCAACTCACACAGATATTGACGGCGAAAGCACTGGAAACGTAGAAAAGGCAATAGATTTATTATTCATGGTGATTTGTAATACATTAAGTGGGCATGGGACTTAAAAGTGGGTCATGAAAAGAAGTGCTTGTCACTCAGAACATCCCCAGAGTGGGTGGAAGAGCAAACAGCCCTTGCTGCCAATGAGTCCCACTCCTAATTTCCGCGGTGTGCAGTCAACTTATAAAATGTCGCATGTCATCCTGGTGATTAAACCCATGTCTTCCAGCATACCTTAAACCATGTGTGTGTGTTTAGAATGGAAAAAAAGATCTAGACCATGTGTGTTTTTTTAAAGTAAAAAGATTAGTAAAAAATTAAAAAAGTTCGAGTAATTGGAAACACGATTGAATTCCCATTCGTCATTTAACTCCACCGATATTGAAAAGAACTAGCATTTATAGTGCAATTTTATTTCTCCAAAGTAGGGGAGTGGGGCTAATTGGACGGCTCTTTCAAAGAGCCGGCACAGGCACAATGGGCCGAATGGCCTCCTCCTCCTGCGCTGCATCAGTCTTATTATATTTTCACATCATAGAAATGTTCTTATTTCCACATTATTCATGTCATTGTCCTTTCATTTTTTTCTGCATTTCATCTTTTAGATTTCAGTTTTTCTTTTCATTCTGCGATGCCATTCAAAGCAGTCAAAGAATGGCCAGAACGCTCCTGCTCTGGGCTGAGGTCTCAGAGCAGGAACACCATTATGCAGGCAGCAGGCTGCTGGTGTCTCAGTCAATGGGGGAAACAAATAAAATGCAGGTTGCTTAGCCAGTGATATACAACAGTCCTTTTAGAAAGAAACCGACGGATCATTAACATGGTAGAACTAGCGCTGTTGGTAACGTATTCCTGTGTTAAACTGGATTACGAGTGAAATCATTTTACTCATGGTTCAACAGCATTTTTCACATTTCTATGAGGTGGATTTTACCCGACTCGCGCTGCAATAAAGTTTCTTTATCGCATGACCCAAGATAAAGATTAAAATGTAATGGCCGAGAAATTCGAGTCTCCGGCTTGCCGCGGGGGTAAGGATCGCGCGCGATATCACCTACCGCGTCTGCTGTTCTTGTTTGCCCCCGCAGGAACTTCGGGTCCTGGGCCTCTCCCTAGTGCCGGCGCGCAGTGCTTGCGTGTCCCAGGGGCGCAGTTAGTGACCCCTGGGATCACGTGGGCCATGGAGAGCCAATGGCAGCAGACCATCTTTCATTCATAGATTTGACAGGAGACCTGTCAAATCTGTGAATTGAAATCGGCCCCAAAAGAACAGCTAAACCTCAAATAATTTTTTTTAAAAACCATCACATTAATAAAATAACTATAGTTAAATAAATTAACCACTTTAAACAAAAATTTAAATTTTTGAAAAAATTAAAATACTTTTTAAAAGTTATAAAAATAAACTTACCTTTCTTTAAAGTCTCTAAAAAAGATAAAACTGTTGAATAAAAATTTAAAATTATACTTAATTAACTACTTACCTTGTTCAAAAGGGGTCTTACGCCTCCTTTTTACCAGCATAGTTTCTTCACTACTTACCCTCGCGTTGAAACCTGAAAAAAAACCTAAGTGTGCTGCGTGCGCGCAGCCTCTAGCGCGCACGCGGTTCACCTAGGAACCGCCCCCTTCGCCATACCGGAAGTGCCGGTTTCCCGCGCATGCGCAGTGCATGCAGGAAACCGGCACTTCGGGAATGAATACGGGTGAGTACGCACTGAGTACTCACCCGAGAACGGCCGAATTTTTGGGCCATTATATTCACGTGTCAAAAATGCACTTTTTTTCTAAGACCGACAACGCTCCAGTTTTATTTTAAACATGGTTGATCATTTTCTTGAAGAAGGTTATTATTCTTTTCCTCAGCTACTGGCTGGCTCCTGATTGCTGGTGGGAATTCTACCAGGGACCTGCTGTGAAGATGGGCTGGGGTCATAGCAGGGTCGGGGCAGCGCGCGGATGTCCCACCCTGGCATCTGTAGGGACAGCAGAAGGAAAACCCAGTCCCACTGGTTGAAATAATTCTTCCTAAAAAAAAAAATGACTGCTTTAGTAAATCATAGAATCAAAGAAATTTACAGCACGGAAGGAGGCCATTTCGGCCCATCGTGTCCGCGCCGGCCGACAAAGAGCTATCCAGCCTAAACCCATTTTCCAGCTCTTGGTCCGTAGCCCTGTACGTACTTCAAGTGCACATCCAAGCACTTTTTTAAATGTGGTTAGGGTTTCTGCCTCTACCACCCTTTCAGGCAGTGAGTTCCAGACCCCCACAATCCTCTGGGTGAAGAAGTTTCCCCTCAAATCCCCTCTAAACCTTCCACCAATTACTTTAAATCTGTGCCCCCTGGTTGTTGACCCCTCTGCTAAGTGAAATCGGTCCTTCCTCTCCACTCTATCTAGACCCCTCATAATTTTATACAGAATAAGGTCTCCCCTCAGCCTCCTCTGATCCAAAGAAAACAAACCCAGCCTACCCAATCTTTCCACGTAGCTAAAATTCTCCAGTCCTTGTAAATCTCCTCTGTACCCTCTCGAGTGCAATCACTTTTGTAAATGTAAAGCACTTTTTTTTGATTGACTAAGTTATGAATGAATCAAAATTTCCTTCAACTCAATGTTGATCGCCCTCCTTTTAGTCTCCCACCAGCATTTAAGTGTCCCTGACTCCCGATTCACCAGCTGTCCACTCAACTGAACAACATGCTGTGCAACTTCTGCATTCTGCTCAAAACTGAACAAACCTTTATACTTCACACTGAGTCAGTCACCAAGACTGGGACATTGTACGTTCCATCTGATCAATCTTCTCCAGTCTACATAATACACATCTTTGATTCCGGACGACTGCTCATCATTGACTACTTCTCCATTGAAGACCAACCTTTCACTGCACCCACCACTTTGGAACTCTTCCCCAGAAAAAAAAGGCTTGCATTTCTATAGCGCCTTTCACAACCTCAGGATGTCCCCAAGTGCTTTACAGCCAATGTAGTACTTTTGAAGTGTAGTCACTGTTGTAAGGTAGGAAATGTGGCAGACAATTTATGCACAGCAAGCTCCCACAAACAGCAATGTGATAATGACCAGGTAATCTGTTTTTTTTTAGTGATGTTGATTGAGGGATAAATATTGACCAGGACACCGGGAAGAACTCTCCTGCTCTTGTTCGAAATAGTGCCATGGGATTTTTTTTACGTCCACCTGAGAGAGCAGACGTGGCCTCAGTTTAACCTCTCATCTGAAACTCGGCACCTGAGACAGTGCAGCACTCCCTCAGTATTGCACTGGAGAGTGAGCCTACATTTTTGTGCTCAAGTCTCTGGAGTCTGACTTGAACCCACAACCTTCTGAGGCGAGTGTGCTACCAACTGAACATTTTGCCTTATTACTCTGGACCTTCCTTCAATAGCCTCTTAAAATCTAGTCTCTTCAACCATGCTTTTTCGTAAACACCCCACCCTTGTCTCCTGCTTGGTGTCTTCCTCTGGCCCTTGTAAAGTGCTCTGCTCGGTTCACAAGATATTTATGGAGGAGGAGGACCATTCAGCCCATATTAGTTCATCCATCCAGTCCCCCATTGCAGTATCTAATTGATTCTTAAATGCATCATTACAAGTACAGTAGAGCATTCGGGAACGGTAGCATAGTGGTAATGTTACTGGACTAGTAATCCAGAGGCCTGGCCTAATGATCCACCGCGGCAGCTGGGGAATTTAAATTCAGTTAATTAAATAAATCTGCAATAAAAAGCTAGTATGAGTAATGGTGACCATGAAACTACCAGATTGTCATAAAAACCCATCTGCTTCACTAATGTCCTTTAGGGAAGGAAATCTGCTGCTCTTACCCGGTCTGGCCTATATGTGACTCCAGACCCACAGCAATGTGGTTGACTCTTAACTACCCTCTGAAATGGCCTACTGAGCCAGTCAGTTGTACAAAACCGCTGCAAAGAAGTACTGAAACCTTCACCACACAGGACTGCAGCGGTTCAAGAAGGCGGCTCATCACCACCTTCTCAAGGGAAATTAGGGATGGGCAATAAATGCTGGCCTTGCCGGCGACGCCCACATCCCATGAACGAATAAAGAAACGTGCTGACCAACCTCTGCATCATATTTGTTTGAATTCTGTAGCCTTGCCCTAATTTAATTTGTAGTAAAATTCCAGATTTACCTTCTCCGTACCATTTACAATCTTGCATCTTTCAGGCATTTCCTTTCCAGGCCAGAAAACCCGAGTCTTTCTAGTCTTACCTCATTTCTCAGACTCCTGACACCAGGGCACAGCTTTACGGTTCTTCTCTGCACAACACACAAAGGGGTATAAATTCATCGGTAGCGCAAAACAGCTGAAAAAGTGCTTCCTGATTTCACTCCTGATTGGCCTGACTCAAATTTTAAGATTTTGCCCCCCTTGTTCTCGATTCCCTTGCCAGAGGAAATAGTTTCTGTATCGACCTGATCAAATCCTTTTATCATTTCAAACACCATCATTAGATTGCCCCTCAACCTTCTAAACTGAAGGGAATACAAGCCAAGTTTGTACAACCTGCCCTCATAACTTAACACTTTAAGCCCTGGTATCATGCTGGTGAGTCTGTGCTGCATCCCCCTCCAAGGTCAATATATCCTTCCTGAGGTGCGGTGCCCAGAACTGAACGCAGTTACTCCAGATGGAGTCTGACCAAGGCTCTATACTACTGAAGCATCACTCCACCCCTTTGTATTCCAGCCCCTGAGATACATTCCATTCGTATTTTAGATTAATTTTGTACCTATGTACTTGCTTTGAGTAATTTGTGTAGCTGCACACCCAAATCACTTTGCTCCTCCACAGTGCCTAGTTTCTAGTCTACGAAAATATTCCAATTTGTCTTTCTTGGATCCAAAGTGGATGACCTCCCACTTCACCATATTGAACTCCATCTGTCACAGTGTTACCCATTCACAATCTATCAATGCCCCTTTGTAACTTTCAGCTCCCATTTACACTGTGCCTCCTAACTTAATGGCATCTGTAAACTTGGATATACAACTTTCTATTCCTTCATCCATATCATTGATGTACATGGTGAAACGCTGAGATCCCAGTGCAAATCCCTAGGGAACAACACTGGTCACATCCCACCAATCAGAGTGCATTCTCTTCATTCATACTCTTTGCCACCTACCTCCCAACCAATTACCAACCCATCTCACTGGGTTACCTCCAATTCTGTGCATTTTTATCTTTGCTAATAATCTCTAGTCTTGGTAATGGATAGAGTACGAGGTTTGAAACTCAGCTTGGGGTCAAAATAGGACACCACGATTGCACACCACCAGGTTCAACCAGAGCAGCGAGCCATGGAGAGGGATACAATCAGGCGCAGGGCATAGAGTATTCATGGGAGTTGAATAGATTGGCTTCAGCCTTGCTGAAGTTAAGTTATAGCTTATCCGGGATTTGATATTGGGTACAGAGACACAGACACACACACACAGAGACACACACACAGCACACACAGACACACACACACACACACACACACACTGCATGATAAGTGGGACAATTCTAACAAGGATACATTTCCCTCCTTTTTAGATCTAATAATGTTTATATAAATCAAGTCCATACTGTACTAGCCACAGCACAAGCATTTGGATGCATATTCTAGAAATGTAAATGGCAGAACAAACTATAGCAGCTGAATGAGATGTGAGGACAAGGAAAGACAAGCTACATGTCCTATGAGGAGAGATTGAGTAGATTGGGCCTATATTGTCTCGAATTTAAAAGAATGAGAGGTGATTTCATTGAAACATATAAAATTCTTAGACGGCTTGACAGGGTAGATGCTGAGAGGCTGTTTCCCTTGGCTGGAGAGTCTAGAACCAGAGGTCACAGTCTCAGGATAAGGGGTTGGCCATCTAGGACTGAGATGAGGAGAAATTTCTTCACTCAGAGGGTGGTGAATCTTTGGAATTCTCTACCCCAGAGGGCTGTGGAGGCTCAGTCGTTGAGTATATTCAAGACTGAGATCGATAGAGTTTTAGGGAATCAAGGGAAAGTGGAGTTGATGTTTAAGTTCAGCCATGATCTTATTGAATGGCGGAGCAGGTGCGAGGGGCTGTAAGGCCTTCTCCAGGCTCTTATGCCCCTTGATCTACGGAGATTAATACTGATTGTAGGTGGCAGTAAGGTGGACAAAGGATAATTTCATCAGACCTGGTCCAATTCCCCGACAAATGATCTTAAAACACCTCAGTTATGCTCAGCACATCAGTTGCATCAAACTCAGCTGAAAGCCAGTTTTAATCCCCATATGAGCAATGAAATGATCTGATACAAAGTTCTCTCCCCATCCAGAAAGCTCCTGCCAAAATTAGTGCTATTTCCAAAATCAATTACGTCTCATCAATGATAATAGCCAAAGAAATTAATACAGATGGTTTCTTCAGCAGCTTCTTTCTTTCCCGAGGAAGTAAAAATAGTGCAAAAGCTTGCGCATCCAGGAGGAAGTAAAGGAGACTGTCATCAAATTGGATACATAGGAACAGGAGGAGGCCATTCAGCCCCTCGAGCTCGTTCCGCCATTCAATGAGATCATGGCTGATCTGCGACCGAACTCCATATACCCACCTTCGCCCCATATCCCTTAACACCTTTGGTTAACAGAAAGCTATCAATCTCCGATTTAAAATTAACAATTGATCGAGCATCAATTGCCGTTTGCGGAAGAGAGTTCCAAACTTCTACTACCCTTTGTGTGTAGAAGTGTTTCCTAATTTCACTCCTGAAAGGTCTGGCTCTAATTTTTAGGCTGTGTCTCCGAGTCCTAGACTCCCCAATCAGCGGAAATAGTTTCTCTCTATCTACCCTATCTGTTCCCCTTAATATCCTGAAAACTTCGATCAGGTCACCCCTTAACCTTCGAAATTCTAGGGAATACAACCCTAGACCAATTATACCATTTTGCATTCCAAACTAGTGAGCACTAAATCTTTAGATAGAAACCTGGATTGAAAGCAAGACTTGCATTTCTACAGCGCCTTTCATGATCTCAGGACATCCCAAAGCATTTTACAGCCAATGAAGTACTTTTTGAAGTGTAGTCACTGTTGTAATGTAGGAAACGCAGCAGCCAATTTGGGCACAGCAAAGCGATAATGACCAGATAATCTGTTTTAGTGATGGTGCTTACGGGATAAATATAGGCCAGGACACTGGGGAGAACTCCCCTGCTTTTCTGTGAATAGTGCATGAGATCTTTTACATTCACCTGAGAGGGCAGACAGGGCCTTCAAATTGGCAAGTAAGATTTGTGCCAATTAGGGTGCCAGGTAATCAACATTTTTGAACAAGAAAAGCCCCAATCACCTTCCCTGGCCTTCAACATGGATGCTGGGAAAACTGAAATCGATTGGGGTTTTTTTTTTTAGGTAAGGGTATCAAGGGACGTGGAAATAAGGCGGTTAAATGGGGTAGAGGTACATGTCAGTCAAGATCTAATTGAATGGTGGAACAGGCTCGAGGGGCTGAATGGCCTACCACTATTCCTTTATGATGATTGGATTTTATCTGTTATTAGGTGTGGCTTTTCTATGGTGTAGCAGAAACTTGTCCCCTAGTTTTACTTCCCTGAGAATGCAACACACATTTATGACACACTTGCAGCTTTTGTACATTTTGATGGAAACACACTCTTACAATTACAGCACAACCACTTCATAATTCTGTATAGATGCCAAATTCTACCGTCTACAGCACAAAGTGCAGCGTTTTTTCAAAAAAATAAAACCCACTGAGACACTAATTACACGCGACGTCTAGTGAAGAATAACTCGGAATTCAAATATGCTTATTTTCCTTATAAACAATGTTTAATTAGGAAACTCCAGATCAAGTTACAGCCGACAATGCGAATGAGCAGCACACATCTACAGTGCAACTAGTTCACTCGCTTCTTATGTAAAGGCTATCCAACTGCTCTACATTGACTGTGCCTTTTTTAATTCCGAACTTGAATTTACGTGCAGACATTTTGAAGCCACATAATTAATCACTGCATTTCCATGGGACAGTTATAGAATCTTTTGGTATTGATAATATTATAGGTCTCAAAAACATACTACATTCTGCACATTACAAAACAGTGAATAGATAAATAACCAAATTAAAATCCAAGGGACAAAGCAAAGAGCTCTAGAAATAGAGTTGAATTTGTGTTTTGATTCCAGTGATACTCCTTTTGCAAAAGCAAAATACTGCGGAAGCTGGAAATCTGAAATAAAAAAATAAAATGCTGGAAACACTCAGCAGGTCAGGCAGCATCTGTGGAGAGAGAAACAGGAGTTAACGTTTCAGGTCGATGACCTTCGTCAGAATTGGAAAAAGTTAGACATGTAACAGGTTTTAAGCAAGTGTAGAGACAGGGAAAGGACGGGGGTGGGAGAAGGGGAGGAAAGAACAAAAGGGAAGGTCTGTGATAGGGTGGAAGGCAGGAGAGATTAAATGACAAAAGGGATGATGGTGCAAGGCAAAATTGATGGTAATGGGACAAGTAAAGAAACAAAAGATGGGTCTAGAGGAGGTGTAAATGGGAGTAGCAGAATCATCACCAACAGGTGTCATCTGAAAAAATGAGAGTAGAGGTTATGATCGGAAATTGTTGAACTCTATGTTGGGTCCAGAAGGCTGTAAAGTGCCTAATCGAAAGATGAGGTGCTGTTCCTCGAGCTTACGTTGAGCTTCGTTGGAACAGTGTAAGAGGCCGAGGACGGAGAGGTCAGAGTGGGAGTGGGGCGGAGAATTAAAGTGACAGGCGATCAGAAGCTCGGGGTCATGCTTGCGAACTGAACGGAGGTGTTCCGCAAAGTGGTCACTCATCCTGTGTTTGATCTCCCCAATGTGGAGGAGATGACATCGTGAGCAGCGAATACCGTATACTAAATTGAAAGAAGTACAAGTAAATCGCTGTTTCACCTGGAAGCAGTGTTCTGAAATAAGAACAGAAAATGCTGGAAATACTCAGCAGGTCAGGCAACATCTGTGGAGATGTTCTGTGGAGAATACTCCATAGGGTTAGATGAAATAAGGGTGGGAGGAGGCTCGTGTGGTGCATAAACACCGGCATGGACCATTGGGCCAAATGTGGGACGTGCAGAATTACCCCTCGCCCCATCCGACAGGTTATAGAGTTCAGACTTGAGACTTATGAGAAATTACACCAGACACACGGGTTCTGCCTTTAACCTTTTATTGTTCCTAAGACAGATTCAAAACCCCAACCACTATTCGAGCAGTACATCAATAATGTTACAGGAAATCATACATACAACCACCCGCGGATGATCAGTCCAGCGTTGATTGTAGGCCACGTCCTCTCGACTGCAGCTCTTCACCTTTCGACAATCAGCCAGGCCCCTCCTTCCGACTGCATTGCCGATATTTTTCGTCACTGGTTTTCATACAGTTTTTCCTTGTTTTTTCCAGTAAATCAATCATTCAGAAATGGCGAAATGTTCCTTTAAAGTTCAACCTGAGCTGTTTGAGCTGTCAAACGTTCACACTCACACCTCCTGTGTGGCTATCCATTAGCTGCCTTTATCAAAGCCCAAAATTGTTCATTCACTCATAAAGTTCACAAAAGTGGCAGTAAACCACTCGGTCACATTTCATGTGTTACTTCGTCATATTCTGCATTTCAAAACTTCAAAGGTTTGACCCCCCCCCTTTAGCCACCAATAAAATCATTAGAGACACAGGGCTGGATTTTGTCTTGGGGTCAGGTTGGGGTCGTGTAATCCGCATTTTGTGTTCCCCCCCCGACTCCAGATTAATGTGGATGCCTGATGCAATTTTCACTTAATTGGGCAATTGAGTTGCAGCATGTGGGAACCCATGAACTAATTAGTGGTTTCAGTCTGAACCCGCCTCTGATGATGTCATCATTGCTGACTGCTTGCTCTCAGAGATTGTCTGGCTACTGGTGAGAGAGGACCTGTCTGCATTGCTTCTGATGTGAGTGGACCTGGATGCAAATGAGAGAGAGAGAGAGAGAGAGAATTTTTTGCATCCAAATCCTCTTTCACCAAATGCCATGACATTCAATGTAGCAGTATCAGAGGCGACTTCTTTCACACCTAATACGACCTTCATCACATCTCCGTTGTAATAGTGGACTTGCAGCCGATAGTCAGCTATCCATTTGTGCTCCCGCCAGGTTTCACTGGAGTGTTTCACACCAGGCGTGCTTCACGTCAGAAAAGGGTTAAACCAGCTACAACGTTTCAAAATAGCATTACAGAGCCAATTTAGGGCTTGTTAAGGGCTTTAATGACCTCTCCCGCCTCCAAGAGGCAGGAGAGAGTCGGGAACCCCGTGACTGATTTTGTCAAAATTGCGTGGAGGCGGGATGGAGTCGGGATGGGGTCGGAAACCCCGACCCCGCAAATTTAACCCCCCACACGCCTCCAAACCCAACTCCCTGGGTCATTCAAAATCCAGCCCTATGTCTGCAAATCTAAGGGGGTTTGTTTATCTCGGTTGTCTATGACTACCCCCTGCAGTCACAACCATTTGTTCTGTCAGTATCTGCCATCACAAAGCATCTTACAGTTTCAACACTTTCTTTTGAAAGCACATTTGCTCAACAAAATGTTTGCTGCCTTTAGTAAAGCACATCAAAGCAAATTCCATGTCCAGTTATCAGTGAAAGACAGTCTGTTACAATTTTATTTCACTTTGAAAGGAACCTTTTGGCCTGGCAAAGCATTTCAATTCATATGAGAATTAAACAATTAAGGGTCTGTGTATGCCTACACAAATGATCTGTTTCTTTGCTGTAAATTCAATGTCATTCTATGTATACCATGCACTATTTTAAGATTTTGCCTATTATTCCTTTATTGCCCACTGCACAATTCTTTTTTAACCACCCCGCCGCCCCCCAAAACGAGTGAACAGTTTTTTTCAGAAATACCTGCGCAAAACCTCAGCCTAACGACATGATACGTGAAGTAAAAGATTCGGAAACTGTCCCCGATATAGGCCGTTCTGAAAGAGCTCTTCATGTCTACTTTAGGCTGCAATGCACTATTGGTCAGCCTTGCTTCCAATTTGACCTATTTCTTTAATGTTATTCTTTGGGCATTCAGTAATTATCGTACAGTGATTAGCATTTCTATAAAATACAATTTTAGCAAAATTAGCGATCAAAAACTAAAATCATTCAACAGCAATTTCTCGGCAGTCCATTACAGAAACATTTCAGTTGCACTGGCAGCAAGGAGTGGTCCAGTCATTGTTTCAGACAAGTGCTGCATCTTGTTCACTGTCCTGTCATCCAGCCAAATGCGTGGCTTTTAATCAAGCCCTTTTTTTTTTGCGCCGTGCCACTATCTGATGAAGTCTACCAGCTGGCTGCAGCAATTCCAGGATTTATACGGCGTGCTGTCCCCATTTTCGCCTCAGTTCTGGGCCAGGAACAGTGCTTCAATTAATCACGGAAACAGCGCCTCCCTGAAGTTTTCACCTTCATCTGTCTCCCTTTGACGGGGAAAGTGGGTCAACAGCAGCTGCAGGGCTAAGTTTGGTACCATATCCTTGAAAAGTGTGCCGCATTCGGACGGAAGGAAAACGTTCTCGCAATGCCCAGTGAAACGCGGTCCTGCTCTATAATTGGAAGGCTCAGGTGAAAGAGTAAAATTAGATTCCGGGAGGAGATGCGAATGTCATCTCGGATGAGAATGAGAGCTGTGGGTTTCTGGGTCATGAGGGACTACAGAGTGTGATTGCTTGGGAAGACGGGAGAGAGTGTGGGTCAAGGACAGGGAAATAGAATTTCCTTCACCGCTGAATTTACCCTCGGAAACTAAAATGTTCGATATTTAGGATCCATAATTGTCTGGAAATTAAAATACATTTTTCCACGACTCTCAAGTTAACATTAGAACTCAGAATCTGTACAAGAACTATTCCATTATTTCTAAATATAACACTAACTGTTTCATATATTAAAAAAAAATACTACCGTGTTTGTGACCAGGACCATTGTCCATTTATCTATAAGATCGATGTTGAATTCCATCACTTATCATGAAACTATTTACAAATACAGCAAAAAGAGGGAAACAATAATGATCAGCGGGTGCAGAACATTCTGGAGGGGGAGGGGGAACAGCCAGTTGTCGTGATACATGTTGGTACCAACGACGTAGCTAAAAAAAGGGAAGAGGTCCTACAAGTAGAATTTAGGGAGTTAGGAGCCAAGCTAAAAAGTAGGACCTCGAAGGTAGTAATCTCTGGATTACTACCAGTGCCACGTGCTAGTAAGAGTACAGAGAACAGGATAGTTAGGCTAAATACCTGGCTTGAGCAGTGGTGTAAGAGGGAGGGTTTTAAATTTTTGAGGCATTGGAACCAGTTTTGTGGTAGGTGTGACCTATACAAAAGGGACGGTCTACACCTGTGCAAAGATGGAACTGATGTTCTCGGGGTAATTTTTGATAAAGCAGTTCGGGAGCATTTAAACTAGTATGGCAGGGGGCTAGAAACCTATGTAGTGAAATAGAGGAAAGTGAAAGGCAGACAGAAATAAATGGTAAAAGGGTGAGGAACAAAAAACAAAGGGCCAAACTAATTCATAAAAAATGTGAGCATAAAAAAAGCCTGAGGGTTTTATACCTTAATGCGAGAAGCATCAGGAACAAGGTAGATGAATTAGCTGTGGAAATAGAGGTTAATAATTATGATCTAATTGGGATTACGGAAACATGGTTGCAGGGTGAGCAGGGCTGGGAGCTTAACATACAGGGGTATTCAGTATTTAGGAAGAATCGACAAAAAAGAAAGGGAGGAGGGGTAGCATTGCTGGTAAAAGAGGGGATAAATGCAATTGAAAGGAAGGATATTAACTCAGTTAATACAGAATCTATATGGGTGGAGCTAAGAAATAGCGAGGGGCGAAAAACATTAATAGGAGTGGTATATAGGCCTCCAAATAGTAAAATAGAGGTTGGGGAGGGCATCACGAGGGAAATTAGAGAAGCGTGCAATAAGAGCACAGCTGTCATCATAGGTGACTTTAACTTACATATAGATTGGAATAGCCTAATCAGTAAAAATAATGAGGAGGAGGAATTCCTTGAGTGTTTAAGGGATGGTTATCTGGATCAATATGTCGAGGAACCAACTCGGGAACAGGCTATATTGGACTGGGTACTGTGCAATGAGAAGGGACTAATTAGTAATCTTGTTGTACGGGGACCCTTGGGTCAGAGCGATCATAACATGATCGATTTCTCACTCGAAATGGAGAGCGAAGAAATTGACTCAGAGACTAAGGTCCTGAATTTAAACAAGGGGAATTATGATGACATTAGACGGGAACTGAGTAGGTCTGATTGGACAACGTTCCTGGGAGGACTAGAGGTAGATAAACAATGGCAAGCATTTAAAGATAGAATGACAAAATTGCAAAAATTGTTTATACCAATCTGGCATAAAAGGAAATCTAAAAAGGTGACTCAACCGTGGATAACAGGGGAAATTAGAGACAGCATAAAATCCAAAGATAGGGCGTATAAAATAGCCAAAAAAAGCACCAGAGCGGAAGATTGGGAACAGTTTAAGATAGAGCAAAGGAGGACAAAGGGCTTAATCAAGAGGGGCAAAATAGCTTATGAAAGCAAGCTGGCGGAAAATATAAAAACTAACTCCAAAAGCTTTTATAAGTATATCAAGAGGAAAAGACTGGTGAAAACCAAAGTTGGCCCATTGCAGTCAGATACGGGGGAATATATAACGGGAAATAAGGAAATGGCAGACCAACTAAATGCATACTTTGGGTCAGTCTTTACGAAGGAAGACACAAAAAACCTCCCTGGGATATCGGGAAAAATAGGGACATTGGCAAAGGAGGAACTGACACAAATCAATATCTCTAAGGATATGGTGTTAAGGAAGCTAAAGGGATTGAAGGCGGACAAATCCCCAGGGCCTGATAACATGCACCCTAGGGTACTGAAGGAGGTGGCCCTAGAGATAGCGGATGCACTAAGTATGATTTTTCAGAATTCATTAGACTCGGGAACAGTGCCCATGGATTGGAGGGTAGCTAACGTTACCCCACTATTCAAAAAGAGGGGTAGGGAAAAAGCAGGTAATTACAGACCTGTAAGCCTTACATCAGTTGTGGGCAAAATGCTGGAGTCCATCATTAAGGATGAAATAGCGGAGCACTTAGCAAATGGGGACAGGATAGGACAGAGTCAACATGGATTTACAAAGGGTAAATCGTGCTTGACTAATCTATTGGAATTTTTTGAGGGAGTAACTGGTAAAATAGATGGGGGAGAGCCAGTAGATGTGGTGTACCTGGACTTCCAAAAGGCCTTCGATAAGGTCCCACATAAAAGATTAGCATGGAAAATTGAAGCTCATGGGATAAAGGGGAAAGTATTGACGTGGATAGAGAACTGGCTGTCAGATAGAAAACAGAGAGTTGGAATAAACGGCTCATTTTCTGAATGGCAGGCAGTAACAAGTGGGGTACCACAGGGATCTGTCCTGGGTCCCCAGCTGTTCACAATTTACATTAATGACCTGGATCAGGGAGTCGGATGCAGCATTTCCAAATTTGCAGACGACACTAAACTAGGAGGGGGGGTGGGCTCAGAGGAGGAGACCAGGAAGCTCCAGAGCGATTTGGACAGACTGGGTGATTGGGCGGATAAATGGCAGATGCACTATAATGTGGACAAGTGCGAAGTTATCCACCTTGGGTGCAGGAACGGGAGGGCAAATTATTATTTAAATGGCAATAAATTGGGAGAGGGGGAAGTACAGAGAGACCTGGGTGTTCTTGTACACCAGTCACTGAAGGCGAGCATGCAGGTGCAACAGGCGGTCAAGAAGGCAAATGGTATGCTGGCCTTCATAGCAAAAGGGTTGGAATACAGGAACAGGGATACCTTGCTGCAGCTGTACAGGGCACTGGTGAGACCACACCTCGAGTACTGTGTACAGTTTTGGTCGCCTCATCTGAGGAAAGATGTTCTTGCCATGGAGGGGGTGCAGCGGCGATTCACCAGGCTGATACCAGGAATGGCGGGATTGACCTATGAGGAGAGACTATGTAGTTTAGGGATGTACACACTGGAGTTTAGAAGATTGAGAGGGGACCTCATAGAAGTGTATAAAATTCTGACAGGTCTAGACAGACTAGATGCAGAAGGAATGTTTCCCTTGGCGGGTGAGAACAGAACTAGAGGACATAATTTAAGGATAAGGGCTAAACCATTTAGGACAGAAATGAGGGGGAATTTCTTCACTCAGAGGGTGGTGAACCTGTGGAACTCATTGCCACAGAGGGCAGTGTACGCCAGCTCATTAAATATATTTAAGATGGAATTAGATATATTTCTACAGGCAAAAGGGGTTAAGGGTTACGGAGAGAAGGCGGGGACGGGATACTGAATTGGAGGATCAGCCATGATCTCATTAAATGGCGGAGCAGGCTCGAAGGGCCGGATGGCCTACTCCTGCTCCTATCTTCTATGTATCTATGTATATGTATCTATGAAATGCAGGTAAACACTTACTGCTGAACTTGATCTATTTTTGGAGCCGCTGCCCAAAGATGCCCCATTGCCAAACACCTCTTATGGTCCAGAGTGTTTGGTTAATAGAATCATACAGTATAGAAGGGGGTCGCTTGGCCCATCGTGCCTGTGCCGGCTCTTTGTAAGAGCTATTCAATTAGTCCCAGGGCCCCCTGCTCTTTCCCCAAAACCCTGAAAATGTTTCCTTTTCATTTTGATTCATTGGGGGAATTTAAAACCCCCCGAGGATGGGCAGGAAGGGGCGGGGGAGGTTAATGGGGAACCCTCCTCCAACGCTTCTGGTTTTAACAGAGGCAGCTTGCCGGGGGCGGGGGCGGGGCGACTAACCTGCTCTCCCAAAGCAGGCCGATCATTACAATATTTTAATAAGGCTGCGTGCTGAAGATTTTACCTCTGTTCCAGATTTCACACTGGCCGGCCGGATATCCCGGGCCTCGGGAAACCCAGCAGCTGAAGGGAGGCGAGAACGGCTGGATGGAACAGGTTAAGTGCCTTTCCAGCATTGCTTGTGGGCCAGGTGGAGCTGGAATACTTCCTTCACCCCACCCCCACCGGCCTCCCAAGCTTACCCCATGATCTGACCCCGCCCAAAGTCTGTTAAATTCGGCAGGACCTCCGAGAAACACGTACTTCCGGGTTTGCCGGCCGCTAAACCTCCCTCCCCATCATTAGCGGCCTCATTCTCTGCCTCCTCTTTAGTCTCTGCTCTTGGTCCCGCCCACACAAACTCTATGCATTATTTTCTAGCCAAAAGAATGGATGCTTCCAGTGCATTGCCAACAAAACTCTTCAACCAAGAGCTAGAAAGTGAACCACGGTAAGGAAGGGACTCACCTCTACTGTGCATTTCCCTCTGGATGTATTGCTGAGTTTAGGAACTGTGTGTGGGAGGAATCAGGGGTGTGAAAACACCTGGTGCAGGGGACTGCTCCATGAATTTGCTGTACCAAATTGCCACCCAAAACTTTTGTACATTTACACTTCTAAATACCATTAGATTAACTGCCAATCAGAATGTTTAAAACAGCAGTGACAGTCTCTTTAATCTAGATTGCTTAAAGCTAAAGGTATCAACTTAAAGCTAAAGGTATCAAGGGATATGGGGAGAAGGCAGGTACAGGGTACTGAGTTTGGATGATCAGCCATGATCTCATCGAATGTCGGAGCAGGCTCGAGGGGCCGAATGGCCTACTCCTGCTCCTATCTTCTATGTTTCTATGTTTCTATGCTGTAAAGGTTATTCCTCCGCTTTAGTAAGTTTTATTTTGGCTGTACTCGCACAGTCACCTTAATTTGTATAATGAAGAATGACAGAAGCCGGGAACAGTTTGATGTTTGCACCACACCCGAAATAAAAAGGAAAATAAGTCATGTGATTTACTGATTGAGATTGTGTCAAATTTTATCATGTTTTACACACACATACACATCATAGAATCAGGAGGCCATTCGGCCCATCGTGCCTGTGCCGACTCTTTGAAAGAGCGATCCAATTAGTCCCACTCCCCTGCTCTTTTCCCAATAGCCTTGTAAATTTTCTCCTTCAAGTATTTATCCCATTCCCTTTTGAAAGTTACTATTGAATCTGCTTTCACCGCCCTTCCAGGCAGAGCATTCCAGTGCAACGCCACGCTTATGGCATTGTCTCAGGCTTTGTGTGCGGGACAGATAAACCCTGGAATTAACAGATCACAGACCAGTCAGCAGAATTACTGTATGTGTAAATAGGCTGGTGTGAAGTACAGACAGGCTAGAGAAAATCCTTCTGATAATGAAGTGTTCTCAACTTTGTGTGAAGAGTTTCAATGGAATTGTTAAGAGTGCGGGAACAGTCTACCAAATGTGAGCCAACTTCAGGGAGAACAAAGGAGCGTCACAGCGGTCATTTACACTCCAGGATGTCGGTGAAGATGGGATTGGTTTCAGTTGCAATGCAACCCACTGCTGAATAGCCTGAACGGCCCAGGAACACACCCGGCACATGGACACTTCGGAGGAGATGCTGGGGGTAACCAAATCCCATGAAACTAAACCCCAATAAAAGGGTCTGTGTTTTGAGAGGTGGGAAAGGGGAAAACCCATAACACACAACTCCAGAAATGGACCCCACTCCATTGGAAAATGACAGTATAAGTTTTAGCAACTTCTCTGAATTGTAAACTTGGTAAGAGTCTGTGTATAGAATATACATACACACATACATACATGATATATGCATACACAATACATATATACACACACACACACACACACATACAGAAAGACATTTTAAAATGGCATCTTTACCACATTGTTTGAATCCCAGTGGTGCCTGACACTAAAACCAACCAGCCACATTGTTTATTCTGAGCCAACCCAGAAGCTTAGAGCACCTCACCTAGAGGGAACAACCGCTTATCTCAAAGTCATGCACCCTTGCCTCGTTAGTTGAGCACATAAGAAATAGGAGCAGGAGCCATTCGGCCCTTCGAGCCTGCTCCGCCATTCCATAAGATCATGGCTGATCTTCTACCTCAACTCCACCTTCCCGCACTATCCCCATATCCCTTGATTTCCTTAGTAACCAAAAATCTATCGATCTCAGTCTTGAATATAAAGAAAGACTTGAATTTAAGTAGCGCCTTTCACGACCACCAGACGTCTCAAAGCGCTTTACAGCCAATGAAGTACTTTTGAAGTGTAGTCACTGTTGTAATGTGGGAAACGTGGCAGCCAATTTGCGCACAGCAAGCTCCCACAAACAGCAATGTGCTAATGACCGTATAACCTGTTTTTGTTATGTTGGTTGAGGGATAAATATTGGCCAGGACACCAGAGATAGCTCCCCTGCTCTTCTTCAAAATAGTGGCCATGGGATCTTTTACATCCACCTGACAGAGCAGACTGGGCCTCGGTTTAACGTCTCATCTGAAAGGCGGCACCTTCGACAGTGCAGCACTCCACTGGGAGTATCAGCCTAAATTTTTGTGCTCAAGTCCCTGGAGTGGGGTTTGAACCCACAACCTTCTAACCCAGAGACACAGGGTGCTACCCACTGAGCCACAGCTGATACTCCGCAACTGAGCCTCCACAGCCCTCTGGGGTAGAGAATTCCAAAGATTCACCACCCTCTGGATGAAGAAATTCCTCCTCATCTCAGTACTAAATGGCCGGCCCCTTATTCTGAGACTGTGACCCCCTAGTGAAGAATATAATTTTCATTGGAAACCTTGGCGAAATCCAAAAATTATATTTTTCTGCTTCCTTGGCGCGAAAGGACACAGTTGAATAGTTGTGATGAGAAAATGGAAGGCAGGATCCTGTACAGTTGCTGCAATGACTCTATCAGTGCCCGAGGCCACAGGGTGCGTCTGACTGATCACTTGGTGCTGCTGGCTGCTAACCTGCCTCAGCAGAAGCAAACAGCTACAAAAACACTTCAAAGTTAAATGTTTCTATCAAAATGCATAGAGAAGCCACGTGCCAATACTTCCATGCATAAATAAAATACCAATGTCTGAGCATTTTGATATAGAAAATCTTGTGACTGGCCTTGGAACCCCCTTGTTACATCCACTCTTAGCTGTACCATTACACGCCATGTAATCCCACGTGGCACCGCAGTCAATGGCTCATGCAACCACTTTCATTGCATAAAGCAAACAGTTCCATAATCAATTTTTAATTATAAAACTAATGGCATTGTAATAGCTATTCCCTCTTGATGAGCCAGGCTGTTGCAATAGGTTTCTGCCGCAGCCAAATGTGTCAAAGGCTGTTTTCAGAAATTACAGCGGCTGGCAGAATTATTTGGTAGACTGCAAGAACTTCATAGTCTGGTACATATTTGACATCTGCTGGTGACGCATTGAAATGCAGCTCACTCTGCTCAGGGAGGCAAACCTTTTAGTCACGAAAGCAGAGATTTCTTCACTGCCTCCAGTTGTTGAAAAATCGCAGATTGGCAGATTTGGTTTTGTGCGTCACACAAGCATCTTCACTCTTTATCAGACCGCACTTGGTTTCTGGAAACACGGGAACCAAAACTTGTTGACGTGAGCTTCCACAGCTACTGTCGGAGTCAGGGCGTCCAATAGACCCCAACACAAAACTCGATCGTTAGTCAAATGCCTTGAAGAGAACTTCAGGCGTTGTTGTTACAATTAATATGGCTTGCCTAAAAGTTACACATACATTTTGATCATGAGGTTTGTGAAGAGTAAAGTTGCCTGGGCTTCAGGAGCTTGATTGCTAGGTTTGCAAGTGACACTCGGCTGCAAGTGGATATCCTCAGCCGGCACTATTACCCATAAACTGCAGAAAATATAGAAATTTAGGCCACAGAAGGAGGCCATTCAGCCCATCATGTCTGTGCCTGCCGAAAAACAGCTATCCAGCCTAATCCTACTTTCCAGCTCTTGGTCGTAGTCCTGTAGGTTACGGCACTTCAAGTGCATATCCAAGTACTTTTTAAATGTGATGAGGGTTTCTGCCTCTGCCACCCTTTCAGGCTGCGAGTTCCAGACCCCCACCACCCTCTGGGTGAAAAAAGTTCTCCTCAACTCCCCTCTAATCCTTCTACCAATTACTTTAAATCTGTGCCCCCTGGTTATTGACCTCTCTGGTCCTTCCTATCCACTCTATCTAGGCCCCTCATAATTTTATACACCTCAATTAAATCTCCCCTCAGCCTCCTCTGTTCCAAAGAAAATAGCCCCAGCCTGTCCAATCTTTCCTCATAGCTAAAATTCTCCGTCCTGGCAACATTCTCATAAATCTCCTCTGTACCCTCTCTGGTGCAATCACATCTTTCCTGTAATGTGGTGACCAGAACTGCACTCAGTACTCTAGCTGCAGCCTAACTAGTGTTTTATACAGTTCAAGCATAACCCCCCTGCTCTTATATTCTATGCCTCGGCTAATAAAGGAAAGTATCTCATATGCCTTCTTAACCACCTTATCTACCTGGCCTGCTACCTTCAGGGATCTGTGGGCATGCACTCCAAGGTCCCTCTGTTCCTCGACACTTCAGTATGGAAATATTCTATTCATAAGCACATAAGAGTAAACCTTGCCCTCCACGGAATTGTTTTTTTTTGAATGAAATTTTCAAAATGTTCAATATAAGTGTTTTGTCTTGCAGGGTGAATTCTATGTTTTGTTTCAGAAGCTGGACACGTTCCAGGAGCTGAGCTAAAGCACAGGATGGAGGATGTTGGTGCAATGAACTGTATGCTCGATATACTGAACGCGTTTTAAGCAGAAGTATGTTTCTAGATCCTTTTTTCACTGCAGCATCCCCCCAAGTTCCCGATCTTATCCAGGATATCAGGAGAAGACGGAGAGGACAGCAGAGGCACTTCCTCAATGGAGAGACAGATGGTTAATGTGAAGGGTCATTGAGATGATTCTGCTCACGTTGCAGATACTGGTTATAGAATGGCACTGCTCGAAGCCTGTCTGTATTTTTATTCCCACATGTGTTTCGCAAATTAATTTTGCATCAAATCACTGACGCAAAAATTAACAGCATCCAGTTCCAGCAGGATTAAAATGTCAGCATACCCATGCATGTACAATATTACATCGCATCCAATTACATTGGGCCAGAATTTACTGCAGCCGACGAACGAACAGTGCCTGCCTGTTCGCTACACTTGCTCTTGCCCGTTTAATTTCCACGAGACTTTGCACTGGAAGTTGCTGTAAGTGGGAGATGGAAACTGCACGGCGCCCTCTGCAGGGCATCTGGGATCTGTGAACAGGGGCAAGCAACCGTGTGTCTCCTTAACCAATCAGATTGAAGTATTGCAAAATGAACAGGGCAGAGTCTGAATCAGGAAGTGCAAGTTAGAATAGTGAATTCAATGTCAAATCAGGCGCAGAAAGTGAAATAAAGAGAGGGAAAGAAAGATTGGATTGAGAGGGAGAAAAAAGAAACAAAGAAAAAGTTTTTAAAAAATTAATATTTTTAAATCTCCAACAATTAAAAGCTGAAGGAATGAGACTCCACAATTATAATAGCTAATTTTCAGTGCCAGAGAGGTTGTTTGACAGTAATTAACACTTATCACACCGTTATAAAGGGTACTTAGACCGAAATGGACAAACCCTAACTTTTGTGGGGAGTTTAGTCCGTATCTACTATCCAAGTACAGGGACTTCTCCCCAGTTGATGCATTTCAATGGGGAGATGGATGGCGAGGTGTCTTTTTCGTGAAGCTAACAGCGGAAAGGCTCATCGCGGCCAGCAACTTCCAGATTTACCCGTTTAACCACGCATCTGCACACGCCTGAAATTGCTGTGCGATTTACGTATAAATTACGACGGTGCTGTTAGCCTCATCGTTATTTTAACAGTAAACTCTGGCCCATTATGATGAAGCTTAAATTAAAAAAAATTCAAAGCAAGTAATTACTACTAATAGATCAGTAGAGGGACCAGTGGAGATATTAAAAAAAGTACTTTTGTGATCCTGCCATCCCAGTAGACGGCTGCGCTCACAGGAAGCGCGGGTTGGAGGATCGGGGCTACAGTGTTGTAGATTCCCTTTGTGTGAGATTTTCCCGCTGAGGAGCATGGAATTACCCCAATAAATTGAACCGCAGAACTCTTCCAGTTAAGAAAAATGTTAGAGCGCATGCATCCTATATGCAACTCCCCTCTTAGATTCAGAACAGCACAAGCTGGGGACAAGAAATAGATAGATAACTCCATGCAAAGACGCACTCAAAATCGGCAACGTTTATTTTCAATGTTGAGCCATTCCGAGTAAAGTGCGAAGATTAATATTTTTTTCATTTAAAAAAACACATTAGGCTTATCAAAGCACATCCTTGTAGTAGGTATTGCTTGAAGGCACTATTGATGACATCCTCCATCACTTTACTGATGATCAGGAGACTGATAGGACGGCAATTGGCCAGGTTAAATTTATCCAACCTTTTGTTCACAGGACATACTTGGACAATTTTTCACATTGTCGGATGGACACCAAGTGCTTTACTTACACTGGAATAGCTTCAGCATGGGGACAACTAATTCTGGTGCACGGGTCTTCAACACTACTGCCGAGATGCTATCAAGGCCCATAACCTTTACTGCGCCCAGTGCATAGCCGCTTCTTAATGTCATGTGGAATGAACCAAATTGGCTGAACACTGACATCTTTGGTGTTGGGACCTGGAGGAAGCAGAGTGGAATTTACCACTTGGCACGTCTGGCTTGCTCGATCTATCCTTAGTTTGCCCTACTTAGTGTGGCAATAGTGCCACACTACATGTTGTAGTGTGTCTTCACTGTGAAGACAAGACTTTATCCACACAAGGACTATTCAATGGTCACTCTTGTCAATGCCACTATGGGCAGATGTATCTGCAACTGGTAGTTTAGTAAGGATGAGATCAATAGGTTACTCCCTCATGTCTCCTTCACCACCAGATGCAGACTCAGCCAGTTGTGGAACTACCAAATCACTCTTGATGGTAGATATTGCAGTTTTCCACCCAGCACATTCTTTGCCTTTACTCCCCTCAATACTTCCTCCAAATGGTGTGGCTACATAGAAGGAGTATGGATTTGTCAGTTGAGAGATGCTGGTGCATTTAACCTTAACCTGAAGCCATGAGACTTCATGGAGTATTATTGTGTACAGTTTTGGTCTCCTTACCTAAGGAAGGATATACTTGCCATAGAGGAAGTGCAACGAAGGTTCACCAGACTTATTCCTGGGATCAGAGGATTGTCCTATGAGGAGAGATTGAGTAGACTAGGCCTATATTCTCTAGAGATTAGAAGAATGAGAGGTGATCTCATTGAAACATACAAAATTCTTACAGGGCTTGACAGGGTAGATGTTTCCCCTGGCTGGGGAGTCGAGAACCAGGGGTCACAGTCTCACGATAAGGGGTCAGCCATTTAGGACTGAGATGAAGAGAAATTTCTTCATTCAGAGGGTGGTGAATCTTTGGAATTCTCTACCCCAGAGGGCTGTGGAGGCTCAGTCGTTGAGTATATTCAAAGACAGAGATCGATAGATTTTTGAATATTAAGGAAATCAAGGGATATGGGGATAATGGAGATGAGGTAGAAGATCGACCATGATCTTATTGAATGGCGGAGCAGGCTCGAAGGGCCAAATGGCCTACTCCTGCTCCTATTTCTTATGTTCTTATGTCTAGAGTTAATGTTAGGACTCTCAGGGCTAAGCACACTAGACTATATATATATATTTTTATTAATTCACGGGATGCGAGCGTCGCTGGCAAGGCCAGCATTTATTGCCCATCCCTAACTGCCCTTGAGAAGGTGGTGGTGAGCCGCCTTCTTGAACCGCTGCAGTCCGTGCGGTGATACTTCTTTGTTGCAGTTTGGTACAACTCCGACAGCAGTTAAGAGTCAACCACATGCTGTGGGTCTGGAGTCAGACCGGGTAAGGACGGCAGATTTCCTTCCCTAAAGGACATTAGTGAACCAGATGGGTTTTTACAACAATCCGGTAGTTTCATGGTCACCATTACTGATACTAGCTTTTTATTCCAGACTAACTGAATTTAAATTCCACAGTTACCGTGGTGGGATTTGAACTCATGTCTCCTGATCATTAGTCCAGGCCTCTGGCCCTGGATTACTAGTCCAGTAACATAAACACTAAGCTACCGTTCCCGTATTACTGTGAAAGAAGGACATACCCCGGGATGGTGATGGGGGAGTCTAATATGTTAGCTGATATTACTTGGTGAGCCTGACTGTTCTGTGGGGCAGCTCTTCCAGATGTTAGTGAGAAAGACTTTGTAAGGTTTGTAGGCTGAGATTACCCATGTCTTGTCCCAATGTCTGGGTCATTGCTGCTAGGTTATCTCTCTTGTGATTGTGTTCTGCAGTCACCATTTACAACTGACTTGCTGGGACACTTCAGAAGGTATTAAGAGTCAACCATAACTTGTGGAACTGGAACCATGTGTAGACCAGACTGGGTCGGTTCCCTTCTCTGAAGAACAATAATGAACCAGTTCGGTTGGATTCCTGGTATTAGCTCAAATTAACAAATACAAGTTACCAAGTTGAATTGAATTTGATCTCACAACTTGGCATAATGAACTCATGGGGCCAAACATTCGGCACTTGCCGGGTGAGTACGCACTGTGTACTCACCCGTAAGGCCGCCTGAAGTGCTGGTTTTCTGCATGCACTGCGCATGCGCGGGAAACCGGAACTTCCGGTCTGGTGAAGGGAGCAGTTCAGAGGTGAACCGCGTGCGCGGTAGAGGCTGCGCACACGCAGCAAACTTAGGTTGTTTTTCAGGTTTCTCCGGGAGGGTAAGTATTGAAGAACCTGCGCTTTTAAAAAGGAGGCGCAGGACCCGTTTTCAACAAGGTAAGTGGTTAATTAATTATAATTAAAAAAAAATTTCAACAGGTTTATCTTTTTTAGATACTTTAAGGAAAGGTAAGTTTATTTTTAGCACTGTTAAAAAGTATTTTAATTTTTTTAAAAATTTTAATTTTTGTTTAAAGTAGTTAATTTATTTAACTTATAGTTATTTTAAAAATGTGATAAAAGAAAATTATTTGAAGTTTAGCTGTTCTTTTGGGGCCGATTTCAATTCACAGATTTGACAAGTCTTCCTGTCAAATCTATGAATGAAAGATGGTCTGCTGCCATTGGCTCTCCATGGCCCACGTGATCCCAGGGGACGCATCGCACTAACTACGCCCCTGGGACACGCAAGCACTGCGCGCCGGCACTTGGAGCAGGCCCAGGAGCTGAAGTCCTCGTGGGCCAGAAGCAGAACGGCAGACGCGGTAGGCAAGTGCGCGCGCGATCCTTACCCCCGCGGCAAGCCGGAGAGGCGAATTTCAGGGCCATTATCTCTGGATTGTTAGTTTAGTATCATAACAAGTGCTACCAGACCCTGCATCCTCTGAACGTCCCGAAGAACTTCACTGCCAAATAATGACTTCTTATGTGCAGTTACCATTCTGCAGGGAAAGGCAGCAGCCAGTTTGTCCACAGCAAGGTCCCACAAACAGCAATGAGATAAACCAGCAGTAAATCTGTTTTTGGTGGTGTTGGTTGAGGGATGAATGTTGGCCAGGACCAGTAGAACTCCCCTGCTCGTCTTCGAATAGTGGCGTGGGATCTTTTTACGTCCACCCAAACAGGTAGACAGGGCTTCGGTTTCACCACTCACCCAAAAGACGATGGACCCTCAGTACTGCCCTGGAGTGTCAACCTCCATTGTGTGCTCAAGTCCTGGAGCGGGACTTGAACCCACAACTTGTTGACAATCTCCGCTAAATCTCCCATCCAAGCTCACCCCTCCAATACCCCAACTCTCCCATTATAACAGCCAGTTACATTTTGAACGGTTATGCCCCTCTTGTTCTAGTTAGCAGATTATTCCAACCGCTTAATATCTAACAAAACCTCACACGTTAAGACATTATACTTGCATGCATTTATTATGATAAAATCTTCAGAAAATTGCTCGAATGCAATGTATGACTGAATTGCTTTCAACTAACATTAATTAATGCTAAATTATTTTACACCCTTAAGTACAAGGCTCATTATAACTTGGCCCAACTGCGAAGGAGAAAGGAACTGAGGATTTGATATAATATATTCCCATGCACAGATCATCGCAAAACAGAGCAAAGCCGATTAGTTTACAATCTGTTATGTGCTGATGCTGGAATCTCCACAAAAGCAGATTCAATTATCTCCGGCTGTACCCTTGGGAAAAGAGAGACTGAAAACAGTGCAAACTTTACATGTTCCATGGAATATTCATCTTATAAAAGGAATCACCACTCTTTTAAAAAAAACACCAAGATGCAGTACTCAAACATTTTACGCAGATAAAAGACTCCTGTAAAATGCTGCAAAATGGACAGAGTCGCACAAATTAACCCAGTGTGCAACAGGTGAAAACTTTTAACTGGGCCGCATCAAACTGCCCTCGTTGGTGCAGGGCGTCGGCGCCGGTACGGTTTGTGGACTACAGGCGTTGGTGCGGTTTGTGGACTACAGGCGTTGGTGCGGTTTGTGGACTACAGGCATTGGTGCGGTTTGTGGACGACAGGCGTTGGTGCGGTTTGTGGACTACATTGCAATTTGAATCATTGGCCCCTGATTTGCAAAGCAAAGGCGCTCACCGCTGACCTCAAAGAAAATGTCACAGAGCGCTAAATAAAGATTGGGACTTTTACCTGGGGATAAGGTAGAAGCTGAAATATCATGAATAAACTTTTAAAAAACATTTTAATTTTAATTTTAATCATAATGGAGAAATTTGACATTCCACAAATATATTTAAAAAAAGAGTTTTTGAGGGCCAGAACGGTTGTTGAGCAGTCATTACGCTGTTAAAACCCCAGTTACACCTATTCCAACAAGGCTTAATAGCCAATAGGATATTTAACAGCGATATTAGCGCGGAAAAAGCTCAATTTTGTCGCTTTCACGGATTTGATTGATTGCCGGCGATGGGGTGGGGTGGTCCGCAGTGCAGCCTGTGCCAGAGCAGGGACTGATCGACCACAACTTCAGGATTTCCGCGTTTATTTGCGCACGTGCTAAATCTTGACGTTGGGGTCAGTTTTCAGAGGGGCAATGATGGCGAACGCTGACAGTTTCGCCGTCATTACCCACCGCAAATTCTAATGTAGGGACAGAACTGTCAAAAGTATGAATGGGGATCACATTTAAAAAGACACTAAACTTTTTTTTTAAATTACTAAATTAATTAAAATTCCATGAAAAAAAAATTTGGGGGAAAAAATGTAATGTTTTTACGGAGCTAAAAATAAACTTACCATTTTGAAGAGTATTTTTAATTTACAAATGAGTTATCAAATTTAATTTTTCTATTTTTCAACACTCTTAAGCAGAAGGCGTAAGAATTCAATGGCCTTTCAGCGGGTGGAACTTGTGCAGAAAGCGGAACTCTCCACCCGCAGAGGCCCTTCTCCCGGGCAGGCGGGTGATCTGTCAAGAGAATTCTCGACAGATCGCAAGTGCCGGTTTTCAGCACTTGCGAGGCCCCTACGGGCGCGTACGCACCTCGTAAAATCCGGCCCCTGCTGATCTTAGCATTTGCTGCAATCTGACACAAATTGCTGCCCAATAACACAAAACCAACCATAATAAAAAGTCATAAAGCTGGTGAATATGGACAGAAACAGAGCAATTTGGACTACGGGAGAAAAATGTAATCCAAATTAACCGAGCGAGGTCCTGGCTAAATCTAAACCCGAACTTCAGCTTGCACTCAGCTCCCCCTTTCCCACTTATTGATCAGGTTACAATCTTGTTATTAGTTTTAGGCATTAAAAAAAAAGACTTACATTTCTATAGTGCCTTTCATGACTTCAGGACATCCAAATGTGCTTTAGAGCCAATGAAATACTTTTGAAGCGTGGTCACTGTTGTAATGTAGGAAGCGGCATGCAATTTGTCTACTCTAATGCTATACTTATACTTAGGTTCCCAAGCCATTCAACAAGAGCCACATCTTAATTATTTTCTAGTCAAATTTTTTTTTACAGCACCGAGCGCCACCTACACTTGACACCATCACACACTTCCCAGATCTTATCACACACACACACTCACACACCCAGGAAATGCTCACCAACATTATCCATTCTGTTGAATAGCTCCCTCAAGATCAATTAGGGTGCATTGACACGACAATTGAAATGTCCTGCAAAATGGCTTTGCTTTGCACAGATCCTGCAGCCTGAATCTGGAGTCAAGGCCTGATCTGACACCAGAGTGAAGTGGACTGAGTTTTTTAAAAAAATTTGTTTATGGGATGTGGGCGTCGCCGGCAAGGCCAGCATTTATTGCCCATCCCTAACTGCCCTCGAGAAGGTGGTGGTGAGCTGCCTTCTTGAACCGCTGCGGTCCGTGTGCTGAAGGTACTCCCACAGCGCTGTTAGGGAGGGAGTTCCAGGATTTTGACCCAGCGACGATGAAGGATCGGCTGAAGCAGGCAGCCACACTCCGCTTTGCTTTTGGAGTCAGTTCAGTTTAGAAAACACCCGATCTCCACTGAACAATTTTAGCAGCAGTCGAAGACCAAACTGCTTCACACCGACGTTAAACTTGTAGTGATAAAGGGAACATAGGAACAGGAGTAGGCCATTCAGCCCCTCGAGCCTGCTCTGCCATTCAATGGCTGATCTGTATCTTAACTCCATCTACCTGCCTTGGTTCTGTAACCCTTAATACCCTTGCCTCACAAAAATCTATCAATATCAGTTTTGAAATTTTCAATTGACCCCCAGCTGCAACAGCTTTTTGGGGAAAGAGAGTTCCAGATTTCCGCTACCCTTTGTGTGAAAAAATCCTTCCCGACATCACCCCTGAAAGGCCTAGCTCTGATTTTAAGGTTATACCACCTTGTTCTGGGCTCTGAGAAAATAGTCTCTCTCTATCTACCCTATCAACTCATTTAATCATCTTAAACACCTCAACCAGATCACTGCTTAATACTCCATATTCATGGAAATACAGCCTAGTCTAATCAACCTGTCCTCAGAATTTAACCTTCAGCCCAGGAAACATTCGAGTGAATCTGTGCTGCACCTCCTCCAAGGCCAATATATCCCACTTGAGGTGTGCTGCCCAGAACGGAACGCAGTACTCTAAATGGGGTCTAACCAAAGCTTTATGTCACTGTAACAGAACTTCCACATCTTTGTATTCCCTTGAGATAAAGGCCAACATTCCATTAGCCTTTTCAATTATTTTTTGTCTCTGTCCACTAGTTTTGAATGATTTCTGTACTTGGAACCCGAAATCTCTCCGCTCCTCCACAGTTCCTAGCTTCTCACCATTTAGAAAATACTCTGATCTATCTTTCTTGGGTCCAAAGTGGCTGACCTCACATTTCCCTACATTGAACTCCATCTGCCACAGTTTTGTCCACTCACTTAATCTATCACAGATTGAGGAGTGTTCTCCTCAAATTCGGCTGCCCTCAAAAGTTTGTCACCATCCTCCGCCTGCTCACGACGACATGCAAGCCGTGATCCTGACCAACGGTTCCCAACACAGACCCAATTCATGTCCGGACCTGGGTCAAGCAAGGCTGTGTCATCGCACCAACGCTCTTCCCGATCTTCCTTGCTGCAATGCTCCATCACACCCTCAGTAAGCTCCCCGCTGGAGTGGAGCTAATTTACAAAACAAACGGGAAACTGTTCAACCTCCGTCGCCTCCAGTCCAGATCCAAGGTCGTCCCTTCCTCTGTCGTTGAATTACAGTGTGCAGACGACGCTTGCATCTGCGCACACTCAGAGGTCGAACTCCAAACTATCGTCAACACCTTCACCGAAGCATACGAGAGCATGGGCCTTACACTAAACATCCGTAAGACAAAGGTCCTCTACCAACCTGCCCCCGCCACACAGGACTGCCCCCCAATTATCAAAATCCATGACAAAGCCTTGGACAACGTGGACCACGTTCCATACCTTGGGAGCCTACTGTCAACAAGGGCAGACGTCGATGACAAAGTCCAACACCGCCTTCAGTGTGCCAGTGCAGCCTTCGGTCGCCTGAGGAAGAGAGTGTTTGAAGACCAGGACCTCAAACCCAGCACCAAGCTCATGGTCTACAGAGCAGTAGTAATACCCGCCCTCATGTATGCCTCAGAGACATGGACCATGTACAGCAGGCACCTCAAAGCACTGGAGAGGTACCACCAACGCTGCCTCCACAAGATCCTGCAAATCCATTGGCAGGATAGGCGCACCAACGTCAGTGTTCTCGCTCAGGCCAACATCCCCAGCATCGAAGCTTTGACCACGCTCGATCAGCTCCGATGGACGGGTCACATCATCCGCATGCCCGATACGAGACTCCCAAAACAAGTGCTCTACTCGGAGCTCTGACACGGCAAGATGGCCCCAGGTGGGCAGAGGAAATGCTTCAAGGACACCCTCAAAGCCTCTTTGAAAAAGTGCAACATCCCCACTGACACCTGGGAATCCCTGGCCCAAGACCGCACAAAGTGGAGGAGAAGCATCCGGGAAGGCGCCGAACACCTCGAGTCTCTTCGCCGGGAGCAAGCGGAGGCCAAGCGCAAGGAGCGCACGTCAACCCAAGCACCGCACCCACCCGCCCCTTCAACCACCGTCTGCCCCACCTGTGACAGAGACTGTAGGTCCCGCATTGGACTCATCAGTCACCTGAGAACTCATTTTTAGTGTGGAAGCAAGTCATCCTCGGTTCCGAGGGACTGCCTAAGAAGAAGAAGAAGAATCTATCAATGCACCTTGAATGGACAGTCTTATCCCATCTTTGGGAAATGCCTTGGCAGGTTTCCTAGATCCGATTCTCTGTTCACCTAGAGTAATCCGAACATTTTTTCCTGAAGGAATAATGCGAGGAAAAATAGAAGAATAAAAGCCCATCTACCCCTCTCCTTGCACAGGCAATGTATAATAATCTCTGACGTGGACTCTGCCCCAATTAACTTTCATACAGAGGTGACTAACTGCACATCAAACTTGAAAGATAAACTTCTCCTGAATCATTAAGGTAATCTGGCAAATACGAGTGCAACATAACAACCAAAATTATTAAACCCTGACCAATGCATTCGCCAAATGTTCCCATTGACCGAGCAACATATGAATCATCAGGATCTATTGGAGCATTGATCATTAATGTCTAAACTGATCCTTAAACCCTTCAGTTCTTAATTAGATATTTACCTTGGTTCTTTTTTTTGAAAAGAGTTAATTCACATCTGTTCAATGTATCTGTTAAGCTGGGGAGAAAAAAAATCTTTTAAAGTCATTATACCTTTGAAACTCATTAATGTCACACAGTTTTGAAGAGAATATAGCAACATCCAGTGGAAAAGTTGCCTTTCTCTGAAAGCAGTTTCCAGTAGGAACTAATCATGATTTTTACAACATTAGAATTATGTCTAAGTTCCTAAAATGATGGCTCATTGTAGAACTCTGATATAAATCCTGCAAAATAAAGTGTGAAGACAATGGATTGCTTGTATAGTTACTGAAAGCAAACTAACCCATTTTATGGAAAATCTACATCCAACTGTGCGCCTCTACAGACAACTGCTAATAAAATCAATCTCATCAGCCCTCAAATAAACGCAGGAAAAGCTGGTTCCAATCAAACAATCATTCGGGTGGCTCCTATCCTCCTTAAAAGGGCTGCACAGTTCCCCTACTGGTATGTGGGAACGTAGGAACAGGAGTAGGCCATTGAGCCCCTCGAGCCTGTTCCACCATTCAATGAGATCATGAGTAATCTGCGACCAAATCCATGGGCTGAATTTTTCCGGCGCTCAGAGGGTGGGTTCAGAGGCGGGTCAGCTGTCAAAATAGCAAAGATTGACATCAGGTAGGGAACCCACTGTCAACCCGCCTCCACGCGAGTCTCCCAGGTGTCGGGTCTGTCGGCGCTGAACAGCCCCGACACCAAATGGCGGGGGAGGCAATTAACATCATTAAATGGGTTGTTAACATCCAATTAACTGTTATTTTAAGCCTACATTTCAATTTTACGTGCTCCCCCACGGGTTACCCACTGCTCGGGGAACATGTCAGCTCAGCATGTCGTGAGTGGATTCAGCTTTGAATTATTTCATGACCTGACAGCTGCCAAAGTTGTATAAAAGATCCCATGTTACAGCTGTTCACTTTCAAAGCTCAGAAACTGTTGTTTACTGCATTTGGAAGACAGATTGAGCTTTCTGCAGCTTGCAGTGTTTGGAGTCAACTCTCTATCCAGTGCCCCCTCATTGGAACAACCTCTCTCACCATTGACAGATCGCTTCTGTCATCTCAACCTCACCTGCCATCTATTCCATCAGCACTGTTGCCCTTGAAAATATCTCACCTTGGTCCTCAGAATCCCACTAAGATCAGCCTCAACACCAGCAGCACCGGGCACACCAGCAGCCACAACAACAACACCAGCCTTCTCCACAATCAACTGATGCTGCACAGGACAGAGGGCATCAGTACCCGACCACATTGCTGCCCGGGATGCCAGGCCAGATTTACTTCACTTGATGCTGTAAACCCTGGCTATTCTATGCCATTATCTAAGTCGTTAATAAATACAGTGAATAGTTGAGGCCCCAACACAGATCCCTGCAGGACACCACTCGTCACCTCCTGCCAATTTGAGTACCTGCCCATTATCCCTACATCACAACCTTATTTTTAACACTGTACCTTTTATTTTGTTGCTATTTTTAAGACCAATATTACCTCATATATATGTGACATGGGTCGGCAATTGGTTGGCAGGTAGGAGACAGAGAGTATGGGTAGAGGGTCTGTTCTCTGATTGGTGGGATGTGACAAGTGGTTTTCCGCAGGGATCTGTACTGACCAGCTTTTCACTGTATATATTAATGATTTTGATGAAAGAAGAGAGTTGTATATCCAAGTATGCAGGTGACACTAAGTTAGAATGCATATGGATGGGAGTTATGTAGACGGGAGCAGAAAGTTACAAAGGGTCAGCGACAGACTGAGTGAGCGGGCAAAACTATGGCCGATGGAGTTCAATCTGGAGGAAGTGTGAGGTCATCCACTTTGGATTTGAGAAAGACAAATTGAAATATTTTCTTAATGGTGAGAGACTAGGAGCTGTGGAGGAGCAAAGATTGTCCATGTACACAAATAACTAAAAGCTAGTGATCAAAAAGGCTAATGGACTGTTGGAATTGATGAGTGAGGAAGTGATGTTTTCAGTTGTGCACAGGCCCATCTGGATACTACCTTCAATTTTGGGCACCGAACCTCAGGAAGCATATATTGGAATCGCAGGGGGTACAGCGCAGATTCACCAGAATGATACCAGGTCTTAAAGGGTTCAATTATGAAGACAGGTTGCCAAAACTTGGCTGATATGCCCTCAAGTTTAGAAGGTTGAATGGTGATCTAAGCAAGGTGTTGAAAATGATTAAAGAGATTTGATAGGGCAGATACAGAGAAACTATTTCCATTGGTGGGAGCTAGGCCATTTAGGAATGAAATCAGGAAGCACTTTCTCCACACAAAGGGCAATGGAAATCTGGAACTCTCAGCCCAAATGGCTATGGATGCTGGATCAACTGAAATTTTCAAGACTTAGATAGATTTTTGTTGGGTAAGGGTATCAAGGTATAGGGATCAAAGGCGGGTAAATGGAGTTCAGGTACAGATCAGCCACGATCTAATTGAATGATCGAACAGGTTCGAGAGGCTGAATGGCCTACTCCTGTTTTTATATTCCGAATATATTTTAGCAGCTAAACATAATTGTGCTCCAGATCCCAGAGCACACATGGAAATAGCCGAAGACATCATTCAGTGAAGAATAGTGAACAATGGTATTCCATTATAACCCACAAGGGTTATCATTTATTTAGTCAACCAATGCCTGAACGTCTCTGGCAGTCTTGCTCAAACACTCCTTGATTTGTTACAATACAGTCATCATTATTTTTCTCATTTAAAATTCTGCAGGTGGTATTTGTATCTTCGGTCATCACAGCTTATTTTTCATTATTTCTTGCATTGGAACTACTGAATATTGCATGGGAAGAAATTAGTTTTTTTTTAATTATTCATTCATGGGCGTCGCTGGCAAGGCCAGCATTTATTGTCCATCCCTAATTGCCCTTGAGAAGGTGGTGGTGAGCTGCCTTCTTGATCTGCTGCAGTCTGTGTGGTGAAGGTGCTGTTAGGGAGGGAGTTTCAGGATTTTGACCTAGTGACGATGAAGTAACAGTGATATATCTCCAAGTCCGGATGGTGTGTGACTTGGAGGGGAACTTGGATGTGGTGGTGTTCCCATACACCTGCTGCCCTTGTCCTTCCAGGTGGTAGAGGACATAGGTTTGGGAGGTTCTGCCGAAGAAGCCTTGGCGAGTTGTTGCAGTGCACCATGTAGATGGTACACACTGCAGCCATGGTACGCCGGTGGTGGAGGGAGTGAATGTTTAAGGTGGTGGATGGGGTGCCAATCAAGCGGGCTGCTTTGTCCTGGATGGGTTACTTGTTTATTTCCCTGGCCAACAGTGTAACTTGAAATTAAAGTCGGTGGTCTTTTGTGTGACAGAAAGAGGAACTTTATATTCTGTTTAACAGATTATAATAATCCCATGTATATTATACAGAAAGCAAAAGACTGATTTGAGGATGTTCAACGGTATAACCTGCTGAAGATATCATAAACCATCGATTGCTATTTTGGGAACCAATAAGGAGGATCTAGGCATTCATGCAATGCCCATATTTGTGTTATTAGCTATTATAATATTGGTCCAAAAGTTATCAAAATAATGGTGAGACTAATGTAGCTCGCCATTATTTATTGCTCAAATGTGCGATTAAATGCAGAAATCAAAAATTGCTGTCAGAGATGTGCCTAAATGGCATAGAATCATAGAATGGTTACAGCACAGGAGGCCGCCATTCGGCCCGTTGAGCCTGTGCCAGCTCTCTGCAAGAGCACTTCAGCTAGTCCCACTCGCCCGCCCTTTCCCCGTAGCCCTGCAATTTTTTTCCCTTCAGGTACTTATCCAACTCCCTTTTGAAAGCCGTGATTGAGTCTGCCTCCACCACCCTTTCAGGCAGTGCATTCCAGATACTAACCACGCGCTGTGTAAAAAAGTTTTTCCTCATGTCGCCTTTGGTTCTTCAACCAATCACTTTAAATCTGTGTCCTCTGGTTCTCGACCCTTCTGCCAATGGGAACAGTTTCTCTCTATCTACTCTATCTAGACCCCTCATGATTTTGAACACCTCTATCAAATCTCCTCTCAGTCTTCTCTGCTCTAAGGAGAACAACCCCAGCTTCTCCAGTCTATCCACGTAACTGAAGTCCGTCAGCCCTGGAATCATTCTCGTAAATCTTTTCTGCACCCTCTCTAAGGCCTTCACATCCTTCCTAAAGTGCGGTGCCCAGAATTGGACACAATGCTCCAGCTGAGGCCGAACCAGTGTTTTATAAAGGTTCATCATAACTTCCTTACTTTTTGTACTCTATGCCTCTATTCATGAAATTGAGAGGTCGCACAACACCAGGTTATAGTCCAACAGTTTTATTTGAAATCACAAGCTTTCGGAGCTATCGATCGCCCCTTCCTCAGGTGAAGTACTTCACCTGAGGAAGGGGCGATCGATAGCTCCGAAAGCTTGTGATTTCAAATAAAACTGTTGGACTATAACCTGGTGTTGTACGACCTCTCAATTTTGTCCACCCCAGTCCAACACCAGCATCTCCGCATCATGACCTCTATTCATGAAGCCAAGGATCCCGTAAGCTTTTTTTAACTGCTTTCTCAACCTGCCCTGCCACCTTCAACGATTTGTGCACATCGGTTTCTCTGTTCATACACCCCCTTTAGAATTGTACCCTTTAGTTTATATTACCTCTCCTCATTCTTTCTACCAAAATGTATCACTTCACACTTTTCTGCATTAAATTTTATCTGCCACGTGTCCGCCCATTCCACCAGCCTGTCTATGTCCTCTTGAAATCTATCAGTCTCCTCCTCACTGTTCACTATACCTCCAAGTTTTGTGTCATAGCAAATTTTGAAATTGTGCCCTGTACACCCACATCCAAGTCATTAATTATATATCAAGAAAAGCAGTGGTCCTAGTATCGATCCCTGGGGAACACCACTGTATAACTTCCTCCGGTCCAAAAAACAACCGTTCACCACTACTCTCTGTTTCCTGTCACTTAGCCAATTTCGTATCCATGCTGCCACTGTCCCTTTTATTCCATGGGTTTCAATTTTGCTGGCAAGCCTGTTATGTGGCACTTTGTCGAATACCTTCTGGAAATCCATGTACACCACGTCAACCGCATTGCCCTCATCAACCCTCTCTGTTACCTCATCAAAAAACTCGACCAAGTTGGTTAAACACGATTTGCCTTTAACAAATCCATGCTGGCTTTCCTTAATTAATCCACATATGTCCAAGTGACTGTTGATTTTGTCCCTGATTATTGTTTCTGAAAGCTTCCCCACTACCGAGGTTAAACTGGCCTGTAGTTGCTGGATTTATCTTTACACCGTTTTTTGAACAAGTATGTAACATTTGCAATTCTCCAGTCCTCTGGCACCACCCCTGTTTCTAAGGAGGATTGGAAGATTACAGCCAGTACCTCCACAATTTCTTCCTTCACTTCCCTCAGCATCCCAGGATGCATCCCATCTGGTCCTGGTGACTTATCTACTTTAAGTACAGCCAGCCTTTCTAGTACCTCCTCTTCAATTTTTATCCCATCCAGTATTTCCTCTACCTCCTCCTTCACTATGACTTTGGCAGCATCTTCTTCCTTGGTGAAGACAGATGCAAAGTACTCATTTAGCACCTCAGCCATAACCTCTGCCTCCATGCGTAGGTCTCCTTTTTGGTCCCTAATCGGCCCCACCCCTCCTCTTACTATTTGTTTATATTTATATGCCTATAGAAGACTTTTGGATTGCCTGTTATGTTAGCTGCCATTCTATTCTCACGCACTCTCTTTGCCCCTCTTATTTTCTTTTTCACTTCTCCTCTGAACTTTCTATATTTACCGATTCTCAGATGTATTCTCGACCTGACATCTGTCATACGCGCTCTTTTTTATGTTTCATCTTCCTCTCGATCTCTTTCGTCATCCAGGGAGCGCTGACTTTAGTTGCCCTACCTTTCCCCCGATTGGGAATGTACCTCAACTGTACCTGAACTATTTCCTCTTTAAAGGCAGCCCATTGTTCCATTTCAGTTTTGCCTGCCAATCTTTGATTCCAGTTTACCCGGGCCAAATCTGTTCTCATCCACTGAAATTGGCCTTCCTCCAATTAAGTATTTTTACTCCAGATTGCTCACCGTGCTTTTCCATAGCATCTCTCCATCTGGCTTCCCATTCAAATGCATCCATCGGCGTGAAGTTGCTGTACTTGCACTGTATAGGCGACGTAAACTTGCCACAAGTCAAGTCATTTCAAGTCTAGGTACCCTTTTAACGATGTGGTAAATGTCAATTACTGCCAATCAACCTCTGGTATGAAAATTTATTATTAAAAGTGTGGAGTGTCATTCCTTCAGGTTTTAATTGTTGTTGGAGATTAAATTAAAGTGTTTTTTTTTTACTTTTTCTTTGTCTCTTTTTTCTCTCTTTATCCAATCTTTCTTCATCTTTCTGTATCTTATTTCACATTGAATTCACCATTCTAATTTATATTTCCTTGTTCAGACCTTGCGCTGTTCATTTCACAATCCTTCAATCGGATTGGTTAAGGCGATACGCAGTTGCTCATCCTGGTCACTCCGCTACCATCTCCCACTTACAGCAACTTGTACCGCAATATATCATGAAGATTAAATGGGCAAGGATAAGTCTAACTAACGGTGGGAGCCATTTGATGGCCTGCTACAGCAATTTTTGGGCTATTCAGTTGAACCATTCCTGTGCTTAATTGGTTGTAAAGTGCTTTGGGACATCCTGAGGGCATGATAAAGTGCTACATAAACGCAAGTTCTTTAGTTCTGTGGCGGCGAAATTGGTCTACACCAGTCGCACGAAACAGTCTCATAGCAAATCGGCAGCCCATTTTACACCCAATTTTGACTTCAATGGAAAAAAAAAAATCGGACATGGTGTGAAACGGGCTGTCGATTCGCTCTGACCCTGTTTCGGGTGATTGGTGTACACCAATTTCACCCTGTGTATTTTATCCCCATTGCATCTCACTCCACTCTCGCATGAGGCAGTTTCTGCAGGACTGTCTACTGTAACGTGAGATACACCGTACAATGCATGGTAACACAATCTTTTACTTCTTATGTGTACACAGACACGATAAATATTCAGTGCTCAGTGAGATCCATTACTCCAATACTGGTGCAGTTACATTCTCTATCACATGCTCCGTCTGTGTTGTTTGAATATTTGATGAGAGATTCCAAATAACATTCGAAGCACTTGCAGTGAGCAATGGACAGACCAGCCTGCTCACACACATCCTTGCTGAAATGTGGACAAAGAAGCCAAAATGGAACCACCAAGCCACACGGAATTTTTGCGATCAGGAGGAGCAATCATCCAGAAACTGCAAAATGATACTTGAATCCTGTATCTAGGTTTACAACTACCCTTCAATCTATCAATACATCAAAACATCAACATTCATCACTGGCTCCCAAATGGAGCTGATGGCTACCAATCCAGGAATTAGCAGAGGACTCGCGTTCTCTGAGGCTTTTGGAGTGTAAGTAGTCACTGGGGACAGCTACTACAGTCAGTACAAAATAGCACAGGTGGTGTCCTCCTAATGAACTCCTTGTAAGGGCAAATATTAAGTTCTGCTTGGGCACAATGCTCCCTTTAATTTTTTTGGGGCTGCGCAGCCCATTCAGTGAGCCGACTGCGCGGGAGGTCCGGAGCGCTGCGCGGCCGGGCAACTTAAAGGGAACACTGCTTGGGCGTGACGCCAGCCAGTTCCACGTTGGACTTCCCAAGCTCCCTTAAAGTGGACGAAGTCAAGCCAGATTGATGCTAATTGGCATAAGAGATTAGTTTCTTCCATAGGATCACATAAGATATACAACATAGAAACAGACCATTCGGCCCAGCCAGTCTATGCCAGCGCTTATGCTCCACTCGAGCCTCCTCCCATCTTTCCTCATCCAACTCTATCAGCATAACCCTCCATTCCCTTCTCCCTCATGTACTTCTCCAGTTTCCCCTTAAATGCATCTATACTAGTCGCCTCCACCACTCCCTGTGGTAGCGAGTTCCACATTCTCACCGCTCTCTGGGTAAAGACGTTTCTTCTGAATTCTCTATTTGATTTCTTGGTGACTATCTTATATTGATGGCCTCCAGTTTTGCTCTTCAAAGTTCTAGTTATCATAGGCTCAGGCACCATTCCACCATAAGAAGGTTCTCCTGCCCCTCACATCAAATTGCCTAACAATCTCGCCCCTCTTCTGCTTTCCAGCATAGCCTGAAACAGTCAAGGTGCATCCTCAAAAGAATCCCATGCAGATCTGAGATCTTCATATTACGATTCAATGACATCTGTCGCAGGTACCTGCTCTACCAATCAGTAATGGAAAGATTTTCACCCCCTCTGAAAAGCTATAACCGGGTGATGAGATTTCTTTCACAATTGCATTCCTGCCAGTGTTTTTCCCCCTTCACTTTCTCTCCCAGTGATGTTGGCTCCTTGCTGGAGAAGATTCCAGGGGCAAGGAGCACTCTGGTGCCCGTTATCGATAGGCGAGGCTGGACAGGGAGTGCAGACAATGCTGCAAACTTGCTTGTTTCGTCAGAATTAAAAGTTGCACTCGGAAGCGGAAAAAAGTAAGAGGGGAAAAAAAATGCATGATGCAGCTCAAGGCAACGGCAAAGCAAAACAAGCGTCACTTGAGAAGTTCTCTCATTTCAAGGTTTTCAACTTCCAAATAGTTCATTCCTTCAGGGCTTTTACGCTGGGTTTTTTCAATCAGCATCCTTGAATACCATAAATTTCACACATTCAACAGTGAGGAGAGGCGGGTATCACAACCGTTTCCCCCATTCTGTTCTCACCTGATGTTCGTTCACACGTTTTCACAGGACAGTGACCAGGAGAAAAAAAAAGAGAGCTGGCCAATTTTCTCCTTTGTGACACGGGGAGTACTGAAGCCAACTGTAATCCTATGGCCAACTGGCAGAAATCAGCTAACTCAACACAGACCGGCAATCGAGCCTGGGAAGATGGCTGAACAGTGTGGGCATCACAGCCATCAGTTCTATTCTCAACCAAATGAATAAAGACAGCAGGGACAATTTTGACTTTGGGCGATATCGGATCAATTGAAGTCACTGGAAAGGAAAATCGAGAGAGATAGAGAACGGGCGGCTACTTTACACTGTTGTCCAAAGTCAGGGCAGCTTCTCTCACAACTTTTAACATATTTTATTCTGATTCAGGATATAGGCCAAAACAACTAAAATGACAGAAAGGGACTTGAAAAATGCAGTAGAAAAAAATTAGAACTTCCATCTCAAGAACAACCAGGAAGACACTACTCTGCTAATGCCAGGTCAACTCAGGGGAGATACTTTTATACAATGTGGGAAGGGAAGGTCACGTGGGGAACATCAAGGTGTTAATATTCAGAACCATCTCAAAAGGATGACTTCTTTCGCGGTTTTGTTGAGAATCTGCATTTAATACTGCAATATACGGAATGAAACAAAAATAATTAAAAATTGTAGCATACTTTGATCTTCCTTGGAGCCAAGGCAATGACTTTCTTCTGCATACAATCACTAATACCTGGATACGTTATGGTTCCACCAGAAAGCACATTATTAGCGTACAAATCCCTGCGAATGTCGATGTCACATATCATAATGCAGTTGTAAGTGGTTTCATGAACACCTGCAGACTCCATACCTGTGCAGGTATATAATTACATAATTTAATATTACTCGGACATCCAGATTTCACTGTGCTAAAAACCTCCTCTTTTTCATGCTACTTTTTTCCCATGTCACTGGGGTAGTGCAGCAAAGGTGCGGCCCCCCACAACCCCACCAATGCAGCTCCAGGTTGTCTTCCAGCAGGTGCACAAGAGCAACAACACTTTGCATTTATATAGCGCCTTCATCCCAAGGCGCTTAAATAGGGGCAATTACCCTTTCTATAGAGCTGGAGAGGTTGCAAGGATATGTAGGGATTTATAGACAAGTCCAAATTTAATGTGTTGTGGGACGGTGAGCGCAGGGCAAGTGGGACTTGGTGTCGGACAGGAGATATTCAATCGTGTTTTAGGCATATTGCCGCATGTGGAGGGTGATAGATGGGAGGCCAGCGAGGAAAGAGTTTTGCAGTAGTTGTGTCTGGAGGTGACAGAGACATGCATCAGCGGCAGAGCGGGTGAAATAAGGGCGAGGTCGGCAATATTGTGGAAGTGGCTAATGTGCTGACAGCAGGAAGCACTTTCAATGTGCTCATCGAAGACGCACCCAGCATCTACCCATAGCTCTGCTGCGACATTTCTTTTCCATTTCAGCCACCCCAAATCTTGGGAAAACCAAAGGGTCAAACCACCGACATCTATTTTGGACACCAGCTAATGACAGATTCAAAGGAGTGTCATTTTAAATTACATTCCAAGAAAATGATCAAAACAAGCTCTAATGTCCTTCAGTCTCATGAGCAAAAAAAACAATAAATCTATTCTTGCGATGAAAACAATAACAAAGCAAACAAAACGGTTGAGTGAGTTAATTAAAATAATCAATCAGGATGTCCCAAAGCACTTTGCAGTCAAGGAAATACTGTGGAAAGGGCAGTCACTCTGCAAATGCTTCAACAATGTTTCCAAACCATTTCTGTTTATTAAAAATCCATCAACACTGGCCTTTAATACAGAACTTTGTGGAACTGTGTATGTACCAAATAGCAGCCGAGTTGTTTCAATATTTAAGAACGAAGTGAAAAAAGTCCAGTCCTACACCCCACCCGTCTAAAGTTCACTTAATAGCCATTCCTAATCAGTATTAACTAGTTATTGTACTCAACACTTGCTTCCCTCAGGCGATGTGGATGTTATTAGTAGTGATGGGTGTGTTGGGCAATTGTTAAACTCTTGACCAAAACACCATTTTTTTAATTCATTCACGGGATGTGGGCGTCGCTGGCAAAGCCAGCAGTTACAGCCCATCCTTAATTGCCCTCGAGAAGGTGGTGGTGAGCCGCCTTCTTGAACCGCTGCAGTCCGTGTGGTGAAGGTACCCCCACAGTGCTGTTAGGGAGGGAGTTCCAGGATTTTGACCCAGCGACAATGAAGGAACGGCGATATATTTCCAAGTCAGGATGGTGTGTGATTTGGAGGGGAACTTGGGAGGTGATGGTGTTCCCATGCGCCTGCTGCCCTTGTCCTTCTAGGTGGAAGAGGTCACGGGTTTGGGAGGTGCTGTCGAAGAAGCCTTGGCGAGTTGCTGCAGTGCATCTTGTAGATGGTACACACTGCAGCCACAGTACGCTGATGGTGGAGGGAGTGAATGTTTAAGGTGGTGGATGAGGTGCCAATCAAACGGGTTGCTTTGTTCTGGATAAAATAATGCTCCTGCTACTTTAAGATATGCTGCAATATGACCCCTTCTATAAGGAAGCCTGTGTAGGAGCCTTAAAAACAAGGTTAGAGGCAGAGGTGAATTAGGGGGAGTTGTAAGGTGCATTTACAGCATAACTGTGGTGGAAATCCAGAGTCAGGCCTTAATCTAACTCCTGAGTGAAGTGAAAGCGACATGACGCGAGATGCCCTGATGGAGCTCAGGCCCTACTTTGGATTTATCCTAAAATTCCTGAGCCCAAGTGCAAAGCAATACCACTTTGCACCCAAATTACAGGAGGCGTGTAAATGAAGGCTTATACAAGTTCTTAACTACAAAGGAAAGCATGAGCAATAACGGCATCACAGTGAGTGTTCAAACAGTTAACCTCATTGGAATTGCAACATTGATAAGATCAAAAGTGGATGCTGAACAGACATCTTATTTAAAACAATGGCCCAGAAATTCGGCTCCCTGGCTTCCCGCGGGTGCAAGGATCCCGCGTGCACCTACCTACCGCGCCAGCCGTTGACTTCTGGCCCACGGGGACTTCAACTCCTGGGCCTGCCCCAACTGCCGGCGCACAGTGCTTGCGTGTCCCAGGGGCGTAGTTAGTGCGATGCGTCCCCTGGGATCACGTGGGCCATGGAGAGCCAATGGCAGCAGACCATCTTTCATTCATAGATTTGACAGGAAGACCTGTCAAATCTATGAATTGAAATCGGCCCCAAAACAACAGCTAAACTTGAAATAATTTTTTTTAAAAACCATCACATTTTTAAATTAACTATAAGTTAAATAAATTAACTACTTTAAACAAAAATTTAAATTTTTGAAAAAATTAAAATACTTTTTAACAGTGCTAAAAATAAACTTACCTTTCTTTAAAGTATCTAAAAAAGATAAACCTGTTGAAATTTTTTTTAAATTATAATTAATTAACCACTTACCTTGTTGAAAACGGGTCCTGCGGCTCCTTTTTAAAAGCGCAGGTTCTTCAATACTTACCCTCCTGGAGAAACCTGAAAAACAACCTAAGTTTGCTGCGTGCGCGCAGCCTCTACCGCGCACGCGGTTCACCTCTGAACCGCTCCCTTCACGAGACCGGAAGTTCCGGTTTCCCGCGCACGTGCATTGCATGCAGGAAACCGGCACTTCAGGAGGCCTTACGGGTGAGTACACAGCGCGTACTCACCCGGCAAGGGCTGAATTTTTGGCCCAATAACAAGTTATTAAAAAAATGGATCCATGACCACAAAGCAGAGCTACACTGAGGATCGTGGAGATAAGATGGAACCACAGTTTAAATCCAGCTTTGAAACTGGAATATGATGTTTTCGTGCCCAACCTTGGTCTCAAATGAAAAATTCATGCAATGAAACAGTTGAGAAGTATGTGATGCATTTCAACTTTTAATAAAAACTTATTCTCCAACAAGAAATCAGCAAATGCAATATTTTCAAAACCTGTATGTTTCTAAATTGCACCCTGGTCACAAACATCTTGCCGTAATCAAGATGAAAGTAGCATTGCATTTTAAATGACTATCAAACGCCCTCAGTGTTTTTCTTTAACTACCTGCAATATTTCAATTTACAAATGCATTTCCAAGCACAAAAATAATCTTTCAACCATTACCAGATGTCCTACCTCTTACGCGGTAGAGTTAAATAATATTGCTTTTCACATCAGAAAATATACACAATTGTACATAATGCAGCTGTTATATAACCGTTTATAGCAGAGTACCTTTGGAATTTAATAGCAGGCCAACAATTACAATTTTAAACCCAGTTCACAATCTCACTGGACAGCTATAAACACATCTCGACAATACACTTCATACAATACTTTAATATGAAAAGAATTTATACAACTGTAATCAGTGCTCAACCCGTTAGCAGCTTTCATGAACACATGGGGAGGGGGGGGGGGGCGGGGGGGATTTTAACCTAATCCGCCCGTCGGGAAACTGACGGGATCGGGTGGAACGTCGGTTTTACATCCCGCTCGTCCATTGGCTTCAATGGAGAGTAAAATCGGCCGGAGCAGAAAACCAGCATTTAACCCCATCCCGTCAGTTTCCCCGACGGGCGGATTAGGTTAAAATCACCCCGCCCCCGTCCTCCCCCTCGATCATATATTCTCTTCAGGAATTATTTTTCCCTCTGGTCTACGTAGTGCATCTATAAAAGTCCCGTCAGGCACATGAAAACAAGAACATGTAGTGTCACAAAGTACGCACAGACCAGGTAGCGTGATCTGGCCCTCGAGCTCATTAGCTTTGAGCAGTACAAACTTCGGCCACGCAGCCACCGCTTGAAGGAAAGGGCTCCCCTCTTTACCTGTGAGAGAGAAATAAAGAGTCAAAGCGAACCAAAATCCACCTCAACAAATTTAAATTCATTCAGAATTAAAATTATTGGCAAAAAAGCCAGGGTGGAGAGGAGGAGAATTTTTTTTTTTTTACACAGCGAGTTATGATGATCTGGAATGCGCTGCCTGAAAGTGTGGTGGAAACAGATTCAATAATAACTTTCAAAAGGTAATTGGATAAATACTTGAAAAGGAAAAATTTGCAGGGTTACGGGGAAAGAGCGGGGCAGTGGGACTAATTGGCGAGCTCTTTCAAAGAGCCGGCACATGCACGATGGGCCGAATGGCCTCCTTCTGTGCTGTATCATTCTATGACTTCTTAGCGAAGGTTCCCTGGTCACTGAATGCATGACCAACGCTCCCGCTACGCTGCGCGGCCGCAGCTGTCTGCCGGTCCTGCGCAGACCGGGACCGGCTTTTCAAATGCGCAAAACTTTGAATGGGCCGCGCAGCCTGTTAAAGGGACCGCGCACCCAAAAAAAATTTAAGGGGAAGCAAAAGGGTATCGGTTCCAAAAAATTGGTAGAGTTTCCTATCTTGGCTGGGCTGACATAAGATGGCGAGGCAGTTCCACAGCTAGCATAGGATATGTGATCTCTTAATGACAGGTACAGAAGTACGTTAGCAAAGGCCTGGAGGAGGACATGTATGACTGTATGGCACAGGTAGTGTGGGGGTGGTGAAGGGAAGAAAGGTGAACCATAAAGGTATGTGAAATGCATTTTTATTTGAAAAAGGGCAATTTTGCCCCACTGTTTGTATCTGCTGAAAGGCATTTCATGTTTTTTTTTTGCTTGATGAGATTAGCAAAGCTATTTTCAAATGTGGCTCGCATTTTGATTTGCATTTTTCTTCTGTTACAATTTCCCTCCCATTACATCTCCTGGTATTTATCGTGCTCCTTTCTCTGGGTAACAGCAATATTGAAGCCCTGGGTTAGCTGCTGACTGCCAGCAATCTGACAGGAGCTGTGCGGCTGAATTAGAGGCCTCAGGCCTCCCAAGCTAAAGAGGGGAGGGGGGAAAAGTACCTGTGTGTTGATGTTGGGCAAGGAAAGAATGTAATGTCTTCCTTGTTGAATAATCGGCCGACACAGACCGCTTAGGCTCACACCTGAAGAACGGCCATTTTCATGAGATACTGGAGAGCTGCAGGTGCCTGTGGAACTGCATCCGAGCTACAGTCAGAACCTTAAAATAGGAACAGGAGTAGGACATTTAGCCCCTCGAGCCTGTTCCACTATTCAATGAGATCAGGGCTGATCTGCGAAGTAACTCCATATCCTTTGCCCCATATCCCTTAATACCTTTGGTTAACAAAAATCTACCAATCTTAGATTTTAAATTAACAACTTATCCAGCATAATTTAACGGGAGGAGGGTTTACAATGAGTTGGCCGGGGTGGGGGAGGGGGGGTGGGGGGTGAAGGTACTTTTAGCAAATTGAATCGAAGCTAGTATGAAATGAAATGAATGGCGTTACAGACCTTCCGTACCACTACGTGTTCACTGGGATCTATGATCAAGGCTTCACGTTCTTCATCCGATTCCAGTTGAATGGTGTACTCTCTGGGTGGTAGTCTGGCAGGAGGCATATCAAGACTAGAAACAAAAAAGATCAACATAACCAAAAACAGCCCCTACCATCAATGCAATTTCTTTCAAACATCCACTGATACCAAAGACTAGGGAGAAAGCAGAGCTTCCACGGGGTTCTCGCCTCACATTTAGGATCAGGTGCCGAAGGAGTGGAGCTTTCTGCAGACAGCGGAGCTTTCTATGAGGGGTTTTGATAGAGTAGAAAGAACATAAGAAATAGGAGCTGAAGTAGGCCATTTGGCCCTTCGAGCCTGCTCCGCCATTCATCAAGATCATGACTGATCTTCTACCTCAACTCCACCTTCCCGCACTATCCCTATATCCCTTAATTCAGCTTCGTTCCCAAAAATTTATCGACCTCTGTCTTGAATATACTCAACGACTGAGCATCACAGCTCTCTCGGGTAGAGAATTCCAAAGATTCACAACCCTTTGAGTGAAGAAATTTCTCCTCATCTCAGTCCTAAATGGCCGACCCCTTATTCTGTGACTGTGACCCCTTGTTCTAGATTCCCCAGCCAGGGGAAACATTTCCCAGCATTAACCCTGCCAACCCCCTTAAGAACTTTATATGTTTCAATTAGATCACTTCTCATTCTTCTAAACTCTAAGGAATATAGGCCGAGTCTACTCAATCTCTCCTCATAGGGCAATCCCCTCATCCCAGGAACCAGTCTAGTGAACCTCCGCTGCACTCCCTCTAAGGCAAGTATGTCTTTCCTTAGGTAAGGAGACCAGAACTGGAAGAAACTGTTTCCACTGGCAGGAGGTTCGGTAACCAACTGTACAGGGTAATGTTGAGACCACACCTGGAATACTGTGTACAGTTTTGGTCTCCTTATTTAAGGAAGGATATACTTGCATTGGAGGCAGTTCAGAGAAGGTTCACAAGGTTGATTCCAGTGATGAAGGGGTTGTCTTATGAAGAAAGGTTGAGCAGGTTGGGCCTATACTCATTGGAGTTTAGAAGAATGAGAGGGAATCTTACTGAAACATATAAGATTCTGAGGGGGCTTGACAGGGTAGCTGCAGAGAGGATGTTTCCCCTCGTGGGGGAATCTGGAACTAGGGGCATAATTTCAGAATAAGGGGGCACCCATTTAAAACGGAAATGAGGAGGAATTTCTTCTCTTAGAGGGTTGTGAATCTTTGGAATTATCTACCCCAGAGAGCTGTGGAGGCGGAGTCAATGAATATATTTAAGGCTGAGATAGACAGATTTTTGAACGATAAGGGAGTCAAGGGTTATGGGGAGCGGGCAGGGAAGTGGAGTTGAATGGCGGTGCAAGCTTGAGGGGCCAAATGACCTACTCCTGCTCCTAATTCTTTTGTTCTTGGGACACAGATTTACAGTAATTGGCAAAAAGCCAGGGGGAAGATGAGGCCTTATCTTTTTAAACTCAGCGAGTTATGATCGGGAATGCATTACCTGAAAGGGTGATGGAGGCTGATTCAATAATAACGTTCAAAATGGAGTTGGATCTCTACTTAAAATGGAAACATTTGCAGAGTTATGGGAAAAGAGCAGGGGGAGTGGGTCTAATTAGATAGCTCTTTCAGAGAGCTGGCACAGGCTCGATGGGCAGAATGGCCTCCTTCTGTGCTGTACGGTTCTATGATGCTACACACAAACGCGCACACAGAGGTCTCTCTTCACTGGGCAAAACCTCAGATGCTGTGAGGAAACTCTGGTCTGTTGGAATGTACAGTGTATTGTAAGATCTCACTCTGCATCTGGTGTCCGTAGAGTAATGACATGCCTCTTATTGATGACTATACGTATATGCTCATCCATTCTTCAAATGGATAATGAAGAATCATTTAAAAAAACAACTGCGAATGATATTCGGACGGGCAGGGTAGCAACATCCTTACATGATACTCCAGGACAATTCAAAATGGAAGTAGTTCAGCTTTAACACTAACCCCTTAAGCCTTTCTTCAGCTGCTATCAATGCTTCCTCTGCAGCACTTCTCCTTAGCTCTTCATCTGCCAGCATTTCTGCTAACTGGGACAGCTCCTGGTGAGCAGAATCATTACGTTGGTCCGATTCTGCAAGCCTAGATCATCAAAAACGAAAAAAAAAAATCTGTGACTGACAGGCAACAGGAAAAGAACTTGCATTTGAAAAGTGCCTTTAACATCCTCGGGACATCCCAAAGTGCTTTAATGCCAATTTTTGAAATATAGGCACTGTTGTTTTTGCAGACAAACATGGCAGCCAATTTGCAGACAGCAAGGTTCCACAGACAGCCACAAGAGAAATGACCAATTAATTAATTTTTTTTAAGGTATTGTCGGCTAAATCTTGGCTGGGTAATCATTAGAACGCCCCTGCTCTTCTTCGAAGAGTGCAGTGGGGTCTTTTACCTCCAGCTGAACAGGCAGATGGAGCCTCAGTTTAATGTCTCATCCAAAGGACAGCACCTCCAACAGTGCAGCACACCCTCAGTACAGTAATGTCGGCCTAGATTACATGCTCAAGCCCTGGGGTTGGAATCCAAGAACTACAGATCGAGAGAAGAGACTGCTACCAACAGTGTCAAGCTGATACTCACTGAAAATATTTGGTTGGCTATCGTGATTTTAAACTTAGTTGAATCATAAGGAAGTCTTTGTGCAATGCAATTTGCTCTCGAAGTGTTGAACATTAAGTAGCGCTCAACATTTCAATCATTGAGAATTGCATCTCTGCAATCAGGTGACACCTTATCTGGGCCACCGAAGTCCTTGGAATTTCTACAGATTCTCCAGATGTGTGCAAATTTTCAATTATTCTGTAATTTCATTAAAACCTACAAATCCTAAACTTTCAAATGATGTCAGGCACTGCACGAAACATTTTGCAAGATATCAGTTAAAAGGACATACAAAATGGTGCTTCCTGATAGATCAGCACTGAAGGTATCGAACAAGGTGATAAGTATAAGGATTACAGGAACAGGAGTTGGCCATTCAGCCCATCATCAAGCCTGCTCTGCCCTGTTGTTAGCCGCAGCAGCTCCACCGGTCGATCTGAATTGCCTTTTCTCCGTAAGACTGATTCCATGAATGGGCACCTCCAGGCAGCGCAGGTCGCGGAATCATGGATACACGGCCTCTAATTTTCATCTATTAAAATTGCCGAGCAGAAAATCAGGGGAAGCGGGTTCATGATTTCCCAACTAGCGCGTTCTGGGAGTGCCTGATTGCAGAATTTAAAAAAAATTCATTCATGGGACGTGGATGTCGCTGGCAAGGCCTGCATTTAATGCCGATCCTTGTTGCCCTTGAGGTGGTGGTGGTGAGCCGCCATCTTGAACCGCTGCAGACCGTGGGGTGAAGGTACTCCCACAGCGCTGTTAGGGAGGGAGTTCCAGGATTTTGACCCAGCGACGATGAAGGAACGGCGATATACTTCTAAGTCAGGATGGTGTGTGACTTGGAGGTGGTGGTGGTGTTCCCATGCATCTGCTGTCCTTGTACTTCTAGGTGGAAGAGGTCGTGGGTTTGGGAGGGGCTGCCGAAGAAGCCTTGGCGAGTTGCTGCAATGCATCTTGTCGATGGTACACACTGCAGCCACTGTAGGCCGGTGGTGGAGGGAGTGAATGTTTAAGGTGGTGGATGGGGTGCCAATCAAGTGGGCTGCTTTGTCTTGGATGGTGTCGAGCTTCTTGAGTGTTGTTGGAGCTGTACTCATCCAGGCAAAAATCAATCCTCCTATCACTTATTTCTGGTACCTGTCTCTTTTAAATACCACAAATTGTTTCTGTACCTACAGCCTCCCTCACAACGATTCTAGCAATTTTCTCACCATGGACGTTACAAGCATACAAACAATGACCGACAGAAAAATACCCTTGGATCCATCCAGCCTGTCCCACACAACTGTGATATGCTGTGCATCACAATATATAGACTCCCCACCCCACCCAAAATCAAGTGATCTCCTGGGAGGGGCGAAAAACCAGATAAAAACCCAGGCCAATTTGGGGGAAAAAATCTGGGAAATTCCTCTCTGACCCTCTTAGGCGATCAAAACTAGTCCAGGAGATCACTCTGGCCCTGATAATTTTATGCACTATCTACCTTATGTATGAGGTGATCTCAGCCCCAGCCAGAAACAGATCCAGCTCTCGCTTGAAGGAATTTAGCGAATTGGCGTCCACTGCACAAACCTGTTCCAGAGGTCCACTATTCTCTGGGAAAAGAACCACCAAACATCTAACCTAGATCTGGCCTTATACAACTTATAATTGTGACCCTTGGGTTGCAGTTAACTGGTTTGTCCCTTCCTGCCTTTTTAACTAAGGTTTGCTATTTTCCAATTCGCACAATACAACACCCGAAACCAGTGAGCTTTGGGAGATCATCACTAAGGCATCCCCCAACTTCCTCACCTATTTCTTTTCACGCCCTCGGGTAGAAACCATCTCAGTTTTCAGTCCCACGAGTTTCTCCATTACAATTTTTCTTCTTATACCAATTCCTCTAAGCTCCTCTCATTCACTAATCTATAGTCTTCACTGTATCTCTGGCATCTTATCCTTCTTTTCACTTTAACCACCGTAGATTTCTTTTTGTTGTGATTAATTATTTGCCGTAAAGGAGTCGAGAAATTTTCACCTCCAGAAAACCATTACATAAGATATACGACACAGAAACAGGCCATTCGGCCCAACCAGTCCATGCTGGCAATTTTGCTCCACTCGAGCCTCCTCCAGTCTTTCCTCATTTAATTCCATCAGCATAACCCTCTATTCCCTTCTCCCTCATATGCTTGTCTAGCCTCCCCTTAAATGCATCTATACTATTGGCTTCAACCACTCCCTGTGGTAGCGAGTTCCACATTCTCACCACTCTTTGGGTAAAGAAGTTTCTTCTGAATTCCCTATTGGATTTCTTGGTGACTATCTTATATTGATGGCCTCTAGTTATGCTCTTCCCTACAAGTGGAAACATTCTCTCTGTATCCACTCTATCAAAACCTTTCATAATTTTGAAGACATCTATTAGGTCACCCCTCAGCCTTCTTTTTTCAAGAAAAAAAGAGACCCAGCCTGTTCATCCTTTCCTGATAGGTATACCCTCGCATTTCTGGTATCATCCTTGTAAATCTTCTCTGCACCCTCTCCAGTGCCTCTATATCCTTTTTATAATATGGCGACCAGAACTGTACGCAGTACTCGAAGTGTGGTCTAACCAAGGTTCGATACAAGTTTAGCATAACTTCCCTACTTTTCAATTCTATACCTCTAGAAACAAACCCTAGTGCTTGGTTTGCTTTTTTTATGGCCTTGCTAACCTGTGTCACAACTTTTAGTGATTTGTGTATTAGTACTCCGAGATGCCTTTATTCCTCTAACCCACCGAGACTCGCACCCTCCAAGTAATAAGTGACCTCCCTATTCTTCCTACCAAAATGTAATACCTCACATTTATCTGTGTTGAACTTCATTTGCCAATTATATGCCCATTCTGCAAGTTTATTATTGTCCTCCTGTAATTTGTTGCAGTCCTCCTCAGTATTGACTATTCCCCCCCAAATTGGTGTCATCCACAAATTTAGAAATTGTGTTTTTGATTCCAAAGTCTAACTCATAAATGTAAATTGTGAACAACAGTGGTCCAAGCACTGATCCTTGTGGAACACCACTGTGAATAGCTACCCTTTACCCCTACTTTCTGTCTTGAAGCGAGCTAGCTATCCCTTCTGCTACTTGTCCCCTGACTCTGCAATCTCTGACCTTGTTCATCAGTCTATTATGGGGTATGTTATCGAAGGCCTTTTGAAAATCTAGATAAATTACACCTACTGCATTACCATTGTCTACTCTCTCGGTTACCTCTTCAAAATATTCAATGAGGTTGGTCAAGTAAGACTTTCCCTTTTCAAATCTATGCTGACTATCCCTTATTATATTTTTGGTTTCTAGATGTTCTTCTATTTTCTCCTTTAGGAGGGATTCCATTATTTTTCCTACCACCGATGTTAAGCTGACTGGTCTATAATTCCCTGGACATGCTCTATCCCCCTTCTTCAATATAGGCATTACATTAGCTATCCGCCAGTCCTCTGGCACTACAGCTTTTTGTAACGAATTATTAAATATGTTTAGTAATGCCTCTGCTATCTCTTCCCTAGATTCTTTTAAAATGCATGGATGCAATCCATCCGGACCAGAAGGTTTATCCTCTTTGAATTTGATTAGTTTGTTCAATATATCCCCTCTTTTTATTTTAAATGCACTTATCTCATTACTAATCTCATCATCCAATGTCATGTCCACCTGTTCTATCATCCAAGTAAATACTGAAGCAAAATAATCATTTAATATTTCTGCCATCTGTCTATCGTTACCTGTGGTATTATTCTGTCTATCCCTTAATGGCCCTATTCCTATCCCAACCTTCCTTTTTTTTTATTGATGTGCCTGTAAAATATTTTACGATTTTGTTTTATGTTCCTTGATAATTTAATTTCATAGTTCCTGTTTGCCTTCTCTCCTAATCTCTTCGTATTCTCCCTTATCATGCACTCCCCTGCTGTCCATGTACTTAATGTATGCCTCTTTCCTTACCCTCATATGTTCCCTTTTGGCTTTATTCATCCATGGAGTCTCATTAGTGTTTAGTTTGTTCTTTCCTTTTAGCGGAATATACTGTTCCTGCACTCTGTTGAACACCGTTTTAAATGTTTCCCATTGCTGTTTGCCAATATTGTTGTCCATTTTATTTTCCCAAGTTCTATTCTCAGCCCTTCAAAATCAACTTTTCTCCAATCTATTAACCTGGTTTTCGTCATACTTATGTCCTTCTAAATTATCATCTTAAAGTGTATTATATTATGGTCACTATTGCCTCGATGTTCCCCTACTTTTACTTCTCTTAACTGCTCTGGTTTATTCCCCATTACTAGATCCAATAGCGAAACCTCCTTTGTTGGGCTTTTTACATATTGGGTTAGAAAGGAGTCCTGTACACATTATAGGAACTCCATTCCCTTATCCCCTTCACCTACCTCTTCTGTCCAATTAATATCGGGGTAGTTGAAATCCCCATGATTATTCTTCTATGTTTTTTACTCATTTCCCTAATTTGTCTGCATATTTATTCCTCCACCTCCCTTCCACTATTAGGTAGTCTGTAAACTATGCCGGTTAGTGTGATTGATCCTTTATTATCTTTTATCTCTATCCACATGGATTCTATTTTTATCTTGCTGATAGCTGCGTCACTTTTTTCTACTGCTATTATGTTATCCCAATAAGTACAGCTACTCCAACTCCCCTTTTCCCCCCCTCTATCTTTTCTAAATATGTTATACCCTGCAATGTTTAATTCCCAGTCCTGATTTTTCTGTAGCCATGTCTCAGTAATCCCTACTATGTCTGGTTCCTCTCAACGCATGATTGTCTCCAGCTCCCCTGTTTTATTACGGACACTGTGTGCATTGATGTACAGATAGTTTAACTCATTTTTAATGGGATTTCCTCTCACTTTATGTTTAACCATCTTTTTACACTCCTGTTCTATAACTCTATTCATTCTCTTGCCATCAATGTCCTCCCTTACTTTATTCTTTCCTATGCTCTCTCTTCCTGTTTTGTTTATATTTAGGCTGGTTATGTTTCTTGTAGATCCCTCCCCCTATCTTACTCGTTTAAAGCCTTTGCCACCTCCCTCTTTACCCTTTCTGCTGGGACACAGGTCCCATCGCGGTTCAGGTGGAGCCCGTCCCATCGGTACAGCTTCTTCCTATCCCAGAACTGGTGCCAGTGTCCCATGAAAAGGAACCCCTCTTTCCCACACCAGCCCTTTAGCCACGCGTTAATTCTCCTGATCTGTCTGCTTCTATGCCAATTTGCACGTGGCTCGGGCAATAATAATCCAGAGATTATTACCCTCGAGGTCCAGCTTTTTAAATTTACAGCCTAACTCCTGATACTCTTTCAGCAGGACCTCCTCCCTGTTCCTACCCATGTCGTTTGTTCCAACATCTCTGCAGAACTTCCTAAACTTCAATTTATTTCTCCACCAAACCCATAATCATTTGAAAAAAATATACATATCTTTTTAAATCGATGAAATTCCTCCGTGGGTTTTGAATCGATGAAATAATTGTGCCATTTCTTGCTGTAAAAATGCAGAACAAACAGCACTCACCTCCTCCGTAGCTCATTCAGCTCCAAGTTGTCAATTTCCACTATGACACTGGCACGCTCCTGTGGAGCCCCTGGTGGAACTTCCTCATTTGCTTCATCCTACAACAGAACCAAGAAAAGATGAGACTCTAAATTTAATTAACCCATGGACTGCAAAGTTAGGGCACCGAGGAAAACTGAGGCCAATGGGTGTCAAAGCAAAAACCCTCCCACTGGCTGGAAACATGGTCCTGATTGTCAAAGCCAAATCGCCGCAGCCCCAGGACATGACTGCAGGAGGTCCATAAACATTAACTCCATAAACTTGAGCCCATCTAAAACTCTGCTGTTCGTAGCTAATGCGCATCAAGTCCTGTTCATCCATCACCCCTGTGCTCCCGGTCCAACAACGCTTCAATTTAAAAATTCTCATCTTTGTTTTCAAATCCGCTCCCGATCTCTGTAACCTCCTCCAGCCCTACAACCCGCCGAGATATCTGTGATCCTCCAATTCTGGCCTCTTGCGCATCCCCAATTTTAATCGCTCCACTGTTGGCGGCTGTGCCTTCAGCTGCCGAGGCCCAAACCTCTGGAACTTCCCCCCTAAACCTTTGTCTCTCTATCTCTCTCTCCTCCTTTAAGATGCTCCTTAAAATCTACCCCTTTGACCAAGCTTTTGGTCATCTGTCTTAATTATGTGGCTCGGTGTCAAATTTTGTTTGAGAATGCTCCTGTGAAGCGCCTTGGAACATTTTATTATGTTAAAGACGCTATATAAATACAAGTTGTTGTTGTCCTCAGTGCAGTGTCCTCAGCCCAGCCATCTTCAACCACCTCCCCTCTGTCATAAGGACAGGAGTGGGTGTGTTTGCTAATGATTCCATACTGTTTAACTCCATTCACAATTCCTGCCTGCAGCAATGGCTTGAGCAGCATCCAAGCTTGGGCAGACAAGTACAGGTAACATTAGTGCCAAGTAACGGCAGAGTTGGGGAGCAGAATCAAGCAGCTCTGACCACTTGCTTGGAACTTGTGAGGCTTCATTTACAGGTGGCCTTGAAATTCATGCCACACGGCTGGTAAGAACAGCAGCGCACGTATGGTGCAACAATTGGCTCAGGACAATCTTCAAAGGAAATGTCAAACGGGAGGAAAACGGACAAGGGCTGAAGTCGCTTAACTTACGAATGGTGCGCAATAGTTATAGGAGAGGAGCGGACACCAATTAAGTGGGAATTGCATATGGCACGCCCCAACAGCAAGCTTGCATATTGGATTGAGGTGGAATTCAAGGTCAGTACAGTGGGGCTGTCACGTAACATTAGTTGAGTCCCACTCTATTTAATAGGTCAAATAATGTGACCCTCACAGCACCAGTTTCAGGCGCAATACCTACTGAATGGTGCACGACTCACCATTTTTAAGAGTATGTAGACATATTAAACTACTCAACACCAATAAAAAAACTTGTGTTCGCACTGCGCCCAACATTTTGCTCATCCGACCAGTTCTTTCCCATTCTCTCTATCCTGATTTTAAGTTTTACTCTTTCTACCATGTGAATCTATTTTAACCCTTTCTTCTCTGCAATTTAAAAAAAAAAAGAAACTGTTTTTAAATTGGGAAGGAAATGAGAAAGAATGTAACTTTACATGACAACCAACCGTATTTTATACTCCACTTACTTGTTCTTCATTCTGAAAAGACGAGCGCATAGCTTGGTATTGTCTTTCCAGTCTGTAGTAGCGATCCTGTACATCTCCATAACGCGACTGGGTGTCACGCAGAGTCTGAGACACTGCTTTTAGCTGACTGGATAATGTTGCTTTCTCTTCGATGCACTGCATAACCTGTGCCAGCGAAACAGTGAAGAACTGTAAGAGCTGATCAGTTTGTAAACCCCACAAACAAACTCTGCATCATTAGAATTAAATTCATAGGTGTGTGTGTGGAGTTTACAAAGAAGCATGTTACGTAGAATGAACCTCCCAACTATGTTACCTTGCTGTTCAGCTGTTGGAATCGCAGTTCTCTCTGGTGAATCTCTTGTAGGTAACCCTGAGCTTCACTCTGCAGTTGTTTCTTTTCTATTAACAGAGACTTCACTTGTTCAGCAACATTCTCGTTGCCCAGCAAGGATACAGTTTCTAACGGCTAAAATAAACACATAATTTTTTTTAAAGTTTAATTTGAATGTGTTTGAAGCACATCAGACACAATAGACAATGCCCGCACACACAGTATTTCCATAAACTGCAGATTAGATATAATTTGCAAATCTTTCTACCAATAGTCGATTTAATCATTTTGGAGTCAAACCCTGAATGAATAAAGGTTACATTTTAACCAAAAATAATTAGGGTTCTGTCTTTAGGTTGAAATTGGCAATTGATAATTAATGCAACGGCATTAAAATCCGAATAACAGACATGTCATTCATAATCAGCAATTCTGTTTAATGGGAGACACATTGGTCGATGGGAATTATTTACCTAGATTAGCTATGCTCAACAGGCTGTACAGAGAGAAATAGTTTGCTCTGATTTTTAGGGAACTAATTGTCCTAAATTACTTTAACTGAAGAATTATGAACAGTTCTGGATAACTATGTTTCAGAAACCGTAAAGCACAAATAGATTGTGTCTGCCACACTTCCGGTATCAGACTGACACACAGGCAAATTACTTTAAATAAATGCCAATGATTTCCAATGGACAGAGAAACTTGCCTCGCCAACAAGAGATATCTTCCAACTGACTTCAGAGTCACACACAAAAGAAAAAGTACAAAAGAGGCGAGTCTGACCTCGAACTGGCCAAAGGAGCGGTCCAAAAACAACCAGGTTTAGAAATTGGTTTGCACCAGCTTACTTGGGGGTGGGGGGAGGGAAGAAAGACGACAACTGGGAGTGGGAGTGGGAGTGAGGGGGACGACTGGGAGTGGAAGGGGCGGGGGGGGGGGGGCCAGGAGGGAGACACAATCCGGAGGGCGGGGTCGAGCACTGGCTGGCAGCAGCCTGTGGTTTTAATGTGCAGCCAGGAGGAGCACGACTGCACCTACCGGCTTCACATTTAAGTGAGCATTTTTGCTTTACACTTAGCCTGCAACATTCCCTTAAAGAACTGCTGGTTAGGCTGTATGTAACCCCAATTTTACAAAGGGGGCCTAAAAGAGACAGTAGGCCCCCCAATTTAAATATGCAAAGGGCCTAACACCTATTTCAGGCATGGGTCCTGGACGCCTCTTTTGATGCCTATACCAATATGGCGAGTGGCGCACTTCGGGCTCAGATGGTGCGCGCACACGCCTGTAAAATGGGCGGAGCGTAATCAAATTTCTAGGCCCTAGTCTGTAACTATCCCAGGAAGACACAGCAATGACACCTCGTGGCCTTAAAGAGACGTGCTAAGTTACACGCTACATTTTAGCAACAAAAAATGGTCTGATTTACATGGTCTGATTTAACCAGTGATTCAAAACAACCCTCTCTGACTGAGCTGCTTCCCGCAGTATCTGGTTCCAATCAGATTATGAAAGCAATAATAGCTGGTACCACAAGACCAGAATGAACCTGTATGACATGAGAAGGGAACGGTCAATTAATGACCCAGTTCAGGATTGAAGGGAATCTCTACCTACAAACTCCAAGACGCACTGGTGCAGACTGAGGGTGCTGGTCGCTCATCATGGGCAATTCCTCTCAAAATTGTAGCACAAAACAGTGGGACCCATGGGCATGTCCCAAACAAAAAGGGAAAGAGCATGCATCATATACACCTCAACTACATTGATTCAAAGAGTGGTGTGGGAAAAAAGGGTTTCAATTCATGCGGCACTGGCACCATTACTGGGGAAAGAGGGAGCTGTTCCGTCGGGACGGGCTCCACTTAAACCGGGCTGGGACCAGCGTCCTGGCAAATCGAATAACTAGGGCTGTAGATAGGGCTTTAAACTAAAAAGAGGGGGAGGGGTCAGGTGAGGGGAAATTTAGAAATCTAAAGAGAAAGGTCAAGGCAATAGAGCAGTGTAGCGACTTGGGTAAAAATAAGCAGAGAGTGACAGGAAGGGACAAAGTATTTAACGGTAACAGTGCAGCAGAGAATAAGGTCAAGGCAGGGAATAATTATAAATTTTTTTAATTAAAGGCTCTTTATCTGAATGCACAAAGCATTCGTAACAAGATAGACGAACTAGTGGCACAAATAGAGATAAATGGGTTTGATCTAATAGCCATTGCAGAGACGTGGTTGCAAGGTGGCCAAGGTTGGGAACTAAATGTTCCAGGGTACTTGACGTTTCAAAAAGACAGGCAGAATGGAAAAGGAGGGGGAGTAGCCCTGATAATAAAGGATGACATAAGGACAGTAGCGAGAAAGGATCTCGGCTCAGAAGATCAGGAAGTAGAATCAGTATGGATGGAGATAAGGAATAACAAGGGGCAGAAAACACTGGGAGGAGTAGTATATAGGCCCCCTAACAGTAGCTATATCGTTGGACAGAATATTAATCAAGAAATAGTTGGAGCTTGCAACAAAGGTAATGCAATAATCTTGGAGGATTTTAATCTTCATATAGACTGGACAAATCAAATTGGTAAAGGTAGTCTGGAGGACGAGTTCATGGAATGCATTTGGGACAGTTTCCTAGAACAGTATGTCATGGAACCAACCAGGGAACAGGCTATTTTAGATCTTGTATTGTGTAATGAGACAGGGTTAATTAGCAATCTTATAGTAAAGGATCCTCTGGGGCAAAGTGATCACAATATGATAGAATTTCACCTTAATTTTGAGAGTGACTTGCCTAAGTCCGAAACTAGAGTCTTAAACTTAAATAAAGCCAATTACATAGGTATGAGGGTCGAGTTGGCTATGTTAATTTGAAAAATAGATTAAAAGGTAAGGCGCTAGATAAGCAGCGGCTAGCATTTAAAGAAATATTTCATAATTCTCAACAAAAATACATTCCATTGAGAAACAAAAACTCCACGGGAAAAGTGATCCAACCGTGGCTAACTAAAGAAGTTAAGGATAGCATTAGATTGAAAGAAGAAGCTTATAATGTTACAAAGAATAGTAAGCCTGAGGATTGGGAGAGTTTCAGAAACCAGCAAAGGTTGACCAAAAAATTGATAAGAATGGAAAAAATAGAATGAGAGAAAACTAGCAAGAAATATAAAAGCAGATTGTAAGAGCTTCTACAAGTATGTAAACAGGAAGAGAGTAGCAAAAGTAAACGTTGGTCCCTTAGAGGCTGAGACAGGAGAAATTATTATGGGGAATAAGGAAATGGCAGAAACGTTAAACAAATATTTTGTATCTGTCTTCACAGTAGAAGACACAAAAAGCGTACCAAAAATGGTGGGGAACCAAGGGTCTAATGAGGGTGAGGAACTTAACGTCATTAATATAAATAGAGAAACAGTACTAGAGAAACTAATGGGCCTAAAAGCCGACAAATCCCCTGGACCTGACGGCCTACATCCTAGGGTTCTAAAAGAGGTGGCTGAAGAGATAGTGGATGCATTGGTTTTGATCTTCTAAAATTCTCTAGATTCTAGAATGGTCTCAGCGGATTGGAAGGTCACAAATTTAACACCGCTATTCAAGAAAGGAGGGAGAGAAAAAACAGGGAACTACAAGCCAGTTAGCCTGACATCAGTCGTCGGGAAAATGCTGGAATCCATTGTTAAGGAAGTGGTATCAGAGCACTTAGAAAATCATAACATGATTAGGCAGCGTCAACATGGTTTTATGAAAGGGAAATTGTGTTTGACAAATTTATTAGAATTTTTTGAGGATGTAACTAGCAGGGCAGATAAAGGGGAACCAGTGGATGTAGTATATTTGGATTTCCAAAAGGCATTCGATAAGGTGCCACACAAAAGGTTATTACACAAGATTAGGGCTCGTGGGGTTGGGGGTACTATAGTAGCATGGATAGAGGATTGATTAACGGACAGAAAACAGAGAGTAGGGATAAACGGATCTTTTTCAGGTTGGCAGGCTGCAACTAGTGGGGTGCCGCAAGGATCAGTGTTGGGGCCTCAGCTATTTACAATCTATATTAATGACCTAGATGAAGGGGCCGAGTGTAATATATCCAAGTTTGCTGATGATACAAAGCTAGGTGGGACAGTAAACTGTGAGGAGAACACAAAGAATCTGCAAAGGGATATATAGACTAAGTGAGTGGGCAGTAAGGTGGCAGATTGAGTATAATGTAGGGAAATGTGAGGTTATTCACTTTGGTAGGAAGAATAGAAAAACAGAATATTTTTTAAATGGCAAGAAACTTTCAAATGTTGGTGTTCAGAGAGATTTGGGTGTCCTCGTGCAAGAAACACAGAAAGCTAGCTTGCAGATACAGCAAGCAATAAGGAAGGCAAATGGCATGTTGGCCTTTATTGCAAGGGGGTTGGAGTATAAGAGTAAGGAAGTCTTGCTACAATTGTACAGGGCCTTGGTGAGACCACACCTGGAGTATTGTGCACAGTTTTGGTCTCCTTATCTAAGGAAGGATATACTTGCCTTGGAGGCGGTGCAACTAAGGTTCACTAGATTGATTGCTGGGATGAGAGGGCTGTCCTATGATGAGAGGTTATGTAGCATGGACCTATACTCTCTAGAGTTTAGAAGAATGAGGGGTGATCTCATTGAAACATACAAGATTCTGAGGGGGATTGACAGGGTAGATACTGAGAGGTTGTTTCCCCTGGCTGGAGTGTCTAGAACTAGGGGGCATAGTCTCAGAATAAGGGGTAGGCCATTTAAGACAGAGATGAGGAGGAATTTCTTCACTCAGGGGGTTGTGAATATTTGGAATTCTGTGCCCCAGAGGGCTGTGAATACTGAGTATTTGAGTATATTCAACAACAACAACTTGTATTTATATAGTGCCTTTAACGTGGTAAAACATCCCAAGTCGCTGCATAGGAGTATTTTAAGACAAAAAAAATGACACCAATCCACATAAGGATAAATTAGGGCAGGTGACCAAAAGCTTGGTCAAAGAGGTAGGTTTTAAGGAGCGTCTTAAAGGAGGAAAGAGAGGTAGCGAGGCGGAGAGGTTTAGGAAGGGAATTCCAGAGCTTAGGGCCTAATTCAAGGCTGAGATAGATAGAATTTTCGACTCTAGGGGAATCAAGGGATATGGAGATCGGGTGGGAAAGTGGAGTTGAGGTCGATGATCAGCCATGATCTTATTGAATGGCCGAGCAGGCACGAGGGGCTGTTTGGCCGACTCCCGCTCTATTTCTTATGTTATGTTCTAATACGCAAACTGCGTGATTTTAACTGACTGCCCTGAAAGAGATCGGACATGAGTCCAAACAAATATCCTCCCAGACCTCTTCGGAGATCAACAAACCCAGATTGTCCCCCTTCCACCCGATGATGATGGCTGGTGTTCAAAGATGCATCAGTATAAAATGTAATTTAAAAAGTGAGATTGCTTTAATGTCTGATATGGAGAAAATAGGAATTCCTTCAATGCTGGTGACTCATGGTTGACTAATTTTATTGTCTCTGCCGACGGGAAAAAATTCTGAAGCTGGAGTATCATGGGAGGAAAATCACCATTGGGAAGGTGATGCTGCCTCGAAATTGAGTCATACGCCCAAACAAATATGAATTTGTTTTTAAAAATACTTACCTTTATCTGGTACATGCTATTTACATTTCCCAATTCACCACTCCACACTTCGTGGTTCAATTTCCTCAGTTCGGCAATTTGTCTATCTCTGTCTGCCACTGCAATGAGGTACTGCTCTTTGATAGCTCTCGACTCTGAAAGCAGGAAGCTCTTCTCCGATCTAAAAAGGTAAAATAACAGTGTACCAATTTTGTCTTTAATGCTAAAAATTGAACAAGGCAGACCTTGTACATTGAACTATTGATTCCATGTTTTATTGATATTGAGAAAGGACATGCAACTGATGGAAGGGAAGGAGAGTAATGTTGAATATGTAATAACGTCACCAACAACACCGAAGCTACATGAGATGCATTGCAATAATGGAGCACCTTTGTTGAGGATGGTGCTGAATTGATATTGCTGCAAGCAAGATTTGCTTGCAAAACACTGCTTAAATAACTATATGGACATATAATTGATAGCATTGAAGGGTTGTTCCGTTCAGCGTTGTAGACTTGGAGACAAGCATTCCAGGTAAGAGTAGATTTCCACCTGGCCTGTAAACATAGAATTTTACAGCACAGAACCAGGCCATTCGGCACAACTCGTCTGTGCCGGTGTTTATGCTCCACACGAGCCTCCTCCCATCTGGAACATGAAAGAAACCATAAGTCAAAGAGACAAGCTGTTTAAAAAACGATAATCTATGATGGTTAATCAGCAAACAAATAAACCTGTAGAAAGGAAAAAAGAACCTAAAAATGGCTCAAAGTTAATTTCAATTGTTAACAATTAGCTATCATCTGGTTACTTGACCTTGAACACGTCAATTCATTCTGTTGTGCATCTGTTACATTGTATTGCAATATACTTAATGCCAGTATAAATCATTGAAAATGTCGTAACATTTTAAATTACTTTAATTAGTTGAGGAATGGTATAACAATTAAGTGTAGATAAAACAATTTTAGTTGTGTTCCTAAGAACATAACACAAGAATTAGGAGCAGGAGTAGGCCATACGGCCCCTCGAGCCTGCTCCGCCATTCAATAAGATCATGGCTGATCTTGTACCTCAACTCCACTTTCCCGCCCGATCCCCATATCCCCTGATTCGCCTCGAGTCCAAAAATCTATTGATCTCAGCCTTGAATATGCTCAACGACTGAGCATCCACAGCCCTTTGGGGCAGAGAATTCCAAAGATTCACAACCCTCTGAGTGAAGAAATTCCTCCTCATCTCAGCCCTAAATAGCCGACCCCTTATCCTGAGACTATGACTCCTAGTTGTAGACTCTCCAGCCAGGGGAAACATCCTCCCAGCATCTACCCTGTCAATCCCCCTCAGAATCTTGTATGTTTCAATGAGATCACCTCTCATTCTTCTAAACTCCAGAGAGTATAGGCCCAATCTACTCAATCTCTCCTCATAGGACAACCCTCTCATCCCAGGGATCAATCCAAGTGTTTGCAAAAACTCCTCACAGGATGGATAATTTCAATGGATTAAAGAAAAGGTATTACTACAAGCGTGTCGTCCCAAAATGTATACCATCTTATTTGTCCCGAGACGAGTTCTCGGAGAGATATTCATTATTGCATGCCAGCCAAGATTAATGCCACAGTCTATACACTGGAGGGTATTTGTTCAGATGAATGAGGGTCAGCATTACAGCAACTGTTAAACAAAATATCGTAGAATCATAGAATGATCAGTACAGAAAGAGGACTTTCAGCCCATCGTGCCTATGCTAGATCTTTGGTTGAACTATCCAATTCGTTCCACTCCCTTGCTCTTTCCCCATTGCCCTGTAATTTTTCCCTTCAAGTATTTATCCAATTCCCTTTTCAATGTTACTACTGAATCTGCTTGATCAGCCAATGTAAAATGTTTGCACGGTCACCTCTAGCTCAGCTCAAGTATTGTCGTTCAAGTCTAATTTTAAACTCGTGAACAATATGACTACAGTGGAAGCCATTTAAATGAATGAAACCCCAGTGCATGTATACAGACACAAATAAAGGCCCTTTCACACATAGGACATAGGCATAAAAGACATTTCATTCTGTCAGCCCTTCACCTGATAACTGGCGCTACTCCGTTTTGCCCGAGAACCAAGGTTGCAACATTACACAGTATTTACAGCACAGAAACAGGCCATTCGACCCAACTGGTCCGTGCCGGTGTTTACGCTCCACACGAGCCTCCTCCCACCCTACTTCAACTAACCCCATCAACATATCCTCCTATTCTTTTCTCCCTCATGTCCTTATCTAGCTTCCCCTCGATACATCTATGCTGGTTGCTTCAACCACTTCCTGTGGCCGCGAGTTCCACATCCTAACCACTCTCTGGGTAGAGAAGAGTCTCCTGAATTCCCTATTGGATTTATTGGTGACTATCTTATATTTATGGCCTGCAAGTGGAAGCATCTTCTCTACGTCTATCGCTGCAGCTAATGAACTGATCAGTCAGCCATGATTTTCTACCAGGGGCATTGCTGCTGCTCAGACAACTTGCCTACTGTCTGTACCACTGCTTAGAAAGTTTGGTTTACATTTCAACAGCGCCGTTTCACAACTGCAACATTGCAGAGGGCCGAACAGTTAATCAATCAGCGGCGACCTTGGGAAAACTGCACCGTTGAAATACAAACCAGGTTCTGTAAATAGACATGCAAACCAGTCCCAAAACTAAACCAAGTACTGAAATCACTTCTGTATAAAATTGATTTATGGTAATCAACTGTTTATAATTCAAGGTTATTCCTACATTGACCAATCCTACACTGAATTCCCCCTTGCTCACATAAAACTTATAACAGCAGATATTAAGCGTCATGCTCACCTCAAGAGTCAGAAGGTTGTGGGTTCTAGGCTGACATTCTAGTGCAGCGCAAAGGGAGCGCTGCTTTGTTGGAGGTGCTGCTGTTTGGATGAGACATTCAGCCAAGAACCCTTCTTCTTGCTCAAGTGGATGCAAAAGATCCCATGGCACTATTCGAAGATGATCAGGGGATCCTCCTTGTGTCCTGGCCAATATTCCTCCCTCAACCAACATCATCAAAAAAAATCTGGCCGTTCAATCATTTGCTACTTGCGGGAGCTCACTGCGTGCAAACTGACTGCCATATTTGCCTACATAACTACACTTCAAAAGTAATTCAATAGTCGTAAAGCATTTTGGGATGTCCGGAGAAGGTAATGCGGCACTATATAAATGCAACTTCTTTATTCGAACTGAAAATCTAACGTAAATAATAACAAACCTTAGCTCAGCCAATTCATTCTGGCACGAAGCGAGATCCTGCTCAGTGTGTTCTTGCAACTTTGCTTGCTGAAGTAGTTTTTCCAGTTCTTCTACTTTATTTCTGAACCATGCTATCTCGGAGGGGTCGCTACCAGTCCATACATTCTGGTGAGCAGCCCCTTTTAACTGAAAGGGAAGTGAAAATAGTACTCTTCAATTTTTATGTAAGCATGAATGTAAAACATGGTTACAACAGCTCTTCTGTGTCCTTCCTCTGACTTTAAAAAATAATTTAAACATAGACATTTACTAACTGTATATAGCCTGAGATACTAATCCTGTCACTGAGCAATTTCATGACTGGGTTAATCCTCAATTTATATTTTACATTTAGTACCTTGCAACTCGCCAAGGCTTCTTCAGCAGCACCTCCCAAAACCGCGACCTCTTCCACCTAGAAGGACAAGGGCAGCAGGCGCATGGGAACACCACCACCTCCAAGTTCCCCTCCAAATCACACACCATCCCGATTTAGAAGTATATCGCCGATCCTTCATCGTCGCTGGGTCAAAATCCTGGAACCCCCCCCCGCCAACAGCACTGTGGGAGTCCCTTCACCACACAGACTGCAGTGGTTCAAGAAGGCGGCTCACCACCACCTTCTCAAGTGCAACTAGGGATGGGCAATAAATGCTGGCCTTGCCAGCGACGCCCACATCCCATAAACAAATTTTTTTTTTTAATTCTCTACTTGACCCATTCGTTGCTCGGCAGCCCCACTATTCTGTATGTCATTAAATGGCTCCATTTAAAAATGCATTTTCATTAACTGAAATATTAAAGTAAATTCTAAGATAGAAGTTGCACAAAACAAAGAACTCTCAATGGTGATCTACCTTGAGTTCATCTGAATGCTTGATTTGGAGTTGCCGAACGTCCTCTATAAGTCTGCCTCTCTCACTCTGTAGAGCCATCACTGCTTTCTCAAAAGATTCTGTCCGAGAAGTGAGCTCCTTATTCTCATTTATGACATCCAAAAGTCTTTGCTCCGTCGCCAAATCTTTTGACAGTCCAACCAATTGTTCTTCCGTTCTCTCCCGCACCATTCCAACAGCATTTTCAGATTTTGTAACCTCGGTCTCGGACTTGGCCAAGCCCTCAACATCAGTAAGTTTGCTTTCAAGTTCCTTTGAATTGGCTCTCTTAATATTTACCTCCTTTTTGAGCTCATCGCATTCCAGAGCTTTAGTTTCAAGTTTCTGCTGAAGTTCCAGAATTAGTTTTGTCTCATTTGCTTCAGATTTATCCTCCTTCGTGTGTAAGACAACAGCCTTGAGCTCTGTAACTTGTTCCATAATCCGCTCATTCTCTATTTGTAAGGACTTTATGCTTTCATTACGTTTTTCAAGGGATCTCTGTGCTTCCTTCCACTGTTCTTCAAAGCTGCTTTTTTCATTCTCAAGATTCTTAATTTGCTGCAGTTGCTTTTGCAGTAGCTCCTTCAACTGATTATCCTTCAAGGACAAGACCTGGTTAAGCTCCTCCCTGTACTTAATCAACTGTGCTTTCAGCATTGCGTTTTCAGAATTAAGATCGTCCATCTGGTTGAGTAAATTTCTGATCTCTTGCTTGAGTTCATTGTTTTCAGTTGCACTCTCCTGAATAATACAATCCTTCTGACTTAGCATATCGAGATGACGCTGCTCGAGCTGCGTGTACTCTGATAAGATACGGTCCCGGTCGTCCTGAAGGGAGGCCATCGATTTTGTAAACGCATCCATTTTGGCAATAGCTTTGTCTTTTTCTTCTCTGCTTTTATCCATCTGCACCTGCCATTCTTTCGCGTCACTGGCTGCTTTATGGCCATCATGGTGGAGAATCTTCAACTTCTTCTCATAGTCCTCCATTTGCTTTCTATATTGTCCCTGCATTTCTGCTACGTACTCTGAAATCTCACCATCTTTCGACGACACGAGTTTCGAGATCTCCGCGTCTTTGTTGCTTAGCATGAGCTTCAGCTGCTGCGAAATGGCACTCTGCTTCTGAAGATCAGCATTTAATTTCTCATTTTCAGACTGAAGCTGATGACTTTCAGACTGGTTTTCCATCAGATCTTTTTCCAGCGTTTGCTCTGTTATTTTCAACTTGGTCACAGAGTGGCTCATGTCAGAGAGCTGTGCGCTTAAATAATTATTTTCCTGTGACAATTTACATCGGGCCACTTCCTTTTCTTTCAACGACCCCTCCAGTTCTTCGATTTTTTCTGAGTGCTTGCAAATAATCTCTTTCGCGTCAACCATTTCGCTCTGATGCTTCAGCTCTGCGTCTTTACTGCTCACAGTAAGTTCATTTATTGTCTGCTCCAACTTTAAAGTTCTGTATTGGTGCTCTTGAAGGTCGAATGATTTTAGCTTGACTTCCTCATGAAGTTTTTGTAACAGTTCTTCCTTTACTTGCACTTGATTCTCCTTACTTTGGATAGTCTCTTGGAACCTAGTTTCCCATTTCTTGGTGTCTTCAATAATCCTGTCTCGGTCGTCTTGAAGAGAGGACATACATTTTGTGAACGCTGCCAATTTAGCCAAATTGTTATTCAACTCGCCCCGAAGCTTTTTAATCAGCAGATCCCGGCCGTTTAGCTCAGCCTGTAACTCTAAGAGTTCTGCAACCACCCTGTCTTTGTCCCGTTCCAACAAATCCAGTTTGTCCTGATAATTCACTACTTCTTTTTGATGAACTGTTTTCTGTTGATCCAAAATCATAAGGAGTTCCTTCTCTTTTTCAGTAATCTGGGCTTTCGTTTTCTCCTCTTTCCTTCGTAGTTCTTCCGTCAGCCCCAAACACTGCGCACGAACACCGTCGGCTTCGCTTCTGGTGTCACGGAGCAAGACTTTATAACAAACAAGTTCTTCTTGAACAAGTCTGACTTGCTCTTCAGACTTGGAGACTTTTGCAGTCGCAGATTCGAGTTTCTTTCCCGTTTCTTCACGGGCAGATTCCGATGTTTTGATTGCTCGCTCCAAGTCCAAAATGAGCTCCTGGTACTTGATGCAGTCCTTCTGCAACTGATTTATTTCCTGTTGCTTTTCTTTCAACAGTTCTTGCAACTCTTTGGTTTCACCCTTGGACCTGGTTTTACCTCTCCGAGCAGATCGTAGCTTCTCCTCAAATTCTTTGACCAGTTTTATTTCCTGGGCTTCTTTTGCTTTGACCAAATGGCGTTTCTCTTCTCTGAAGCTGTCTAACTCGTTGACAAGTGAATTGTTTTGCAGATGAAGTGCCTTCAAGGCTTCCGTTAACTGATCGATCGTGTCAGCATTTTTAAGTAAATCCGCCTCCAGATACTCTCTCTCATTTTTGACCTTATCAGACATTTCTTGGATATTTTCAAGTTCTTCCTGGAGAAGGGATTTGTCATCCTCTAAAATTTTGACTTTTTCATTTAAATTTACAGTCTCTTGCTGGTAAGCTTTAACTTCTTGTTGAAGTTGTACAATCGTACCATTTTTTTCATGATTCTCCGCTTTGTGACGGAACTCCAACTGTCGAAGCTTCTCCGACAGCAATGGTCTGGCCTGCTCCAAAACCTGAATCTCTCCCGCCTGGACTGCGAGCTTGGCCTCCAGGGATTGTATTTCTGAAGACAATGACTCATTTACTCGGGATTTGTCATCAATCTGGGAATGTAATTCGGACTGATAATATGCCTCCTTGGTCTGCAGCTCCTCCAGGATAGATGTCGATGAGTTAAGTTCCTTCAGTAGATGCTCTTTCTCATTCTGAGTTTTGTCAAACTCTGCCTTAAACTCCTCATAGCTTTGCTTTAGTAATTTGTTTTCCTCTTGGAGCTGACTGTACTGGCCAGACAGTTTACTCGTGTGGCTCTGCTTTGCGGCAGAAAGGTTTTGCAAGTCGTTATTGATTCTTTCAATCTCTTCTTCAAGCTCCTGAACTTTCTGCTGCTTGGATTTTGCAAACTTTCTCATTTTGTCCTTCGTTTTTTCATTTTGATCACTTGCCTCCTCGAGCTGTTTCTCAAGGTTTTGCTGCTCAGCCTCAACGGCACGGAGTTTGAAAGCGACTTCTTGTTTTTCCTTTCTGGCCGTCTCCACTACCTGTCTCATCTTATCCATTTCGTTGCCAATGTTTTCGTAGGACTGCAAAAGGGACTCGTATTCACGCTTCAATTCGTCGTGTTTTGCCTTCCACTCGGACAGTTCTGCCGCCTGGGAAATTTTCAATGAGTCCAGCTGGTGACAAAAGGCTTGCTTCTCTTGAGTTACGGTTTCCAGCGAATGCTTTAAACTTTCACATGCAGCATTGAAGTTCTGCTTTTCTGCGAACACCCTATCTACTTCAGAAAGAAGCCTCCTCTTCTCTTCGTGGTGCGTTGAAGTTGCTCGCTGCAAGGGCTCGAGTTGCTTCTTCATTTCAGCCAAGCTTCTTTCAAGGGTAGAAATCCTGGAAATAAGTTCTTCTTTTTCTAATGCTGAAGCGCTAATGTCATGCTTCAGAGTTTTGTTTTCTTTCAGGGCCTCTTTCCGGGATATCAGCGCCGCTTGTAGCTTCCTCTGAATCAGCTCTTTAGATTTGCTTTCCTCGGGATTATCCACTGCCCTCTGTTGAACTTCGATGGTACAAGCCTTTGTTCTTTCCTTCTCGGTTTCATAAAATAGTGATTGTTTTTGTACTTGTAATTCCAGTTCCTCTACGAGCTTCTCTTTCTCAGACAATGTACATTCCAATGACTTTATGGTGTTATCTCGTTCTTGTAAATTCTCCTGCACCTTCGCTAGCTCGGACTGTGCAGACAATACTTGCTTTGTGCGCAGGCTCTCCTCTTCAGCTACTTTGAGAGACTGGGAAGCCTGTTTCAATACTGATTTGAGTTCTGCGTTCTCCCCCTGCGAGGCAGTCAGCTGTGCTTGGATCTGGTCTTTCTCCCTGTGCAAATCCAACAGTTGTGTTTGGAGACAAACCACATCTTCGGCTGAATTTTCTAGAGTACGAGAATAATTCTCTTTATCTTTTATTGTTTCTTCCAGAGCAATTTTGAGGCTTTCAGCTTCAGCTCGGATTGACTGCCACTGATTTTGGAGCTGACTGACCTCTGTAGCCTGGCTCTCCTTCTCCTCTTGGTGCTGACCTTCTAGACTGGTTATAGAATACTTCAGCATTTGGACCTCTTCCGATTGGTCAACAATCCGAACTTGCACGCTTCCCAACTCTGATATTAGTTCCATTTTTTCTTGCTGAAGCTGGCTGTTGTCATCTTCAAGGCTTTTCATATCGGCATCTTTAATTGCTAATGTGGAAACCATGCTAGCTAATTTCCTCTCAAGGATCTGAACTTCATCTTGCTGACCTAAGGCAGCAAGCATTCTGCTCTCCTGTCCCTCAAGCTGAACTTTAAGCTGTTCCAACGTCTTTTCTTTGTCATTAAGCAGAACATCAACAGAGTGCAACTGCTTTTGTAGAGTCCCCATCAACTCTCTATTACACTCAAATTCCGTTAGCTTGGTTTGATATGTATGTTGGAGCGCGGCTAGTTCCTCTTTAACATTTTCTAACTCTTTGGTTTGCATGAAATACATTTCTGAAACGTGGCTGTATTCCTCTCTCTGTTGCGACAGCTGCTCTTTGTGGTGTTTATCCTTCTCTTGAGCCTTTTTGATGGTTTCCTTTCGAGCCAAAAGAGCTGCCTGAAGTTTCTTCTGTAAATGTTCCTTTTCTTGTTTCAGCACATTTCGCTGGTCGACGACCTCACTGGCACCAACATTACCAGCTCCAGGAGAGATCCGAGCTTGGCTTCTACCGGGCGATTCTGTATTTGAATGTTCAGTTTTTTTAGATGAGGCAATTTTAAGTTTCTCGAGCTTTGAATTAAATTGACAGCGCTCCTCTTCAAATGCCTTCTCTTTCTCTGCTGAAACAGACTGGAGTTGTGTCATGGCGGAATCTTTCTCCTGAACAGTTTGGAGCAACTCCAGAGACAGGGCTTCTTTTTCCGTTTCACATTTATTGACATTTTTCTTCAGTTGTTCCATCAAGGTTTCTTTTGCAGAAAGGGTCTCACTGAGAATATTTATATCGCCGTCCTTTTCTACCAGCTGTTGTTTTAAGAGTTCAAGGTGCAATTCAAGCTCTTTAATCTGCTTCTGGCCACTGGTCACTTCAGAGGCCAACTCTCCTGTCTGACTTTCAAGCCTGCTGCAATTGCAGTGCAATTCTGCAATTTGCTGGTCTTTCTCCGCGCCAGCGAGAGCTGCTTGTTGCAGCTCTTGAACTTTCTTCATCAGGTCCCTTCTAGTTAGTAGTGCAGCTTGAAACTTCTTCTTGAGCAGGTCCCTCTCCTTTGTCAGCACTTGGGTTTGCGAATGCAACTGTTCATTTTCGGTCGCAGTGCCTTGGTACTGGACTTCCTTCGTACTGAGAAGAATTTCTTGCTGCTCCAGTCGTTTCTTCTGCTCCTCAAGTTCATGTGTAAGCCTGTCTATCTTTTCATCAGAAACGCGGTGCTGCACCTTAAGCTCTTGTATTTGATCAGTCAAGTGATTCTCCTCTTCTGCGGCTTTAACCATTTCCTTCGATATGGATTCTGTGAGCTGCATGGTAGAAGCATCCTTCTCTCTCAGCTGCTGACTCAGAGAAATCACCAACTCTTGCTGTTGGTTTACTTGCATCGTCAGTATGTGTGCTGCTTGTTCTTTCTTTTGCAGGGAATCAAAATGCCGGGCCCCTTCCCTGACTGCTTCCTCCAGCTGCTGGGACTTCTTGTTCAGTTCCTGCTCCAAAGCACTGACGTGCTCCTGGACTGAGCGACTTTGTTGGAAACTTTCCTCTAAAACATTGGGTCTTTCTCTTAGTTCAGCTTGTGATTGCTCCAGCATCTCCTGAAGATCAGCTACTTGTCTTCGTGAAGCCTCTAGCTCCAAATGATGACTTAATATAGTTTGTTTGAGCTCGTTGCGGAGTGAAAGCTTTTCTTCTTCAAAAGACACTAACGTCTCAGCCATGCTTCCCGTAATTTCCGACGTACCTTTTTCACTTGCCGAAACACTACTTTGCAAATTTTCAATCTCCTTTTCTTTCTCGGAGAGAATTTGCTTCAACTCGCTTACTGCAGCTTCATTGCTTAAAACCAAAGCTGACAATTCCTCCAGTCTAGACTGTTTTTCAACAACTTGCTGACTAATGTTTGATGCCAGTGCTTCTTGTTCTTTTAGGCGATATGCACTGGTTTGTAATATGGATGACTGCTCACAAAGCTTCTCTTGCACATTATCTAGTGCCTTTTGTAAGCTGTCTATTTTAACATTTTTCGACTTGGTCTGATTCTCTAAATTCCTCAGTTTTTCTGTCAGCAGACTATTTTGCTCAGTTTCTCTACCAAATTCCGCCAACCATTTCCTTTCTGATTCCATCAGATTTTGCTCTAATTTTTCAACTTCTAATTTCAGCTTCGATATTTCCTCTGATTTAAGACTGACCTGCTTCTGAAGATGCTCATTTTCCTCCTCCATACGTTCTGTAATGTCCAGCTTCTCCCTAACATCGCACATTGTTGCAAGCCTCTCTTCAAGCACCTGCAATTCATCAGATTTCTGCTGTAACTGCTTCTGGCACGAGGCAGTGACTGCTTCCTTTTCCATCTTCACTGTGTTAATGTGGTGATCCAATTGTGCGTTTTCTTTAATGAGTTGATCACACTGCTGATGAAGATTTTCAACCAGCGCCGTTTTTTCTTGATCGTCTCGAGATGATTTTTCACTCAAAGTCTTCAGATCTGACTCAAGATTCTCAATGTGCTGTGCCTGGTCCAAACATTTCTTCTGAAGGGTTAGACCATTTTGTTTCAAATCCTGATTAACCATCTCAAGCTGTTCTATAGCTTCCTTATATTGGATTTTTTCTGCATCTAGAGCGAAAATCTGGCTGTCCATGTTCTTTTGATTAATAGCAAACATTTCATCCTTTTGCTGCAAAATATTCCCGTAGTCATTTAATGACACATGACTCTTTTGCAGTTCCTCTTTTAGTGACTCAACTTCAATCTTCAAAGCATTTGCATTCCTCTCTGTGACTTGAATATTGACATCCTTTTCGCAAAGTACTGCCTGAAGTCCTGCTATTTCCTCCTCCTTCATACTAAGCGTTGCACGAAGTTCCTTGAACTGTTCAGACTGCGCAGCATACCTTTCCTGCAGATGGCTAAAAGCAGCTTCTTTTTCCTGCAATAACTGCTCAAGTCGCTTTGAATCAGAAAGCATGCTCTGCACTTGACTCTGGAGTTGAGAAATCAGCTCTGTGCTCTCGGTGAATTGCGACTTCAGCAGCTCGCTCTCGCTTGCTTTGTCTTGCAATTTCCCGACAAGTTTCCTCTGCTCTGAAACTGAAGCCTCCTTTTGAGCAAGAACCTCTTTCAATTGGTTTATTTCCGAATTCTGCTGGTTTATTTGATTACTCAATTGTGAAAATAAATGTTCAAGATGAATAAACTTTTCACTAAGTGCTGCATATTCAGTTTCCTTTGCCTGTAGCTTTAACATCAACTCTTCATGACAAGCTGCGGAACTCTCCTTGGTCTGCGACAGAGCCAACTCCTTTTCCTGAATAATAATCTTCAGCAGGTCAGCTTCAGAGCTGACCGCTGCCAGCTGCATTCTAAGCTGTGAAACAGTATCCTCTGTTTCAGAAAAAGCTGCTTTGACTTTGACACAATCTTCGACTTTACAGGCCAGCAGCGTGTCTCTTTCCTCGATGGTGCGCTTCAGTTCATGAGTTTTAAAGGTCATGTCGTGGATTTGGCTTTGAAGTTTGGAAATGGTTCCCACATTTTCCACGGACTGCAATTCCAGCGCCCCGTGCTCTGCGGCTTTTCTCCGGAGCTGTCCAAGTTCCTGGGTCTGCTGTTGAAGGGCCGTCTCTTTCTCTTCCAGCGTCAGTTTAAGCTGAGCAGTTTCACGCATCATACCTTGCACCTGATCTTGCAACTGCGAAATTACCTGCATGTATTGGCTCAACTGCCCTTCCCCTTGCAACGTTTTGGCTTGCAGCTGTTGCAGCAACATCGCCTGCTGATGCCATGAGACTCGTTTCTCTTCAAGTTCCAGCGTAAGTTTCGCCGTGGCAGCGTTTAAGGTGCTGACTTCTTCATTCAGCGAGGTTATCACTCCCACCTTTTGTGACAGCAGACCCTGAAGGGATGCAATCTCGTCTGCTTTACTGTTCAACTCTTCAAGTTCCTCTTTAAGTTTGCGATTTTCAGTGCCGAGTATCTGTGCCTGATCCTGTGCAAGGGCAGCTGCGGACTCACAGTCATTCACCTTTCTCTGCAGCTGATCGTGCTCAGCAGTCCACTTACTCAAAGACATTTGCAATTCTTTATTTTCGTTCTGAAGCCATTCTCTGTCGATATTCAGTGCTTCCATTTGTTTCTGCAACAACGCAATCGTATCAGCTCTCTGGCCAAGTTGTCCCTGCAGCTCACGGCTTTCGATGGACTTACTGCTTAGGAGAGATTCTCTATCATTCACCCACTGCCTGAGTTTTTCTCTTTCTTCTGTCAATGCTTGCACTTGACTCTCTAAGTTTTTAGCAGTAAGCTGGTGCTGACTTAGTGCTTTCTGCAGGCCACCCCATTCCGATAGTTTTTCTTTTAAAGCCGCATCCTTGTCCCCAAGCTCAATATTGAATGCTTGAATCTGATCTTGTGACTGCAACAACGCCTCTTGCCCTTTGCGAAGCTGGTTTTGGAGCGAGGTGCATTCAGCACTTGTATTGCTCAACGCGTCCTCCTTTTCAGCGTTTAAAAGCCGAAGCTCTTCGAGCTGCACGGTCACAGACTGCACCTGCCCTCGAATTTGCTCAGCAGTTTTCTGATGCTCTAAAATTTGATTTTTCAGCAAGTTACATTCATTTGTTTTTTCACCCAACCGCTCTTCCACTGTTACTTCCTTCTGCTCCAAAGTTTTTAGCAGTTCTAATTTCGGGATGAATGCTTCTTTTTCTTTTTGAAGCTGGAAGATTGTGTTCATGGACTGTGAAATCTGTTCTTCTTCAGACGCTATTCTATTTTCTAACTGTTGCACAACATCATTTTTCTTTGAAAGTTCATTTGCTTTATCACTTAGAATCTTCTTGAGATTTTCATTTTCAAAGGACAGGCCTTTCACCTGGCTCTCCAAACTGGACTTGACCTCCACAGTATTAGCAGCTTTTTCATTTAACTCCGATACAAGCTTAGCCTGCTCTGAAAGGCTCCGAACCTGATCTTCCACCTTCGCCTGTAGGCGCACATTTGTTGCGTCAAGTGTTTTTGTTTGGTTTTCTAAGTCGGTAACCAATCTGGTCATCTCATCCGCCTGCCTTTTTAAATCTTTCCGTTCTGTTTCTTTAGCCTGTACTTCTTGCATCAGTTGAGAATTGGTTTGTTCAACAGTTTGAAGCCTTTGCTCCAAAGAGGCAACAATCCCCAGCTTCTCCTGCAATCTGCCTTCAGCTTCTTCTTTATGCTCAGCGAGTTGCTTGGATAATTTCACGAGCTCGTCCTCTTTTCCAACAGTTTCAGCTATCAGGCTGTTGCACTGGTTCTTCAAGGCTTTCAGCTCATTCTCTAAACATTGTTCTTTTTCCTCTTTCTCTTGGAGCGAACTGTCAAGGCTTTCTTTCGCCGAGCTGCTTTCGGCCAACCGAGCCTTTAGCTTTTCGATTTCTTGTTGGTTTGCAGCATTTGTTTCCTGAAGCTTTTGGGTGGCCAGTGTGACCTTATTTTCAAGTGAGGATATCTGAGCGCCACATTCCACAAGATGAGCTCGATTTGATATATTCTGCTTCTGTACTTTTGAACGTAGGTTTTGAATTGTGTCATTATTTTCTCCAATCTGCTTCATTAAAGCTGCAATCTCTTCCCCCTTGGCTTCACCTTCACTCCTAGCATTACTGAGCTCAGACTCCATGTTAGAAAGCTGATCTACAAGTGTAGAAACGCTGGTATTCATGGCCTGTTCATCAACAGAATGGGTATTCTTTAGTAACATGACCTCCCTTTCAACCTTAACTAAGGCTGCCTGCAGTTCTGCAGTCGCCTGCTCCTTATATCTATTTTGCTCTTTCAAAGTTTCATTCTGCTCTGAATATTCCGTCACGCTCTTAGAAAGAACAGTCATTTCATGCTCCGTCTCCACAATGGCCTCTTTAAGTGTGTCAATCTGTCTTTCACAGCTTTGCAAATCATCAATGAGGCGTACTCTCTCCTCCAAGTGGCTCGAATTGAGTCGTTCCAGCTCATCATTTGTCTGCTCTAGATCCTGACGCAGTAACTCCATCGCAGCTTCCTGTTTCTGTACCTGAATGTCACAAAGGAAGATTTTTTTTTATATATTCAGTGTAGCCAATCACACATGCAGTTTTGGCAGCTTGTGCCTTTTACAACAATCTGATGGGAAACACAGATTTGGTTTTGTTTGAATTTGCACAAATTACTCATGATTAAACAACTTGCCCATACATTCTCCAAACATTTAAACAGAAAGCAAAACCAAATCAGTGAAATGTCTCGCAGTAATCAAAAAATAGCTTTAGAAATGTCAAAAATGAGAAAAGGTAATTTGTCCCGTCAAAACTCATACCTCTAAAACTCTACTCTGCCATTGTAGCATCCAGTCTCTTTCTGAACATCTCTAACGGTTCTGCACTACTATCTCACCTAGTAGATTGTTCTAAACATTCATCACTCTTGGAGTAAAGACATTTTTCTCACTTAATGCATTCCTAGTGAGCTGTAACACAATGGGTCAGAAAGTAATCCTGTGCCACATTCACAAGTCTTGATTCTGACTTATTGCTATTTGAATATTCATTCATCTTAAACAGGGAGTCTCGCCATCAAGACCCCCTTTCTTAAAAAAAGACACAAAGAATTACAATTACTTCAAATATATTTTTAACCTGTCCCTTTCTCTTGATTTTTTTTTTTAAATTGAAGTGTCTTGAAATCACACCGCCAGTAAATTGTTGTGAAGATCGCTTCACGTTACAAAAATGAATAGTCACCAATCGCTAACAAAATACTGTTAAGAAAAACCCAGTGTATGGTCATATCCAAATACATAATGTGCATTTTTCAACAAATATTACCACTATAGATAACCTATATTTAAAAATTCCCCAAATTACTCTATTTAAATAGAAACTATATAGCCATCCACCCAGGTGCATCAACCAATAGCATCATAGAATCATACAGCACAGAAGGAGGTCATTCGGCCCATCGTGCCTGTGCTGGCTCTTTGAAAGAGCGATCCAATTAGTCCCACTCCCCCACTTTTTCCCCATAGCGCCACTATTCAAACATTAACAATTTAGCTGGTTACATTTTTTTGAAAATTACATACTTTTTCTTTGTTTGAAGAAAGTTTCGCTGTGAGGTCCAGGACTATATTTTTCAGGTCAGTACACTCTACTTCAAAAGCGCTGCATTTCTTAGTAGTGTCTCCCAGCTAATAAAAAGAGAACAATGCAGTCCTAAATACCAATCATTTTTAAACATAGTATGGAAGTAGAAACAAGGAGCACTATTTGTAAAATGAATAGAAAATATTTGCGCTCGCCTTTACATGCAAAATAAAATGATGATTGGGGATATAGTGTCAGCTGTGGCTCAGTGGGTAGCACTCTCGTCTCTGAGTCAGAAGGTTGTGGGTTCAAGTCCCACTCCAGGGACTTGAGCACATTCAGCTAGGCTGACACTCCAGTGCAGTACTGCACTGTCGGAGGTGCCGTCTTTCAGATGAGACGTTAAACCGAGGTCCCGTCTGCCCCCTCAGGTGGACGTAAAAGATCCCATGGCACTATTTCGAAGAAGAGTAGGGGAGTTATCCTGGCCAATATTTAACCCTCAACCAACATAACAAAAACAGATCATCTGGTCATTAACACATTGCTGTTTGTGGGCAAACTAGCTGCCGCGTTTCCCACATTACAACAGTGACTCCATTTCAAAAGAACTTCATTGGCTCTAAAGCGCTTTGAGACGTCCGGTGGTCGTGAAAGATGCTATCTAAATGCAAGTCTTTCTTTCTTTTCTTTTTCTCCTACTGTAGACAAAGTAGGAGGAAAACCCAATGTTTGGTGAGGATGAGCCTGCTACATGAGCGACTGAAGGAGAATTAGATTCTTTCAAAAAAAAAAGCTACAAGGGATTGAGGAGAGAAACCTACGCTGATCATTTACTCTACTCGGCTTTGAACTGATTTTTGGGTATCAAATTTAGGAGTGAGGCAAATTCTCGAGTTACAATTACAATACTTAATGGAAAATGGATACTGGCTTTGTCCATATTTACAAAATCAATTAAATTCCTTTTTGTGCAGCGAGTCTAAATACTAAAACACGCAATTCTATTATAAGGATACAAAAATACAGAGGGGTGAGCTTTTGTCGGCAATAGAAGGAATTACGCTGCAAAGGTAATTCTGGAGGACAACTTGCAATTATATAGCACTTTTCACATAAGAGAATGTTGCACAGCAGTTAAGATTGTGAGGTGGATACTGATCAGGGAAAGGAAGAGTAGATTGAAGGCACGGTCCAGGACAAGGATCAAAGAGAAGATCTTTTTCTCTGTTTACACTATAAACAGCTTGCCCAGTTGAAAGCAAAACACAGATGTATGCTTCAAAAGGTATAAACCACAAATAAATAACATGGTCAATTCATCAAACCCGATTCCTCTCTGTGATATGTCGCAGTGTATGGCCATGTTAGAATACTTACATTTTCTTCAGTACGCGATAGTTTGTCAGTGAGGTCTAGGTTGATTATTTCCTGAGCTTCCAGGGATTCCTTCAGTTTATCCATCTGTGGCAGTTTTGCTAAGGCTTCTGCCAACATCTGTTCCTTTTCCACGAGTGAAGTTTCCAGGAAGTCTTTCTTATCACGGACTCTAGAAATTAACGTCAATATCAGACATGAATTCACAACAGATTCTACTTCTTAAACTTTTGTTACGTTACACACAACATACAGAGGATAGTACAGACAATGAGAAGCTGGGATTCAGTCCGTTCAGTCCGTAAGGGTGACCCGAGCTTCCGGTCGCCTGTCACTTTAATTCTCTGCTCCACTCCCACTCTGACCTTTCCGTCCTCGGCCTCTTACACTGTTCCAATGAAGCTCAACATAAGCTTGAGGAACAGCACCTCATCTTTCGATTAGGCACTTGACAGCCTTCTGGACTCAACATCGAGTTCAACAATTTCAGACCATAAACTTGGCCCCTATCTTTTTTTTTTCTCTCTCTCACATGGCAGCTGTCCATCATTCAGCCATTGCCATTTACACCTCATCAAGAGTCATCTTTTGTTTCTTAACTTGTCCCATTACCATCTCCTTTTGCCTCGCACCATCATCCCTTTTGTCTCTTAATCTCTCCTGCCTTCCATCCTATCACAGACCTTCCCTTTTGTTCTTTCCTCTCCTCCCCTCACCCCGCCCCTACACTTGCTTAAAAACCTGTTCCATCTCCAACTTTTTCCAGTTCTGATGAAGGGTCATCGACCTGAAACGTTAACTCTGTTTCTCTCTCCACAGATGCTGCCTGACCTGCTGAGTATTTCCAGCGTTTTCTGTTTTAATTTCAGATTTCCAGCATCCGCAGTATTTTGCTTGTGTTTTGGAGAAGCTGGAATTGTTTTTCTTAGAGCAGAGAAGATTAAGGGGAGATTAAATTGAGGTGTTCAAAATTATGTGGGGTTGTGATAGCGGAAATAGGGAGAAACTGTTTCTATTGGCGGGTGGGTTGGTAGCCAGAGGACACAGATTTATGATAATTGGCAATAAAAAGGAAACAAAATAAAAAGCAATAACCCATACTCACTGGTTCGGAATATGTAACACTTGAACCTCTGTCTGAAGTCACCCATTTAAAAAGACTGGCAACTTTGTCCCAAACTTGGCCAAAATGAGGTTTGACGGGAGGAGTGAAGAACCTTTAGCTGGGGAAAATAAAATGACCTGCCCCATTCGAGCAGGAGACCTATCTGCAATGTCATGACAATGTTTTTGTGCGAACACTTGACACTGGGCCTCCCCAGAACCTACTGAGGTGGGTTACACTCCTAGCAGGGTGTGAAGGATACCCGTGACTAATGCCCACAAATCAAGAAAAAAAATTTCAAACCGTGGAAATTCAGATCTTAATTGCTGCTGCATCCACACCAATCTGAAACACAGAGGTTAATGTTCGCACCCTTTCAACTGTTCATTCAGACTGGAAACAAGATGCTGGTGTTGCTCAGATTCGCGGCTTTGCTGGCTTCGCAGAAGGGACAGTTGATTCTGGAAGCGTTCGGCTTCATTCTGCATCAGGAAAGAAGAATTTTAAGCGGACTTGCAGACCGTATTCTGCGTTTCTCATGCCGCCTTAGAAGCACAGTAACAGGTTCAGAATTTAGTTTTTCACGTACATTTTACTTTTGAAAAAAATAAAAGAATCCGAGGCTACAAAATAGAATTTTTCAAATCTGTTCACACTTCATAAATCAGCTCATTTGAAATTACTCAGCAGCATTATTAAAGTTTAATCCGATGTACTGCATCGTTTTTCAACAGTCCAAAGAAATGTATAACTGCGTTATTTTAAAAGATAAAACACAGAGACGATAACAAACATATACAGTCACATCTTGAATTTTTATCAAATCTACTCCCCTGTGCCTATGGTTTCACATATCTGGTTTAAGAAATGTAATGGTGGGACATTTAGATGTATTCTTTTTCATCTGTGTTCCTCTACATTCCTTGAGTGTTGACCAAAGTAAACAATTTGGTGGAGGAGGGAGGAAGAATCACGAACAGCAGAGATTAATCACCCCCCAAGACCTGTCCCCCCAGAAGATAACAGAAATCTTTATGCAAATGGGCTGCATATAAAATATGGGCCTGGAATTTGCAGTGGGTAGTAACAGCGTTCGCTGAAAGAGCAGGGGAGTGGGACTAATTGGGTGGCTCTTTCAAAGAGATGGCACAAGCACAATGGGCCGAATGATTCTGTGAATTAGGCTACTACCTGCAAATCATTAATGTGCATTCAAACAATTTTAGCAAAACGAATGGTTACAAGGTTTGATTTATAAAATAGCTTTTAAAGAAATGTTCTACTCTCATTGTGTACTTTGATTCATTCTGAAATCCTACGTGTAACAAATATAAGGCAGGACCCATGTTAATAAATGGAAAATCATCACTTGATATCCCAGAAATGTGAAAACTTGTCAATTGAAATATCCTGTACTTTACACACTTATCCTCTTGCAATTGCTCCACCTGCTGTGGCCAATATTTACTGCAGGTTCTTCCACATAAATCAATTCTGTGACAACCCTGAGAGAAAACATGTGGAATATGCAGTTCTGTACTAAAAATGGTCCAAAATTGGGACAATTGTTCTAGCCATTTAACATACAATATAGAAAAAAAAACGTATTTGTCCAAAATTCCAAAAACTGAAAAGGGAATTCATGCAAAAAATAACTCTGTACATGTATGAATTAAGGTCAATGTACCTTTTTCAAAAACAAACAAACAAAATTGGAACATAAACTGAAAATTCTCAGTGAGACGTTAAAACTTTTTTTTAAAATACTCTTGTACTGTATATAGATTAAATTTTTCTGCAAGATTTCTTTTGAAGAACCTGCATTTTACAAATGGGATCTGTTTTTAAGTTTCCATTCCTTAGGGCAAAAAAAAAAATTCTACGTTATAATTTTACCACTTTTAGAATTTTTTTTTTCTTTACAAGATTCCTTAAAGATGTCTTTGGACGAACAATGGAACATCTGATAAAAATGCTTACTTCTGCAAGTTTTTTTTTTAAACTTAATTATGCTTGGCTTTTGTAACCACTAAGGTAAGTCTATGAATACAGGAACAAGAGTTGGCCATTCAACCCCTCGAGCCTGTTCCATCATTCAATTAGATCATGGCTGCTCTGTGTACCGGAAACTATACTTTGTAGTTTAGAAATAAGGAAAGAATTTGAAATCAATTTTTAAAATAATGATGCTAGTGGTCACATTTTCTACTTGTGTGACATCTGTAGTTGTACATATATTATACTTATCTATTATGAACATTTTAATAGGATTCTTTCTATAAAATGTATTTGAAGTTTTGGACTCGCATCGTGTAATCTTTATCACCTTCCTATTCTTCAGTGTATTTCCCACCGCCAGGTGCTATCATTCTTGGGCCTTCTTAATGCAGTCACACATAACCACAACTCAGTGACACAAATTAAAAGTCAATCTTAGGCAAAATATCTACACATATATGGAAACCAAACAGGACAGTACAGGACCAACTGTACACTGCAACTGTTGCTCATCACCTCAAAAGTGAATCATGGGCAAACACACACCTGGGGAACCCTCAGTAGCTGCCCCTCTTCACACACACCAAAGGTCACCTGTATTAAAAGGCTTCGTTACCAGATCCTTGAATTCAAGAATTTTCACATTTCATTATCAAAAGGTTTAACACGATTCAAAAAGTTCAACCTTGGGGATTCATCTAAAAGTTTTGATCTGGGCTTTATATCCCGATGAGAAACTTATTATAAAGGCAATATAAAATGGAAACGGCACGCATAAAATTTACAACGCCATCTCTGCAGGTAAACAGAAGACAGGGATTATTCAACTGTTCTCCTGGTCGTGGGAGCCAAATCCCCGAATAGGTTAATCCCGCAAATGGAAATTAAAGAAAAAATAATTGTCAGTCAATAATTTAACAACAGTTTCGTAACTAAGTGATTCAGTTTATAATTCTTTTTTCTTTTAAAAACACACCACACACATGATCTCATTATAAAGATTGATATAAAATGCTACCAATATGACGATCAAACACATAATGAGCCATTATCCCCAAACATTTTAGAATATTAACTGCGAGTGAACTTAAAAGTTTTTTAAACTATATTTATCAAACAACCTTTCTATTGCATACAATAATTGTATTACATCAAGCTACTCTTGAAACTGAAATGTGCACATCTGCTTCTCACCCTTACCTGGTGGAACTCTATTCTGGAACGAAGCTGTGCTTTGTCCTCTAAGTCCTGACAGCGCTCCTCCAACATTAGGATTTGCTCTTGCAGTCTGTTCCGCTCCAGTTCCAGCTCCTCAACAACTGCCCTCAGTCCTGCATAATTATAAATGCATTATTGCAAAGCTGTTGAAAGGAAAATTAAACTGAATGGAATCATTGTGGGGTTAAAGTTGTAAATCACTTGTTAAAAAAGCATATTAAATACTAATATCTTACCTTTCTCATGCTATATTTAATCAAAAGCTTTGGGCCGGATTTTGCTGTAGAAATAACGGTGAGGCCAACAGCGCTCACCGTTATTAAAGTGTAAATCGGACCGCAAATTCCGGTGACCGCACACGCGCAGTTAATCGCGGAAATCAAGAAGTTGCTGTCTGAGTTGCCCTGCTCCTCCAGAAGCTGTGCTACACTGGTATCTCGCCCAGAGAGTCGCCATTGAAACCCATGGGACGGCGTGAAGTCGAGGTACTTTCATGATAGATATTCACTAAACTCACCAGAAAAAGTTAGGGCTTGTCCATTCCAGTGTAAGTAAATTTTTTTAACAGCGTGATGAGTCTTAATTACTGCCAAACAACCTCTCTGGAACTGAAAATTAACAAGTATGGAATCTCATTCCTTCAGATTTTAATTATTGTTGGAGATTTAAAAATTTTAATAATTTTTTATTTTTGTTCTTTTTTTCCTCTCTCTCTTAATCCCATCTTTCTTTTCCTCTCTTTATTTTGCTTTCTGTACACGATTTAACATTTGAACATCTGACTTGACAGTTCCTGGTTCGGACTATGTGCTGCTCATTAACAGTTCTTCAATCTGATTGGTTAAGGAGCTACACATTTGCTTGCCCTGTTCACACAGGTCTCAGATCCCCTGTAGAGTAAATTCCAGTACAAAATCCCATAGAAAGTCTGTGGGCAAGTGCAATGAACGGTTCGCCACGGAGAGCAAAATCCGGCCGTTTGTTTTTCCTTATTCTGTATTATGTTCACGAGCGAAATGATTTTAAGCTAAATATTAAACAGCCCTCAACTTGGCCACACATTTCATGAACACAGACATATGCAAGCCAAAATAGATGCAAATTTTGATGCGACGCTATCCATATTATAAGTCTTGCGCCTGTGCAAATGCGTGTTAAGTGATGAGTCACGCTGCAGACTACCTGCAGAACCTCTCAGAATCCTGGATTTCAAATACACCCTTCTCTTCCCGCCCTTAAAGCAGAGGGAGAGGCGAGAGAGAGATGGAGGGAAGTGACGGAGTAGACAGAGAAACGAGGCAGACAGAAGAGAAAAAGTGGTGTAGGAGGTGAGAAAGAAATGAGAGAAAAAAAGCAGGGCAGAAAATAGCCAGAACTCAGAAATAAAGGGAGATGAACTTGGAGTGGTGACAGGAGGAGGGCGGAAAAGAGGGTATGGAGCTGGATAGCAACAACCCATTCAAGGGCTTGAGAGAAAGTGGAGGATGGAGGCAAGATGGTAGATGGAAGGACAGGAATCATTTTTTTTTTAAGAGGGGTGATGATGGCATTATTGAATGGTGGGGGGAGGGGAGGGACAAATAGCCAGAAGAGAGGGAGCCACTGAAAATGGCAGGTGTCACTAGGCCAAGTCAGGGTAGTTTCCTGATGAGATGAGGAATTTAGAGAGGGCCTGAAAGGAGATGGGGAAGAAGGTGTGGAGTGATAAGGGGCCACGGCAAGGATGAGGAGGGAGGCTAGGGGAGCAGAAAAGGAAGGGGCCCGAGGCAGCCAAGCAGATGGTGTTGATCTTTTGAGACTAATAAATCTATGAGCTTCTCGCATTGGGTTTGTGCGTGAAAATGGAGAGGGTGGGGTTGGGAAGGAGAAGGAAGGGAGTTCCTCACTAAGAGGAGCCTTGGGTTGTGCTTACCCTCCTAGGCTATAATGGGATGATTTGGATAAGGAAAGAAATGCGCAATATTGCTTTAGGTGATTGAAGCAGCTCTGGAGCTGAACAACCAGGTCAATCACGCACCAATTATGCTCCAATCTGCGGCTCTCCACTTTGAGTGTAGAGGCGTGAATCGTAATGGGGTGGGGATCTGTGGGCATGGGTCTTGAAGGGAAGAAGGGCATCAAAGGTAGAAGCAAGGCAGCTGCTGAGTCAGTCCTGTTCAGCACGGAGTTGGGATGTATGAGAGACACAGAACATTAAGAGTAAAGAAAGAAAGACAGGCAGAAGATAAGGATAGATGGACTCAGAAATACAGAAACAGATATTGCTTGAGAGGCAAAGAAAAACAGACACGCAGAGAGCAAGAGGCACACGGAATAGAGGAGTCAAAGACAGCGAGATGTCCATCATGGGAGAATGAGAAATCCCTTCCTTGACACCTCCTTCCTCTGCTACACCATTTTCACCTCAAATATCAAAAACAGAGATAGAAAAAAAGAGAAAGTATGTTTGAGTGAGTGAGTGAGTGAGAGAAACACAGAAGTGAGACTAAAAAAAAATGAGGAGACAAGCAGAAAGTTACAGGAAGAGACTTTTTTTGTCTGAACACTGCCACAGGAAAATAACTACTAATAATAATGCTGAATTCCATTACATCTGAAAATTTGTTATGCACCCTGCCCGATTTTCTATGTCAATAACTTCAATGGAAAGAGAAATAAGGCAGAATACATAATGGCCAGCCAATCCGCTACTGCCCTTTTTACACCTCGCCAAAGTTGAAACTTCCACCTGGGTCAGAATGGGCGCAGGCTTGCATAATGCCTGGGTGAAGTTAATATCAATCTGCAAGTAGTTGCTTTATAATACATAGCTAAAGGGATGACGCCCTAAGAGCAGCTTGTTTCGAACATTACTTGTGCTGCAACTTAACTATTTGGCTACAAATCCTTAACCTTTAGCCAGTATATTTTGTAAAACAGCAACCTATACCACTTGTTCATCAATATACTTTGGACGACTAATTCTGCACCAACTGAGCACAAAAGAAAGCCAGGAATAGTCAGTTTTTGGATTAATTCTCAACTCCCCTGCCTTGTAATTTCAGAGTTAAGAAACCAGTTGGAGCCCTGACCTGAAGATTAAAACAGAGTCAGATGATACCTTGGAAAGAAAACTAGCCAGTTCATCCAGCACGCACATGCTTTTTATATTATAAGTATCAAATTATTTCAACGGCACAATTTTGAGAGGGGGAGAAAACAAAAATCCAAACAATGCTGACTGAGGTTAGAATGTGCCAATAAACAAAATGGGTTATTTGTACAAAAACTGCGAAGATTTTTAAAAAGAAAGGCACCACAAAATTCGTGTGTTGTGCATGCTTTCAATAACCGTCTAGTGGGTATCACACCTGTATGATGGGAACTGTACTCTGGCCACAAACCTCCCAAGTTCTCCCCTTCGGTCGTATCAGTGCTTTCCATGCTAATGCTGGATTCTTCAAAGTGCTGTTTCTCGTCATATTCATAGTCATCCTAAAAAAGAAAAATTATTGCATTTACTTGTTTGCAGATGCAGTTTGCAAAACAGTCGGCTGTATCACTTTATTCTATATTCCTTCCTCAACTGGACAGCAGATAAGGTGGAGTCAGCATTTTAAACCTTCCAACTATAGCTCAACAAAGTCAGCATCAAGCAAAACAGATTTCAAGCTTCAAAATTGCATTACAGATTTTTTGATTTATTCTGAATATTGCACTTAAAATAAATGATGTGCACTTTATCTGAAACCAACTGCTGGTTGCACTGCAAGCAGGACAACTATGGTTGAAAATTGATGATTTCATAGAATTGTAGAATGATACAGCACAGGAGGCCATTCGTCCCACCGTGCTTGTGCCGGCTCTTCGGTAGAGCTGTCCAAATATTTATACAGTAAAGAGCAAGGCTGGCAGAATTACTGCCACCGAACGTGGATCGACATTTCAGATTCGGCAGTGGATTTCCAAAAGTATACTTAAAATATATTACAAGCTGAACATAAACCCGATACAACTCTATCCTCTTGTAACAGGCCACTCAATGGATTCTAACTTAGAACGCAGCACTGGAAATTCAGAATAAAAGTTAAAGGCTTTTTCACTTTAGCAAATGTCAGTTCATATTTACCATCTCAAAATTACTATAGGCATCAAATCTACAAAAACCTTTATTCAATCTTTGCAAAGCTTAACAACAAAATATGGCCATGTTGTACAAAATGCCAAGCAACGTCACATAAAAGATAGAAAGTTAAATTTCAAAAATAGCCTCCGGCCCCATCACATACCTCGAGCTTTTGGCCGCCTGCGGTCGGTTTCCTCCTTCCTTGTCGCTGTCCTAGTCTCCGAAGTTGCACCAGTTCCTCCTCCAGCTCCTGCTGTCCTGAGACCAAAGCTGGATCAGAGCAGCCAGGAAAGAACCAGTCATCCTCAATCAGTTTTGTGCCACAGGAAGACAAGTCATTCAGACAGACAGCATGAGCACAGACGCACACACACACACACACAGCGCACACTGATTAGATCCCAGTGACTGTTCGCTACCTTGTGACTTCCCCAAAGTAAAATGCTTTGTGTCTAATTGAGTCGAGTTAAAATCCTACACAGATAGCTGATATATTAACTTTTAAAGTCTCGCCAAATTCATAACACTGGTATTCCAGGAACAACCAATAGTAAACCTGATTTACGAACTGATACACGTTTCAATATCGTAGCAGCGCTGTTATATTTGTCATTTAACCTACATTAAATTGAGTGAAGCAAAAACGTAAGATACTGTATTCTATCTTTGTAATTACCGATGAATCATAGTAAAAAAAAAAATATTGATTTCACCCCCCATTGAAAAGTTATGTTAAAACAAAATTTTGGTGAATTAAATGGCTCATTTGGAACAGACTATTTAGCCACAATGGATTAAAACAGCTTTACTATTTATTACTGCATTAAATCTCAAACATTCTGGTTGAGTAAGACATTCCGCTTTAACTACAAAATATGCAGAGCTTAATTGGATGTTTAATGCAGCAGAAAATGTTAAAAACTGATTAAAATCTTTATTTAATCCAAGGAATATAAAGAATCCAATGTTAGTACATTTTAGTTGTATTGTTTGTATCTATTCCTAAATGAGTATTTTATCATTCACAAATCAGAATTAAACTTTGTCGCACGCATACCAGCTGTTTAAGTTTAGAATCTCTCATAATTTTCAGTAACTACACCACTGAATAACACAAAACGCTTTAAACCATTCATGATCACCTTAAACCAAGGGAGTAAACCATTCATGATCACCTTAAACCAAGGGAGTAAACCATTCATGATCACCTTAAACCAAGGGAGTAAACCATTCATGATCACCTTAAACCAAGGGAGTAAACCATTCATGATCACCTTAAACCAAGGGACTAAACCATTCATGATCACCTTAAACCAAGGGAGTAAACCATTCATGATCACCTTAAACCAAGGGAGTAAACCATTCATGATCACCTTAAACCAAGGGAGTAAACCATTCATGATCACCTTAAACCAAGGGAGTAAACTATTCATGATCACCTTAAACCAAGGGAGTAAACCATTCATGATCACCTTAAACCAAGGGAGTAAACCATTCATGATCACCTTAAACCAAGGGAGTAAACCATTCATGATCACCTTAAACCAAGGGAGTAAACTATTCATGATCACCTTAAACCAAGGGACTAAACCATTCATGATCACCTTAAACCAAGGGACTAAACCATTCATGATCACCTTAAACCAAGGGAGTAAACCATTCATGATCACCTTAAATCAAGGGACTAAACCATTCATGATCACCTTAAACCAAGGGAGTAAATCATTCATGATCACCTTAAATCAAGGGAGTAAACCATTCATGTTCACCTTAAACCAAGGGAGTAAACCATTCATGATCACCTTAAACCAAGGGAGTAAACTATTCATGATCACCTTAAACCAAGGGACTAAACCATTCATGATCACCTTAAACCAAGGGACTAAACCATTCATGATCACCTTAAACCAAGGGACTAAACCATTCATGATCACCTTAAACCAAGGGAGTAAACCATTCATGATCACCTTAAACCAAGGGACTAAACCATTCATGATCACCTTAAACCAAGGGAGTAAATCATTCATGATCACCTTAAATCAAGGGAGTAAACCATTCATGTTCACCTTAAACCAAGGGAGTAAACCATTCATGATCACCTTAAACCAAGGGAGTAAACCATTCATGATCACCTTAAACCAAGGGAGTAAACCATTCCTGATCATCTTAAACCAAGGGACTAAACCATTCATGATCACCTTAAACCAAGGGAGTAAACCATTCATGATCACCTTAAACCAAGGGACTAAACCATTCATGATCACCTTAAATCAAGGGAGTAAACCATTCATGATCACCTTAAACCAAGGGACTAAACCATTCATGATCACCTTAAACCAAGGGACTAAACCATTCATGATCACCTTAAACCAAGGGAGTAAACCATTCATGATCATCTTAAACCAAGGGAGTAAACCATTCATGATCACTTTAAACCAAGGGAGTAAACCATTCATGATCACCTTAAACCAAGGGACTAAACCATTCATGATCACCTTAAACCAAGGGACTAAACCATTCATGATCACCTTAAACCAAGGGAGTAAACCATTCATGATCACCTTAAACCAAGGGACTAAACCATTCATGATCACCTTAAACCAAGGGAGTAAACCATTCATGATCACCTTAAACCAAGGGAGTAAACCATTCATGATCATCTTAAACCAAGGGAGTAAACCATTCATGTTCACCTTAAACCAAGGGAGTAAACCATTCATGATCACCTTAAACCAAGGGAGTAAACCATTCCTGATCATCTTAAACCAAGGGAGTAAACCATTCCTGATCATCTTAAACCAAGGGAGTAAACCATTCATGTTCACCTTAAACCAATGGAGTAAACCATTCATGATCACCTTAAACCAAGGGAGTAAACCATTCATGATCACCTTAAACCAAGGGAGTAAACCATTCATGATCACTTTAAACCAAGGGAGTAAACCATTCATGATCACCTTAAACCAAGGGACTAAACCATTCATGATCACCTTAAACCAAGGGAGTAAACCATTCATGATCACCTTAAACCAAGGGAGTAAACCATTCATGATCACCTTAAACCAAGGGAGTAAACCATTCATGATCATCTTAAACCAAGGGAGTAAACCATTCATGTTCACCTTAAACCAAGGGAGTAAACCATTCATGATCACCTTAAACCAAGGGAGTAAACTATTCATGATCACCTTAAACCAAGGGAGTAAACCATTCATGATCACCTTAAACCAAGGGAGTAAACCATTCATGATCATCTTAAACCAAGGGAGTAAACCATTCATGTTCACCTTAAACCAATGGAGTAAACCATTCACGATCACCTTAAACCAAGGGAGTAAATCATTCACGATCACCTTAAACCAAGGGAGTAAACCATTCATGATCACCTTAAACCAAGGGAGTAAACCATTCATGATCATCTTAAACCAAGGGAGTAAACCATTCATGATCACCTTAAACCAAGGGAGTAAACCATTCATGTTCACCTTAAACCAAGGGACTAAACCATTCATGATCACCTTAAACCAAGGGAGTAAACCATTCACGATCACCGTTAACCAAGGGAGTAAACCATTCATGATCACCTTAAACCAAGGGAGTAAACCATTCATGATCACCTTAAACCAAGGGAGTAAACCATTCATGATCACCGTTAACCAAGGGAGTAAACCATTCCTGATCACCTTAAACTAAGGGAGTTCATCGAGTGGGAGGCAGAAGTGATGAACTGCAGGTTGAGCCACCCAATGACACTCTCAGGAACTTGGCTCTCAGTAACAGATTGCGACTGAAAGAAATCTGGCACCAGGTTACGCACCACACCTATTTGTTCAGAGAGTGATGTGAGGCATTGGCAATTGTTTTAAGTTTCAAATGAAAACATAAACCAATTCTCTTGAAACACTATGGGGAAAATGTTTTTGGGCTGAACATTTTCTCTCTTGCTCAGACTTAGTCTAAGAAAGAAACTTTCTAGCTAAATTGGTTTTAAACAGTCAGTCTACATCACAAAAAGCTATTCCACCCTATCACCTAAAATAGAAAATAGTGAAATTACTTAATAAAAACTGTTCTTTCCTTCCATTTATCAAGTATTTTCCATTTTCCACTGAAAAAGTGCAAATGAAGTGTTAAGTTCAATACTGCATCATTTATTAATATCAGCACTACCACCTTTAGAAATTTGATAAGAATGAACTGCATCCAATTCGGTAAAAGATTAATTCTACCTTGGGGAAACCACTCAGAATAGCTGTCACTGGCATATAGACACAAACAGATAAGACTTGAACAGTAATCATTAACTTCAGTCAATAACAAAGGGATTTTTGACTTCATGAGGGGCAAGAATACTTCAGAGAGTAGCAATCAGCTGAATAGCAGAGTTATTGGGAGGGTGGGATATAAAATGTACACTGATGCATCTGCCAACTGATTCATTTGCAAATATCAATGCAAAAGGATTCTGGCAAAAGGAACATTCCCATCCGTTTTGTGATTTTTAGAATGAGCACTGCAAAGATGTCCTCCACAGATGAATCAAATTTGTCTCGATATGCAAAGCAACAAAGGGAACGATTAAAGATGATAACATAACTCAGGGTGACCTCATGCAGATTAGGCCAAACATTAATTGATCATGCAAAGATAATGGCCAACAGATGAAGGTGGAAAGGATCAGCGGCAAACCGTCTTTGACGGGGAATGTTCATCGGCATTTCTGAGTCTTACCTATTCGGTTAGAAACAATTAAGTCACAGCACAGCACAACAGCTTCTGGAGTGCACTGCTGATGATTTCCAGGTAGCAGGTCCAAAGCCGAGAAATTACCTGCAGTGCACTGCACGGGACATGGTGACAGGAACCTGCATGCACAAAACTGATGGGAAACTAAGCTCTTTATGGCTGGCCAAATCGCAGTTGCAATAGCAGTGGAGGGGGAAGTGGATGGAATCGCTGAGTGCTCATCGGGGATATGGTAGAGAAAAAGAAACATCAACAAAGTCATGCTCAACTGAAAGGGAACTGCTCATCAGTTTTCCACAATTTAGAACACAAATGTTTTCATATCGATTTCAGAAACGCAGCTACAAAGTCACAAGTTTTTAAAATCACATTTGAAACACTGGCAAAAAAAACCAGAACTTAAGAAGGTAAACAAGAAGCATGTTGCTGGCAAATTTCTGTCCATTAATACCATTTTTCAGTCCGAATCAGTTGTGGGGAAATTGTAAGCTAATCCTCTGACTGCACAACTCTGTTTAATTTGAAGTACTTGAGTATATTCAAAGCACGTGTGTCATATTCTTTGCACCTTTAATATTGCACCAACTTAATTTTCTAATATTCAGCATTACAGATTTATGGAAGACCCTTACTGTACATTTTCCATGGTCAAAAATGGCATCCGCATTTGGCAAGGTGTCCAATCCCCAATGGGTTAATGTAAAAATCACTATTCCAAAATACATTCTGTTCGCACTAGTGTACAAGATTGGAAAACTCTCAGCCAGAAAGCACAGCCAATACCAATATGACAAATAAATGTGATCAGAATTCAACTAAATGTCCTTGCAGATACATTGTTTTTGTGTGCATTTTTATTTATTCCAATCTCCTATTTAAATTTAATGCACTGAAATCTTGCTTACCACAACTCAATGTCATTAAGTTAGGAACAGGCTGGCTGGGCATTACTGGCGTTTGAAGAAATGGCAAAAGTATCTCAGTTTGAAACTACATTTTCAACAACGAACGTATTGTATTCTCTCAGCTTTTTCAGGTTGGCAGCCTGGCCCTAAAATTGGAACTCTGGAACTTGCAAAAAGAACTACAGTTGTAAAAAAATATATATATTTTCTATAAACTGCAATGAACCCTTCTAAATTGTGTAACTAAGATTTCACCTGTGTACAGATGGTTTTTGAAATGTATAACTGGAGGCCGCTCATTTTATACAAGCTCAATAGTTGAAGATTACAAACAGGCTGTGATTGTATTATAAGTGACAAATCTAAATCAGACTGGATTAAATGTATTCTCAGTAAAACTATCTGTTCCAGTCAGCCAACCCATTACAGCACTGGCTTATTGTCACTGTGTTGTGCACTTCCTGTCACATGCTGTGGAGCCACCTGCAGTCACTGCTGCTGTGCTTTCCAAAACACGAGTCCGATTGAAGAATTTTTCTTATTAACGTTTAATACGTAGATTTTTTTTTTCCATTTTAGAGACTGTGCATCAATGTTCCCCCTAATTTGGTTTTGGGTGCACGGTCCCTTTAGCGGGTCGTGCGGCCCGTTCAAAATTTCATGCATGCGCGCAATCTTCCCCCATTGAAAAGCTGGTGAGCGGCCTGCGCGGGACCTCCAGGCAGCTGTGTGGCCATGCAGCTTAGTGGGAACACTGCTGTGCATTATTGGCAGGTACTGACAATACACCTCTGGGATAGAGTTGCCGACCCTCCAGGATTGCCCTGGAGTCTCCAGGATTGCCCTGGAGTCTCCAGGATTGCCCTGGAGTCTCCAGGATTGCCCTGGAGTCTCCAGGATTGCCCTGGAGTCTCCAGGATTGCCCTGGAGTCTCCAGGATTGCCCTGGAGTCTCCAGGATTGCCCTGGAGTCTCCAGGATTGCCCTGGAGTCTCCAGGATTGCCCTGGAGTCTCCAGGATTGCCCTGGAGTCTCCAGGATTGCCCTGGAGTCTCCAGGATTGCCCTGGAGTCTCCAGGACACTGCTGTGAGCAAACCCAGGGAGAAAAATCATAGGGCCATTAAAAAAATGGAGATATTTTTCTTGAACACTTATGTTTAATAGTTATAAAAATATTAGAGATGGGGAAAAATATTCTGTTTGACTGACATTCAAGAATCATCCAATCGGGTAAGGAAGAGTCTGTTCCCTTTCCAATTGGTGGGGAAAGGCGTTGCTCTGTGAGGATTGGTGTGTTGGGTGACCAATGGCGGGAGCGTGGGGGTCGGGCGGTTGGATGTGGGACGTCACGTGACGAAATCTCCAGGAATATGTCCAACCAGAGTTGGCAACCCTGTTTTGAGATTGAAGAAATCGGCAAACTTTGCCTTGGAGCAGCTGATGTACCGAACACTTCACCTTGTAGTTGTCAAAATACATTTTGGTAATCCAAGTGCAAAGATCAATATAAATTCTGGTTCAAATATCAACTCACATTCTGTGCCTCAATCGGAATTAGCAAAAGAAACTAGACCCCTAAATGCAACTAAAGCGTAACATTCACCCGAGTCATTCACCTGTTAAATTACTTGTGATTAAAAAATAAATAAACCACATGATTTGTTCAAACTGAGAACCAGAGAGCTCCATAATTTACCTTCTCTTTCTTCCTCAATTTGTGTCATCCGTAATTCCATGACAGCCCTCTCCTCTTTGGCCTGGCCCCGTGCCGATTCGGAAACCATTTCTTGCCACTCTAGCAGCCGGCTCTGCAGTTCTTCGGCACTGCCCGATTCACTTGTCTGCAGGGACATCACACGCAGTGTACAGTCAGCCACAAGTCTAATTGGGTAATTACATTGTTGATTACATCCTTGTTGATGCCACTGTAATTAGGAGCATGTGGCCATTAGAAAACAGAGCAATAATTCTGTGCATGTGCCTCGCGGGCATATTTGGTTAAAGGTACAGCAAACGGATCTGAGGCTCAGGATAATGCACCAAGATTGGCGCAGGTGTGATGAACCAAACGGCCTCCTTCTGTGCCGTCACTTATGACCAACGTTCCCTTTAAGCTGTGCAGGCCGTGCAGCGCTTTGCAGGTCCCGGGCAGCCGGTGAGCCGGCATTCTGAATGGCCCGCACAACCCGTTAAATGGGGCCGCGCGGGCCAAAAAATAAATTGGAGGGAACATTGCCGATGATTGTATTAAAGTTACTGGCCCAAAATTTGCGGTCGGAGGCTTCCAGCGGGCGGATGCCTCCGACCAGTAAAAAATCTACGCATTTACCTGATTGTCTGGGAGGTACGGAGACTCGCGCTCCTGGGCTGCTCCGGGTTTGCGCGGATAGAGGCCCCGCGTATCCCAGGGGCGCACACGGTTCGCAAGCGCCCCTGGGATCACGTGGGCCGGCCCAACCAATAAAGAAGGGAATCCCCATTCATACTTATGGAAGTTCCGTACAAATGGAGACCCCATAAGTATGAATGGGGATCACTTAAAAAATACACAAACACATGAAATAATTTTTTTTTTTAAATTACATATTTAAAATTAATTAAAATGCCATTTAATTAAATATTTCAAACAAAAATGTCTTAACGTGGCTAAAAATAAACTTACCTTATTGGACAGGGTTTTTAAAGTATAAATGAGCGATAAAATTTTATTTTTCTATTTTTTTTTTTAAACTCTCATGCTAGTAAAAGCAGGCGTTATGCCTGCTTTTGCCAGGCGTAAGAATTTCACGGGCATTCAGTGGGCGGAAGCGGGCAGCCTAAACCCGGAACTTGCGCTGCCCCTACGGGCGTGTACACACCTCGTACGCACCGGTGGGGTCGCAAATTACGACCCACTGTTTTTCCTGAGTTAATTCATTCCTAAAAGATGCTCGTTTTCAATGATTTATTGCTGGAAGTGATGTGACGAGCAGGTATTCAGTGATTTTTCAGATAGCGCTATAGGTATTCTAATTGCATTTAAAATCAATAGACAAATGGACCATTGCAGCACACTGGCTTGTTCTATTTTATGTATTACTTCAAAAAAATCTTACGCCGCAGGTCACTATTACTGTGGACTACATAGATGGGTCTCTCAAAACCTTATTACTAATGACATCATAGTTCTGCAGAACGTCTTTATGGCAACAATACAACAGGAAATTTGAGTCTGCACTATCCGAAGTTGACCTGTGATCCAAAAAAAGGGGCTTTTTACTTGAATTCACAGATGGTTGCAATTAAGATCATCGGGATTTATCTCCAGATTTTCGCAAGCAGTTTTTGCTGTTTGTAGCTATAAACTGAGTTATTTAATGTCAGCTACACCATTTTCTCAGTCTTGCCAACAGATCTCCACAGTTCTTGATAATATTATGCTCATCATTCCAACGGTAGTCGCCGAACTCTTTGAAACACCCAAACTGATGCAAAAATATTGAAATGCTCTGCTGCTTCCACTGTTGCACAAGCCAATTGATAGTCGGCTTTTTCAGGTCAAGTGTGTGTGTGGGGTAATGCACACACCGAAGGCTGTGCACCTCGACCGCAGGCAGCAAGCCAGGTAGGCGAAGGGGCCAACAAAAAAAAAAACACACAAAAGGAAAACTTAGCCAAATACTCCATTAAAAAAAAAATCTACAATAAAGCAATAATAAAACTAAATTCATCAATTTAAAAAAAATCAATCGGCACAGTTTAAAACCATGCAAAATATGTATACTCAGACCAAAGTACTGTACATGGGTAAATTAAATGCAACACCAGGAATACTGCCAACCTGGGAGGTTGCCCGCTTGGTAACCTGATCCAGATCTGCTTGCATTTTCTGCTGTTGCTCTTCATACAGTTCCAATTTTGCCAGAAGGTCCTCTGGAAGAAAAATGCACCACCCTTTCAATATAAGAACGAACAAAAGAACACGATACAATTAAAATCAAATCGCCTCACGTACCATTTTGTGCCCGCAGCTTTTCAAGATTATTCGCTTTTTGTTGCAGTTCTCGTTTCTCCTCCTCCAATTCAGCAACTCGGTTTTTGAGGGCTATTTGCTCCTTGTGAGGAGCTCCGGTCTAAATGGAAATAAAAATGGTTTAAATTAAAGCAAAAGGATTTGTATTGATCAATAACACAACTGTAATTCAAATTAAAAGGGAGCCGGAATATTTTGCAGATAATTTTAACACAAGTGCTTTTCACTTTTATCCACTCTTCTTCCCCCTCCCCCCACCTCTGTTTTTGTAATTCACTTTCTCCTGCACGCTCATGTCAATTCCCCATCATTCCCTGGTCAGAAAAGGCTGGTAGTGAAACTGTCAGTACCTAAAATTCTGATAAATGGTGGATTTGATACATTTTAGGGAGAAGCTGGATAAACACATGAGGGAAAAAGGGAAGATAAGGTTATGCTGATAGCGTCAGAAGAAGGTGGGAGGAGGCTCGTGTGGAGCACAGACACTGGCATGGATCAGTCGGGCCGAATGGCCTGTTGCTGTGCTGTACATTCTATGTAATTCGGTGTAAAGTGTGATGAGTAGTACACGGAAATTCGGATCCCAGGGAAATACTCATTCACAGGGTTGAGGGCTCACTATACACAAAACTCATAGTAGGAAAGCTCTCATGACCCTCCACTGCAAGGAACAATACTTCAATGGTTCATGGAACAAAATATACCATCAAACTATCCTACTTTCATTGAGAGATTATATGTCCTTGCATTTTAATTCTATCTAAATAAAAGAAAGAAGGGCCTTCAGTTAGCGGGCACCAGATGTCGGAGGTTTTTATCTGCACATACCTGTGCATTTCTCAGATCTTCGTCAGCCTGCCTGATTTTGGATTTGGACCAAGCTTTCATTTTCAGGAATTTGGCCTCCGATTTAGCAGCCTCTTCTGTTTTAAGTTTCACTTGTTCTTTAAAAGAGAGAGGATGAAAGTAAACATATTGATCACACATGAAGAAAGACAGACTTGCATTTATATAGCGCCTTTCACGACCTCAGGACATCCAAAAGCGCTTTACAGCCAATGAAGTACTTTTTGGAGTGTAGTCACTGTTGTAACGTCGGGAACGCGGCAGCCAATTTGCGCACAGCAAGCTCCCACAAACAACAATGTGATAATGACCAGGTAACCTGTTTTTAGTGATGTTGATTGAGGGATAAATATTGGCCAGGACACCGGGGATAACTCCCCTGCTCTTCTTCGAAACAGTGCCATAGGATCTTTTATATCCACCTGAGGGGCAGACGGGGCCTTGATTTAACGTCTCATCCGAAAGACGGCACCTCCGACAGTGCAGCACTGCATCCCAACAATCTCATTAACACCGTCAGAACAAACGTGAAAATAAACGATTCAATTCACCGTTTAAATCCGGTAGCAAACAATTTCTGCAGTTCCAATGTAAAATGTGTTTTTTTTGTCATAGTTATACTGTTTTATGCTGGCCCAAGTAAATAATGAAAAGCTGCTAGCAATTGCATGCATTTTATTTATTTTTTTAACATTATTTTCCATAGGGGTTTTGGTAAAAGCAAATCTAGAAAGCAAAATGTTAGAAATATAACACTATACCATGCAAAACAAATAAATGAGTGTTGTTCTTATGCAACGTGCAGTTTGTCCCTTCTCGACTCTTATGTGTTCAACGCTGTCACTCTGCAGTGCTACAGACAACTTCTAGAATGAGTTATAATGCTCAAGTTCAAATGGTACAATCTTAGTCAGGACTGGACTACATTACAGTGGTGTGCAGTATTAATAACTTGACCTCGTGTAACTCAGAACCCACAAAGGAGGAGCTGGTACCAGCTTTGATGTCTCATTTCCTTTGTGGCTAGCTATTCTACTTTTTACTTAGGCGACAGTGTGATTATCTTATATTTCTTACCTATTTATAGTTTCATTCTCATTTGCAGTGTTAACTTCACAAAAGACACAAGGGTTAGTGCATGAATTATTCACGTCAGAAGTACTACTTGCATGAACACATTAAATTCTGCCCATGTCTTATTCACAAGGGGGGGGGAGAAAAGCCCTGAACTGATAATTTAACAATAAATTGCTAATCAATTCCAGAATTCACGAGATATTTTGAAGAGCGATCAGGCAACAAATAATTGAGAAATTACCAAAGTAACAATACAAAATAGACAAGGTATGTGTGATGTGAAAGACCAGAAATTAAACACCGATGGAAGTAACCTACAATTCTATGATAATAGTAACTTTACACTCATATTAAACGCGCTTTGCATACACGAGAAAATGCAGCCAATTTCTAATGTCATCCGTATATTTAAACAGAAATTATATTCTACAATCACAGGGATTTACAGAAAAGGCGGCAGCAATTTGGCCTATCATATCTGGCTCTTTGTTCGAATAATCCAAAACTATGGCCGACATACTCTCTCCCGAAAAGACGGCATCTTCGTCCAATTCAAATATTTACCCATTTTACCTTGAATGATGGAATGGTATCTGCCTCAACTACTCCTTGTGGCAAAGCATCCCCTGCTTCAACAACCCTCTGCATAAAGAAATGTCTCCCAATGTCTAGCCTTACTTTCCTAGGGACAATTTTTAATTAAAGACCCTTTGATACTTAATCCCGAAACAGAGGAAATGGTCATTCCCTATTTGCTCTATCAAAACCCTTCATTATTTTAAATACCCCGCTTAAATATCCTCTTAAATCTGCTCTGCTACAGTGGACACAGTCCCATAGCATAGTCTCTCTTCCTCACTATAGTATCTCATTCCTGGTATCATCCTCTCTTCCCCAAACTATCATGCAAACCTCAAGTGTCATAAAAGGAGATCTCTGTAGTGTCAGTGTGCTGGTCTGTACAGGCGTTAACATTTGCCGGTTAGAGGCTGTTCAAAAAAAAAGCATTTTGCGTACCACTCTCCCTGTGGGGGCACCATGAACGGACAGGATTCCCCAAATTCCTTCACGATGTCACAGCAAGGGAGTTTGACAAAAAAACATCAGCTCCCCGGCAAAAGTGAACTGATACTTGCACCAAAATAATCAAGGAAATTAATCACTCCATCCTCTCCTCCCAGACGACGATTGTACATTACCTATCGGCCATTCACAGACTCCCACAGATGGAAGCAATAATTGTAACGGGGACTAAATTCCGCTGGGACCATTTTTTTCCTGGATCGTTTGAAGTCGTAGAACATTACCATCTACTGATCAAAGGGTCTGACCAGGACTTCTGACAGAAAGACTTGCATTTATACAGCGCCTCAAGACCTCAAGGCATCCCAAAGCGCTTTACAGCCAATGAGGTACTTTTGAAGTGTAGTCACTGATATAATGTAGAAAATGTGGCAATCAATTTGCACACAGCAAGGTCCCACAAACAGCAATGTGATAATGACCAGATAATCTGTCTCTTAGGTTGGCTGTTAGGTAACATAACTGAAATTGGTTGTAAAATGCATTGCATAGTTCGAACACTGGATTATTTTAGGGCAATGTGAAGAAATACTGTACAAAGTGGACAATCACTGGCACATCGAAAACCTCATCAGTCCACCTCAAGTAATTACCTTCCAATTCTTCAATCTTCTGTTTAGTGCCATTATCTATAGTCGCAGTTGTCTCGAGTGCTACAGAAGCATCGCTGTGGGGTCGTAAACCTTGCAACCGTTTCTGAAGTTGTAACTGACGTTGTTCCTTCTCAGACAGTTCAGCTTCGTGTTTCTCCCGGATATCACGCAACGCAGTGCTGTGTTTTTCTTTGATATTTTTCAAGTCCGTCTCATGTCTTTCCATCAGATCTCTTACTTGGGCTCTCATTACATGCTTTTCAGCATCAAGTTTAGCCTCAAGATTGTCCTTTTCTAACTGAAGAACTTCATTTTTTCAATCATCTCCTGAAAAATTCAAAATAGCGTAATGATTTTCCTTCAATGAAAAGCGGAAACCAAAAGGACCTTTACAAACCTTAAGCTGAAATATAAAAAAAGTTGTCTTCCTAAATTAAAGTAGCAATAAAAAAATGTATGAAATGAGTCCTCAACATTGACTCTGGGCCCCATGAAGTCTCATGGCTTCAGGTCAAGCACAGGCAAGGAAACCTCCTGCTGATTACCATCTACCGCCCTCCCTCAGCTGATGAATCAGTACTCCTCCATGTTGAACACCACTTGGAAGAAGCACTGAGAGTAGCAAGGCCACAGAATGTGCTCTGGGTGGGAGAATTCAATGTCCATCACCAAGAGTGGCTCGGTAGCACCACTACTGACCGAGCTGGCCGAGTCCTGAAGGACATAGCTGCCAGACTGGGCCTGCGACAGGTGGTGAGAGAACCAACACGAGGGAAAAACATACTTGGCCTCGTCCTCACCAATCTACCTGTCGCAGATGCATCTGTCCATGACAGCATTGGTAGCAGTGACCACTGCACAATCATTGTGGAGACGAAGTCCCGTCTTCACACTGAAGACACCCTCCATCGTGTTGTGTGGCACGACCACTGTGCTAATAAGATACATTCAGAACAGATCTAGCAGCTCAAAACTGGGCATCCATGAGGCGCTGTGGGCCATCAGCAGCAGCAGAATTGTATTCCACCACAATCTGTAACCTCATGGCCTGACATATCCCTCACTCTACCATTACCATCAAGCCAGGGGACCAACCCTGGTTCAATAAGGAGTGTCGAAGAACATGCCAGGAGCAGCACCAGGCGTACCTAAAAATGCGGTGCCAACCTGGGGAAGCTGCAGCACAGGACTACAAGCATGCTAAAAAGCGGAAGCAGCATGCTATAGACAGAGCTAAGTGATCCCACAATCATCGTGATGGAATACTCTCCAGTTGCCTGGATGAGTGCAGCTCCAACAACACTCAAGAAGCTCGACACCATCCAAGACAAAGCAGCCCGTTTGATTGGCACCCCATCCACCACCTTAAACATTTACTCCCTCCACCACCGGCGTACCGTGGCTGCAGTGTGTACCATCTACAAGATGCACTGCAGCAACTCGCCAAGGCTTCTTCGACAGCACCTCCCAAACCCGCGACTTCTACCTCGAAGGACAAGGGCAGCAGGCGCGTGGGAACACCACTACCTCCAAGTTCCCCTCCAAGTCACACACCATCCTGACTTGGAAGTATATCGCCGTTCCTTCGTCGTCGCTGGGTCAAAATCCTGGAACTCCCTCCCTAACAGCACTGTGGGAGTACCTTCACCACACGGACTGCAGCGGTTCAAGAAGGCGGCTCACCACCACCTTCTCAAGGGCAACTAGGGATGGGCAGTAAATGCTGGCCTTGCCAGCAACGCCCACATCCCATGAGCGAATATAAAAAAAAATAATTAGAAGAGTCCATATATTTTCAGTATCTGCTTGCAGAGCTTGCTTGGTGTTGCTCACGATGTGTTAAGAGAATGGCCCGGAATTTGTGGTCAGCGGCGAAGCGACGGCAATTGCCGCTGATCTCGAAGAAAGCTGCCCACAAAGATTTCGCGATCTCTGCGGTGAAAACTTTAGCTTTCTTGACATTAATTTGATTGTAGTGCTGTCTACAGGGCATCTTCAGCGTACACCTCACTGAACAAGGCTTAACTTCTTATGGGGTTTTTAACGGGGATATTAGAGCAGAAACGGGAAAGGTTTTGTCAGTTCAAGTGATTGCCGGCTGTGGGGAGTCCCACAGCGCAGCCTGTGACGAAGCAGGGAACGACTGACTACAACTTCAGGATTTCTGCGTTTATCTGCGCATGCATTAAATCCTGAAGTTACGATCAGTTTCAGAGGGGTAATGATGGCGAACGCTGACAATTTTGTCAACATTACCACCGCAAAGTCTGGGCCAACGTGGCGGCACAGGACACAACAGATCTACAGTGCCACCTAGTGGCCACAAACTGAAACTACATGTCACCAGGATCTGTTTGCATTGGGAATTCTCATCACAATTGATTACATAGGCATTTTCAATCTCAAGCGTTAACATAAAAAAGTGAAACCAGGAAGTGGAGCTTGTTGACAAGGAGCTTGGCACAAACACAAGATTTAATAATATAGTGTATATATAGATTTGTTTCGGAGATACTGCCTGGTCTCTTTAAATTTTATTACTGCAGGGTGAGGGAGAATCTTTCAGCTGGTCAATTGCAGCGATCTTTCCCTTCACTATCAATTGACAAGAGCAGCAAGCAATGCTTTCCTCACCTTTATCTGCTGGTCTCGCCAGTCAAGCTCTTTCTGCAGCACATCTACAACTTGCGTCCTTCCCATTAGTACTTCCTCCTTTTCATGCAGTTTTTGTTTGAGGGCTTTCAACAACTGAAGGAATGAACAATAGAGTGAACAATAAGAATTCCGAACAACAACAAAAAACCGGCAATACAAAAATAGAAATCTCATGCCAGCAACAACATTTGTAATCAGAACACTGCAACCACTAGGTCTTGCTTCTGACCTTACTTTTATGGTGTTAGAAATTACTGTTAATTGTACCAGGGGATGAAAGCTTTGCACGTTCATATGACATTCCTTTGTCTATGTTAAACCGTTTATTTTAAATCGCTTAAGGTCTCTGTTGAATTCCATACATAGGAATGTCAAATTAACAGGCTAAGCAGGTGTTTACTGGTATCACCAACAGTAATTTCTAGCCTAAAGATATTTAATGGTTTACCCATCAAAAATGTATTAAGTGTCCCATGCAAGTGTTAAAATCCGCATGTTTAAAAGCACACTGAAGAATAACAATATTGGAAATAAAGGATAGTCCATAAAACCTCAATCTCCCAGATGTGTACCTCCTGTAAGGGAGAGGTAGCAATCAAGACTGAAGTAAGTTTGATGGCTCCGGAAGGGGGAAAATGATCAAGAATTGGAAGAAGTTAAGGAAGCTGCAGTGAGAAATTCCAACAGGTCTGATAAAGCCGACGTGGGGAAGCAGGGGGGTGGAGAGGAGAAGAGGAAGGCGGGAAAGAGAGCAAGGGCCAAGGCCAGTACATATCTGGGCATAAACACAGCAATAATTCTAATACCTGTGTCCACATTAGACTCGGGCATGCCACCTTGAGAACAGCACAACACTGGCTATAAAAATGTTCGTCCAATAATCTAGCTACGTTCTCCATGACAGGGAGTGAGTAACATGGTTTCTAGATTCAATTCTCGGAATCTAGCAACAGTTTAATAAATAACGCATGCAATATATTGATTATAAATCTCAGCATGTGATAATGCTTAAAATGCATTTTGTTTTAAATTTGAACTTGTAGGATTTTGCCCATTCTATTTTTTTTCAAAAAACTGAATCCATCACACTTGCTTTTCTGAATGTCTGACTGGACACAGCGACTTGCTTTTGTTAACTACTCTTAAGTCATGAAAAACTAAGAAAAATAGCACTGCATTCGTTGTAGCTGAAATACGATTTAGATGCCCTACCTTTGGATTGAACAATTTATTGCAATCCAGGTGAATAGGGGAGCTGATTTAGTAGTTTGTACCATGTGTATTTGATTTTTTGGGGCACAGATAAGCTGATCAGCAAAACAAAAATCGAAGTCGTAATCTTTTTTTTTTAAAGAGAGCGAGATTACATGCAATAAAAACAGAAAATGCTGGAAATACTCAGCAGGTCAGGCAGCAGAGGTGGACAGAGAGAGAGAGAAACAGAGCTGACATTTCAGGTCGATGACCTTTCGTCAGAACTCAAAGGTCATCGACCTGGAACGTTAACTCTGTTTCTCTCTGCAGATGCTGCCTGACCTGCTGAGCATTTCCAGCATTTTATTTCACATTTCCAGCATCCACAATATTGTGCGTGAGATTACATGCATGATGGCTTCTGTCTAACCAGAAGTCTTTTTTGTCGAATAGCAGACCCTTTAACAAGGTCAGATACTGATGAAATTGGCCCTCGCATCCGCTGAAACTACAAAATGACTTGGAAAAATTGTAATGGGTGCCTAGTGCATAAACCAGGGCAATATCCAAATGCAGAACAAACTGTCGACATATAAGGGAGAGTGTTTAAGATGATTCCGCAATTTTGGAGAATTATAGGAAGAGCTATGATACACGAGCCGTATGGTGATCCAGCTCTTATTCTGCCGTTACTACTCTTATCAACACAGAAATATGCAGGTTTACCTCCCTACTTTTAAAAAGAGAGTGTGTTGCTGGTATAAATCAGGTTTGCATCTGTAACAAAGTAAAATTAAGGCTGTTCTATGTGATAATTCAATGGAAATTGATTAGAGGCATTAGGGTCAGAAATAAGGAGACAAGATGACACGATAGTATACAGTAAATTAAGAGACTTTTATTATTCCAGTCTACATAATACAGATCAAGTTTAACAGGCAATTGTGCAGTGACGCTGGGAAAAATGTTTCTGAAGTTTCTTTCCACAAAGCCAGATTTATTTTTAATTGCCAAGACTTACTTTCAGCAGTTCAAGGAATTTGTATTATAGATGACTTATTACAACTGGTTGACTTCAGGAACCTAGTCTAAAGATCGCCCTCCTGTACAATGAATTTGTCAAAGGTCTTGGAAACACCGTTAAACTCAGAACTGGGACAAGTTGCTAATGTGGTCCCTCAGTATTTGTTTTGAGACTTGGAATTCCATGGTTAGCGATTAACATTTGAAAATAAATCATTGTTGGCTAAATATCTCTTTTCTTTTTTAAAAAAGCAATTTTTCTGCTGCATTTCCACCTTTTCAAAATAAAATCCACTGCAACATGTTTCAGCTCCTGCAGTCGTGCAGTGGGATTGAATAAAACACATCATGAGCAAAAGAAACTATAACTCCCAGTGCTCCGTCCACACATGCAATGACATTGTGAAAGTTTATATTACACTTCATGTATTACTTACATTTTTCAAATCTTATTTCAGGCATTTAAAAATGATTCCACTTTTTAAAATCAATTTGTCTTTAAGCCTAGAGGAAATCTTTTATGGAGCCGAAACAGTCAACTGCAATGTAGGAAGCCTTAAAAAGTGACTCGGTGACAAAAGCCACAGACAAATAAACCTGCAAGATAGAGTTTTTTTTTAACGAATGCTACATGACTTTCACCAACTGAAAGCTGCAATTTACTTTGGCGTTCATGGAATCTTTCTCACGGAATCCGCTTCGCACCTTTAAACGTGAACATCGATATGTCCGATTCCTTAATTCACATGTTTAGTACAATAACTTATTTTATTTTTTTAAATATGAAAAAATATTAACCTGTTCAAAATCGGCACTGGCATCTGATTTCGCGGCTACAATGAAGAGCTCCTGCTCGTGCTTCTGTGCCTGTTCAGCAAGTTTGATTTCCTTTGCTTGAATCATTTCCTGAAACACACGAATCTGAAACAAAGATTCCATCATGACAAGGTGACACTGATTAATGGGCCAGATTCTGCTGTCAAAATAACTGTGATGCTAATGGCACTCGCTCTTACTTATGCGTAAATGGTACAGCAACTTCAGGCGAGGGGCAGATGCACGATTAAATGCGACTATCTAAAGTTGCTGTCTGAGTTACACAGCTCTGCTGTTAGTTTTGCGGAAACGTCATCTCGCTGTCTGCCTCACCATTGAAATGCATTGAAGTTCTTGTATTTGCGCGGTAGATACAAACTGAACCCACCGCAGATATTTAGGGCTCGTAATTACAAGTGTAAGCACCCTTTTAATGACGTGGTAAGTGTTAATGACTGCCAATCAACCTCTCCGACACCGCAAAGTAACTACTAGAAGTGTGGTAACATTCATTCAGTTTGTGAATTGATTTAGGAGATTTTAAAAATGTCGAATTTAAAAAAAAAATTTTACTTTTCCTTTCTGTTCTCTTTATCTCTCTCTCTCTCTCTTAATCCAATCTTTCTTTCCCTCTCTGTATTTCTCTTTCTGTACCTAATTTGACATTGAATTCACCCTCCTTCTCAGTCCTTCTGCTGTTTATTTCCTAATCCTTAAATCTCGCTGGTTAAGGAGATACCCCTGTTGGTTTCCCTGTTCACTCAGGTCCCAGATGCCCTTATCTAAAAAGGTGCCTAACTGCAGGACACCTTTCCTTTAAGGAAAGCGTGAGAGACCAAATGCTAACACTTAAAGAAACCCAACAAGCTCCTGACTGCTTGCCTACACAGCTATCTTACTGAAAAAAGGTTCTGCCAATAACGTGCCTTTATCTGCATTTACAAAAAGCTGGACCATGCAACCTTGAAACATCCACTCCATTGTACGATGCAAAATTGTTCCACACAAAGTTAAACTTAATGTTAAACATTAGCACCATAAAACCAGAGGTGGTTGTCACCTGCCTATTTTAAGCTACAAACAAAGGCGGCAAACCACGGACATATCTATGTGCTTCCGTGAAGGTAGATCACTTCACACAGAATACTGCTATCCTGATTGCAGTTTATTTGTACTCACATTTTTCATGTACATTGCTTCCTTCTCTTGATACTGGGTTTTCTCTTTGTTGAGCTGGTCCTTCAGATTGTCGGCTTGCTCCTGGAGAAGACTGAACCTTTCTTCACTCTCCTCCACCTTTCTGGTCAGACTGTAAACCATTGACTGCAAGTCACTGACAGAAGGTTCCTTCCCTGCAACCTGATCCTGCACTGTCTAAATAAGAGAATTAAAACAAGTTTGAGATTTTTTTTTTTGCAGTACTATCCACACGGATTAAATCTGGACACATCTACATTAACTATTACATTTTCACTGAGAAAAAAAAGCATGACTGTAAATGTCCATGCATACCAGATTCAGTCTGCAATCAGAAGTCTCCTCAAACCAGGATGGAAGGATAGACAAGTTTGAAAGAAAGGGATTCTACAAACAGACAATGCTACGAATAATTATATACATGGGAGTGGATGTACAAATAACTTCATCCTGTGAATATTGGCCCTGAAATTCTCCTCTCCGGCTTGCCGCAGGGGTAAGGATCACGCGCGCACTTACCTACCGCGCCTGCCGTTGTGTTTTGGGCCCACGGGAACTTCAGCTCCTGGGCCTGCTCCAAGAGCCGGCGCGCAGTGCTTGCGTGTCCCAGGGGCGTAGTTAGTGCGATGTGTCCCCTGGGATCATGTGGGCCATGGAGAGCCAATGGCAGCAGACCATCTTTCATTCATAGATTTGACAGGAGACCTGTCAAATCTATGAATTGAAATCGGCTCCAAAAGAACAGCTAAACTTCAAATAAATTTTTTTAAAAAACATCACATTTATAAAATAACTGTAAGTTAAATAAATTAACTACTTTAAACAAAAATTTAAATTTTTGAAAAAATTAAAATACTTTTTAACAGTGCTAAAAATAAACTTACCTTTCTTTAAAGTATCTAAAAAAGATAAACCTGTTTAAAAAAATTTAAATTATAAATAATTAACCACTTACCTTGTTGAAAACGGGTCCTGCGCCTCCTTTTTAAAAGCGCAGGTTCTTCAATACTTACCCTCCCGTAGAAACCTGAAAAAAACCTAAGTGTGCTGCGTGCGCGCAGCCTCTACCGCGCACGCGGTTCACCTCTGAACCGCTCCCTTCACCAGACTGGAAGTTCCGGTTTCCCGCGCATGCGCAGTGCATGCAGGAAACCGGCACTTCAGGAGGCCAGCAAGGGCCGAATTTTTGGCCCGTTAAAGGTTTTTTGAGTTGATCAGATAGAGAACTATACACTTCACAAGTAGTACAGGATGATCATGTATTAACGTGTTGAACCACAGTTTCTGCAGGGTTAAAGCTACAAAGGGCAATGGTGGCATCACCACATGACATGTGAAATACTACCTTTGCTTCCCTTTGCCTTCTCCTCCCCTTTCTCTTTTTTTCTCTGTTTGTTTTCCTCACATTTCATATTCTTTATTGCACATCAAGGTGTTAATTTATTATCTCTTCCCCCGCCTTTGGTCTACATTATTTTTTGGTGTCTGTCCCAACCACACTCATAATCCTATTATCTGAATCTCCCCACAACCTTTCAGTTTAAAGCGAACGGAGTGGCCCCCTGCACCAACAGTGAAACCACCCTCAAACCGCCACAGGTTAGGAAGCGGTTTCACATCTGCTGAGCAGCATGGATAAACTCTGCCTCCACTACTATCAAACAGACTCTCTCACAATCTGTACTGGTAGTGGGAGAGACTAAAACAACAGGATTACACAGCATTATATAGAATTTACAGCACAGAAACAGGCCATTCGGCCCAACTGGTCTAGTGCCGGTGTTTATGCTCCACACGAGCCTCCTCCCACCCCTCTTCATCTGAGCCCATCAACATATCCTTCGATTCCATTCTCACTCATGTGTTTATCTGGCTTCCCTTTAAATGCATCTATGCTATTTGCCTCAACCGCTCCTTGTGGTAGCGAGTTCCACATTCTCACCACTCTCTGGGTAAAGAGTTTCTCCTGAATTCTTTATTGGATTTATTAGTGACTATCTTATATTTATGGCCCCTAGTTTTGGACTCCCCCCACAAGTGGAAACATTTTCTCTACCTCTACCCTATCGAACCCTTTCATAATCTTTAAGGCCTGTATCAGGTCACCCCTCAGCCTTCTCTTTTCCAAGCATGTTCAACCTTTCCTGATAGATATAACCTCTCAGTTCTGAGATCACACTTATAATTTTTTTTTTTGCACCTTCTCCAGTCCCTCTATATCTTATCTATAATATGGAGATAAGAACTGTGCACACTACTCTCAGTGTGGTCTAACTGTGAGAATGGCAGCCCGAATACATAGCAGTAGTGGAGCCTGGAACAAATGAGTGTCAGGCACACAAGCCGAAGAGCAGAAGCAGACAACTGCATTAACGGCCCAGTCTGGAATTGGGGAAAAAAAATAATTCCAGATAGTTGTTCACAATGTAGCGGGTGAAGTGCAACATTGCCTGCACTGAGTTGGGCCTGATACACAGCTCTAATTACACTAGCAGGCCCCACAGTGAGTGCGAGCATACACAGGTTAATGTGAGAGGGAAAATGTTAGAAAGACTTGCATTTATATAGCACCTTTCATGACCTCAGGACGTCCCAAAGCACTTTACAGCCAATGAGTACTTGCTGAAGTGTAGTCACTGTTGTAATGTAGGAAACGCGGCAGCCAATTTGCGCACAGCAAGCTCCCACAAACAGCAATGTGATAATGACCAGATAATCTGTTTTCGTGATGCTGATTGAGGGATAAATATTGACCAGGACACCGGGGAGAACTGCTACGCAATAGTGCCACGGGATCTTTTAGGTCCACCTGAGGGAGCAGACGGGGCCTCGGTTTAATGTCTCATTCGAAAGACGGCACCTCTGACAGTGCAGCACTCGCTCAGCACTGGACTGGAGTGTCAGCATAGATTTTTGTGCTCAAGTCCCTGGAGTGGGACTTGAATCCACAACCTTCTGACTCAGAGGTGAGTGTGCTACCCACTGAGCCACAGCTGACACTCAATTACACCAAATAAGTGTGACGGAGAATATGCAATCTATTTACAAGACTTTTAATACATTACAGATTGGAGAATTGTTTTAAATTGTACGTTATACATCTGTTCTACATTTTAGAATGCCAAATTCTAAAAATAAAATGCTGCAGTTCATTTGGTTAAAGTTTACTCTCAGTCCTATCTTCTGGATCAATCTGGTTTGTTTAAATCAGCACCTTGTTGTTTTTTTTAAGGCAACATATGTCTAAAAATCAATCTCAAAACAATCAAACACACTGACATGAGAATCTACAGACAGGTTGTAATAGAATCCTCTGCGTATTTCACTCCAGCCTCTACAGCATCAGAATGGATAAGAATTTGTCGTTAATTTCCTTTTAAAAGTAACCCAACAAATAGTTTACAATAACAGAAAATGCTGGAAACACTCAGCAGGTCAGGCAGCATCGAGGAGAGAGAAACAGAGTCAACGTTTCGAGTCAATGCTCTTAGCCTGAAAATGTTGTGCCCAACAGATAAAGTATACAGTAGTGCTTTTGTACTGTACTCTTGGTTACAATTCAGGTGTACTGAGGGACAGAGGGACCTGGGAGTTAATGTGCATAGGTCCCTGAAGGTGGCGGGACATATTGAGAGAGTGGTTAGCAAAGCATATGGGATCTTGGGCTTCATAAATAGAGGTATTGAGTACAAAAGTAGAGAAGTTATGCTGAACCTTTAGAAAGCGCTGGTTAGGCCACAACTGGAGTATTGCGTCCAGTTCTGGTCACCACACTTTCAGAAGGATGTGAAGGCCCTTGGAGATTTACCAGAATGGTTCCGGGGATGGCGGATCTTAGCTACAAGGACAGCTTGGAGAAGCTGGATTTGTTTTCATTAGAGCAAAGGAGGTTGAGGGGTGATTTGATAGAGGTGTACAAGATTATGACGGGTTTGGATAGGCTAGACGGGGAAAGGCTGATCCCACTAGTTGATGGTACAAGGACTAGGGGACACAGATTTAAGGTTTTGGGCAAGAGATACAGGGGGGATGTGAGGAAAAACTTTTTTACGCAGCGAGTGGTGAGGACCTGAAACTCGCTGCTGACGGAAGTGGTGGAAGCGGAGACACTCAATGTTTTCAAGGAGAGACTGGATAGGCACTTGAGGAAAATAAACTTGGAGGGCTACGGGGATAGTGCGGGGGAATTGGGACTGACTGGATTGCTCTACAGAGAGCCGGCACGGACTCGATGGGCCGAACGGCCTCCTTCTGTGCAGTTATGGCTCTCTGACTCCGAGACTCTGACTTCTCGTGCCCAACACAAAGGTACACTGCCACAGACAGGCCCACGGTCCCAATGAACCAAAGGGTGACCCTTTACATGAAGTAATGTGGGACAGAAGGTTGAATAAGGAACCTTTTACCAAAGGGGTGTACACGGGAGATGACGTGGATTACCACCATAAGCCCCAGATCAAAGCCATGGACTACTATCACTGAGAGACAGGATATCTCAAACTACGAACGAGGTTGATTAAGCAAAATGAAACAGAAACTAGAGCAAACACAGCAGATTTCACGAGATAACAGAGCATTCTTTAACTCACTGTTCCAAAATAATAAAAGCCCCGAAGGCTTAGTAGTTCTCACAGCTTGGGTTACACATCTGATAGAAAAAGCATTATGTAAGACCAAAGTCCCATAGAATCCTTTGTTAACGTCCCACCTATATATCAATGCAGCAAAGGTACTGCCAAACTAGGAAAAAGGCCCGAATATTCATTTCTATCCAGCAAGTTCTGAGTATGAAGCTGTCTATCAGACGCTGTGGCTAAAATGTCTGCAATAACAAACTTACACCCCTTAGTGAGTCAGTAACCTTAAACAATTAGCTCTGTAATCAGTATTAACCGTTTCCAACACCTCGGTAAATTCAACATCTAATGTTCGCTGGGAAGTCCACCTGGTGATTTGTCAGCCTCTGAATTGGCATCATCACACAAGATAGAGAACATGTATTTCATAGACAGGTTACAACCAGCAACCAGTAATAAAAGCACAGACTCATCCCTTTCAACTGCAACAACACATGAACACCTTTTAAACCTTTAATGACTTCATAAAAAAAACAATGCATTTAGTTTCTTCGGCAAATGCGTATACCATAGTTCAATAATTCTTCTCTACAAAACTCAACCCCTAAAATCTACAGAAAAGAAGTTTAACACGATCCTTAAAACCTACCACTTTTATCTGTCCTCCTACCTCAAGTGGCTCGGTGTCAAATTTTGTTTGATGACGCTCCTGTGAAGCGCCTTGGGATGTTTTACTACGTTAAAGGCGCTATATAAATGCACATTGTTGTTGTTGCGGAGAGAAGCGACGGAATTTAAATGCTCGGTTAGGCAATTAGCAATCAAGGGGGTTAATGTAAGGCATGAGTCAACATTAACCGCCTTCGAGTGCAGGAGAACTGAATTTGCTCTCAAATCTAGACACAGAAAAAAAGCAAAATCCTAAATAATGCGCATCCCATCGGCCACGTTCATAGCATAATAGCAGCAGACACTGGAATAGCAAAGTAGTGTTACAAATGGAGAAGCCAAATTTGCTCTAATGGAACCTAATGAGGAAGTGTGTTTAATGCTGTAATGAATTTTCCTTCAGGCTCACCTTAATTTCTTCACTCGGCAGAATTGTTTGTTGAGGTGCATGATCTGAAGCAGCAGCTAACTGCAGCTCAACAATGTAGGCCTCTTTTTCAGCCAATTTCTTATCCTTCTCAGCAAGCATCATGTCCATATTGGAGCCACGCTGCAGCTGGGCTTCCAGCTCTGTAAGCTGCACGTTATTAAAAATGAAAGACGTCATGATTTGTCGTTCAAATATCCCAGCACAAGCAAACTAAGCAGATATGTAAAAAAAAAACTCACCTTATTCTTCAATTCTGAATCTTTTTTGGCAAGCTGTGATTCCAGCTCTTCAACCTTTTTCCTCAACATCAAAATTTTACCTCGATTTGCAGCTGCATGTTCCTGATCGCCATCACTGGATTGCTGCATTTAAATCATACACGCAAGTTCAATCCATCTGTCCTCATTAAAATATCCGCATTTTATTAACAATTTGCTGTCGGCTTTTGTTAAATACTGCTTAAACACATGGCGCCCATTGCATTTTTTCCCCCACACACATCACAAATGACAACAGAGAATCATAGAATGAGACAACACAGAAGGCGGCCATTCGGCCCATTGTGCCTGTGCCGGTTCTTTGAAAGAACTGTCCAATTAGTCCCACTCCCCTGCTCTTTCCCCATAGCCCAGCAGTTTTTTTCCCCTTTAAAGTATTTATCCAATTTCCTTTTAAAAGATATTATTGAATCTGCTTCCACCACCCTTTCAGGCAGTGCATTCCAGATCCCAACAACATAGAAGAAATTCTCCTCATCTCACCTTTGGTTGTTTGGCAAGGCCATGCCTTTGAAAACACGTCAATCATTTCAGCCACATAGCAAAAATATCAACATACTTATACAAATATGTGAACTGTAACTCAGTCAAAACTCTGAGAGGATAAAACATATGTTGCAAAATTTAAAGCAACGATATTCAACATAGAATTCTGCTTTGCGTGATGCCTGTGATGTACTTCATCAGTAGGCTGTTGTCTTAGCATCAGTCACCAGGAACAGATAATGTCAGTAACGTGCCACACCTTGTGCTTCCCTGTTGTCTGGTCCTTAGAACCAGAAGCACCAAGTTGCTTCTTCACATCTTCCAGCTGAGCAGTAAGTGATGTGACCTTTGCCTTTGTCTGGAGCTTCATTTTGGAAATCTTCGCCTCAAAGGCTTCCTTGTCTGCCTGCAGTAAAATAAATCAAGTGTTACACTGCGACCACATGATCTTTCTGTTTTGTTTCAAAGTCCAACATTACACAACAATGATTTGAATGAATATTTTATCAGGACCATCAGGTGATAGATTATTTGATAGGCAAGGCTATTAAAGGTTACGGAACCAAGGCGGGTAGACTGGATGGAGTTAAGATGCACATCAGCCATGATCTAACTGAATGGCAGAACAGACTCAAGGGGTTGAATGGCCTACTTCTGTTCTTATGACTTGTAGGTTTCACATTAGGCAGGTTTACAAGAGAAATGCAGCCCCGTGAATAAAGGTGCACTCACACTACAAATGCAGCATGGCTTGCAGCCTTTATCAAGGCCCAACATGAAACAGTAGCAAAGGAGTCTTGGTGTCGAGTTAGACCTTATCTCTGGATGTAAAGAAGACTTGCATTTCTATAGCACCTTTAACGACCTCAGGACGTCCCAAAGCGCTTTACAGCCAAGGAAGTACTTTTTGAAGTGTAGTCACTGTTGTATTGTAGGAAACACAGCAGCCAATTTACTCACAGCAAGGTCCCGCACACAGCAATGTAATAATGATCGGATAATCTATTGTGTTGGTTGAGGGATAAATATTGGCCCAGGACACCTGGGATAACTCCCCTCATATTCAAAATAGTGCCACGGTATGTTTTACGTCCACGTGAAAGGGCAGACAGGGCCTCGGTTTAACGTCTCATCCGAAAGACGGCACTTCTGACAGTGCAACACTCCCTCAATACTGCACTGGAAGTGTCAGCCTAGATTTTGTGCTCAAGCCCCTGGAGTGGGAATTGAACCCACGACCTTCTGATTCAGAGGCAAGGAGTGTCAGTGTACTTTTGTTTAACTGTCCCAACTAACCACGAGTATGATGATCAGATTAACAACTGAATAAGAAGCACTGTTGATTATTTTTACTCACAAACAGGTTCCTGGTCAAATGATAAAATGTACAAGGCAACTGTCTTGTACCCTCTATTTTAGTCTCTGAGCTTAAGTTTTAAATTAGAATTCAACTAGAAGTGTAAGAATACAGTGCATTGCAACAACTCACTCAAAAAAAAAAGGCTAAAAACACATGCACTAGGATTCTCTGAATTAGATTACCTTAAGCTGCTGATCTTTCACATGAAGCTGGCTATCTTTCTCCCGAATTAGTTCTTTCAGCTGCAATACCAGTTGTTCATTCTGGGCCAGCTGCTCAGTTAAATCTGCCACAGAATGATCGCCAACACTCTTCTGGGAGCTTGGTGCCTGTTTGCATGGATTGGACATAATTAATACCTACACAGTAATAAGCAGCAGATGAAATCCTGCACTGGAGATCACATGTCCACAATCCTTCCAATTTAGTGGAGTCATGAAATAATAGTGCTCAAGTCAGTTACAAATGACAAGACACTAGCAATTTAATGAAAGAGGGTTGAGAATTACCAGAGAACGGAGACAAAATAAGACGCATCTCAAGTTAAATACATCAAAAAGCACTTTCATAGGCATATTTTTCCAAAACTACAATCAAAAGCATGTAATTGCAGTCCACAAACCATTTTGTTGCAAACAAAATACATCATAAATCATCTTTATGTGAACATAAACGGACCGACAGGAAACAGCACAGTTGTTTAAGACATACTTACCCCTGCTGGTGCAGGGGGCGCCTCGTCTGCAGAGTACCACTTCCACATGGCTTTTTTTTTTTAAACGTGGCTGTAAATCAACCAAAATAATAATTAGGTTCTTCCAAAGCACAGCTTATTTAAATATAGCGACTGTCCTCATCAGGAGCAGTGGCTGGCCTCACTGTGGTTGAGGTGACTCCAAGATGGCAATGGAAGTTTGGAATAAAGGATAGGAAGTGTTCTACTACTGAATATGTAATCAATCTTTCTGCTAAAGTGGATCTGTGTGCACCTGTCGAGGCCACGAAATTTACCTGTTAAGTAAACACCGATTCAAACATTCAGTTTAACTTTGGTCAGGGAATGTTGAAGATTCAAAAACAGTATAACTTCACGGTCACAAACCTTGCTTGTAATGAACCCCCGGTTTTAACGCTCCCAATGGCAAGACACAATGAGGAAATCACAAATAATATGGAGCAATCTGCGCTGTATTGTTTTTTTTTAAAAACAGAATAAAATGATGCTCAATTCAAATTGTTAATTTTTCTGATGCAACCGGGGACAAGGCAACTGCAACGCTTGCCAGACAGTTGTGAACACCCTGACGGAATGATCTTTTGCACTGCGCCTGAGGAGATTCGTTAAGAGTGAAGTTCGACTGCATGCTGGTCAGTTTCAGGCTGGAGATTAGAAGTGCAGGTTAGAAGCATTTTAAGATTGTTTCACATCTACAACAAATGTCTCACGTATCTTATTTTTTTTAATGTAACAGCAAATCACCTACAACGCAGCTCATGGCAAGTCAGAGGATAACCTGTTTAAATGGTGTAAAGTGCAAGTGTTTGTTCCTTTAAGGCTGTGAGGTTTTACTGCTGTCAAGTCATAGATGCGTTTAAGGGGAAGCTAGATAAGCACACGAGGGAGAAAGAAATAGAAGGATTGATTGATGGAATTAGCTGAAGAGGGGTGGGAGGAGGTGCGTGTGGAGCATAAACACCGGCATAGACCTGTTGGGTCGAATGGCCTGTTTCTGTGCTGTAAATACTTTGAAATTCTGATTGCTGTTAAGTAAATACTGGATTCATGCAGAGGCCAATTAAAAGATAGGTGCAAAGCAAAATCGGAGCGAGTCCACATAAAGCTTTGCATCTATCACATGTCCGACACACTCCACGCTTTGTTACAAATGTGAACCAATTCTCAAAAATGCTGCATTCCTCTGGCCTGCAGCCAGAAATTTACAAGCATCTGTATTCCCATGGACTTCCCAAACACCTGCAGTTACCTGCACTTGCCAGTTTAGACTACCTCCCCACAAGCGAGTACTTGAGCAGTGGCCTGGAAGGAACGGGCCAAGTTAAAAGCACAGCTCTACCTTCGCAGCTAAACATGGCAGCCGTGCTCCAGAATCCTGATTCCCAGCGAAGAATGCCTCAGCTGATCAGCTAGTTTAAAACAAAACCATTGCTCAGCCTGGCTGCAGCTCAATCGGTGTGAATAAAGTTCGCCATCCTGCAGTCGGCAGGACTGGAACACACTGGTGTTGGGTTGCCGTGATATCCAACTGCAAGCACAGCTTTACAGCATGCACTCCAACAGCTGTTATTTAATTCTTGTTATTTATAGATTCCCTATGCTTAGATATACATATATATGTGTAATTTGTGCGTCCATTTTAATTGAAGGATGTAAGGAAAGAACTTGCATTCTTTAGCGCCTTTCATGTCCTCAGGACATCGCAAAGCACTTCAAGGCCATTGAAGTACTTCTGAAGTCCAGTCACTGCTGTAATGTAGGGAAATGTAGTAGCCAATTTGTGCACAGCAAGGTTCCATAATGCAATACAACCAGATAATCTTTTTTGGTGGAGTTGGTTAAGGGATAAATGTTGGCCAGGAGAAATCTCCTGCTCTTCTTTGAATAATGCCACAGGATATTTTATGTCCACTTGAGAGAGAAAGCAGGGCCTCAGTTTAACATCTCATCCCAATGATGGAACCTCCAACAGTGTCGCACTTCCTCACTACTGCCAAGAGTGGGACACGAACCCGTGACCTGACTCAGAGGCAAGTGTCCTACCCTGAGTCAAGACTGACACTGAATTGACTCGCTGGTATTCTACTGGTTTTGCACTAGTGACTTAAAAATTAGTTTTAATTAAGAGCCGAGGAAATGGATGTTCCTCGGCTAATGGAAGATTAACTGTAATCATCTGGCTGTGTTCTATGACTATATATGCTGTGCCTATATGTATCTCTTCACTTCACCTGACGAAGGAGCAGCGCTCCAAAAGCTTGTGATTTCAAATAAACCTGTTGGACTATAACCTGGTGTTGTGCGACTTCTCAGCTAATGGTATGGAAGTTACTTGCAAATTATATTCCACAGAGTGTAATTTTTTGCCACTGTGAAACAATCCTTGAAGCCTTTGACTCACGGCACTTCCAAGCATGAACAAGAGTGAACACAATTTACAGAAGACATTACATTACATTATGAGCTATAAAATGAATTGGGTAGGAAAAAATGGTATTCTTATATTTCTTTAAGGATGGTACATTGCTGAAACTTAGCATCGCAATTGCTTTCACCCCCAAAATCACATATGAACATGTAAAAAATTAGATGGTCTTGCCCAACACTGACTAAATTCAGACAGCATTTTTCATGTAGAAAGGTTCTACTTGAGTCAGACTACAATAACACTCATTCTCTTCTGGCTGCAAAATTCCTTGGTTTTAAAAAGCTATTTAATCACACACACACACCTGATCCCCTAATCCAGCCAATTCCAACTCCTGCCATCTTGTATCTGAGACAGCCGAAGCAACTAAATCTATAGTACCCACAAACAGCCTGGACTCACAAAACTAGTCTGCTCTGACAGTTATGTGAAATGGCAACCCTGGTGGCGTAGGAACATAGGAACAGGACGAGGCCATTCAGCCCCTCGAGCCTGTTCCGCCATTCAACGAGATCATGGCTGCTCTGTGACCTAACTCCATCTACCCGCCTTTGCCCCATATCCCTTAATACCTTTGGTTAAAACAAAAATCTATCAACCTCAGATTTAAAATTAACAATTGACCAAGCATCAACAGCCGTTAGCGAAGAGAGTTCCAAACTTCTACCACCCTTTGCATATAAGTGTTTACTAACTTTACTCCTGAAAGGTCTGGCTCTAACCTTTAGGCTACATCCCCTAGTCCTGGGCTTCCCAACCAGCGGAAATAGTTTCTCGATCAAATCACCCCTTAACCATCTAAATTCCAGGGAAGACAACCCTAGTTTGTGTAATCTCTCAGGAGTAGCCCTTGTGGCAGGAGATCAGGTCCACTGGAAATCAGCAGTGCAGTTAAACCCAACTAGTACGCTCATGTATATTTAAATAGTAACGGTGATCCTGCCAGAACCATTAAATTAAAGCAATATTTGCACTTAGAAAGACTTGCATTTATACGGCCCCTTTCATGATCTCAGGATGTCCCAAAGCACTTTTGAAGTGTAGTCACTTTTCTAATGTTGGAAACGCGGCAGCCAATTTGCACACAGCAAGCTCCCACAAACAGCAATGTGATAATTACCAGATAATCTGTTTTTGTAATGTTGATTGAGGGACAAATATTGGCCAGGAACACCAGGAATAAGTCCCCTGCTCTTCTTCGAAATAGTCTTTTACATCCACCTGATAGGGTAGACGGGCACTTCCGACAGTGCAGCAGTTTCTCAGTACTGTCGTTTGTAGAAGAGAGTTCCAAACTCAACACTGCACTGAACCGTCAACCTAGATTTTGTGCTCGAGTCCCTGGAGTGGGACTTGAACCCACGACCTTCTGACTCAGAGGCGAAAAGTGTCAGCATAATTTCATTTAACTGTCCCAACTAACCATGAGCATATTGATCAGATTAACAACTGAATAAGAAGCATTGTTGATTATTTTTACTCACAAATAGGTTCCTATTTAAACGAGTGACAGCCCAGATTTTTGTGCTCAAGTCTCTGGAGTGGGACTCGAACCCACAACCTTCTGACTCAGGGGCAAGAGTGCAACCCACTGAGCCACAGCCTTGACATGATCATAGAATGATTACAGCACAGAAGGAGGCCATTCAGCCCGTGCTGGCTCTCTGCAAGAGCACTTCAGCTAGTCCCACTCCCCTGCCCTTTCCCCATAGCCCTGCAAAATTTTTTACTTCAGGTACTTATCCAACTCCCTTTTGAAAGCCACGATTGCATCTGCCTCCACCACCCTTTCAGGCAGTGCATTCCAGATCCTAACCACTCGCTGCGTAAAAAAGCTTTTCCTCATGTCGCCTTTCGCTCTTCTGCCAATCACCTTAAATCTGTGTCCTCTGGATCTCGACCCTTCCGCCAATGGGAACGGCTTCTCACTATCTACTCTGTCTGGACCCCTCATGATTTTGAACACCTCCAATCAGACCTTCTCTCGAACTTCGCTGCTCTAAGGAGAACAACCCCAGCTTCTCCAGTCTATCCAGGTAACTGAAGTCCCTCATCCTTGGAACCATTCTTGATCATTTAAAAAAAAAACATAAAAGACCTAAAACGTAAAACAAAAGGTGAAAGCTTACTTGGGCTGCATTTATAAGCGTGTCCCTGCCACCAATAATACAATGAGCACAGTTTGTCCCCCCACCAGCCACTCCACTCCACACCTCACCTGTGCCAAGCTGCGCATGCGCTCTGCCTTCACACTCCGGCCCTACCTGAGCTGAGTGCGGCCTGGCTCCAACAGCCCGTGTCGGCGGCTCGGGGGGAGAGGCTTACAGCGCCATGTCGGTGCTGTTACCGTAACCCGTGCGCCCCCTGCTCCGATGGAGGGTGGGTTACCACCAGGCAGCTGGGGCCTCTCGCCGCCGCCGCCGCCGCCGCCTCTTCTCCCGTCACCACACCGACCGACCGCCGACCCGCAGCTGAGCTTCGACAACAGCCTGCGCCGACGCGTGACGTAGCACGTACAACCTGTCAGGCACGAAGCGTGCGTCAGGCGCAATGTGTGACACGTTGGCTAGAGGGAGGAGCTTGCGGCAGTCAATCACAACAGGGCAAATTGTTGCACTGCTGCAGGAGTGACACAGATACCAAAACCCAGTGAACATTGGGAGCTGGTTGATATATTTTTTATATATATACATAAACAGTCAGATGCATATTACTTTAGTGACATTACAACAGTGACTACACTTCAAAAAGTACTTCATTGGCTGCAAAGTGCTTCAGGAGGTCGGTGTTAGTGAAATGCAATATATAAATGCAAGTCTTCAGCGAGCTTAGTGTCAGCCTGGCTCAGTGGGTAGCACTCTCGCCTCTGAGTCAGAAGGTTGTGGGTTCATAGTCCTGCTCCAGGGACTTGAGCATAAAACTCTGGGCTGAAACTCCAGTGCAGTATTTCGAAGAAGAGCAGGGGAGTTATCCCCGGTGTCGTGGCCAATATTTATTCCTCAACCAACATAACAAAAACAAATTATCTGGTCATTATCCCGTCGCTTTTTGTGGGAGCTTGCTGTGCGCAAATTGCATTTCCTACATTACAACAATGACTACGCTTCAAAAGTACTTCATTGGCTGTAAAGCGTTTGGGACATCTGGTGGTCATGAAAGGCGCTACATAAATGCAAGTCTTTCTCAGGTCAATAACTAGGGGGCATAGATTTAAAGTAATTGGTAGAAGGATTAGAGGGGATTTGAGGGGAACTTTTTTTCACCCAGAAGGTTGTGGGGGTCTGGAACTCACTGCCTGAAAGGGTGGTAGAGGCAGAAACCCTCATCACATTTAAAAAGTACTTGGATATGCACTTGAAGTGCCGTAACCTACAGAGCTGGAAAGTGGAATTAGGCTGGATAGCTCTTTTTCAGCCGGCACAGACACGATGGCCTCCTTCTGTGCCATAAATTTCTATGATTCTATATTGTTTATTGAACTGTCAAGTCTCAGAACTTGCAGCTTATCTTGAAGAAGGAATGATGCGGAGATGCCGGTGTTGGACTGGGGTGGACAAAAGTGAGAAGTCGCACAACACCAGGTTATAGTCCAACAGTTTTATTTGAAATCACAAGCTTTCGGAGCGCTGCTCCTTCGTCAGGTGATTTCAAATAAAGCTGTTGGACTATAACCTGGTGTTGTGCGACTTCTCACTTTTGAAGAAGGAAGAAAGCATTTATATAGTGCCTTTTTACGACCTCAGGATGTCCCAAAGCACTTTACATCCAATGAAGTACTTTTGATGTGTAGTCACTGTTGTAAAGTAGTGGAAGCGTGGCAGCCAATTCATGCACAGCAAGCTCCCACAAGCAGCAATTAAATAAATAACCATATCATCTATTTTTGGTGTTGGTTGAGAGATTAATGTTGGCCAGGCCACTGGGGAGAACTCCCCTGCTCTTCTTCCAATAGTGCCATGGGATCTTTTACGTCCACCAGAGCAGGCAGACAGGGCCTCGGTCTAACATCTCAGCTAAAGGAGAGCACCTCCGACAGTGCAGCACTCCCTCAGTAGTGCACTGGAGTGTTAGTCTAGATTTTGTGCTCAAGCCTAATGCTGTAAAATCAATACTGTTCCATACTTTAAAAGGAACGCTGCGAATATTTTTCTGCTAATTTCACCTCCAATAGTTCATTGATTTTTGACACTTCTACAAAATTGATTGCATTTTTATGCCAAAAAAAAGTTCACTCAAAGTGAGTAAGGCTTGATAGGTCTATAACACTTATTTGCCGAGGTGGAATCATTGCCAACAATGTGTATTTAGGTAAGCAACATAACAAACCCACACTGCACTGCAACTTGCAACTCTTTCTATTGCTTGTCAGGGTCCTGTGTGAAAATATGTCTCAAATCAGAGCATAATAGACTTGTGTCCACAGTACAAAACTGCCCACAATTTGCCAAAAACTCACACCAATTGAAAGTTTCACCCAAGGCTGCACTTGAAGATATTAAGGACACGACCAGTAGAGAACTGACTGTATTGTGCACCCAGGAAAATGTAGGTTTGGGTTTGGTGATCTTCTGGTAAATTAAGCAGGTTCTAATTCAGTAAACTAAATAAACAAGTTAGTCCCATGTGTCTATTTGCTTCTGTCATAGCATGAAATCATGTGATGTCAAAAGGGTGCACATGCATTGAAGTGGCTCCATGTTGATTGCATAGGATTACATCGGATATACGGCACAGAAACAGGCCATTCGGCCCAACCAGTCCATTTATGCTCCACAAGAGCCTCCTCCCGTCTTTCCTCATCTAACTCTATCAGCAAAACCATCTATTCCCTTCTCCCTTATATGCTTATCTAGCCTCCCCTTAAATGCATCCCTGTGGTAGCGAGTTCCACATCCTCACCACTCTCTGGGTAAAGAAGTTTCTTCTGAATTCCCTATTTGATTTCTTGGTGACTATCTTATATTGATGGCCTCTAGTTTTGCTCTTCCCCACAAGTGGAAACATTCTCTCTGTATCTACTCTATCAAAATCTTTCATAATTTTCAAGACCTCGATTAGGTCAACCCTCAGCTTTCTCTTTTAAAGAGAAAAGAGACCCAGCCTGTTCATCCTTTCCTGATAGGTACACCCTCGCATTTCTGGTATCATCCTTATAAATCTTTTTTGCACCCTCTCCAGTGACTCGCTATCCTCCTTATAATATGGCGATCAAAATTGTGCGCAGTACTCCAAGTGTGGTCAAACCAAGGTTCAATACAAGTTTAGCATAACTTCACTACTTTTCAAAACAATCCCTCTGGAAATAAACCCTAATGTTTGGTTTGCTTTTTTTATGGCCTTGTTAACCTGTGTCGCTACTTTTAGTGATTTGTGTATTTGTACTCCGAGATCCCTTTGCTCTTCTACCCCATTTAGATTTGTATTTTTCAAGTATTATGTGACCTCCCTATTTTTCTTACCAAAATGTAATACCTCATATTTATCTGTGTTGAAACTCATTTGCCAATTGTATGCCCATTCTACAAGTTTATTAATGTCTTCTTGTAATTTGTTGCAGTCCTCCTCAATATTGACTATCCCCCCAAATTTGATGTCATCTGCAAATTTAGAAATTGTGTTTTTGATTCCAAAGTCTAAATCGTTAATATAAATTGTGAACGACAGTGGTCCCAGCACTGATCCTTGTGGAACACCACTACCCACCTTCTGCCACTCAAAATAGCTACCCTTTATCCCTACTCTCTGCTTTCTGACTTGAAGCCAGCCATTCTGCTACTTGTCCCCTGACTTCGCATTCTCTGACCTTATTCATTAGTCTATTATGTGGTACCTTATCCAAGGTCTTTTAAAAATCTAGATAAAATACATCTACTGCATTACCCTTGTCGACTCTCTCTGTTGCCTCTTCAAAAAATTCAATGAGGTTGGTCAAGCAAGACTTCCCCTTTTGAAATCCATGTTGACTATTCATTATTATATTTTTGGTTTCTACATGTTCTTCTATTCTCTCTTTTAGCAGGGATTCAATCATTTTTCCTGCCACCGATGTTAAGCTGACTGGTCTATAATTCCATGGACATGTTCTATCCCCCTTCTTAAATATAGGAATTACGTTAGCTATCCGCTAGTCCTCTGGCACTGCACCTTTTTCTAACAAATTATTAAATATGTGCAGTAATGCCTCTGATACCTCTTCCCCAGATTCTTTTAAAATGCACGGATGTAATCAGTCCGGACCAGGTGGTTTATCCTTTTTGAGTTTGATTAGTTTATTTAATATTTCTCCTCTTTTTGTTTGTAATGCAGTTATTTCATTTCTAATCCCATCATCCGATGTAATGTCCACCTGCTCTGTCTCCCTGGTAAATACTGAAGCAATGTAATTATTTAATATTTCTGCCATATCTCTATTGATGCCTGTGATATGATCCTGTCCATCCCTTAGTGGCCCTATTCCCATCCCAACTTTCCTTTTTTTATTTATGTGCCTGTAAAATATTTTACTATTTTGTTTTATGTTCCTTGATAATTTAATTTTATAGTTTTTCTTTGCCTTCCTAATTTTTTTTGACTTCTCTCCTAATCTCTTCATATTCTCTCTTGTCATGCTCTCCCCTGCTGTCCATGCACTTAGTGTATGCCTCTTTCCTTAGCTCAATTTTCCCTTATGTCTTTATTCATCCATGGTGTCTCATTAGTGTTTAGCTTGTTCTTGTTTTTTAGCGGAATTTATTTTTCCTGGACTCTGTTGAACACCGTTTTAAATCTTTCCCATTGCTGTTCTACATCATTGTTTGCCAATATTGTTGTCCATTTTCTTTTCCCAACTTATATTTCAGATTTCCAAAACCTTTGAATCAAGCACAACATTAACATTTTCAATATACTCGACATTGTGCTGTTCTTATCTGAGGCAAGTTTCAGGTAGAGTTAAATTATAAATAGCATGTTCCAAATTTATAAGCTTCACTATTCTCCATTCACCCACGGGTGACTGAGAAATTTGCAGATATGTACAAACTGGATTCAAGGTGAAAATACAGCTTCAAGAGGCCTTCATTATAGGAGAACAATAACAACAACAACTTGTATTTATATAGTGCCATTAACGTAGTAAAACGTCCCAAGGTGCTTCACAGGAGTGATATAAGACAAAAATTTAACAACGAGCCTCATAAGGAGAAATTAGGGCAGATGACCAAAAGCTTGGTCAAAGAGGTAGGTTTTAAGGAGCGTCTTAAAGAAGGAAAGAGAGGTAGCGAGGCGGAGAGTTTAGGCAGGGAATTCCAGAGCTTAGGGCCTAGGCAGCAGAGAAGGCACGGCCACCAATGGTTAAGCAATTATAATCAGGCTGCTCAAGAGGGCAGAATTAGAGGAGTGCAGATATCTCGGGGAGTTGTGGGGCTGAAGGAGATTAAAGAGATAGGGAGGGGCAAGGCCATGGAGGGATTTGAAAACAAGGATGAGAATTTTGAAATTGAGGCATTGCTTATCGGGGAGCCAATGTAGGTCAGCGAGCACAGGAGTAATGGGTGAACGGGACTTGGTGCGAGTTAGGACACGGGCAGCCGAGATTTGGATGACCTCAAGCTTACGTAGGGTGAAATGCGGGAGGCCAGCCAGGAGTGCGTTGGAATAATCAAGTCTAGAGGTAACAAAGGCATGGATGAGGGTTTCAGCAGCGGATGAGCTGAGGCAAGGGCGGAGACAGGCGATGTTACGGAGGTGGAAATAGGCGGTCTTTGTTATGCTGCGGATATGTGGTCGGAAGCTCATTTCAGGGTCAAATATGACACCAAGTTTGCGAACAGTGTAGTTTAGCCTCAGACAGATGCTAGGGAGAGGGATGGAGTCAGTGGCTAGGGAATGGAGTTTGTGGCGGGGACCAAAAACAATGGCTTCGGTCTTCCCAATATTTATAATATTTTGGAGAAAATTTCTGCTCATCCAGAACCGTATGTCGGACAAGCAGTCTGACAATTTAGAGACCGTGGAGGGGTCGAGAGAAGAGGCAGTGAGGTAGAGCTGGGTGTCATCAGCGTACATGTGGAAACTGATGCTGTGTTTTTGGATGATGTCGCCAAGAGGCAGCATGGAGATGAGAAATAGGAGGGGGCCAAGGATAGGTCCTTGGGGGACACCAGAGGTAACGATGCAAGAGCGGAAAGAGAAGCCGTTGCAGGTGATTCTCTGGCTACGATTAGATAGATAAGAATGGAACCAGGCGAGTGTGGTAACACAATACAGCTTCCTGTGACTCGAACTTTATTGCATCACTTCCTGTGATTAGTCCAGGATAAATACTGGACTGAGCAGTTGGATCCTGGAGAGGCATAGAGTAAGACCTCTTTTGTATGTAGCACCTTTTTAGTTGATTAAAGCTTACTTTAAGTTCACCACGCGTAAGGCTCATTCTTACGACAGCGAGTGCAGTCCCACCCAGCTGGACGATGGTGGAGAGGCGTTGGAGAAGGATGGAGTGATCAACCGTGTTAAAGGCTGCAGACAAGTCAAGAAAGACGAAGAGGGATAGTTTACCTTTGTCACAGTCACAAAGGTTGTCATTTGTGACTTTGATGAGAAAGGGTTCAAGTGTGATAAGTGAAACTTTACATTGATTATTTATTTTGTAATATGTTTTGAGTGGTTGGGAAAGGGTTAATTTAAAGGAGAAATCTATCAATTTGCGGTCCTTTTGGATTATTGCACATTGGTTGCCATAATTGGCTACTGCATCCAATATGGTGTCGTCCACAAACTTAGACACCTTGGACAATATTTCATCCTTCAACTCAGGCATCTCTCCTCCTTTCAGTCATTAAAAAGTCACAAAATAATGATTTAATAATTCTGCCACTTCCCTGACCTCAAACTCCACCTCCCGACTGCCACTGGTAAATAGTCCAATGCCCTGTTTTCTCCTGATATACTTCGATGAGGTCTTTGTTATTATCCTTTATATTTTCTGTTATATTCCTCTCATGCTTCCCCTTTACATCTCTTATTGCTTCGTTGGGTTCCCTCTGTGTCATGTTAAAGGTCTCTGTTACAAATTTTGGGTTTGTCTTTCATATTCTCTCAGGCTAACAATACTGGTATCTCCCGTAAGTGGATCAGATCCCTCATGATCAGGAATTTATTTATTTAAAAGCAAAATACTGCGGATGTTGGGAATCTGAAATAAAAACAGAAAATGCTGGAAATACTCAGCAGGTCAGGCAGCATCTGTGAAGAGAGAAAAAGAGTTAACGTTTCAGGTCAATGACCTTTCATCAGAACTGGAAAGATCTAAAGGTGCAGGGGCAGGAAAAGGGAGGATGGGAGGAAAGAACGAAAGAGAAGGTCAGTGACAGGGTGGAAGGCGGGAGAGATTAAATGACAAAAGGAATGTGGTGCAAGGCAAAAGGAGATGGTTTTTTTAATTTGTTTTATGGGATGTGGGCATCGCTGGCAAGGCCGGCATTTATTGTACATCCCTAGTTGTCCTTGAGAAGGTGGCAGTGAGCCACCTTCTTGAACCGCTGCTGTCCCTGTGGTGAAGGTACTCCCACAGTGCTGTTAGGGAGGGAGTTCCAGGATTCTGACCCAGCGACGATGAAGGAACGGCGATATACTTCTAAGTCAGGATGGTGTGTGACTTGGAGGGGAACTTGGAGGTGGTGGTGTTCCCATGCGCCTGCTGCCCTTGTCCTTCTAGGTGGAAGAGGTCGTGGGTTTGGGAGGTGCTGCCGAAGAAGCCTTGGCGAGTTGCTGCAGTGCATCTTGTAGATGGTACACACTGCAGCCACCATACGCCGGTGGTGGAGAGAGTGAATGTTTAAGGTGGTGGATGGGGTGCCAATTAAGTGGGCTGCTTTGTCCTGGATGGTGTCGAGCTTCTTGCGTGTTGTTGGAGCTGTACTCATCCAGGCAAGTGGAAAGTGTTCCATCACACTCTTTACTTGTGCCTTGTAGATGGTGGAAAGGCTTTGGGGAGTCAGGAGGTGAGACACTCGCCGCAGAATACCCAGCCTCTGACCTGCTCTTGTTGCCACAGTGTTTATGTGGCTGGTCCAGTTAAGTTTCTGGTCAATGGTGACCCCCCAGGATGTTGATGGTGGGGGATTCATCAATGGTAATGCCGTTGAATGTCAAGGGGAGCTGGTTAGACTCTCGCTTGTTAGAGATAGTCATTGCCTGGCACTTCTGTGGCGCGAATGTTACCTGCCACTTATCAGCCCAAGCCTGAACGTCGTCCAGGTCTTGTTGCATGTGAGCATGGACTGCTTCATTATCTGAGGAGTTGTGAATGGCACTGAACACTGTGCAGTCATCAGCGAACATCCCCATTTCTGACCTTATGATGGAGGGAAGGTCATTGATGAAGCAGCTGAAAATGTTTGGGCCGAGGACACTGCCCTGAGGAACTCCTGCAGTGATGTCCTGAGGCTGTGATGATTGACCTTCAACCACCACAACCATCTTCCTTTGTGCTAGGTATGACTCCAACCAGTGGAGAGTTTTCCCCCCGATTCCCATTGACTTCAGTTTTACTAGGGCTCCTTGATGCCACACTCGGTCAAATGCTGCCTTGATGTAAAGGGCAGTCACTCTCACCTCACCTCTGGAATTCAGCTCCTTTGTCTATGTTTGGACCAAGGCTGTAATGAGGTCGGGAGCCGAGTGGTCTTGGCGGAACCCAAACTGGGCATCAGTGAGCAGGTTATTGGTGAGTCAGTGCCGCTTGATAGCACTGTTGATGACTCCTTCAATCACTTTGCTGATGATTGAGAGTAGACTGATGGGGCAGTAATTGGCCAGGTTGGATTTGTCCTGCTTTTGATGGACAGGACATACCTGGGCACTTTTCCACATTGTTGGATAGATGCCAGTGTTGTAGCTGTACTGGAACAGCTTGTTAATGGGACAAGTAAAGAAACAAAATATGGGTCTAGAGGAGGTGTAAATGGGAATAGCAGAATCATCAGCATCTGCCGTCTGAAAAAATGGAGGCAGAGGTTATGATCTGAAATTGTTGAAATCAACGTTGAGTCCGGAAGGCTGTAAAGTGCCTAATTGAAAGATGAGGTGATGTTCCTCGAGCTTGCGTTGAGCTTCATTGGAACAGTGTAGGAGGCCGAGAACAGAGAGGTCAGATTGGGAGTGGAGCGGAGAATTAAAGTGACAGGCAACCGGAAGCTCGGGGTCACGCTTGCGGACTGAATGGAGGTGTTCTGCAAAGCGGTCACCCAATCTGCGTTTGGACTCCCCAGTGTAGAGGAGACCGCATCGTGAGCAGCTAATACAGTATACTAAATTGAAAAAAGTACAGGTAAATTGCAGTTCCACCTGGAAGGAGTGTTTGGGGTGGAAGGGGTATAACAATGTATGCATCTCCAATCTTCTGAAAGGTGAACTGATTACCATTTTAGTGAGGAGATGAGGCCAGATATGAGTTGCTAAGCTGTTTTATTTTGTGGTCAGTAAATGAACATCAGAGTAACAGTTATAGTAAATCTCATCTTAATTCACCTTAGCTTCAATCTCTCCTCACAATAAAGAGAATAATAAAAATACATCGCACTCTCCAGGATAGCCATCTAAGTAACTCTTCTTTTAGTCAGCCTTATCAGTCAATCAGACCAACCCTTACTCTGGGCCTGGCCAGCTCTCTTCTTAAGGTAGACTGCTCTAGGGCTTATCTACCTCGATCAGCAGACCTTACCAACTGATGCTGAATCTGTCCTCTGTGGACAGAAAGTATTGCAGTTTGATCCCTGACTCCTCCCTTGACAGAGTAGATAGAGAGAAACTGTTCCCGTTGGCGGAAGGGTCAAGAACCAGAGGACACAGATTTAAGGTGATTGGCAGAAGAGCCAAAGGCGACATGAGGAAAAACTTTTTTACGCAGTGAGTGGTTATGATCTGGAATGCACTGCCCGAGAGGGTGGTGGAGGCAGATTCAATCACGGCTTTCAAAAGGGAATTAGATAAGTACCTGAAGGAAAAAAATTTGCAGGGCTACGGGGAAAGGGCGGGGGAGTGGGACGAGCTGATGTGCTCTTGCAGAGAGCCGGCATGGGCTCGATGGGCCGAATGGCCTCCTTCTGTGCTGTAACCATTCTATGATTCTATGATTCCCTGTCCAAGGGTTGGCCAGTAAAGCTGCTTATAAATCCAGCTACTGCCCACACCCGAGTGTGGGCTTCTTGAAACTAGCTCCTGCAAAGCTCAAAGCGATGACATTCCAATCCTTAATGTGTGAATGATTACTGGAATGCTTTGTAATAAATCTCCATTGTCTGACCTGGACACCAAGGATTAAATTACGAGGAGAGATTATACAAATTAGGGTTGCATTCCCTAGAATTTAGAAGATTAAGGGGTGATTTTATCAAAGTTTTCAGATATTAAGGGGAACTAATAGGGTAGATAGAGAGAAACTATTTCTGCTGCTTAGGGAGTTTAGGACTAGGGGACATAGCCTAAAAATTAGAGCCAGGCCTTTTTGGAGTGAAGTTATGAAACACTTCTACACACAAAGGGAGGTAGACATTTGGAACTCTCTTCTACAAATGGCAATTGATGCTCGGTCAGTTGTTAATTTTAAATCTGAGATTGATAGATTTTTGTTAACCAAAGGTATTAAGGGATATGGGGCAAAGGAGGGTATATGGAGTTAGGTCGCAGATCAGCCATGATCTCATTGAATGGCAGAACAGGCTCGAGGGGCTGAATAGCCAACTCCTGTTCCTATGTTCCCAGATGCTTCTTCTGACCTGTCATCTGTATTTTTAACATGTGATAGTCTAAACCCTTAAATGTTTTCTTACTTCAACTTAGCTTATTACTCCCTCCTCATTAGTTTGGAGAAAATTCAATAGCTCTTCCCCTTTGAATGTGCTCAAATTGCCCCCTCTGGCACGTGGAAGCCACAGGTTTCCAAATGAGTCTGTTAATCCTAGGATCCTAAATTATAATGTAAAAGCGCATTCACAGAGGCCTTAAAGGCAGTGCTGTGGAAAGTCTGAAAATTCACATTGGACCAATAAGGACTATTCTTCTGAAGTCTGGATGAAAGCACATTTTTGGGACAGAGAGAGAGAGAAGGTTTACTTAGCATTTGGCCTGTACAGCAAGTGGCCTGGGGTGCTTGATGTTGACATTGGGTGCCAACAGTGGAAAAATGTTCCATTACCCAGCACTGGTGTCCCTCAACTCAAAGAGCACAAGAGGTTACTCAAACATGATGTGGCTGACATTGTAAATCAGCAGCATCTTCACTGAAAGAAAAAAGCTTTCCCTTTGCCATAAGCAATTTTATTCAATAAAGGCATTGGTAAAATCATCCCTGCGACCCTTGGAAAACCAGCTTGCTGCTACTGCTCACAGATCCCATAACGTGGATATGGTGGCATTCTCCAATGACTGAATGCAGCTGTAATCTGTCTAATCTGGCTAATGGTGTTATGCACGACAGTTAGCTGGTGCTTGTAAAATCTCAAGTAGGTGGCTGGAATGAAACAATGATATCAAAACTGAGTGTTTCAATGCAACTGGTAAAGTGCATGAGAAAATTCTGAGGTAGAAAATCCACCTTGCTTTTGCTGTCCACAACTTTCCATCTGCAGCATGACAGCCTCTTGGTATGTGTGCTGCATCCTTATGTTATTTATTCCTGAGCTTCCTTTACACGAACACTAGATTCTCGCCGGCACACTTGAGGCCTTTCGCGACCGGTGGGCGCCGCGGGAACTGGAGTGCATCATCACCCCGGCCAACGAAATTTTCATTTAATTTGTTAAGTTTTATTTAAAGTTATTTTAGCTACAGTCTATTTGTTTATGTACCCATCAGAAGAGTACACTAGATTCTAACTCTTTTCAAAGAGGAGGGAAATTGGAGGGATAGTCACTGCTGACACATTCACTTCCCAACAGCTGGCTCACAACGGCACTGGCAGAGGGTTGGGAGCAAATGGCTCTCAGACACTGTTGGTATGTGCCCCCAGGGGGAAGGAGGAAGAAACAACATTATTTGAAAAACATTGATATGAGCCGTATATTTATCAGAATGGCTGATCACATTGAAAGGATTATTACTCGTCCTAGCCCCTTTCGGGCTACTCCGGATCAGGCGTATTCCCCAGACGTTCACCTTCAACTAAAGTTAGAGGTAGCCGGATCCTAAAGATGCTTATACGATAGCAAAATACTGCGGATGCTGGAAATCCGAAATAACAACAGAAAACGCTGGAAAAACTCAGCAGGCCAGGCAGCATCCGTGGAGAAAGAAAGAGAGTTAACGTTTCAGGTCGATGACCTTTCGTCAGACGGTTCTGACGAAAGGTCATCGACCTGAAACGTTAACTCTCTTTCTTTCTCCACGGATGCTGCCTGGCCTGCTGAGTTTTTCCAGCGTTTTCTGTTGTTATTACTAAAGATGCTTAATTGGGTCTAAAGGTCTGGACCATCTCTCCCTAAAGGAAAGGAATGACCTGAAGATGTTACCGTCCTCCAGATAGCACTTTTAATAAGTTTAGCTAGACTGTAACCTTCCGGATATTATGAGGGTCCAGAAAACTCCCCAGAATTCTGCAACTCCTCACCAAAGAGTGTACAGAGATTGAGTTCGCGAGTTTGATACAGAAGTACTATTTGAGACAATTCTAAAAATATAGATTTATTAAAGAACCGACATGCAGTTTACAGTCGGTGATTCAATCGCAACGTTATCAATTCCAAAAACAGAAATCTTACAATTCTTATCATCAGAGATCCTTATTCTCCAATCTTAACTTCTCGATTTTTACAGTTCTTAGTTTATTCCAGGATATCCACCAAAATCAAATACCTTTGATACCCGAGACACAAAGAGTTGAAAACTTACAGAACCTGCCTCTGAAGCCTGAGAATCACTTTGCCCCTTCCAGCGAATTCTGTCTTCCCATTTGAAAATCCAATCTTTGTACTCTTTCTCAGTGGTATATCCTTTGAAGTTTTCTGCTGATGTAAGCTAATTATCTCTAGTCATTTTTCTGTTGACCCCTGCTATTCTTACAGTTAGTTCAGCTTGTAGCTTGCAGAATTATGTCTGCTGTGTAGGTGTCTCAAGTTTATCATAAAAAACGGTTTGGAGCTTATGCATCTATTTAATGTTATTCTTAGCAAGGTCTTCTATTCAATTCTTAAGTCACCTCAGCTGGTTGCAACACAGACTTCGTGTCTCCTAGGTGTTCCAAGTTCAACACAAAAACAATGTGATGACTGTTGCATCTATTGATGTCATATTTATGAAAGTCTTCTGTTTGTATCTTTTGCATTTAGAACACCTCGACCAGATGCACCATTGTCTTCTTAGCTACCTCAGTTGGTTGTATTACAGACTCGTGTCTCCGTGTTTCATTTGATGTCATATTTATAAAGGCATATGTTTCTTTTTCTTTCATGTACCTGTTTACAAAGTGTTGGTTTATGACACCTTAACTGGGTATGGTATTGTGTTCTTTCCAAGCTTCAGACTTTCTGGAAGCTCTAACCCTCTGCTTCAATAGGGCTATTGTTTCAGTGTCAACAACTTATCTTATCTCAAAAGCTTGTATGCTGTTTACAGCTTTTCCATTGTTGAGGCTTTCAGATTTCCAAGCCCAGTTTGTCATGTTTTATAATGTCAAAATTCTTTCATAGGATGGTGTATTTTTCTGAATATGGCATATTCCTTCACAACATTAGATGCAGCTTTAAACTGATCGTCCAATTCCCCAGCATTTACCCATAAAACTCCAACATAACACAAATACCAATTAATTAAAAAAAAATAACAGTTATTTTGTTGTATTTTCTTATTTTGAGTTGAAGGTTTGTATGACTTTGTTTTGACAGCGAGATTCGTGCTTTGAGGGATGTTTGTAACATTTCTCCCCTTTCGTCTTTCTGTTGCTGAAACCTGCCACATACTATGTCAACCTGCCAACCTTCTCTGCCAATTCCACTTTGACTGGCCACCAGGAGGTGCACAACAATGTGCTGGAAGTTGGAATTTCCTTGTTCCTCACAGCTACAAAAAGCAGAGCTCACGAATTCAGAACATGAACAAAAACCCCAAAACCTTCCACTATATTGTAGCATATATTCCAATATCCTGGGAACGGTAGCGTAGTGGTAATGTCACTGGGCTAGTAATCCAGAGGCCTGGACTAATGATTCAGAGACGCGAGTTCATAATCCCACCACGGCAGCTGGGGAATTTAAATTCAGTTAATTACATAAATCTGGAATAATTACTAGTATCAGTAATGGTGACGATGAAACTATCGGATTGTCGTAAAAACCCATCTGGTTCACTAATGTCCTTTAGGGAAGGAAATCTGCCGTCCTTACCTGGTCTGGTCTGTATGTGACTCCAGACCCACAGCAATGTGGTTGACTCTTAACTGCCCTCTGAAATGGCCTAGCAAGACACTCACTTGTAACAAACCACTACGAAACAAAACAATAAAAATGAAACTGGACAGACCACCTGGCATTGACCTCGGCACTGGCTACGGACATGGCAATGGCACACCCAACCCAGTCAACCTTGCAAAGTCCTCCTCACCAACATCTGGGGACTTGTGCCAAAATTGGGAGAGCTGTCCCACAGATTAGTCAAGCAACAGCCTGACATAGTCAAACTCACCGAATCATAGCTTTCATCCAATGTCCCAGATTCCTCCATCACCATCCCTGGGTATGTCCTGTCCCACCGGCACCAATCTACCTGTCGCAGATGCATCTGTCCATGACAGTATTGGTAGCAGTGACCAACGCAGTCATTTTGGAGACGAAGTCCCCTCCTCACACTGAGGACACCCTCCATTGTGTTGTGTGGCACTACCACCATGCTAAATGGGATAGATTCAGAACAGATCTAGCAGCTCAAAACTGAGCATCCATAACGGTGCTGTGGGCCATCAGCAGCAGCAGAATTGTATTCCACCACAATCTGTAACCTCATGGCCTGGCATATCCCTCGCTCTACCATTACTATCAAGCCAGGGGACCAACCCTGGTTCAATAAGGAGTGCAGAAGAGCATGCCAGGAGCAGCACCAGGCGTACCTAAAAATGAGGTGCCAACCTGGGGAAGCTGCAACACAGGACTACATGCATGCTAAAAAGTGGAAGCAGCATGCGACAGACAGGGCTAAGCGATCCCACAATCAATGGGCAGATCAAAGCTCTGCAGTCCTGCAACATCCAGTCGTGAATGGTGGCGGACCATTAAACAACTAACGGGAGTAGGCAGCTCCATGAATATCCCCATCCTCAATGATGGTGGAGTCCAGCACGTGAGTGCAAAAGATAAGGCTGAAGTGTTTGAAACCATCTTCAGCCAGAAGTGCCGAGTGGATGATCCATATCGGCCTCCTCCTGAGGTCCCCACCATCACAGAAGTCGGTCTTCAGCCAATTTGATTCACTCCACGTGATATCAAGAAACGGCTGAGCGCACTGGATACAGTAAAGGCTATGGGCCCCGACAACATCCCAGCTGTCGTGCTGAAGACTTGTGCTCCAGAACTAGCCGCGCCTCAAGCCAAGCTGTTCCAGTACAGCTACAACACTGGCATCTATCCGACAATATGGAAAACTGCCCAGGTATGTCCTGTCCACAAAAAGCAGGACAAATTCAACCCGGCCAATTACCACCCCATCAGTCTACTCTCAATCATCAGCAAAGTGATGGAATGTGTCATCAAGCGGCATTTACTCACCAATAACCTGCTTACTGATGCCCAGTTTGGGTTCCGCCAAGACCACTCGGCTCCCGACCTCATTACAGCCTTGGTCCAAACATAGACAAAGGAACTGAATTCCAGAGGTGAGGTGAGAGTGACTGCCCTTGACATCAAGGCAGCATTTGACCGAGTGTGGCATCAAGGAGCCCTAGTAAAACTGAAGTCAATGGGATCGGGGGAAAACTCTCCACTGGTTGGAGTCATAACTAGCACAAAGGAAGATGGTTGTGGTGGTTGAAGGTCAATCATCACAGCCCCAGGACATCACTGCAGGAGTTCCTCAGGGCAGTGGCCTAGGCCCAACCATCTTCAGCTGCTTCATCAATGACCTTCCCTCCAACATAAGGTCAGAAATGGGGATGTTCGCTGATGACTGCACAGTGTCAGCGCCATTCACAACTCCTCAGATAATGAAGCAGTCCATGCCCGCATGCAACAAGACCTGGACAACGTTCAGGCTTGAGCTGATAAGTGGCAGGTAACATTCACACCACAAAAGTGCCAGGCAATGACTATCTCCAACAAGCAAGAGTCTAACCACCTCCCCTTGACATTCAACAGGTATTACCATCACCGAATCCCCCACCATCAACATCCTGGGGGGTCATCAATGACCAGAAACTTAACTGGACCAGCCACATAAATACTGTGGCAACAAGAGCAGGTCAGAAGCTAGGTATTCTGCGGTGAGTGTCTCACCTCCTGACTCCCCAAAGCCTTTTCACCATCTACAAGGCACAAGTAAGGAGTGTGATGGAATACTCTCCACTTGCCTGGATGAGTGCAGCTCCAACAACACTCAAGAAGCTCGACACCATCCAGGACAAAGCAGCCCGCTTGATTGGCACCCCATCCACCACCTTAAACATTCACTCCCTCCACCACCGGCGTACCGTGGTTGCGGTGTGTACCATCGGGAAGATGCACTGCAGCAACTCGCCAAGGCTTCTTCGGCAGCACCTCCCAAACCCGCGACCTCTTCCACCTAGAAGGACAAGGGCAGTAGGCGCATGGGAACACCACCACCTCCAAGTTCCACTCCAAGTCACACACCATCCTGACTTAGAAGTATATCTCCAATCCTTCATCGTCGCTGGATCAAAATCCTGGAACTTCCTACCTAACAGCACTGTGGGAGTCCCTTCACCATACGGACTGCAGCAGTTTCAAGAAGGCGGCTCACCATCACCTTCTCAAGGGCAATAAATACTGGCCTTGCCAGCAACGCTCACATCCCATAAACGAATTTAAAAAAACCCTCATCCTGGTGCAATCATACCAACTAACACCACACAAGGGTAGGCACTTGGGTGTTTTATTCAATGTTTATGCTAAATTTCTGTTAATGTGGTGTGAAACATAAAAATCTTTATTTTCAAACTTTCCAGTCTTGGACAGATTTGGAAGTGGCTTAGTGAGTTGCAGTGAATGGTGAGACATAACGGTACCCCTCGCAATGGTGATGAGTGTGAAAGGAATGGCTTGGGCATTGTCGGGATGCTTTATGGTGTTGGTGTGGGGTGGTGCCAACCTGGCGCATCATGTGGCAGCCAGGGTGTAGAGCATCAAGTGAAGTAAATCTGTCCATGGTGAGGCCATCCCTGGTGTCCCGGGCAGCAATGTGCTCGGGTGCTGATGCCCTCTGTCCTGTGTAGTATCAGTTGATTGCGGAGAAGGTTGGTGTTGTTGTTGGTGCTGCTGGGTGCCTGGTGCTACTGGTGTGGGGCTCATCGTGGTCATAATCTGAGGACCAAGGTGAGACAGGAGAAACGGCACCCATGTTGATGGAATAGATGGCAGGTGAAGCAGAGATGACAGAAGCAATCTGTCGGTGGTGGGAGAGATTCTTACAATGAGGTGACACTGGATGGAGACTTTACTTGAAAGACTTGCAGCCTGCAGAAAGCTCAATCTATGTTGCAAATGCAGTGAGAAACAGCTTCTGCCTGAGGAAAGTGATCAGCTGTCAGGTGGGAGCTTTTATATTACATTTCATCCTGTCAACTAATCAGCTGGAGCAATGGTCACTCAACTCCCACCTCAGGTTTACAGACGTGGTTCCCGAGCAGCGTGGTTCCCGTGGGTATCCAGTTAAATTTAAAAGGTAAGTTTAAAAACACTCTTAAATTGGGTCACCCGCATCTGCCAGTTGGCTCGGCTCCGTGATGACAGACGCGCTTGGGAGAAAGGCGTGTGGGAGCGAGATGACAGCAGGTTCCCAACCCGCTCTCAAAAATATCAATTTTCCCACCGACCCACCACCGATCTTGCCTGCTACCACCCCAGAAAATTCCAGCCATAGAGTCCAATATCAATTTAATGTTAAATGGCACCTTTTTGTCCAATACAGGACAAAAAAATCTGATGCATATAGTGCAATAAGATGCCAGTTGTAGACTAATCTCTTGAAGGCATTTATCCAAAAGGTGAATGATATCATATCCATAAGATTTTAAAAAAACTCTGTCCCTGCCAAACCAGAAACAAGTAGGATGGCTCTGCTCACACAGCATGTGATATGCTGCTCCGAAGCAAAAAATGTTTTTTTTTTAAATTCATTCATGGGATGTGGGCTGTCGCTGGCAAGGCCAGCATTTATTGCCCATCCCTAGTTGCCCTTGAGAAGGTGGCGGTGAGCCGCCTTCTTGAACCGCTGCAGTCCGTGTGGTGAAGGTACTCCCACCGTGCTGTTAGGGAGGGAGTTCCAGGATTTTGACCCACTGACGATGAAGGATCGGCGATATACTTCCAAGTCAGGATGGTGTGTGTGACTTGGAGGGGAACTTGGAGGTGGTGGTGTTCCCATGCGCCAGCTGCCCTTGTCCTTCTAGGTGGTAGAGGTCGCGGGATTGGGAGGTGCTGTCGAAGAAGCCTTGGCGAGTTGCTGCAGTGCATTTTGGAGATGGTACACACTGCAACCACGGTACGCCGGTAGTGGAGGGAATGAATGTTTAAGATGGTGGATGGGGTGCCAATCAAGCGGGCTGCTTTGTCCTGATGCTTCTTGAGTGTTGTTGGAGCTGCATTCATCCAGGCAAGTGGAGAGTATTCCATCGCACTCCTGACTTGTGCCTTAGAACATAGAAACATAGAAAAATAGGAGCAGGAGTAGGCCATTCGGCCCTTCGAGCCTGCTCCGCCATTCAATATGATCATGGCTGATCCTCTATCTCAATACCATATTCCCGCTCTCTCCCCATACCCCTTGATGTCTTTTGTGTCTAGAAATCTATCTATCTCCTTCTTAAATATATTTAGTGACTTGGCCTCCACAGCTTTCTGTGGTAGAGAATTCCATAGGTTCACCACCCTCTGAGTGAAGAAATTTCTCCTCATCTCAGTCCTAAATGTCCTACCCCGTATCCTGAGACTGTGACCCCTCGTTCTAGACCCCCCAGCCAGGGGAAACATCCTCCCTGCATCCAGTCTATCTAGCCCTGTCAGAATTTTATACGTTTCAATGAGATCCCCTCTCATTCTTCTAAACTCTCGTGAATACAGGCCTAGTCGACCCAATCTCTCCTCATACGACAGTCCTGCCATCCCAGGAATCAGTCTGGTGAACCTTCGCTGCACTCCCTCTATGGCAAGGAGATGGTGGAAAGGCTTTGGGGAGTCAGGAGGTGAGACACTCGCCACAAAATGCCCAGCCTCTGACCTGCTCTTGCAGCCACAGTATTTATGTGGCTGGTCCAGTTAAGTTTCTCCTCATTGACTCAGTTCATTGCCTAATGTGGGATTGAACACACTGCATTTTTTATTTGCTGTGATTTCGAATGAAACCTGAGGGTTTCTGATTACAAACTTTTTTGAGATTTTTAATCCAAAAAAGCACGCATTTGCTGACAACAGACTTTGTCCAGTTTTTGATCCAAATTCAAGAGAGAGAAAATCAGGAATATCTATGCATGAGGAATTTTTTGAAAAATAGTAACATGTGTAGAAAAGGAAGGAGCAACATTGGCTTTTACTGCTGCTTCCTTTTAGAATCTTTGAAGAATCTTAATCTTGTCTGCAACTATCCACTAAAGATTTTGGGGTTCTGCTCTTAAATACTTCAAGGGAACCACTCTTATTCTTCTGAAACATCGCACTCTTCTTGTCAGTTCCAGTAAGAGGGTTCATGTCCAACTGAAGCATCTTCATGACCCATCTGTCTTTCTGGACACCTTTCATAAATTCATTAAGAGAGAGTTTTCCTAAATGAAATAGGGGAAGATAAACATGTTTAGGCTACAATTATATTTCACTTGTTTCTGAGGAAAGAAAATGCAGCAAATTGGCCTCTGTGATGGGCACAGTAAATAACACGTGATCACCATCCTTTTGGCTCATTCAGTTATAGTAGAACACAATGGGCTGGAATTTGCGGTGGGTAATAACAGTGAACTGCCAGCGTTTGCTGATATTTCCCCTTTGAAACTGACCGCAACTTCAGGATTTAGCACATGCGCATCCTAACGCGGAAATCCTGAAGTTGCGGTCAGTCATTCACTGCATCCACACTGGCTGCGCTGTGGACCAGCCCCCCCAACTCTCCCCTGCCCCCCATAGCTGGCAATCAGTGTAACAGACGGAAACTTCAGCTTTTCTGCGGTAATATCGGTGTCAAATACCCCACTAAAAGTTAGACACTTTTGGATGAGGTGTAACTGGGGTTTTAACAGCATAGTGACTGCTCAGCAAACATTATGGCCCTGAAAATATGATTTTAATTTTGTGGAGTGTCAAATTTATCCATTTTAATAAAAATTACAATTTTTAAGAAACTTTGAAATATATATATTCTTTTTAGTTTGTTGATATTTATTTCAGGTTTTCGTTTACCCTGTGTGAGAGCCCCAATCTTTGTTTTGCTCTCTGTAACATTTTTAAAAAGTCAGAATAAAAGGGACTTATTCACTTCCTGGTTCCCGGTCTGTGAGAATTCTGCAATGTGACTGGCTGCTTAGACAGCTTATTGACGTCACAGCAGCTCGCGCTATGGGATTCCCCACTATCTTACACTGATCCTAACTGAACATCGGAAAAGCCAAACTTCTCGTCGCAGAGATCGCGAGATCTTTGCGGGAAGCTTATGTCAGGGCCAGCGGCGAATGTCTTTGCTTCGCCGCTGACCGCAAATGACTGGCCCTTGATTTCAGTGGTGCAGTTGTACGACATCTGCCAGATTTTCACCAGTTTTTGTAAATGGGCAGTACCAATTTATGGTAACTGCTCATTCGGAAAAAACAGAGCTCTGCGTAATCTTAGAAGAGATCGAATGCGAAAGCTGGCTCTATTCTAACAATAGAAACTTTCAGTGGACTGCCGAGCCTCTTTGATTACAACATTTTAAAAAGTTGCCTGCACAACTGGTGCAAAGCCAGAGTTAGTGTGAGGCCACTTTCTGAAGGTGATCCCACTCCCCACACAAACTTCCAAAACCCACGTTGATTTGGCTGCAGTGATGCTGCAGATTCTGCATTGTTGCAGCGCTGAAGCCCCTCTGCAGCAACTCACGATATGCAGTATAACTGCACCATTAAATCAACCTTTCCAAACTGGAGGAATGTGTTTCTTCGTAATTAGGCTCGCCTTTCTGTGATTTTTTAGCTTAATAAATACATGACAACAAAAACACGCAGAACAAAAGTAGGCCAATCATATGTTCTGATTGGCCGTCTAAGCAGCCAATCATACGTTCCACCATAATGAAACATAACTTTGGAACACATTTGTTTATTAAAATAATTTAAAATAAGGTTAACTGAATAGAATAGAGATTGATAGATATTCAACCGGATAGACAGACAGCGATAGGTAGACAGAACAAGATAGATAGACAGACAGATAGATAGATCGATAGACAGACAGACAGTTGATAGACAGTTTATCTACTAGCTGAAAAATTCTGTCACAAACTTCCTGGGGAGTCAGCAGTTGAGTCTCTTCATCCCGTCTCCAACCTTTTTTTCACATGGTAAATTGACTAGAATAAAGTGAACATGACAAATGCCATTATAATCAAAGCAGTGGAGACTTTGGGTTCACACAACTTAACACCACTATATTATATCTCTTCACAATGTTCTCCATATAGGGAGCTTTCTCTCATTACATTGGAATGGTGTTTGTGTGTGTTCCCAATACAATATACAGACACTGGTAAGAAATAGCGATACCCCTGCTTGCCCCTACCTCTATTATCTCTTGAAGTTCTTTTCGATCAATGCATCCATTGCCATCTCGGTCGTACAATTTGAAGGACCACATCAATTTATGTTCAAGGTTTCCTCGTAAGACTAGATTCAAAGCCGCAATATATTCCAAAAAGTTAATGGTGTTATCGATATTGAAGATTTAAAAAAATAAACATTACTCTACGCAAATTAATTTCCCCCAAACTGTTCAATTTACAGAGGAGACAAGTGACTCAGAATTTTCACATGCAGATTGATTCAAAATTCTCATCCTTGTTTTCAAATCCCTCCATGGCCTCGCCCCTCCCTATCTCTGTAATCTCCTCCAGCCCCACAACTCCCCGAGATATCTGCGCTCCTCTAATTCTGCCCTCTTGAGAATCCCTGATTATAATCGCTCAACCTTTGGTGGCCGTGCCTTCTGTTGCCTGGGCCCTAAGCTCTGGAATTCCCTGCCTAAACCTCTCCTCCTGGCTCCCTCACTTTCCTCCTTTAAGACGCTCCTTAAAACCTCCCTCTTTGACCAAGCTTTTGGTCACCTGCGCTAATTTCTCCTTATGTGGCTAGGTGTCAAATTTTTTGTCTGATAACTGAAGCGCCTTGGGACGTTTTACTACATTAAAGGCGCTATATAAATACAAGTTACGATGAAAGGTCATCGACCTGAAACGTTAACTCTCTTTCTCTCTCCACGGATGCTGCCTCGCCTGCTGAGTTTTTCCAGCGTTTTCTGTTGTTATTTCGGATTTCCAGCATCCGCAGTATTTTGCTATCGTATAAATACAAGTTGTTAGTTGCTGTTGATTCAACGCTTACCCCGTTTTTATCGAACACCCGGAACATGTTGTTCATGTAAGCTGAAGCTTCACAGTCGTCTGAGATCCCAAAGAGCTGTTTGAACTCAGGCAGGAGCTGCGCCTCGCTGGGGGCAACCAGTTAACAAACTTCTGGTACATTTCCTGCAGAGCGACGATGTGGATTTCCGGCACCTTGCTGCACTGGCGCTGCCCCGTGGAGGGTCGCTGTCCCCTGGCCCTGGTGCTGAATCCTCGCTGTGCTGTGGATCGGCGCCGCTGCGGGACTCTCACCTTCACTCACAGATTGGAAACTGGGTACACCTTCTGCTTCTCCGGTCTTAGGTTCCAAACCTTCGATATTTAAAAAAATACCATCGCAGTTAGATATTCTTTTACTACACGAAGCCTCCCGGTACAAATGCGCATTTGAATCGTTACAGAAGGAAACTCGAGAACCGTAATAGCCCAACTCTCAATAGAAGAGTGGTTGAAACTCCGCAAGATTGAGCATCGGCAAGTTGCAAAATGCATGCTTTTGAAATACAATAATTCGCTAGCTGTAAAGCACGATGGGAACTCCCGGGGACGCTATTTAAATGCCAGTTATTTCTTTATCCGATTTCTGACCACGCAATTTCGTCAGCGGCTGCAAAAAAGAAACATGGTAACCAACCATGTCTGTCTGCAATGATCATCTCGCGCCCTTGTGAAACAATTCATCAGCTACCGAACTGGTATAAATATGCAGCCATCTCCAGCAATGGCTTTTGCTTCCCGCCCCGGCACCTTTACCTCTGGAGTCCCGCAACCATCTATCCTCAGCCACCTCCTCTTCCTCATCCACCTGCTGCCACTTGGCCACATCATCTGAAGTGGGGTCATGTCCCACAGATATCCTGGCAGCACCCAGCTCCACCTGGTATCTCCACTCCTCCGCTGCCTTTGAATTGTCAGACTACTTGTCTGACGTCAGTTTTTGGATGAGTTGCAATTTCTTTCAGCTAAACATTTTCCGCCCGACCACAAACTCATTATTCCTGCCAGCAATCCCACCCCACTCCCTCAGGCTGAATCACACTCTTTGCAACCTCAATGTCCAACTCAACCCTAAGTTGAGCTTCCAACCTCACATCCTCTCCATCAGGAGGACCAATTATTTTCACCTCCACAACGTCACCCACCTCCAAACCATCTGCTGCTGAAACCCTTATCCATGCCTTTATCACCTCCAGACTCGACTATTTCAAATGCTCTCCTGGTCCGACTCCCATTCTCCGCCTTCTGTAAACTTCAGCTCATCCAAAACTCTGCCACTCGTATCCTATCCCGCAACAAGTCCCACTCACCCATCACCTCCGCTCTCACTGACCGACATAGGCTCCCAACCCCACACCATAAATTAAAAATTCTCATCCTTGTGTTTAAATCTATTCATGGCCTTTCCCCTCCCTATCTCTATCACCTCCTCCACACCACCTGAACTCTTTGTTCCTCTGACTCTGGCCTCTTGTGCATCGTCCCCTTCTTTCACCCCACCATCGACAGCCGTGCCTTGAGCCGCTTCGGCTCCCTGCTCTGGAATCCCCTGCCGAAGCCCCTTCGCCTTTCCACCTTCTTTAAGACCCTCCTTAAAACCCTTCTGTTTGACTAAGCTTTTTTAACCACTCTTTCTTTGGCTTATCATCCAGTTCTGACTGATTATGCCTTTGCGAAGCACCGTGCAATGTTTTTCTACATTAAAGGTGATATATAAATGCAAATTGTTGTCGTTTTTGTTAGTTTGGTTGTAGAGTGCCTAACTGTAATAAAGAAGGACTCAATGCCAGCAAAGAAAATGGTTTAGTGACCAGAGGCTGCAAGTCCTCAAGAACTCTATTGTAATGGCAATGTTGATGGGGCAGAATGGGGGAGGAATCATAGAATCATAGAAATTTACAGCACAGAAGGAGGCCATCCGGCCCATCGTGTCCGTGCTGACCAACAAAGAGCTTTCCAGCCTAATCCCATTTTCCAACACTTGGTCCGTAGGCTTGTAGGTTACGGCACTTCAAATGCATATCCAAGTACTTTTTAAATGTGATGAGGGTTCTCTGCCTCTACCACCCTTTCAGACAGTGAGTTCCAGACCCCCACCACCCTCTGGGTGAAATAATTTCTCCTCAACTCCCCTCCAAACCTCCTACCAATTACTTTAAATCTATGCCCCCTGGTTATTGACCCTTCTGCTAAGGGAAATAGGTCCTTCCTATCCACTCTATCTAGGCCCCTCATAACTTTATACACCTCAATAAGGTCTCCCCTCAGCCTCCTCTGTTCCAAAGAAAACAACCCCAGCCTATCCAATCTTTCCTCATAGCTAAAATTCCTCAGCCCAGGCAACATCCTCATAACTCTCCTCTGCACCCTCTCCAGTGCAATCACATCCTTCCTGTAATGTGGTGACCAGAACTGCACGCAGTATTCTAGCTGTGGCCTAACTAGTGTTTTATACAGTTCAAGCATAATCTCCTTGCTCTTATATTCTATGCCTCGGCTAATAAAGGCAAGTATCCTGTATGCCTTCTTAACCACCTTATCTACCTGTCCTGCTACCTTCAGGGATCTGTGGACATGCACTCCAAGGTCCCTCTGATCTTCTGCACTTCTCAGTGTCCTACCATTTATAGTGTATTCCCTTGCCTTGTTAGCCCTCCCCAAATACATTACCTCACACTTCTCCAGATTGAATTCCATTTGCCATTGCTCTGCCCACCTGACCAGTCCATTGATATCTTCCTGCTGTCTACAGCTTTCTTCTTCATTATCAACCACACGGCCAATTTTTGTATCATCTGCAAACTTCTTAATCATACTTCCTACATTCAAGTCCAAATCATTGATATATACCACTCCAGACACTTGAGCACAAAAATCTAGGATGACACTCCAGTGCAGTACTGAGGGAGTGCTGCACTGTCAGAGGTGCCATCTTTCGGATGAGACATTGAACCGAGGCCCCGTCTGCTCTCTCAGGAGGACGTAAAAGATCCCATGGCATTATTTTGAAGAAGAGCAGGGGAGTTCTCCCCGGTGTCCTGGGGCCAATATTTATCCCTCAATCAACATAACAAAACAGATTACGATAGCAAAATACTGCGAATGCTGGAAATCTGAAATAACAACAGAAAACGCTGGAAAAACTCAGCAGGCCAGGCAGCATCCGTGGAGAGAGAAAGAGAGTTAACGTTTCAGGTCGATGACCTTTCGTCAGAACTGTGAAGAGCCGGAAATCAAATAGATTTAAGGCCAGAGTAAAGCTGGGAAAAGGGGGAGGGGATAAGGGAACAAAGGGGGAGATGAAGAGACATTAAGAGACATTAAGAGATATGCAAGGCTAGAGGTGGTGTTAATGTGACAGATTAAGGCTGAAAGAAGTGTGAAATCCACTGGCAGAATGAAGGACAGCTGCCAGCTTCTAGGAGGAAAAAAAAGGTGGGGGGGGGGCAAATAAAAGGGTGGAAAAAATAAAATATAAATGTGATTGGAGCTGAGGTTATGATCTAAAATTGTTGAACTCGATATTGAGTCCAGAGGGCTGTAGCGTGCCTAAACGAAAGATGAGGTGCTGTTCCTCGAGCTTACGCTGCGCTTCCGTGGAACAGTGTAATAGGCCGAGGACGGTGAGGTCAGAGTGGGAGTGAAGCGGTGAATTAAAGTGACAGGCCACCGGGAGCTCGGGGTCCCCCTTACGGACTGAACGGAGGTGTTCCGCAAAGCGGTCACCCAATCTGCGTTTGGTCTCCCCAATGTAGAGGAGACCACGTCGTGAGCAGCGAATACAGTATACTAAATTGCAGGAAGTACAAGTAAATCGCTGTTTCACCTTCACATGGTCCATCTCCGACTCTTCCCTTCCCTTCCTCGACTTCTCCATCTCCATCTCTGGGGATAGGTTATTGACTAACATTCACTACAAGCCCACTGACTCCCACAGCTACCTGGACTACACTTCCTCCCACCCCGCCTCCTGTAAGGACTCTATTCCATTCTCCCAGTTTCTCCGTCTCCGCCGCATCTGCTCTGATGATGCCACCTTCCATACCAGTGCTTCCGACATGTCTTCCTTTTTCCTCAACCGAGGATTCCCCTCTACCGTGGTCGACACGGCCCTCGACCGTGTCCGTTCTATCTCCCGCACTTCTGCCCTCACCCCTGCCCCTCCCTCCCGGAACCACGATAGGGTTCCCCTTGTCCTCACCTTTCACCCCACCAGCCTCCACATTCAACGGATCATCCTCCGCCATTTCCACCACCTCCAGCGTGATCCCACCACCAAACACATCTTCCCCTCACCTCCCCTTTCAGCATTCCGCAGGGACCGCTCCCTCCGCGACACCCTAGTCCACTCCTCTACCACCCCCAGCACCCCTTCCCCTTCGCCCGGCACCTTCCCGTGCACGCGCAGGAGATGCAACACATGCCCTTACACCTCCCCTCTTCCCACTGTCCAGGGCCCCAAACACCCCTTCCAGGTGAAACAGCGATTTACTTGTACTTCCTGCAATTTAGTATACTGTATTCGCTGCTCACAATGTGGTCTCCTCTACATTGGGGAGACCAAATGCAGATTGGGTGACCGCTTTGCGGAACACCTCCGTTCAGTCCGTAAGGGGGACCCCGAGCTCCCGGTGGCCTGTCACTTTAATTCACCGCTTCACTCCCACTCTGACCTCACCGTCCTCGGCCTATTACACTGTTCCACGGAAGCGCAGCGTAAGCTCGAGGAACAGCACCTCATCTTTCGTTTAGGCATGCTACAGCCCTCTGGACTCAATATCGAGTTCAACAATTTTAGATCATAACCTCAGCTCCAATCACATTTATATTTTATTTTTTCCACCCTTTTATTTGCCCCCCCCCCCCACCTTTTTTTTCCTCCTAGAAGCTGGCAGCTGTCCTTCATTCTGCCAGTGGATTTCACACTTCTTTCAGCCTTAATCTGTCACATTAACACCACCTCTAGCCTTGCATATCTCTTAATGTCTCTTCATCTCCCCCTTTGTTCTTTTATCCCCTCCCCCTTTTCCCAGCTTTACTCTGGCCTTAAATCTATTTGATTTCCGGCTCTTCACAGTTCTGACGAAAGGTCATCGACCTGAAACGTTAACTCTCTTTCTCTCTCCACGGATGCTGCCTGGCCTGCTGAGTTTTTCCAGCGTTTTCTGTTGTTATAACAAAACAGATTATCTGGTTATTATCACATTGCTGTTTGTGGGAGCTTGCTGTGTGCAAATTGGCAGCCGTGTACATTACAATAGTGACTCCACTTCAAAAATGCTTCAATGGCTGTAAAGTGCTTTGGGACGTCTGGTGGTCGTGAAAGGCGCTATAGAAATGCAAGTTTTTCTTTTTTTTTACTCAGGTCTACTTTGTTGCTAAAATTAGCCACGTTATGAATTTCAGCCTCTCAGTAATATGTTACCAATTGTTGGAAATATATTTGGATTGTTACATAATGCATCACATATGTGCTTTACTGGACTATTCATTACCGTTACACATAATGACATGAACATTGAAGATTAGTAGTGTTAAAACAGTGTCAATATTATAATATTGTAATAGTTCATTACTTGGCTACAAAATGTAAGCTTAGAAACTGTTTTAGCTGACACAGCAGCACATTTAAAATAAATGGTTTAGTGACTCTGTTAAAGTAGCAGAGAGAGGAATGGCATACAAAAGGCAATAATCGTTGATATAATATCACAAATCGTCATTTCTAGGCTACCATCACAAAGATATACACAGACAACTGAAGTCAATGCAAATCGGGGGGAAAACTTTCCACTGGCTGGAGTCATACCGAGCACAAAGGAAGATGGTTGTGGTGATTGAAGGTCAATCATCTCAGCCCCAGGACATCGCTGCAGGAGTTCCTCAGGGCAGTGTCCTAGGCCCAACCATCTTCAGCTGCTTCATCAATGACCTTCCCTCCAACATAAGGTCAGAAATGGGGATGTTCGCTGATGACTACACAGTGTTCAGTGCCATTCACAACTCCTCAGATAATGAAGCAGTCCATGCCCGCATGCAACAAGACCTGGACGATGTTCAGGCTTGGGCTGATAAGTGGCAGGTAACATTCGCACCACAGAAGTGTCAGGCAATGACTATTTCCAACAAGCGAGAGTCTAAACACCGCCCCTTGACATTCAATGGCATTACAATCACCGAATCCCCCACCATCAACATCCTGGGGGTCACCATTGACCAGAAACTTAACTGGACCAGCCACATAAATACAGTGGCAACAAGAGCAGATCAGAGGCTAGGTATTCTGTGGCGAGTGTCTCACCTCCTGACTCCCCAAAGCCTTTCTACCATCGACAAGGCACAAGTAAGGAGTGTGATGGAATACTCTCCACTTGCCTGGATGAGTGCAGCTCCAACACGCAAGAAGCTCAACACCATCCAGGACAAAGCAGCCCGCTTGATTGTCACCCCCTCTACCACCTTAAACATTCACTCCCTCCACCACTGGTGTACCGTGGTTGCAGTGTGTGCCATCTACAAGATGCACTGCAGCAACTCGCCAAGGCTTCTTCAGCAGCACCTCCCAAACCCGCGACCTCTTCCACCTAGAAGGACAAGGGCAGCAGACGCATGGGAACACCACCACCTCCAAGTTCCCCTCCAATTCACACACCATCCTGACTTAGAAGTATATTGCCGATCCTTCATCGTCGCTGGGTCAAAATCCTGGAACTCCCTCCCTAACAGCAGTGTGGGAGTACCTTCACCACATGGACTGCAGCGGTTCAAGAAGGCGGCTCAGCATCACCTTCTCAAGGGCAATTAAGGATGGGCAATAAATGCTGGCTTTGCCAACGATGCCCACATTCCATAAAAACGAATTTAAAAAAACAAGCGAGGTGAGTAGGTGCATCCAGCTCATCCTGCCATAATCCCCTAACCCCAGCCCCTACCATCACTGCATCGAACTCCCTCTGAATGACTCTAGACTTGATCACTCTTTGCCTGAAGTGCTTCCTGGCCTCAGAGTGGTAATAATTATTTGACACAGAATAAAATGGATATTTATGTTTGCATTTATCTTTATATAGCATGCTTACATTTACAGATGTAAAAAAAATCCAATAAAGATTATATGCAGCATATTTTGTGGAAGATAAGATAATTCTTCTACCAACAGGTAATGCAATATTTGAATTCAGATTAGCCCAGTTGCCTGCATCAACGTGCATGAATATTGATCTCATCTCACCATTTGAAACTTTAACAATTACAATAGACAAGCTATTAATTTGGGGATATGTTCCAATCCTTAATAAACTTGACTATCCAACACATTGTTAAACAACATTAAATAATCATTGATGAATACCACTTTACATCAGTAGAATATTCATAAGAAAGAAGGTGGCTCACTTGACTAATCGCTCAACAAAGTGCATCGTGGTAGATATAATACACCATCAGACCAATCTACTTTGTAAGACACATGGGTCACAAGCAATGTATTTTGAGCCATTTACTAAAGGTAAAACATTTGTGTTCTTGAGTGTCGTGGACACTAAACCCTTTCGGAATCGATCCTTTGTACAGTTGTTTCTTTTCTTGGGTTCGCTGTTGGGGTCCCCTGCTCTGAGGCTCCCGATTGATGCCAGGCCAGAGATCCAGGTAAGGTCCTCATTGAGTCGCTGATTGTTTTCTAACAGAATCGTTCTCTTGTCCAGAATGGAAAGTTGTCTCATGCTACCGAGCTTTCGAGGGGGTTTTCCAACTGATCTGGAACTGGTAAGCTTCTGTTCACAGGAAGAAAGGACGATGAACACGCCAATTATTTTCTCAAAACATGAATGACTTTCAGTAATTGTTGAGTATTCTTTGAACCAGTTGATTCAACACTTCCATAAATCTGTTGTACCTTTTACGCTATTTAAAGAATGTCGTGAACAGAAAATACTGTGCAAAGTTAAACATTTGAGTGAACTCGATATAACTCATTAATGGCTTCAACCCTGTGACCAAGGCCACTTGTTTACTGAATATGTCAAATCCATATTTATTGCACGGGACACCGGAATTTTTATTGGTGATCACTTTCTGCTATTCCATCCACTTATAATTTTGGACCACTATATTACAGTGGCTGAATAAGTTAAATTATGGGGGAGAAATTCGGTCTCGTCCCGTTTGGGGCGCTAACATTTAAAAGTTGAAATAATTAGTGCCTGGCGCTAATGTTTTTCAATTTTTTTAAAAATTCGGGGTTTGCGCTCCATGAAGGAGGTGGAGTGCTAAATCAAGCGTCCACTTCCCTCCTGGAGCGCAACAGGCAGCAGGCGGGGCGGTAGGTGAGCAGCGCTGAACACTGGGCCGTGCAGCGCTGCCATGTTGGAAGACTCCTTCCCTCCCATAAAGGGAAGGACCATCGCTGCAGGCTCTGCAAGGGGAAAACGTACCTGGTCCCTGACGGCAGCTGCGATCCGGCCCGATCAGCCCGATGCACTGCAGCGGAGTGCCAGGCTGATCGATCGCTGGTGAAGTCAAGGGGAAAAAAAAGAGAAAGAGCATTTCAGAATTATTTTTACTGACCTCGGCGACATCGCCTTTAAGTATCGCCCCCGAAGCGCCGCCCGATGAACGCCTCCTGCCGCTACCGGTGTTTTCACCCGGCGATCCTGCAGGGGGCAGAATCGAATTTCGGGTCTGGGTCGATGCGCATGGCGATGATGTCACGATCTCCGGGCGAAGGAGATTGGGGCGCAACGCCATACCGCCGCCGCAAACCTCCCGCCGAATATAGCGGGAGTCGATCTTCTCGCCGTGCCTGGTCGGGAAGTGCTTAGCGCCCCGTTAGCGCCCCCCGGAGGCACTAACAGGAGGCGCTAAGGTGTCCAATTTCTCCCCCTGTGTTTTTATTTCAGAGGATCCTTAACCTTCTTTTGGAGATCACACTCTGCAATTCTGACCATTTTTCCTCAAACTCCATGAGTAATCAATTAGTTGGCAGGTGAAGAGAAACAAGGGTTTAGTACAAGTCCTAATCATTTATTTCTGAGCTCCGTCACTGCGATTTCTAAATTGTTTTACTCATATTTCACCAATATGAAAAATGTTGACAGAGTGGATACAGAGAGAATGTTTCCACTTTTGGGGAAAAGCGTAACTAGAGGCCATCAATATAAGATAGTCACCAAGAAATCCAATAGGGAATTCAGAAGAAACTTCTTTACCCAGAGAGTGGTGAGAATGTGGAACTCGCTACCACAGGGAGTGGTTGGAGCGAATAGTATAGATGCAGTTAAGGGGAGGCTGGACAAGCATATGAGGGAGCAGGGAATAGAGGGTTACGCTGATTGAGTTAGATGAGGAAAGACGGGAGGAGGCTCGAGTGGAGCATAAACGCCGGCATGGACTGGTTGGGCCAAATGGCCTGTTTCTGTGCCATATATCCTATGTAATCCGATGTAACCATTCCTGTGATAAATGAATTAAATGTTTGCAGATATATACAAGTATTCTCATTCAAGTTATATTAAGTGGGTGGTGTTATGGACTGGGAGGCCTAGACTGTAATTTCATCGCGGTGTTCCTATTCTCTGCTAGCCCATTGGGAGGAGAAGGATGTGTGAACTGGCTATTTTTCATGGAAAAATTGGGAAGATCGCAAGGACAATCTATTTTTGTACACCTCTGCGGTTGGTTATCAAGTAACATTGGCAAAGACTTATTGCCTGCCAGCCCTCTCAGCCAGGGATTAAAATGCTGCTGGAAGCATTTTGGAAAGTTCACAATGCCAGTCAGACATATCGGACATTTGGCAATTAATAAGGGCCAGACTGGAGTGACCATGAAAGTGGGACTGGAGTCGGGGCAGGACGGGTTTGGCATTTGAAGAGGTGTGGGTGTGACTGCTGACCAGGGGTCTCAGGGAGTTGCACAAAAAAAAACTGAATAAAATTTGTTCGCATCTTGCCTTATTTATATCGTAGTTTCACTAAGTGCCATGCTAATTGAAAGAGAATGTATTTTACGCGGCTGAAAGTTGTATAGTTTGCATGGATGAAAATCATCATGGTATTGAACTGTTGTGGAATAGAACTGTCTTCAGTACATTGGGCTGGATTTTCCTTCTTTTTACTGTTCATTTTTGGGTGCGAGAAACAGTGAAAGGGGGTGGTAGCCCCCACCACTATAACACTGTCCCAAAAAGTTAGTGGAACACATTGAAAGCCCCATAATGACAACCTGCTCGGTTTCAGGAAATAGGAAAGGGTTTCATTCAGTAAACAGCGAGCTCGTGTGCAATGCATCCTGCACGTTAATACGCATTAACCAGAAAGCTGTCATGCCGCTTCTATCACGTGACAGTCCCCCATAGCAGCCTCAATGATTCTGAACCATGTATAGGATGGTTGATTGGGTACCTACGGATATCCTCTGCAATCACGGCTTGTGACACAAGTTGGCCATCAGCAGACAGAGGGGAAGAACGAATCCAATGAGGACCGTGGGACTACAAGAATTTTAGCAGACCATCGGCAATTTTTAGGTGCCTGGATAAACCTGGTGGAGCCCCGTCATACAGCTCAGCAAGAGTTTCCATTCATTCTTAGATTAGGACATCAAGGATCTTGGATAGTGTAGTTATGAGCCGATGGCTCTTTGCTAACAAATTAAGGAATTACAGCCAGGACGTCAATGCAAGTTACACATACATATTTTTGATAAGATTCATTTTCCGCACACCACTGCCTGGTCCATTCTGTCAGGAGTCTTTCATCAACCGGGAAGGTCCTCTTCGAAGAAATCTTACATAACTTTTCGATGGGGTTTTCTGTTGGTACTTTAACAATTCGTAATGGCTCGAAATAAAAATTGCCTCGATACGCCTGCCACACCTTCAAAGCAATATGAAAAACAGCACAGTAATACAGTAAATCGTTTCAGAGTTCAGTGTGCTGGCTTTACCAATTTTTGGACAGGTTCTTAATTCAACGAGCCCTTTTGTTACTTGAAATAGTTTTTTTCCCATGTTGTTAACCTGCCAATTTGGAGAAGTGGATTAACACCTTCATTTTCAAATGTCCTAAAGAATGTTTTTATATTGCATGTTTACTCTCTGCGAAAATCTTTGCTCCAATGCTAAAGTTGAAGCGTAATTCTAGAGTCATAGGAACACAGGAACAGGAGTAGGCCATTCAGCCATATGAGCCTATTCCACTTGGTGTCAAATCTCAGACTGACTCTGGAGATGAGTGGTGTGAGAGTCCCTCGAGGCGCCAGTCTTACAACCATTACCATTTGGCACCACATGCACTGTGAATCCAGTGTGGTGTAAAACCGAGTTTACAAAGCGTTCAGCGGGTCCATTGGATCCCTGGACACCTTGGAAACCTACCTGAAGTTAATTTAAATATTCAGAGAGAGCAGGCATTCTCAACAGCGCTCTCTAAACGTTTAAAATGGAACTATTGGTTACACGCCTCCGCAGACCTGTCTCTTGAGCAGGACAATTGGAGTTGCAGCCAGGCAATGTAAACTGGGTACTGCCTGGATGAAACCCATGGGCAATTTGAAGTCTCATTTTAGGTGCCTAGATAAACCTGGTGGAGTTACGACTTTTATATTAGTTTTAATGGGGTGGTAAGGGGGTGGTAAGGCCACTGTGTTCCTGATGCATAAGACTCACACAGTTAAGAAAGAACTTGTATTTATATAGCACCTTTTACAACCTCAGGACATCACAAAGTGCTTTACAGCCAATGAACCATCGTGAAGTGTAGTTACAGTTGTAATGTAGGAAACGTGGCAGCCAATTTGCACACAGCAAGATTCCACCAACAGTAACATCATAGTGACCAGATTAAAGCATTTTTGTGGTGTTGGTTGAGGGATAAATATTGTCCAGGACACCGGGGAGAGCTGCCCTGCTCTTCTTCGAAACAGTGCCGAGGGATTCATGCCTCATCCAAGAGACGGCACCTCCGACAGTGCAGCACTCCATCTGTACTGCACTGGTGTGTCAGCCTAAATTTTGTGCTCAAATCTCTGGAGTGGGACCCACAACCTTCTGACTCAGAAGTGAGAGTGCGACCCACCGAGCCACTGGCTGACACCATAATCCCACAGTAAACGTGCTGGATTCACTCACAGGTCCTCCAGCTGTCAGCCTCAGGGAACCTGGCAAGTTTACTGTCTGGTTGCAGCTGGTTGCATGAACCCCAGGCATTAAGAGCTGGCGGCCCTAACACCCGCTAAATTCAATATAAAAGCAGCTTCTGGCTGTGTTTATAATGCCACTTCTGTGCCAATGGAAAGCGGTTTCAAGTGTGCATCAAAGCAAAACAGGTGGTAAAATTCAGACTGTGCAGTGCACTTAACATCCTGAGGTGTGAGACTGTATCCAGGAGGATATCTCAGACTGCTTGGAGTTCCCAAATCCACCCTTAAGTGTGCCAAATAAAGTTATTTCTTATTCACACAAGCTATACCTCTATTGAGAAACATCCAACCACCTGGAGTGCAGCAAAGTAAATTGGAGAATAAAACACTCGCATTTCAGATTAATCGGCAGCTCTTTGTTCCAAGTAGGGCATTGTCACCACAAAACATACTTTCAAGATGAGCAACCTTTTTACCGTATTTAACATTTAGCAATTACTGCATTTTAAAGATCTTAAAAATATCCATTCATTATTTGCTGTGGTGCAGTCTGTCATTCTCACAATTGGTCATGTTAAAACAACCCAAGCAAAATTGGACTGATGAACGATTTAATTACTCTTACTGAAGTGTCGCTCCCACTTTGGATGCTCTGCTACATTTATCTCTAAGTTAAGAGGATCAGCCATGCAAAGACTCAAAGAGATGAAGCAGATGATTAATTCAGCAGAGTACAGGTACAAAAAGCTCTTGCAGCTAAAAGCACCGCATTGACTCTTGAAACATGATGGGACAAAATAATTGTTTGAATCTACCTTAATCTTAAATTAACAGATCTTGTGGAAGACGAGAATTCATAATTTCAAGAGCAAAATATTTCTCTGGGCTTCAGACTCACTTTCAGTGGGCACAATGGATTTGCTGCGCCTTGGGATGTGGGATCCTTCATCGCTCGGTGGCAATGTGGCTCCAACGTTCTGCACAGCAAAGACAAACACTTCTCATTCTTCTTGCACTCAATAGTAAGCAAAGATTAATATTTAGGGGGGAATTTTAACCCCAAAAAACAGGTGGGATGGGGTCGGGTCGAAGTTAAAGTCTAAAAAATGTGAATCCCGAACCCAACCCGCATCCAAGTCGCCCACTTCCGGGTCTAATGGAGCCGGGATGGGCAGGTGGGCGGCCAATCTGCTCCCAGGAGGTGAGTTGGCATTTTAATATTAAAATGAGACTGGAAGCCTCTGATTTGACCTGCTGTGCAGGTTAAACTGCAGCCGGCCGGGGATCCCGGGCCTTGGGAATCCTGGCAGCTACATCGAGGTGAGGACAGCCTCTGGGGGCAATCCTTGTGGGCCGGGAGCAGCAGGAGTGCTTCCTCCCGGCCCCCCAAGCTCCTCCACCATCAGCCCCGCCTCGGGGTCGGGAACCCCCCCCCCTCTTCCCAGATCGGAACCCCCGCCCCGGGGTCAGGGATCGCACCCCTCCGGGTCAGACCCTCCCCCTGGGTCGGTGATCAGCCCCCGCCTCCCCCCCGTCTCGGTGTTGGGAACCAACGCCCCTCCCCCCACCGCCCCCAGGATCGGAACCACCACTTGGAGCGGACCAACCCCCCCAGCCTGAGGTCAGGAATCGAACGCCACCTCCCCCTCCCCCTCCGAGTTGGAAAATCGCATCTACCTGGTCCTGCGGCCTCCTGTCCAGTGTTCCCCGCCCGACTGGAAGCCAGCCTGTCAAACATGCGGAGAAACCCAGTTTGCCTGCGTTCCACCAGCCACCCGCCCCCCCCACTCCCCCCCCCCCCCACCCCCGCTGGCGGGTCTAAACTTTAAAATTCCGTCCTTCGTCACTCTTTTCTGAAGATGCATGATCGTAGCATTGTAAATTAAAAATTACATATAGTCTTTTTATTAGGTTTACCATCCAGCATTGGTTTTACCTTGCTGTGTCTATGACTAGACAAGTCTTTCCAGTCAAATTGTAAAACACAGTATTTGAACTTTAGTTCATTGCATAAGTAAATGAACCTAATAAACAACTTTATGTTGGTGACATATGACAATTTCTACTCACATTGTGTAATGGCTTGGTCTTTTGTTGTTCCTGAGCATCATGGCAAGTATCCAAACTGAAGACCTGTAATAGATTTCAACAGCCGAGATAGTTTCATGTTTGGATTTTCGCTCTGAGTGATGATGTGCATGCGATACAGTTTAGGTGCAATGTGAAAAGTTGCAGCAGCCATATTGTGAAATGAGCTTTGTTTTTTTCCGTTAATATAATTTATTTCTTACGGTGCATTCACTCTGAAAGTTTAGAGTTGGGACAAAGTGATTTCGGCTTTTGCATTGACTCTGAACCTGAAGTGTAAATTTGGAGACAGGATACAACCGAGTGAAATTCCCTCGAGGCGATCGTCTCGAAGAATTTTACAGCACACGAGGGCACCATCTGACCCTTGAACTGGTGCTCTGAAAGTGCTATCCACATGGTCCCATTCCTCTGCCCAGTCCCCATTAAATTTGTCTTCTTCAAATATTTATCCACTGCCCTTTCAAAATATATTATTGATTCTGGTTCACCATTGTTTCTGGGAGGGCAGTCCATGACCAAACAACCTTCTGCACAATAAAAAATCTCTTGACCTTTCCCTTTTTTTTTTGCTGATGATCTTAAATTTACAACTGGGATGAGTTCATAATTTTGAACATCTCTATTAGATTGCTTCTTAACCATCACACTGGTTCAGTTTGACACCACATGAAGTGTAAATCCAGTGAAGTCTCAAACCAGACCTTAAGTTAACTGCTTAGAGAACAGAGATTCTTCACCAAATATGGAAATTTGTCACATCAGGAGACAACTTTGTGAATGTACATTTGTCGAACTCTCTCCTCACAAGAGAGCCGAAATTCCAGCCAGCCTGGCAGGGGACAAGCAGTGTAAACAGGATTCTGCCGACTAGAACATGAACAGAAGCTTTTAGTCTACCGTGTAAAAAAAAAGACTTGCATTTCTATAGCGCCTTTCACGACCACCGGACGTCTCAAAGCGCTTTACAGCCAATTAAGTACTTTTGAAGTGTCGTCACTGTTGTAATGTGGGAAACGCGGCAGCCAATTTGCGCACAGCAAGCTCCCACAAACAGCAATGTGATAATGACCAGATAATCTGTTTTTTTTTGTTATGTTGGTTGATAAATATTGGCCCAGGACACCGGGGATAACTCCCCTGCTCTTCTTCAAAATAGTGGCCATGGGATCTTTTACGTCCACCTGAGAGAGCAGACCGGGCCTCGGTTTAACGTCTCATACCGAAAGACGGCACCTCCGACGGTGCAGCACTCCCTCAGCACTGCACTGGGAGTGTCAGCCTAGCTTTATGCGCTCAAGTCCCTGGCGTGGGACTTGAACCCACAACCTTCTGACTCAGAGGCGAGGGTGCTACCCACTGAGCCACAGCTGACACATAATGAAGAAGAATTTGCATTTATATAGCGCCTTTCACATCTTCAAGAAGCTAATTTGCGCACAGCAAGATCCCACAAACAGCAATGAGATAATGACCAGATAATCTGTTCTAGTGATGGTGATTGAGTGTTAAATGTTGGCTTGGACACAAAAATGTAGTCGGTTTTAAAGCCTTATTTAGTGCAGGACGGGGCTGTAAAATGCTCCTTTTAACGTTCTGCTCAATCTCTGCAACGTGAACCCTTCACAATGTATACTGTTTACATTCATGAATGAATAAAGATACTGTAACCATGTCATCAGCCTCACTATTTAGTTGCTTTCTGCATTAGCCGTTATGTGCCAATACGTTACTTTGAGTGAAGACATTTTCTGAAATAAGTAAAAATGACGGTAAGAATTTCAATAATGATTGAAGTTTTCCAAATTCAGAAAATTGAGCGGCTCAGAACATGTCGGTATTGTGTGGGTTTAAAGCAAAAAGGCTTAAAGTCAAATGACCGACCTCCTGTTCCACCGACCTGTGTGGGCAGACACTGGGAAAGCTGTGTCGGATTTCCTCCCCTGTTGACAGAGGAAACTTGGAGCCTGTAATAAAAGGACAGTCTCTTTATGACTGCTGTGAATAACACTTTACGGGCCCGTTGTATGGTGAGCAGGTACTTAAGGAGCAACATTTCTAAATTGCAAATAAACTATTCAATACGGTGCTTTCGTGTCAGCTGTGGCTCAGTGGGTAGCACTCTCTCGCCTCTGAGTCAGAAGGTTGTGGGTTCAACAGAGACTTGAACACAAAATTCTAGGCTGACACTCCAGTGCAGGACTGAGGGAGTGCTGCACTGTCGGAGGTGCCGCCTTTCAGATGAGACGATAAGCCGAGGTCCCGTCTGCCCTCAGGTGGACATAAAAGATCCCACGGCACTATTTCGAGGAAGAGCAGGGACGTTATCCCTGGTGTCCTGGGCCAATATTTATCTCTCAATCAACATCACTAAAACAGATTATCTGGTCATTATCACATTGCTGTTTGTGGGAGCTTGCTGTGCCCAAATTGGCTGCCACATTTCCTACATTACAACAGTGACTAGACTTTAAAAAAGTGCTTCATTGGCTGCAAAACGCTTTGGAAGGTCCTGTGGTCGTGAAAGGCGCGATATAAATGCAAGTCTTTTTTTTGTGTGTGCACCTTCTGGAGCACAATGGCCAACACAAGGCATTACTCAGAGTGTGACAAAGGAATGGTGACTTAATACTAAGAAATGCATCTTTCCTTCCACATTTTTGTAATCGCCCCTTCCATGAAAGCGACAATCTTATTCAGAAGAACTGAAATAACGCCCATACCGTTGTCTCCCTTTGAACTTGAGGTCATCCTGAGCATGGACGCGTTTCCATGAGATTGGCCTCCGTCTGTCGACCCGGCAAGATCTGTTGCAGGAGCTGCAGATCACCGACCGTCAGCGCGCTTACTATGAATAGGAGGAAGGGATATTTAATCGCCACTTACCAAGACACCCGCCTTAAGCAAGGCTGAATCAAAAAGATACCGAGGATTGACGAACAGGTAAAATTAGAAACTTTACTGTCTTTACTGACCAACGGGCCAGCGAAGTTCCGTTCTGGGCTGGCAATGATTCGGTTGATCAGGTTCAGTTAAGCTCTTCCTTAGCAACAATGCTGTGTTTCTGCAGAGCTGCACCGGAACACTACCTCATTCTCGTCTCAGGTTGTGTGTTGACACAAGTAGAAACCTGGTGGGAGGCACTGCGTCACATACATGACCCTGCAAAAAGCACCGTCCTGAGTATCTCACTGGAAATCCAGCTCTGGCCATTTCGTGAGCTTTAGTTCCCAAAGTGAGGTACCTTCATCATTACATAATAAATAAAAACAGAAAATGCTGGAAACATTCAGCGGGTGAGGCAGCATTGGGGGGCGGGGGAGAGAGAAACAGAGTTAACGTTTCAGGTCGATGAGCTTTGGTCAGAACTGAAAAAGGTTCCAGAGGGAACAGGTTTTAAGTAGGTGCAGGGACAGGGAAAGGCGGGAGGGGAGGAAAAGACAAAAGGGAAGGTCTGTGATAGGGTGGAGGACAGGAGAGATTAGATGACAAAAGGGATGATGGTACAAGGCGAAAGGAGGTGGTAATGGGACAAGTAAAGAAACAAAAGATGGGTCTAGGAGGTGTAAATGGGAATAGCAGAATCATCAACAGCTGCTGTCTGGGAAAAAAATGGGGGCAGAGGTTATGATCTGAAATTGTTGAACTCAATGTTGAGTCTGGAAGGCTGCAAAGTGCCGAATCGAAAGATGTCCATCATCTTATACAAGTTCTCCTTTAGAGTCATCGGGCTGGATTTTGATACTGGGGCGGGTTGGGGTCGTGTTATCCACCCGACTGCAATTGGATGTGGGAGATTGATGCAATTTTCACTTAATTCGGCAACTGAGTTCCAGCATGTGGGAACCCATGAACCAATTAGTGGTTTCAGTCTGAAAGTCGCCTCTGATGATGTCATCATTGTAGGTCAGAGACTGCCTGGTCTCAGAGATTGCCTGGCCGTTGCTGTGAGAGGATGTGGATGCAAAATGAGCAGCATCTCTCAGAGAGAGAGAGAGAGAGAATTTTTTTTGCAACCAAGTCCTCCCAGGCAGTCTCTGAAGACATTCAATGCAGCAGCATCAGAGGCAACTTTCAGACCTAATACTACTACTACCTTCACCACAATACTACTACTACCTTCATCACATCTCCGTTGTAATAGTGGACCTGCAGCTGACAGTCAGCTATCCACTTGTGCTCCCGCCAGGTTTCACTGGAGTGTTTCACATCAGGCGTACTTCACGATTAAACTAGCTAAAACGTTTCAAAATGGCATTACAGAGCCAATTTAGGGCTTGTTAAGGGCTTTAATGGCCTCTCCCGCCTCTTGGAGGTGGGACGGAGTCGGGAACCCCGCGACCGATTTTGTCAAAATTGCGTGGAGGCGGAATGGAGTCGGGATGGGGTCGGGACCCCCGAATCTGCAACTTTAACCCCCCACACGCCTCCAAACCTGACTCCACGGGTCATTGAAAATCCAGCTCATAGAGTCACAGAGTTATACAGCACAGAAAGAGGCCCTTCGGCCCATCGTGTCCGCGCCGGCCATCAAGCCCTGTCTATTCTAATCCCATTTTCCAGCACTTGGTCCGTAGCCTTGTATGCTATGGCGTTTCAAGTGCTCATCTAAATGCTTCTTGAATGTTGTGAGGGTTCCTGCCTCTACCACCCTTTCAGGCAGTGAGTTCCAGATTCCAACCACCCTCTGGGTGAAAAAGTTTTTCCTCAAATCCCCTCTAAACCTCCTGCCCCTTACCTTGAAACTATGCCCCCTGGTTATTGACCCATCTACTAAGGGGAAAAGTTCCTTTCTATCTACCCTATCTATGCCCCTCATAATTTTGCACACCTCAATCAGGTCCCCCCTCAGCCTTCTCTGCTCCAAGGAAAACAACCCCAGCCTGTCCAGTCTCTCTTCATAGCTGAAGCGCTCCAGCCCAGGTAACATCCTGGTGAATCTCCTCTGCACCCTCTCCAGTGCAATCACATCCTCCCAAGAGTGTGGCGACCAGAACTGCACACAGTATTCCAGCTGTGGCCTAACTAGCGTTTTGTACAGCTCCATCATAATCTCACTGCTCTTATATTCTATGCCTCGGCTAATGAAGGCAAGTATCCCATATGCCTTTTTAACCACCTTATCTACCTGTCCTGCTGCCTTCAGGGATCTATGTACATGCACACCAAGGTCCCTCTGATCCTCTGTCCTTCCTAGGGTCCGACCATTCATTGTGTATTCCCTTGCCTTGTTAGTCCTCCCAAAATGCATCACCTCACACTTTTCAGGGTTAAATTCCATTTGCCACTGTTCTGCCCATCTGACCAACCCGTCTATATCGTCCTGTAGCCTGAGGCTTTCCTCCTCGCTAGTTACCACTCCACCAATTTTCGTGTCATCTGCGAACTTACTGATCATACCTCCTACATTCATATCTAAATCATTAAAGTACACTACAAACAGCAAAGGACCCAGCACCGATCCCTGCGGTAGACCACTGGACACAGGCTTCCAGTCACAAAAACAACCTTCGACCATCACCCTCTGCCTCCTGCCACTAAGCCAATTTTGGATCCAATGTGCCAAATTGCCCTGGATCCCATGGGCTCTTACCTTCTTGACCAGTCTCCCTTGCGGGACTTTGTCAAAAGCCTTACTAAAGTCCATGTAGACTACATCAACTGCACTACCCTCATCCACACACCTAGTCACCCCCTCGAAAAATTCAATCAAATTGGTTAGACATGATCTCCCCCTGACAAAGCCATGCTGACTATCCTTGATTAATCCTTGCCTCTCCAAGTGGAGACTAATTCTGTCCCTCAGAATTTTTTCCAATAGTTTCCCTACCACTGATGTTAGGCTCACTGGCCTGCAATTCCCTGGTTTATCCCTACTACCCTTCTTGAATAATGATACTACATTAGCTGTTCTCCAGTCCTCTGGCACCTCCCCTGTGGCCAGAGAGGTTCTGAAAATTTGTATCAGAGCCCCTGCAATCTCCTCCCTTGCCTCACACAGCAGCCTGGGATACATCTCGTCAGGGCCTGGGGATTTATCCACTTTTAAGCCTGCTAAAACCGCTAGTACCTCCTCCCTCTCAATACTAATTTGTTCAAGTATATCACAATCCCCCTGCCTGATTTCTATGCCTACATCGTCCTTCTCCATAGTGAACACAGATGCAAAATATTCATTTAAAACCTCACCTACATCTTCCGGCTCTACACACAGATTGCCACTTTGGTCCCTAATGGGCCCTACTCTTTCCCTGGTTATCCTCTTGCCCTTAATATACTTATAAAACACCTTGGGATTTTCCTTTATTTTGCCTGCCAGTGTTTTTTCATGTCCCCTCTTCGCTCTCCTAATTTCTTTTTTAAGTACCCCCCTGCACTTTCTATACTCCTCTAGGGCTTCCACTGTTTTTAGTTCTTTGTATCTGCCAAAATCCTCCCTTTTTTCCCTAATCCATTCTTGTATATCGCTTGACATCCAGGGTTCCCTGGGCTTGTTGGTCCCACCCTTGACCTTTACGGGAACATGTTGGCGTTGTACTCTCTCTATTTCCTTTCTGAAAGACTCCCACTGCTCTGATGTGGATTTTCCTACAAGTAGCTGATCCCAGTCCACTTTGGCCAGATCCTGCCTTATCATATTAAAGTCGGCCTTCCCCCAATTTAGAACCTTTATTTCCGGTCCATCTTTGTCCTTTTCCATGACTACCTTAAATCTCACCGAATTATGGTCACTGTCACCAAAATGCTCTCCTACTGACACTTCTACCACTTGCCCGGCAACATTCCCTAGAATTAGGTCCAGTACCGCCCCCTCTCTTGTAGGACTTTCTACATGCTGGCTCAAAAAGCTCTCCTGGATGCACTTTAAGCATTCCGCACCCTCTAAGCCTTTCACACTCTGACTATCCCAGTTAATATTGGGGAAGTTGAAATCCCCTACTATTATTACCCTATTATTTCTACACTTCTCTGAGATTTGCCTACATATCTGTTCCTCTATCTCCCCCTGACTGTTTGGGGGCCTATAGTACACTCCCAGCAAAGTGCTTGCCCCCTTTTTGTTTTTAAGTTCTACCCATATGGCGTCATTAGAGGAACCTGCTAAGATATCATCCCTCCTTACAGCAGTAATTGACTCCTTGATTAATATTGCGACATCCCCTCCTCTTTTACACCCCGCTCTGTCTCGCCTGAAGATTCTATACCCCGGAATATTGAGCTGCCAGTCCTGCCCCTCCCTCAACCATGTCTCTGTGATAGCAACAATATCATACTCCCATGTGTTCATCAACACCTTCACTTCATCTGCCTTACTCGCAAGACTCCTTGCATTAAAATAAATGCCATCCAGCCTTGCCATACTCCCTTGTGACGTTACATATTTGCTCTGCCTTCCAGGCTGACTTGTTTTTTCCTCTATATTTGGCTATGCATCACCCCCTACTATAGCTCCACTCCGTATCCCATCCCCCTGCCAAGTTAGTTTAAACCCCCCCCATTCATTCCTGGATTTTTACCGTGATTCTTCCATCTTCTGTTTTCGGACATTACAGCACAATGGTCAACATATGTAGTGCAATCCATTCGATTATACAAGGAAATACCTCAATGTAGACCATGATAATCTTTGTAGTCATATCGTAAGCTATTAAATCGTGTAATCCCCAGAAGAAGGATCATTGTCACACGGCTATGTGTTGTGACTTAGAGTTTTCCCAGTATTTCTTTTGTAATACAGAGGCAAGCTGTTTATCTAAATCGTCTTTCATCATGTTTGGACAAGTGAATAATTTAACCTTTTTTGAGCATTTGTTGGTGAAATGGTGAGACGAAAAGTGGAGAGTGTGAGTATCTTTTGATTATTGAGTGCTTTACTTCCTTGGTTAGTGAATGGTGGTAGATATTTGTTAAGTAAGTATACACAAAGAGAATATGAGAGTAGAATGGCGGTTAACATAAAAGGGAACCCAAAAATCTTCTACTGGTGTGTAAACAGTAAGCGTGTAGTAACATAGAAACATAGAAGATAGGAGAAGGAGTAGGCCATTCGGCCCCTCGAGCCTGTTCCGTCTTTTAATGAGATCATGGCTGATCATCCAAATTCAGTACCCTGTCCCTGCTTTCTCCCCATATCCCTTGATCCCTTTAGCCTTAAGAAATATATCTAACTCCTTCTTGAATATATTTAATGAGTTGGCCTCAACTGCCCTCTGTGGTAGAGAATTCCACAGGTTCACCACTCTCTGGGTGAAGAAATTCCTCCTCATCTCAGTCCTAAATGGCTTACCCCTTATCCTTCGACTGTGACCCCTGGTTCTGGACTCCCCCGCCATCGGGAACATCCTTCCTGCATCTAGTCTGTCTAGTCCTGTTAGAATTTTATAAGTTTCAATGAGATCCCCTCTCATTCTTCTAAAATCTAGTGAATATAAGCCTAATCGACCCAATCTCTCTTCATACGTCATTCCTGCCATCCCAGGTATCAGTCTGGTGAATCTTCGCTGCACTCCCTCCATGGCAAGAACATCCTTCCTCAGATAAGGCGACCAAAACTGCACACAATACTCAAAGGTGTGGTCTCACCAAGGCCCTGTACAACTGCAGCAAGACATCCTTGCTCCTGTACTCGAATCCTCTCGCTATGAAGGCCAACATACCATTTGCCTTCTTAACCGCCTGCTGCACCTGCATGCTTACCTTCAGCGACTGGTGCACAAGGACACCCAGGTCTCGTTGCACTTCCCCTTTTCCCAATCTATTGCCGTTCAGATAATAATCTGTCTTCCTGTTTTTGCCACCAAAGTGGATAACCTCGCATTTATCCACATTATACTGCATCTGCAATGCATCTGCCCAATCACCCAACCTGTCCAAATCATACTAGAGTTTCTCTGCATCCTCCTCACAGCACACACGCCCACCCAGCTTTGTGTCGTCTGCAAACTTGGAAATATTACAACTAGTTCCCTCGTCTAGATCATTAATATATATTGTGAATAGCTGGGGTCCTAGCACCGATCCCTGCGGTACCCCACTAGTCACTGCCTGCCACTCGGAAAAAGACCCGTTTATTCCAACTCTTTGCTTCCTGTCTGCCAACCAGTTCTCTATCCAAGTCAGTACCTTACCCCCAATTCCATGTGCTTTAACTTTGCACGCTAATCTCTTATGCGGGACCTGATCGAAAGCCTTCTGAAATCCAAATACACCACATTCACTGGTTCTCCCTTATCTATCCTACCAGTTACATCCTCAAAAAATTCCAGTAGATTAGTCAAGCATGATTTACCTTTTGTAAATCCATGTTGACTTTGTCCGATCCTGTCACTGTTTTCCAAGTGCTCTGCTATTACATCTTTTATAATGGACTCTAGCATTTTCCCCACTACTGATGTCAGGCTTACCGGTCTATAATTCCCCGTTTTCTCTCTGCCACCTTTTTTAAATAGTGGGGTTACATTAGCTACCCTCCAATCCATGGGAACTATTCAAGAGTCGATAGAATTTTGGAAGATGACCAGCAATGCATCTATTATTTCTAGGGCCACTTCCTTAAGTACCCTAGGATGTAGATTATCAGGCCCTGGGGATTTATTGGCCTTCAATCCCATCAATTTCCCTAACACCATTTCCCTACAAATACTGATTTCATTCAATTCCTCCCTCTCATTAGACCCTATTTTCCCCGACATCTCTGGGAGGTTATTTATGTCCTCCTTTGTGAAGACAGAACCAAAGTATGTATTTAATTGGTCTGCCATTTCTTTGCTCCCCATTATAAATTCCCCTGATTCTGACTGCAAAGGACCTACGCTTGACTTCACCAATCTTTTTCTCTTCACATATATATAGAAGCTTTTACAGTCAGTTTTTATGTTCCCTGAAAGCTAACTCTCATATTCTGTTTTCCCCTTCTTAATTAATCCCTTTGTCCTCCGTTGCTGAATCCTAAACTGCTCCCAATCCTTAGGTTTGCTGCTTTTTCTGGCCAATTTATATGTCCTCTGCTTGGATCTTATGCTATCCCTAATTTCCCTTGTTAGCCATGGTTGAGTCACCTTTTTTGTTTTATTTTTATGCCAAACAGGGATGAACAAATTCTGTAGTTCATCCACGCGATCTTTAAATGTTTGCCATTGCGTATCCACCATCAACCCTTTAAGTAGAGGCGGGGTGGGGCCTATTAGAGACAAAGAAGGTGATACATGCTTCGAGGTGCAGGGCAAGGCTAGAATACTCAATGAGTACTTTGTATCAGTGTTTACTAAGGAGGTGGATGCTGACAAAATATCGGTAGAAGTGGAAAAGGTAGAAGCAATGGAAAGGGTGAAAATTGATAGACAGGATGTACTAGAAAGGCTGGGTGTGCTTAGTCGCCTGGTCCAGATGGCTTGCATCCCAGGTTGCTAAGGGAATTGGGGGAGGAGATAGCAGAAGGGTTTGCCATAATTTTCCAATCTTCCTTAGATGCGGGGGAGGTGCCTGAGGATTGGAAAGTGGCAAATGTGACACCATTGTTCAAGAAAGGGTGTAAGGACAATCCTAGTAACTACAGTTTAACAGCAGTGGTGGGTAAAGTTTTAGAAACAATAATCAAGCAAAAAATTAATGGGCACTTGGAGAGGTTTAAGCTAATTAAGGAGCGCCAACACGGATTTGTAAAAGGCAGATCGTGTTTGACTAATCTAATTGAATTTTTTGATGAAGTAACAGAGAGGATTGATGAAGGGAATGCAATGGATGTTGTCTACATGGATTTTAGGAAGGCGTTTGACAAAGTACCACATAGAAGGCTGGTTAACAAAATTGAGGCTCATGGAATAGGTGGGTCAGTGGCAGCTTGGATAAGGAATTGGCTTAAAGTCAGAAAACAGCGAGTTGTGGTAAATGGCTGTTTTTCAGACTGGAGGATGGTAGACAGTAGTGTTCCCCAAGGGTCAGTGCTGGGGCCACTGCTTTTTTTGATATATATAAATGACCTGGATATTGGAATACAGAGTAGAATTTCGAAATTTGCCGATGACACCAAACTTGGGGGGGTGGCAAACAGTGAGGATGATACCAATCGACTGCAACAGGACATAGAAAGGCTAGTAGAATGGGCAGACAAGTGGCAGATGGAATTTAATACAGAGAAGTGTGAGGTGATGCATTTTGGCTGAAGGAACAGGGAGAGGAAATATACACTTAATGGCACAGTTTTGAAGAGTGTGCAGGGACAGAGGGACCTGGGAGTTAATGTGCATAGGTCCCTGAAGGTGGCGGGACATATTGAGAGAGTGGTTAGCAAAGCATATGGGATCTTGGGCTTCATAAATAGAGGTATTGAGTACAAAAGTAGAGAAGTTATGCTGAACCTTTATAAAGCGCTGGTTAGGCCACAACTGGAGTATTTTGTCCAGTTCTGGTCACCACACTTTAGGAAGGATGTGAAGGCCCTTGAGAGGGTGCAGAGGAGATTTACCAGAATGCTTCTGGGGATGGGGGATCTTTGCTGCAAGGACAGGTTGGAGAAGCTGGATTTGTTTTCATTAGAGCAAAGGAGGTTGAGGGATGATTTGATAGAGGTGTACAAGATTATGACAGGTTTGGATAGGCTTGACGGGGAAAGGCTGTTCCCACTAGTTGATGGTACAAGGACTAGGGGACTAGGGGACACAGATTTAAGGTTTTGGGCAAGAGATACAGGGGGGTTGTGAGGAAAAACTTTTTTACGCAGGGAGTGGTGAGGACCTGGAACTCGCCGCCGACGAAAGTGGTGGAAGCGGAGACACTCAATGTTTTCAAGGGGAGACTGATTAGGCACTTGAGGGAAATAAACTTGCAGGGCTACGGGGATAGAGCGGGGGAATGGGACTGACTGGGTTGCTCTACAGAGAGCTAGCATGGACTCGATGGGATGAATGGCCTCCTTCTGTGTCGTTATGACTCTATGGGCTGGATTTTGCCATTGGGGGCGGGCTTGGGGCATGTCAGGTGGTCATCGTGTCAGGATCCCGACTCCGATGTGAAGTGGGACAAAAGTGTGATTTTGCCCCAATTGGACACTTAATTTCCAGCTTGTGGAAACCCCTGGCCTAATGACATTTTCTTACAGAAAGTCGCCTCCGATGAAGTCATCAATGCTGCTGGATTTAAGGTCTGCAAGCAGCCTTGCTTCTTTTTCAGCCTTTAAACTTTATGCCCATTGTTCTGAGCGCTTCCTTCAGCAATTATGTCCACCAGCAGACCAAAGTGTGCTCCAAGATTCGATGAGGCCTCCCTGCAAGCTCTGGTGGTGGGAGCAAGAGCAAATAAGGAGGTGCTCTTCCCTTCCTCAGGGAGGAAAAAGCCTCCCTAGCAGACTAAAGCTGTGTGGCTGCAAGTGGCCCAAGAGGTAAACGCAATTTCTATGTGCCGCAGAACCTGGCTGCAGTGCAGGAAGAGGTTTCCTGACCTTCTCCACACAGGAAAAGTGAGTATGACATTCCCATCACCCTCACTCTGATCCCCATCGCCTCTCCTCACCAGCACTCTGCTTTGACAACCTCTTCCTCCACATCCCACTTGCCCCTAACATCCCTGCACCCTTACCCATTCCCTCTCTCTCTATGGTCACATTCACTTAACTATTCGATCATGCAGCCCTCACACTCCCTATCACTGTGATGCAATGACAACAACTTACAACACACAGTCCTCTGGAGTAGGACTTCCAGTGCAGAAACAGGTCCTCATGGCCCCCCTGAAGTGCAGCAAGGTGCTGTCAAGCCACTTGCTAGCTGTGAAGTGGGGCTGACCCATGAGAGGGATGTTGGTGGCAGACAACAAGGAAGTGGGGGCTCCTCTCCAAGCACTCACACGACCATGCCACTGCAAAGCCCTCGGTCAGAGCCCCACCAGAGTCCTCACCCAACTGAGATGGGCGTCTCAGCCCCTGCACAGCCGCAGGAGCAGCAGACTGTTGTCGAGCCCTCACAGGTTCGCAACCCTAGAGGACGCCCGCCAAAGATGTCGAGACAGGAGCAGCAAGAAAGTGAGCAAGGGGCCTCCACATCTGCTGAAGCCACAGGGGAAGCACCACGTAGGAGCACACGTAAGAAGAAGATAAAGCACAAGTAGTCACAAGGGTAGTCACAAGGGTGTTCTGTTGTATTGATTTTTGACAAGCCATCCTTGAATTGTTATGATAAACAGATTTGATGGCAAACTGTTGAAGTTGTGGCCTGTGTCATTTCGCAAATGGGACTTCCACATTGAGGGCTTAGGGCGACTTGCAATTGTCAATATGGTGGTCAGAGTGATTGGAATCCGCAGGTTTTTGTCCATTGTCGATGCTCTGGTAATAAGGTGCGAGGCAAAAGTGTTTGATTGTGCAGGCTAAGCAAATCTGGCCAACATGAGTGCGTCCCTTGCATCCCGGCCAGCAATGTGGTCGCGCGCTGGCGCCTTCTGGCCTGTGCAGCTTCAGGTGGGTGAGCAGCAGCTTGGCGCTCCTGTTGTTGCTCCTGCTGCTGTGGTGCTGTTGTTCAGGGTTCTGTTGCTGCCGCGGCTGGTCTTCGTCCGAATCTGATGTCCAGGAGGAAAGGAAATAAATGTTCGCCATGCTTCTGATATATACCTCAGTTGAGGAAGCGCTCAGTCAAGTTTGGGAGAGGGGTTTCCCAGGAGGTGACACTGGAGATGGGTGTCAGGCTCCAAACTTCCACAACAATGAGTAGGCCTGCTAAAAGTTCCCCCAGACCTGAGACAACAAAGTTCTGCCACCTGCAAGTGATCATTGGTGAAAACTCCTTTTTAACAGTGGAGCTGCAGCTTGTGAAGCCGCCAAGATTAACTGGTGTGTTCCAGAGGAGACGTACAGGATGGGGGAAATCTGTTAAAATCAGGAAGGCCTCTCAAAATGGGATTATAGAGGCAATTAACTGGTTGTTAAGGGCCTTAAGGGCCTATCCCACCTCTTGGAGGCGGGATGGAAACAGGGTCTGAAACCACGAATGTGGGAAAATTGATCAGAGGCGGTATGGAGGCGGGATCGGACCCACCCGCCATTTTTTGCGATTTTGACCACTCACACGCCTCCAAACCCGCCTCCTCGGGCCTGGTAAAATCGAGCCCTATGACTCTATGGCAAATGAAGTCCATTTACCTGTATTGTGTATGAGGCATTTTCTACTAAAATGTTAAAATGATAACAGTGTTGCCACACCTGTGGTGAGTCAACAATTTCTATTGGACAACACTGGTCGAGCAGACGCAAGAATGAAATCCACAAGCCTCCAGCAAGATTAAGAAAATGTGGTATTCACTGGATGGTAATTTGCTCTTGGAATGGGCTGAATGGCTGGTCTGATCCCATGTTTCTATGTGGACCGAACTCCCAAAGAATTTGGGTGATTCGGGATCAGTTGATATCTTAAAAGGAGCTGGATTGATTGTGGGTCATAAGAAATAGTTAACAATAATGTTTTTATGCACTATTTCAGGAGAATCCTGATCCTTTGTTTAATTACTGAAAAACTAGTTACCATTTAAAAATTAAAATTAAAAAAGTACATTGTGGAATCAAAGCAGTTGAGGTGAGTTTGTATCCTAAACTTTCACTTTCTGGAGTGTTCTGATAAAATATGCACAATGTATTTCTCCAAATCGAGATAATGCGAAACATAACCACTGATCAATGTCTACGGGGCCTCTCAAGAGACCAACATAGTTGGCCAGTAGAATTGTGAAGTTATACAAACTATTCTACACCAGTTGAGTAACTGATCATTCACATCAGACAATAATCATCTCCAACAAGGAAAAGCCCAATCACCTCTTTCAACTGTCATCACCGTTGCCGGTTCCCCCAGCACAGACACGTTGACATTTTAGGGTCATCATTGACCAGAAGCTTAATTGTACCAGCCACATCAACAGCATGGCGACACGAGCAGGACCGATGAGCTGCTCACACCCTGACTCTTCAAAGCCTCTCCACCATCTCCAAGGCTCAAGTCAGGAGCAATGTTCCGCCTCATTTTTTTTTGGGTGCGCGGTCCCTTTAACGGGCTGCGCGGCCCATTCAAAATTTCAAGCGTGCGCGAAATCTCCCATTGAAAAGCTGGTCCCATTTGACCATCAGACCTGCCATGTGTGACAAAAGTTCCCATTTCCATTCATTTAATAATCATATTATTACATGAAGCTAAAAGGGAAGAAAAATTAGACGTGTCTGTCTGCCTGTGCAAACTGAGCTAAATTCTTTCCATCAGTCTATGAACTGATGGTCGATGTCATTGATACATCCAGCATAGTTTTTTCCGAATCCAAATCTGTAAAGCAGACTCATCATTCGTTCCATTCTGGTTTTTTTAATGTCTCAAGTATTTATGTGAGTTAATACATCACATTCAGAAGGTGCCCAGCATTGTTAATACGTGGTTGTTTTTTTCCCCAAACCCATTTGATTTGAGACATTAATTACAGACATAACGGGGGAGAAATTGGTCCTCGTTACACCAGTTTTCAGGCGGATAAATGGGGCAAGTCGGACCATTTTGGCAAGGCATGGTCTCAAGCCACAAAGGTTCTTGAAATAGGTCAGATGTCATATTGGCCACCGACGATATGCAGGCACCTGAAACAGACATTCGGCCCCATGCATCTGTTACTGAGGGTCCGAACATCTGTTTAAGGACCCCTTCCTGTATCTGGGCAGCACCGGGCCTGCAGTGCTCAGATTTTACAGCGTTTGCTGCGGCCACCAACGGACAAGTTCCTTGTTAAATTGTATCTTGATGTGGAGCCAGGAGGAGCGGGGGCCGCAGCACTCCTGAGGGCCCCGGCCAGCTCACACTAGCCACACTCCCACTTCTCCACCTTCCCCTCCACCAACCTACCAACGGCAGTGGAAGCAGGTTCAATAATAACTTTCAAAAGGGAGTTGGATAAATGCTTGAAGGGAAAAATTTGCAGGACGATCGGGAAAAGGGCAGGGCAATGGGACTAATTGGACAGCTCTTTCAAAGAGCCGGCACAGGCACGATGGGCCAAATGGCCTCCTTCTGTGCTGTATCACTCTATGATTACTATCTGGTCCTGGTGATTTACTGGACCAGATGGCGTGGATTACTGCTGCTTCTACCGTTGGGGCACGCGGTTAGATATAGCTTAGAATTCTGAGCAAAACGCATGCCCAAAATGTTATGAATATAATGTTGCTGTTTCCTGTGTCTAATGTTTCAATAGAACAAATTCTTTAAAATATAAAACTCTTTTATCTTCCATAGATTGCAATGGAAGTTTATCAGGTCCAAGTATGTATTGCTGAAGTGTATCCAGAATCTGCTCACCTGTTTTGAAGCTTCTTGCTCTGCAGTGCAGTCCAGTGTTCACATTTATTTATTCATTCATTCCCGGGATGTGGGTGTCGCTGGTAAGGCCAGCAATTATTGCCCATCCGTAATTGCCCTTGAGAAGGTGGTGTTGAGCCACCGCAGTTAAGGATCAACCACATTGCCATGGGTCTGGAGTTACACAAAGGCCAGACCGGGTAAGGACGGCAGATTTCCTACCCTAAGGGACATTAGTGAACCAGATGGGTTTTAGAAACATCGAAACATAGAAAAATAGGAGCAGGAGTAGGCCATTCGGCCCTTCGAGCCTGCTCCGCCATTCAACACGATCATGGCTGATCCTCTATCTCAATACCATATTCCCGCTCTCTCCCCATACCCCTTGATGCTTTTTATGTCTAGTGCCTTTTTACGACAATCCAGTAGTTTCATGATCTGAATTACTAATAACAGCTTTTAAAAAAAAAAAATTCCAGATTTATTTAGTTAACTGAATTTAAATTCCCCAGCCCGTCGTGGTGGGATTTGAACTCGCGTCTCTGGATCATTCGTCCGGGCCTCTAGATTACTAGTCCAGTAACATAACCACTATGCTACTGTACCCCATGGCCAAATATTCTTTTCTGATTGTATTATAACTGTGTAATGTATCATGAACTAAACTGAGAGAAACTGAAACATGAGAGCGGAGAGATGACATTGCAAAACTGAGAAGGGAAAAAAATTTCATCGGACAATCAACAGAGGAAGAGAGAGATTGCGGAGATAGGTTACATAAAATGTAGCCAGTGCACTGTAAAAAAAAAAAGACTTAATATACAAGTAAACAGCGATCTAGAAAATAACAGCTCTGCATTTTTCCTATTGTTGGAACAAAGATTCACCTCACTCCACAACCTCAGTAAAACCAATTTGTGAAAATTAATGGCTCTGTATTCACAAGATTATTTTAGTACTAATAATGCAGTAATGGTAAATTAATGCAACAGACCTGGACGTAGAAACTAGCGTCGTAAACTATAGTGCTTACTTCCTTTAATAAAAGACTGTGCATATAAATGTCAATTCGAAGTCATTCAATCTATCTCCTTCTGGATTATTAAGAACATAAGAAATAGGAGCAGGAGTAGGCCAATCAGCCCCTCGAGCCTGCTCCACCATTCAATAAGCTGATTGGCTGATCTGATCCTAACCTCAAATCTAAAGAACACAAGAAGTAGGAGCAGGACCCGGCCACTCAGCCCCTGGGCCCGCTCCGCCACCCACAGGGCCTTGACCGATCTGAACTCAGCCTCATGTCCAATTTCCTGCCCGCTCCCCGTAACCCCTAATTCCCTTTACTTCTCGGAAACTGTCTATTTCTGTTTTAAATTTATTTAATGATGTAGCTTCCACAGCTTCCTGGGGCAGCAAATTCCACAGACCTACTACCCTCTGAGTGAAGAAGTTTCTCCTCATCTCAGTTTTGAAAGAGCAGCCCCTTATTCTAAGATTATGCCCCCTAGTTCTAGTTTCACCCATCCTTGGGAACATCCTTACCGCATCCACCCGATCAAGCCCCTTCACAATCTTATATGTTTCAATAAGATCGCCTCTCATTCTTCTGAACTCCAATGAATAGAGTCCCAATCTACTCAACCTCTCCTCATATGTCCACCCCCTCATCCCCAGGATTAACCGAGTGAACCTTCTTTGTACTGCCTCGAGAGCAAGTATGTCTTTTCTTAAGTATGGACACCAAAACTGGATGCAGTATTCCAGGTGCGGTCTCACCAATACCTTATATAACTGCAGCAATACCTCCCTGTTTTTATAATCTATCCCCCTAGCAATAAAAGCCAACATTCCGTTGGCCTTCTTGATCACCTGCTGCACCTGCATACTAACTTTTTGATTTTCTTGCACTAGGACCCCCAGATCCCTTTGTACTGCAGTACTTTCCAGTTTCTCGCCATTAAGATAATAACTTGCTCTCTGATTTTTCCTGCCAAAGTGCATAACCTCACATTTTCCAATATTGTATTGCATCTGCCAAATCTCTGCCCACTCACCCAGCCTGTCTATATCCCCTTGTAGGTTTTTTATGTCCTCCTCACTTCCTACTTTCCCTCCAATCTTTGTATCATCTGCAAACTTTGATATGTTACACTCGGTCCCCTCCTCCAAATCGTTAATATAGATTGTAAAGAGTTGGAGACCCAGCACCGACCCCTGCGGAACACCACTGGCTACTGGTTGCCAGTCCGAGAATGAACCATTTATCCCAACTCTTTGCTTCCTGTTAGATAACCAATCCTCCACCCATGCCAGAATATTACCCCCAATCCAGTGATTTTTTATCTTGAGCAATAATCTTTTATGTGGCACCTTGTCGAATGCCTTCTGGAAGTCTAAATACACTACGTCCACTGGTTCCCCTTTATCCACCCTGTACGTTATGTCCTCAAAGAACTCAAGCAAATTTGTCAGACATGACTTCCCCTTCATAAAGCCATGCTGACTTTGTCCTATTAAATTATTTTTATCTAAATGTTCCGTTACTGTCTCCTTAATAATAAACTCCAAAATTTTACCCACCACAGATGTTAGGCTAACTGGTCTATAATTTCCAGCCTTCTGCCTACTACCCTTTTTAAATAAGGGTGTTACATTAGCAGTTTTCTAATCTGCCGTGACCTTTGCTGAGTCCAGGGAATTTTGGAAAATTATTACCAAAGCATCCACAATCCCTACTGCCACTTCCCTCAAGACCCTAGGATGTAAGCCATCAGGTCCAGGGGATTTATCCGCCTTTTTCCCATTATTTTACTGAGTACCAATTCCTTAGTGATTTTAATCGTATTGAGCTCCTCCCCCCCTAGAGCCCCCTGTTTGTCCAGTGTTGGGATATTCTTAGTGTCCTCTACCGTAAAGACTGAAACAAAATATTTGTTCAGCATTTTTGCCATCTCCATGTTTCCCACCATTAATTTCCCGGTCTCATCCTCTAAGGGACCTACGTTTGCCTTAGCCACCCTTTTTCTTTTTATATAACTATAGAAACTCTTGCTATCTGTTTTTATATTTTTTGCTAATTTATTTTCATAATCTATCTTCCCTTTCTTAATCAATCCTTTAGTTACTTTTTGCTGTCTTTTGAAGACTTCCCAATCTTCTATCCTCCCACTAAGTTTGGCTACCTTATACGTCCTTGTTTTTAGTCGGATACTATCCTTAATTTCTTTACTTAGCCACGGATGGCTGTCATTTCTTTTACACCCTTTTTTCCTCAGTGGAATATATATTTTTTGAATGTTGTAAATTAACTCCTTAAATGAACACCACTGCTCATGTACCGTCTTACCCTTTAATCTATTTTCCCAGTCCACTTTAATCAATTCCGCTCTCATACCATCATAGTCTCCTTTATTCAAGCTCAGTACGCTTGTTTGAGAACCAACCTTCTCACCCTCTAATTGGATATGGAATTCAACCATGTTATGGTCACTCATTCCAAGGGGATCCTTAACTAGGACATTATTAATTAATCCTGACTCATTACACAGGACCAGGTCCAAGGTTGCTTGCCCCCTTGTAGGATCAGTTACATACTGCTCAACAAATCCATCCCTAATACACTCAATAAACTCTTCCTCAAGGCTGCCCTGCCCAATTTGATTTGTCCAGTTAATATGATAGTTAAAATCCCCCATAATTATAGCTGTTCCCTTATTACATGCACCAACTATTTCCGGATTAATACTTCTTCCAGCAGAGTTGCAACTATTAGGAGGCCTATATACTACTCCCACTAGTGTTTTTTTCCCCTTATTATTCCTTATCTCCACCCAAACTGTTTCATTATCCTGATCCTTTGACCCAATATCATTTCTCTGTATTACAGTGATTCTTTCCTTTATTAACATAGACACCCCACCTCCCCTTCCTTCCTGCCTGTCCTTCCTGATTGTTAAATACCCTGGCATATTTAATTCCCAGTCGTTGTCACCCTGCAGCCATGTTTCTGTAATGGCCACAAGATCATACCCATACGTAGTTATTTGTGCCGTTAACTCGTCCATTTTGTTACGAATGCTATGTGCATTCAGATAAAGAACTTTCAAATATGTTTTGTGACACTTAGTTCCTGCTTTTTCCTTTTTTAACACTTTACCTTTTACTCCATACCTTCTGTCCCTTCCTGACACGCTTTCCTCTGTCTCCCTGCTCAGGTGCCCAATCCCCTGCCACTTTAGTTTAAACCCTCCCAACAGCACGAGCAAACACTCCCCCTAGGACAGCGGTCCCGGCCCTGCCCAGGTGCAGACCGTCCGGTTTGTACTGGTCCCACCTCCCCCAGAACCGGTTCCAATGTCCCAGGAATTTGAATCCCTCCCCCTTGCACCATTCCTCTAGCCACGTATTCATTTGAAATTATTCTTTGGGGTGAGGTTAAGAAGCTTATGGCATGCAATATGGGCCCGTAATTTGCGGTCAACGGTGATCTCTGTGGTGAGCCGTTTGTCTTTCTCAACATGCAATTCGTTGTAGCGCTGTTAATGGGGGAATCCCAGCAAAGAGCTGCAGTGATGTCAACAAGCTGTCTAAGCAGCAATCACGTTGAAGAATTCTCACAGACGGCAAACCAGGAAATGAAAAGCTGCTTTTATCCTCACTTTTTAAACATGTTACAGGGAGCGAAATAAAGATTGGGACTTTCACGTGGGGATAAGGTAGAAGCTGAAATATCATGAACAAATTTTTTAAAAAAAATTCAAAAGTTTTTTAAAAATTGTAACTTTTATCATAATGCAGAAATTTAACACTCCACCAATATAAAAAATAGTTTTTCAGGGCCATAACATTTGTTTAGCAGTGAATAGGCTGTTAAAACCCCAGTTACATCTATTCCAACAAGGCTTAACTTTTAATGGGGTATTTAACAGCGATATTAGCGCGGAAAAGCCCAAGTTTTCGTCAGTTTCACTGATTTCCCTGATTACACTGGTTGCCGGCTATGAGGCGGGGACCACAGTGCAGGCTGTGTCGGAGCAGTGAATGACTGACCGCAACTTCAGTGTTACCATGTTTAGATGCACCATGCGCTAAACCCTGAAGTTGCGGTCAGTTTCAGAGGGGTAATGATGGCGAACGCTGACAGATTCGCCGTCATTACCCACCACAAAATCCGGCCGTTAACTTTAATTGTAAGAGAGCTGCTTTCTGTGGAATCAACAATGGTCAGTATCAATATTATCAAGTACTGTAATATGTTTGCTTAAATTGCACTCCAGCAATCTACACTTTTTCCTGTCTGTTAATATTAGTCAACTCAGAAAAAATTACATTGATGAAAAGAAAAAAAATCTTCAACAGAGCCTATTAATGGTGTTGTATTATCATTGCCCCGATATGTTCTTTAATATTGTTTAGATACCATTCTTTTTCACTGATGTCTTCTTCTTCTTAGGCAGTCCCTCGGAACCGAGGATGACTTGCTTCCACACTAAAAAGAGTTCTCAGGTGACTGATGAGTCCAATGCGGGACCTACAGCCTCTGTCACAGGTGGGGCAGACGGCGGTTGAAGGGCCGGGTGGGTTGATGTGCGCTCCTTCCGCTGTTTGCGCTTGGCTTCCGCTTGCTCCCGGCGAAGAGACTCGAGGTGTTCGGCGCCTTCCCGGATACTTCTCCTCCACTTTGTGTGGTCTTGGGCCAGGGATTCCCAGGTGTCGGTGGGGGATTTGCACTTTTTCAAGGAGGCTTTGAAGGTGTCCTTGAAGCATTTCCTCTGCCCACCTGGGGCTCTCTTGTCATGTCGGAGCTCCGAGTAGAGCGCTAGTTTTGGGAGTCTCGTATCGGGCATGCGGGTGATGCGGCCCATCCATCGGAGCTGATCGAGCGTGGTCAAAGCTTCGATGCTGGGGTCTAATGTCACTGCCTGATGTCACTGATGTCAATCATCCGTTGGTGGCAACAGCAGGGTTAGGGTGGTGGAAAGGGAAAACCAAGAGGAGCAAGAAATCCGACTAAAACAGATTTTAATAAGTAGCAGGCAATGCAAAAATTTGAACAACAAACTTGTTTTGTCACAACAGTGCCAGATCTCCTCGTATCAACGCTGATATGGCTTTGGAGCAAAAGGAGGGTTTACTTTACATAGTTACATAGTTTCACACAGAACCAGGCCCTTCGGCCCAATCGGTCCATACCGGTGTTTATGCTCCACACGAGCCTCCTCCCACCCTTCTTCATCAACCCCATTAACTTCAGTGCTGATATATTCACTTCCAATGTAGCAGCAATACTAATTTCCCTTTCAGTCATTAAAACAGTTGTAGAGTCACAATTGTTAAATGACTCCCCAAAGCCTTTCTACCATCTACAAGGCACAAGTCAGGAGTGTGATGGAATACTCTCCACTTGCCTGGATGAGTGCAGCTCCAACAACACTCAAGAAGCTCGACACCATCCAGGACAAAGCAGCCCACTTGATTGACACCCCATCCACCACCTTAAACATTCACTCCCTCCACCACCGGCATACTGTGGCTGCTGTGTGTTACCATCTGCAAGATGCACTGCAGCAACTCGCCAAGGCTTCTTCGGCAGCACCTCCCAAACCCGCGACCTCTTCCACTTAGAAGGACAAGGGCAGCAGGCGCATGGGAACACCACCAGCTCCAAGTTCCCTTCCAAGTCACACACCATCCTGACTTAGAAGTATATCGCCGATCCTTCATCGTCGCTGGGTCAAAATCCTGGAACTCCCTACCTAACAGCACTGTGGGAGTACCTTCACCACACGGACTGCAGCGGTTCAAGAAGGCGGCTCACCACCACCTTCTCAAGGGCGACTAGGGATGGGCAATAAATGCTGGCCTTGCCAGTGACGCCCACATCCCATAAATGAATTAAAAAGAAAATTTCCTCTCTGCCTGCAATGTTATATATATATATATATATATTGTTATAGATATATTAATATATTGAAAGTTTTATTCACACTTCCTGTCAACTGCCATTTTAAATTCCTGTGTGCACATTTATAATGGAAACTTGCCACCCTGCAGTTATGCCCTCTCCCTCAGTGGAGGTACTGTGGCACCACCACTGGTGGGGGTGTATAATTTCAGTATGAGATTACATCGGCTGTTTTCATTATGAATGCAGACATAGGAATTTATAATGGAAATATATGAAAATAAGGACAGAATGTATGACTTTAAAATGAGTTATGTTTGCACTCTCTAGTTCAGTTACCCCCTGCCTTGTAACCTCTTCTTCTAAAGTCTTCACCTGAAGACTACAACAACAACAACTTGTATTTATATAGCACCTTTAACATAGTAAAACGTCCCAAGGCGCTGCACAGGAGTGTTATAAGACAAAAAATGTGACACCGAGCCACATAAGGATAAATTAGGGCAGGTTACCAAAAGCTTGGTCAAAGAGATAGGTTTTAAGGAGCTTCTTAAAGGAGGAAAGAGAGAGGTAGTGAGGCGGAGAGGTTTAGGCAGAGAATTTCAGAGCTTAGGGTCCAGGCAACAGAAGGCACAACCACCAAAGGTTGAACGATTATAATCAGGGATGCTCAGGAGGCAGAATTAGAGGAGCGTAGATATCGCGGGGGGTTGTGGGGCTGGAGGAGGTTACAGCGATAGGGAGAGGCGAGGCCATGGAGTGACTTGAAAACAAGGATGCGAATTTTGAAATCGAG